>CAJZCY010000003.1:13417500-14017500 GCA_914969975.1 Anopheles atroparvus | reverse complement strand
AGAAAGGTGACATAGACCGTCCCTCCTTGAACTCGGCTGAAACAAAAACGCATTCTCGATGAATCATAATAGCAGCGTAACTACGGAACAAAGTAAAACCATTTGGTCACATTTGTTTCTATTTGCTTTTAATCATCTCAAGGAAATGTGCTACAGGAAAATAAAGCAGCTTACGAACAAACTTCACCTGCATTTGCGTCTTGTCTTCGCACTTTTGGTTGGCCCAACCTGATGCTGAATCAACCATGACGATTTAGTTTTTTTTTCAACCTGTATTTTTGAAGCTCCAGTTTCCTCCTCAACGTCCGGCATTACTTGCGTCGGAAGCGAAGTTAACTCGCAAACTAAACATTCCTGCTTCTTCGCGGGAAGGATGGGCGGATGTATTTACATGCATTTTGACGAGTCAAACATGACGCCCCATAAACCGCCTCCGATTCCAACGGTTGGTTCGAAAATCGTGCCGACAGTAAGGAGAGAGACCTTTCCTTCCGGCATCCAACACCGAACCATCATCGCGGGCGCCACTCCCTTGTCGGGTTGGTGATCGCGCCCACTTAGCAAACATTATACCCCATCATCGTCATCATCGGCATCATCATTATCATCATCGTCATCGGAAACACATTTAGTGGCAGTGGCACATCGAGTGTGTGCACACGATTATGCACCGCGTTGTACGATAATTTACTAATGTAATTTGTTAATCTAAAAGAGGGAGATCTGAGGAACTCCAGATGCAGTGTGCGGTTTCCATTACAACAAAGAAACTTTTTTTTCCCTAATTTTCCTCCAGCTTGACAAGCCAAAGTAAGGGAGGGCAGATAAACACCACAAAAAGGGCCATATAAAGATTGAAATAAATTACCAAGCAGAAAAAAAGGCAAAGGCCTAAAAAAGACACGGAAAGGGCACGGTCCGGTACGTAAATCGTGAGGTGTATGAGATTATTAAATTTAATGCCGTACTATTTTTCCACCACCGATGAAGCTCCCTCGTTACGACGGTTAGTGGCAGGTAATAGGTAATGGGGAGGGGGGGGGGGGGGGTGCCTTTCCACCCGAGCTACCTGAGCGCCCCCGAAATTGGATGAAAAAGTACTGCATAGGGTGGAAACATCATAGGGAACAAAAAATTGCTGCGCCATCGGCGAATGCTCACTAGGAAAGGATGCACCAAAGCATAACAACATAACAACACGATGCGAACAAAATTGTTGCCGGTGTTGTGGAGTCGACAGCGGAAACACACCGGCATACCGGCAAGCATGGCCCGGTTGTAAGCCAAGCAGGGCTGTTCGGCGCTAGGGAAAAGGGATGGAGAAGGCGAAGAAATGGCAAAGCAATGCAGCAAGTATTAGCTGGTGAAAAGAAAATGAACTTGGAAAATGGAGGAGAAGGCTGACCAACAAGGAAACATGTTTATGAAGGAGCAAAAGCCAATGAATGAGTTTTTTTCCTGCAGTTTTTCTACAGTCGTAATCAAAGGATTCTAAATTATAACCCATTTGATGTCGAGCATGCGCTACCTGCTTCGGGCTGAACACTTTGGTCGATCGATCGTCTGCAATTTATGATTGTCGAGCTGGCGATCGCGATCGACGTAAAAAACAAACAGTAGCATTCAGGGAAAAGCAAAAGCCCCCGATTGGTAGCAACGTTTTCGTTTCGGTTCGATCGGATTACGTAACGTTTTTGCAATCGCACCGCGTTCATCGTTTGTTTGCGCCAAGTATGGTCGATCGAACCGATGGCGTTGTGGTGACTGGAATCAATTTTCCATTGGTCAGTTGGAGGTATTTTAAATTTTTTAACAAGAGAAATCTTTGCTACGTAGATAATCCTTTTTATTGCACCTTGAAAGCTTAGAATTCGATCACTTATAAAGCACAAGGTTAATGTGCGTTTGCTCAACCAGATTCAACGATGAAGTATTTGCGTTCCTGTGGATTTATTTCTCACTTCCTTTCCGGATGTGGAGACCACCGGGATCTAGATAAAAATGGAACACAATAAAGTGCATCCAGTTCAACACCATTTCAGTATTAATCCTACAGAGAATCTCACCGGTTGGATCCGGCTCCCCTGCCAGCACAATAAACCACCCGCCGCTCCAGGGAATACTAAGACGTTCATGGTCAAGAAGGTGATAAATCTTTATTGATACCAACAGTGCCGATTTTGTGAAGGCTATGCTGGTGGTATATTTTGGAGGCGCATAAGAAGGCGCTGATGATTTATGGAAGCTTGACCGAGACAATCGAATGTGATCGCCGAAAGATCATCCGATAAAGATGCAAGAGCTAGAAGAAGCATAAAGAGAGAGAATAAGATCTGTATTTTACCTCTTGTATCGGAAAAGCAACCGACACAACAGTGTCGAACAACAAACGTCGATGTCGAAGGTTCGATTTATGATATAGTGGCATTCGATGGATGCGAATCCTTTCACATTCAAACTTGTTTCCCGTTTGCGATACATTTCGATCGACTTGGACCCGTTTTATTTATCGATGCTGATTTATGCATCCGATGTTTTAGTTGAAATAAAATAATACTCTTGATTTGGAATAAATTAATCCAAATACATAATAACAAAACAAACGAAAATGTTTGAAAAAACATAATGAGGCGCTTCTAGTTTTGCAACAGAATTGATTAAGGGCAGTGTTAACCAGCATTTTATTACGTATCCTTCATTACATCTCCATAATTGGAAGAGAAAAAGGAATGTTGAATGAATAAAACAAACCATTGTTCTTTTTCGACTGACGTCTTTCGACTTGTTTTAGGCACTTGTCGTCTACATATATTTTAAAAGCAAAGGAAAAAAGAGCTCATTTAACATTAATCGGCCAGCCAAACAAGATACTGCTATGAACTATTTAAAGCTGAATAGAGTGCGGCTGATTCACTTGATGAATTTTTTTTAAATTAACTGGTATAGATGTTGACACCTCGCCCCTAAACATAATCGTCCGGAGCAGCAATGTTTGCTAGGAGAAAAAGTTCATTCAAGCGATTAACTATGATAGCATCCATTAGCGATCGTGCGATTGTGGGACTTCGGGGTGCTAAAAGGCTAGCCACACAAAGCAGAGAATGGATCAAAGCCAACGACAAAAAAAAACTGAAACGCGTGCTGGCAAAGGATTGAATTGAATTGAATTATGGCGATACAGATAACGGGGCCAGAAACCGCAGAAATGTGAACAGGACAGGCTGGCTCAAAAATACAAAACCCTCCTAAACGTGGAGCTCCGAGAGTGTGCCCGTATCAAGATAAAGACCTTTTGCCACAGTTTGGTTTGGTAGGTAGCGACGGCCACAATGACCCACCGAAACAAAATGAAACCCTGTAGCTCTGTATTTCTGAAGGTGATTTTTTGACACTCGATGGATATTAAGGCAAAACAAATGCTCCAATGAAAATGATCTGATCGCGTCTAAAATATCGGCACCCATTTTGTTATTTAGGCTATCTCATATTCCACAACACACACACACTTCCTCCGGTCCCTTTCCGGCTTTGGAAAATAATTGGCCATCTGTCTGCGCCTCTAGGGGGGACGCATTTGAGGGTGATCTAAACCGGCTGATTGCGCCACGTTTTGATTTGTTGAGCACGCCCGCGCTACCGGCGGTGCGCTGCGGTTTCGGTGAAATGGGAAAACTTTCAATTTCTAAATCATTTCATTCGATCACCATTTGTGATCGTTGCGATGAAGGGCTGAACTACTTTACTTCGTCTTCATCCTTTCGTTTTCTTTGGAAAGGGAAAGCGAAAGCCACCACCGATGGTTCTCTGCTATCGAGCCGGTATCGTTTCCCGGCACCACTGTCGGCGCATTTTAATGAAGGGAAATCGCGTTCTAAATTAATGGTAAGCTGCACTGAGAAGATTGATTTGATTCCCGATTGATACGCGTTTGCATCAGATTGACACCACGAAAGGGTGATCTTTATCAACATCCTCCTGAGTTGAGATACAGATAGATAGGCTGTATGATTTTGCAATTATTTTGCCCCTCAAATGGCGTAACTATCTTTCCTCCTATTCCGACGACATCTAATGCAACAGATTGTTGCTTTCCCGAATGACACAGTTGTGTAAGTGGAAAACTGTATGCATTGTATCAGAAACAACTGATTTTCCTGATACGGGCACAATTCATCTGCACAACAGCTTAAGCTGTGCAATCATTCTGAAGTGAACGAAGGTGCTGAACGATGGTGGAGAACAGGTAAAAATCAAGCACTGCCCAGCCTCGGTTGCAAACCGAAATCCGTGCATGAACTTTGCTTCACGGTGTTGTACATTCTTGCGTACAACGGTGGCACAAAGGTCACACCGATTGAAGCTACTCAGCAGCACGTCAGAGACACGTCAATTAAAATTGCAGTCTATTAATTTGTCAAATTTCAGCCGCTTGCGGATTATTGTCGCTGCGGACAAGCTCTGTCCCCGGAGAGAATTGCCGTCCGTTAACCGTGTAAAGCTACATCTCGGCCGGCGGCTCGAAGCGATCGGGGGCCGAGCTGGCAGCGAGTGAGAACGAAATGTATGTCATCGTTGCAAAATTTCGTGTTTCTTGCTCGCCTGACTGCTCGGCCACATTTAGGGAGGTTTCCACACGGCGGAGGAAGTATGTGACGGAACGCAACAAAGTTTGCGATACACGAGATAACCGAGCCGGGGAGGAACGGGATGTGGGAAAACACAGTTGCCGGTACGTTCGAGCGATCTTGTCGAATCGCGATCGCGATCGTAGTGCTACTTTGTTCCGCTGGTAAGTGCGTAAGGTATAGGGCGAAACAATATTTACGAAACGTGCAAGCGCTTTATCTAGGACTTTGTCCTAAATCTCACAAATCGTGTCATAAATTTGCTCGACACGGTAAAGGAGTAGCATCAAAAGAACCAGAACTTAGCCAAACAAATGTTGAGTTTCGATAGCCTCAACATAATATATGAAACAAACATGATAGACATTTATAAAACAAAATATTTGATATGAGCTTCAAGCTTATAAGTAACGTGTTTCAAACATTAATATGGAGCATTTTCAATCGTCGACATATTTGCTGTCCCCCTCTTGATTGATAGTTTTGTTGACTTTTCCACGTCCGAGTATTTACTCCACACACCGGAACCGCACCATTTTCTGCAACCATTCCGTCACGAAATGACCAACACAGCGTAGCCGGCAATGGCAGCTCTTATGTTTAACTATTCCGCCCAGCAAACGTAACACCAAGCGCAATGGCACCCGAAGCTGGCAGGAGGCGCCCTGAAAGAAGCAGCAAAAAAAAAAACAGCCCGCGCGCGTTCGATCAGAAAACTTTCAATTTCATAATCACTTTCGACGCCGGTAGCACGCCGTTGGATGGCGCGGTTATCACGTCGACGGCGGCGACCTGTGTATGCATTTCCTTCGCCGATGTCGCACCGTCACGTTGCCCGTTTCGTCACTTCCGTGAGCAATCATTTGTGCCGTCACTGGGGGCTGACGGGCAGCAGTTGGAAAATGGAACTATTGATCGACCGTTCGATTACTGCTTTGAAAAGTACGGATAGTTCTCTGGTTAAGAACACGACTAAGACAATGGCGAAGCATGTCTCCTTGTACTATAAGAAGGTTTTAGTCTTACGGAAATAATACTACCTTGGAAACACATCATGTCATCTTAGCAATATACTGGTCTTAAAGCTTAAAACTACACAAATCGATTCGATTAACTCGACTTTTCATTTGAACCGACGACATCACGTCACATTTCCACATTCGTTCATTCACCACGCTGTGTAGTGATGATAGATGCTATTTTTTTCTCTTATTCACCCATTTCCCCAGTGCCGTTTTTCCACAAGCCAATCCTTTACCTTTCCCGCGCGTTTTCTGCCTAGGTGAGACCCGTTGGGCGGGGAGCAAACCATCGTCGATCGTTGGGCCGCTTTGGGCGATTGACACATTGTCGTCATCCATTCCAACGGTGCCGGCCGAAGAAAGATGGCCAGAAAGAAAGCCCACAGTGAGCAAACCGTGACAACCACAACAACAACAAGGTGCCGTATAAATTATCATACTAATCGGGCGTTACACCGAGCTGGCCGCGAGGCATGAGACAACAGAGGTTCATTCACTCGATCGGATTCGCAGCGCATCGAGTGTTTTTCTTTACGACGGGACGATCGATTTTGGTTCGTTTTGCAGGTTCACATTCATTTTGTAATGCGAATGGCCACTTGCTTGCACACCCGATCGCACCATTACAGCGGGCCTAATTATCGTTCGAAGTCGAACGCATAATATGAATCCAAAAATCACATGCATGCCGAATCAAAATGTGTGTAAATTACTGCAAACGCCCCATCCGGTGGCCGATGTAGGCGGCAGCTTACGATGAACAATCAGGATGGAAATTTATGAGATGTGTTTCGATTACATTATCACCGAATCGCATCCAAGCAAGCAGCCGACAGCCAGCATATGTACGAGTCGCTAAATTT
Organism: Anopheles atroparvus; assembly: GCA_914969975.1. NCBI lineage: Eukaryota > Metazoa > Arthropoda > Insecta > Diptera > Culicidae > Anopheles > Anopheles atroparvus. The sequence continues at coordinate 14,010,990 of CAJZCY010000003.1, read as the reverse complement.
GAAATTTATGATGCTTCGAAAAAGCCAAATATGTTATAAATGTTGCACGTTCGATCGGTCCCGAACGAAATCGGTTCGAGCCGATACTTATCATTAATGTTTCCTTCTTCCGCTCGGAGAAGGTGTAATGTTACTGATAAGAAAGCTATTTGTAAAATTGTAAAGTGATGAATCAACACATAATTACAGATATCATCAACAAAGCACGATCATGGTGAAAACAGAAGCTATGTAACATGTAAATTTTTTTCTTAAATGCGCTCGTTTGCTGAAAAATGATGATAAACGTTAATCACCAAAAGCATCATTTGAAATGTTTCATTAAAATACAGATGTTTCAACTGTGTTAACAACTGATGCTTCAACTGAAGCTTCATCGTCCGCTATTCAAGATCGCATTTCTCACACCGTACCTTCATTTCGCATTCTGCACAATTCGCCAAGAACCTTGGCGAGCAAATGCATGCTGAATGTTAATTTAGGATTGATGAACTGGTCCGATCTGCCCAACCGCTGGTTGACATTTAACCGTTGAGGTCTAATTAAATTAACGAAACATCAACTCCCGGACTCAGACGGAGCGATTCAATGCAAAATGGAACTGTCTTTTGCTGGCTACACATTCTTTTCGACCACCTAGATGATGGCTCGGGTTTGCTTCTGAGATGAGTTCTCATGCTACCGGACCGTATCCAGCTTCATAGCCACCGGAAAGGCACAAGTAGTCCACCGGGTCGTCCGTTGCTACCGATCGCGGTCAACGGTGGTCGTGCAGAGTGCAAAAAAAAAAAAATCATGCCTCCATGCGCAGCACAGTTCGATGTTTGAATGTCAACTGTTCTACCTCCATCGTTTGGACATTCATCCTTTGGTTTCGTATTAAAACTAGGCTCACGTTTGCGCCATAAGAAAAAATAATCAAACGTTCTCGTTTGCGTTACCCTTTTCCGTGAGGGTAATTTTGTGGCCGTCGATCGAGATTGCCCTTGCACCAAATCTGGCACATCTTTGACGGGTAACGATCACGCGATCCCGAGCAGTGATTTGACCCACGTGTGTCAAAAATGACACTGCGTGCTTTTCGATGCTATTATATACACTCCGGAATTCACGGTGACACTATTTTGTTCTCCTTTCGGATGGAATAGGAGCGAGGAAAAGTGGGTGACTGAACTTGGTCACCGACATCCCGCATCGTGAAGTGGCAGATCGGAAAAATCACTGATGGAATGTTGATGCTGAACGTGCGCTTAGTGACGTAAAAACAAAAGCTATTGAAGAGTCGGTTCAAGAGCAAGCGGAGTTAGGGAAAATATTGGGATAGGGTGGGACGATGGCAGCAAAACTCACACTCAAAAACATACACCATTACCCCGCTAACACCATTGCGCAACATTACGTGCGAATTGGCAGCAAACTCGCGCCAGGTAATCTCTAATTGAACCGGTGAAAAGAGATGTTCATCGAACACGTGCAAACACTTTCCATTGTTCTTTCGCGGTGTGAAAACAATCGATCTAGTAGCATATGTAGTGTTGCCGTTCAGCTTGCAAACTAATTCTGAGTAAAGAAACTGAACGTTTTCAATCCTTTCTAATTCCAAGAATCTATAGAATAGATGAATAACAGTCATGGTCAATCCTAAATCCAAAACATGACCAAGTGAAGTCCCAACCCAACTCCAAAAGCCCTTTGGCCCAGTTTGCGCTTCGGCCCTCCAGCTCCGACTGGGAACAATACTAATTACATGTTTGCAACCGGCGCTTACAGGGTGCCACCCTTTTAGGCCGGGAGCACCCCCTTTCATTAGCGTAATTACTGTCAGCCATTATTTCGCGCCACCGCCACGTTGTGGCTATGCTGTGGGGTTTTGTAATCGCGGGTAAAAATATTGCTCACATTTTGGGACCATTTGCTGCCAGAGTTTCCACTCGAGGTATGGCATTTGCCTGCCAATGGCCCACCGTTTTGCAATGTTTTGCAGTATGAAACGAACGGCATTCCCTTTTATTTGTTTATAGCGACGATTATGTTTCCCTTTTTTTATTTTGGCTACGGGCCCCCTTAATGTCGACCGGAAGTGCCCGGTAACCTTTTGCACTGCAAGCAACGCCAGTCGGCAGGAGGTTGAACCCCTAATTTGCCCACCTCGGAAGGTTGGTGATACTGAAGTTCTTTTCCGGTGCAAATAAAAACGAAACCGAAAAGCGGTGGTTCCATTTTCATAAGACATTATTCGCACACATACCGAACACGGTACCACCCCGCAGGGCTTTGGGGTGTATTCAAATAATAAAAATAAAAGAAAACTGCGCTCGTATCCATCAACCTTTTTCTCTCGATCGCATTTACATGATGATCGCGCAACGAAATGCCCAACTTCCTCCGGGGCATTTGCAAGGAGTGGCGGCAGTGGCAAGGTGGTGGTTCACCTAACCCAGCGGCCGACAAGAAATTGGTGCACTTTACTTTGCTTACCCAACCACGACCCGAGGCGGCCAGCAGGGGGCGACTTCTACTCCAACAATGGCTTTATTTGTAAACCGGCCCAAACTTCGGGGTGGGCAAGTAGGAGGAGGCAAAAACAAGCCCCCAACCCGAGCCCAGTCTTTCTTCCCAATCCGTTTTCAATTACACCGATGCACACTCCGTTATGCGTAATGCGTTTTGGGCGGCAGGGATACGATATACGCAACAGACGGGGGAGGTAGGGAAATAATGTGGTTGGGAATTTATGTGCCAACATGCTGGCCAGCGACACACAAGTGAGTACTTGTTCCTTCCTGCCTAGGCCTAGCGCCACGGGCAGCTTACTTCCCACCGTGTGCAGGGCGTATTTCATCATTTTGGCACCCAAGATCAAAGTTAACATCGGCAGGGTGCAGTTGCTAATGACCCGATGGCTTTCCGAGGCGCCCCTGTACCACACCAATCATACGCATTGTTGATCGTGAACAAACCCATCGTCGTAAAGTTCAACTCTCAATGTGCTCCACTTTAAGAATTATTGCGCCCAGTAATGCCCGAGCGACGCAAGATAGGACCAAGAACAAGGGCTTGAGAACTTCCACAAACTGGATAAAATTGTGTTCGAAGAAGGCGCATTGCTCAATCGTCTTTGTTCTGTCCTACATTGTGCAAAATAGTGTGAACTTTACACCCTGATTTGTCATTGATAAATCATAACTACCCATGCATGTGCTTATTGTCAAGACGAAGAAAACGTTTTGATATTTTTCATACTAAAATCATACTGTTTATAAGCACATAAATTCCATCGAATAATCCATCCGTTATTAAACCAACCGTTTGAACGATGAATGATATGAGTTGTTCCATAGCTGGATATTAATATATATCCTCTGCTTTATTTGCTAAAACGTTCAGCTTTACAGCTGAAATTTTATATATGACCATTATTGGATCTCCACACTTTGTTGCTGATCAGTATCGGTGCTCCAAAACTTGCACAATCTCATTCTCAACCGGTACCGTCGAGTGCACCAATTTCATGTGCCTAAGATCACTTTTTAATTGCACCGTCTTGAAGTACACATACGCTTCAATGCACTCACTTCCTTTTAAGAAAAATCATGGACGATGATTTATGTGTGATTCTCGCCCCGGACTGGGGCTCAGGTTGAACATAAAAAAAACCCCAGCGAGTAACATGCCTCAAATGTCGGAATCTCCCGTACCGATCCGAGCATACCTTGGATATCCTAAATGCTTTCCATTTTTGGTGCGCGCGGTAGTTTGGTTCGTAATGCCCCAGCATCCCACAAATGCCACCAGCTCGAGGACCTTCCAGTGAGCCGTAGATCGATCCAGTTGCAGATCGAAGACCTCCAAAGGGGCACTGTGTGCGCTCTGGGCTTAAAACTAGGCGTGTCGGTTCAATCCGAGGGCGCGAAGTAAGATCGCCGGCGCCAAGATGAGAAGCGCAGAGCAAATAATCGATGTACGCGATGTACGCCAGCAATTGGAGTCGGGCCGACCATGATAGATGCTCACAGCAACTTCAAGTCCTTGTCGAAGCCTCGTCGAGATTGAAGTCCGCTGTTGTGTTTTGCCGGGGCGTGAGAGTGTTATAATTTCAGGCTATTACAATCTCATAAAGCGAGGCGACGCTGCCTCACAACCGCCACGCCAAAGCCGCGATGTAACTGTTTCGCAATTTCCCACGGCGGATGAGGCGGCGGGATGTGTCCGAGTGTCAGTTTGACGGCTCTCGCTTTTTCCCCGGCCCAATTCACCGCCCCCAGGAAGGTAAAGTCTCGATTCGACTTACCGACCGTTCGAGCGCGTTTCGGAAAGTTCAAGGTACAAGGTGTTCCGTATCGGTGTATCCACATCGTTAAGCGCCTCTAATCATTGCCATCCTCTCACCACCCGCTCTGGAGGGGGCCCGACGGTGACCTTCGCCGCTAAACGAAACAACGGTACCCAATGCTAGAAGTGAAAGAGATGCAGGCTAGCTGTACCTCAATTTCATCTTCCATCCGGCCTGATTGGAGGACCTTACCGACGGTCCACGGCACTACTCTTTGCGGCCAATTCGTTGTGCACATCGTCCGTTTGTAGGTGATCTGATTTCTTGACTTTCGAGGTGCGTCTAGTCCAGCCCCGGCCGACAATTTCGCTCGAGGGCACAAACATTATCCTAACCAAAACTCGGGCGGACTCTCTGGCGTCGAAGTGATCTTGACTTTAAGACGGGTGGCCAATAATTGATGGTCAAGAATTGGACGAGCGCGCTCAGTGAATCTACGCGTCTGGTAGGGAACATCGATGTGGATCTGGTGCGGCGAAGGTGACTAAAGTGGCCGAGATTAACGCGTTCGACTCACCTTCACTGATGCCATTTTTGCCTGCAAAGAGATAGATAGAAGAACAGCACCATTAGTGTTGGCGTTCATGCATAGTGGATGTAGACAAAGGAAAAGAATTATGTAATCAATTGCAAGGTCAATGCGAAGTTTCACAATCTGTTGCTGTTTGAAAACATAATGCTAAACACGTATTGCCAAACTGTTTTAATTCGGCTCAGAGTTTGTACTCGTTGTTTAACGATAACAAAGGCACTAAGCTTTCGATAATCAACGAATTGTAATTTGATGCATAACTGACAATTGATATCTCAGATGCGAGTTTTCACAATTCATTTCAATTATTAAATCAACGAAGCTTCCAAAAGCCAAATCGATCAGAAACCAAGCTTCGGGTGTTGCGAACACCTTCAACAAGATAAACATGGGTTGCCGTGTCCAGATTAACGTCACTTTAACTCCTACTTGGTGCCGCTCAACGGCATCAATTGGGCTCATCGATCAAATTATGAGCCGCCTTGTGTGCTTTCGTGACAGCCAATGGCGGACAAAAGAAGGTGGGTAGCGTTGGATTTCCTCATCAGCCCGACGCCGTCAGGTTCAATGCTTGCCCTCATGCACCTTCTTTTTAAGGTGCAATTCCGAGAGATGTTTTTTTGTGCTACTCCGAAAATTTAGATGAATAAAAAAGGTAATAAATCTTGAAAGTACGCAACTCGTTGGTCCGCAGGCGTGATGTGATTGATGTGCTCGTGGAGTCGCCGGAACATGGGGCGTTCGTCGCCATTCAGGAACTACTTTATTTCAGCATTGTATTCAAATTACAACCAGCAAGTCGAACGATCGGCAGGAGATCAAGTTTAATCATGTCGACTGGCAGAAAACCGTCTGGCTCCGATCCGCGCTGGATGGCTATCGATTGTACTGCGAACGATTTATGACGGGCTGTCGGCGCAGGATGTTTATTACACCGTGTTATTGCGGGCGTATCTTTTCGAGGGTGATTTGATGTATGCATATAATCAAATCGAAGCGCCCCGTGAGGGATTTTTCCTTCTACATTGAGGGGGAGGGCTGGGGTGGCTATTGCCGACACTCGCAAAGGGTGTCAATCGACCCGATTGCTCTTTGATGTATCCGGTAGTCCACAGGGGGCAGGCACTGGGACCGATTTAAGCCTCCCCTTGGGAGCTTCGATCGCAACTGCAAAGATTGTAAACGCCACCCAGTATGCACTACGAAAAGAGGCTGCCCCGCAGCATCACGATTGAGAAGTACGTAAGGCACCCCGTCACGGACCCAAGAATGTATCAAATGTGACAGCGGCCAGATTGGACGCCATTGCATGGTTATATAAAATTTAATGAAGCATAATCAGCAAGCGTTAATATGTCCAACACCTACTACAACTCCACCTATCCCAAACCACATGGGGACGACGGTGGCGTTCGGGCACGTTTTTCTTCGCTCGCCAGCGAGCGTGGCCTTTCTTGGACGTGGCCGTAACTGACCAACTGACCGGCAAATTGTTTATCATTTCACCCCGTCGGTGCACTCATTAAAATACATACATTCGATGGTGTTGGTGGTTAGAGAAAATTGCAATCGAAGCGGTGGAGGCGATGGAATGTAATTTGAGGAGTTGAAACTGAGTTAGATGATGATCTGATATATTGTAAAAATCATAGAGTAATTTGATTATGGAATTTAAGCCTTAGTCATTAACGTGGCCTCAAGGTTAAAATCAAGTTTCATAAGACGTGTTAAAAAATCTATATCGCATCGCTTACTGAATTCGACAGGTAGCAAGAAGCCTATAAAAGCAACTATAGATCCAAATGCGCCATATATTAAAGGCAACTCAATTGAAGTTCTCTCTGATCAGATAAATCAGGATGATTATAAACCACTCAAACCAATCCGTCGAACGCAACCGAGCCCTTGGTTACGCTCGAATGTTACCGGGTGACCAAAATGTTCATTAACAAGTTACGTAAACACGACACGAGCCTCAAGTGACGCGCGCTCGTAAATTGCATTGCTTACAGATTTTATTTTATTGCTGCCTCAAACTGTGAGCATTCGTTGTTCGATCCGTAGTCGAATGCTTGAGGTGTAATAAAAATCAGATAATGCGGGACCACAAGTGAATGTGTCACCAGACACACGTGGTCGCGGCGATGTAGAACGGTGTAACAAATCGGGTTTAAAACAAAGAAATACCCGTATAGTCGGGAAGGTGATCATAAATAAATTAATGTGCGATCCAATGAGCAAGCCAAGCCCCCCGGTAACTTTAGCGTTAAATAAGAATAAGTTTCACTTTTATAACAGTCAAACACTAGCGTTAATATTCCTTAAAATGTGCAATGGATGAGCTGTATTTCTGTTGTCCAGAGCGTTGCTTGTCATAAAACAGCGCTTTGTTCAAAACATTTGATGACATCCATAGCAAGTTTTACTCGTCATACCTCATACCATTAACATTAATTTATCTTGTACGTTTCCGTTTCTCCCTTTACGCGATTTTCTAGCGAAGGAAAACGACTGGTTCCACCCCGAAACCCTGCACAATGACGCAACGCAAAAGTAAAGGAGGCACATCGTTGCCGCTGATCGTCGCCGTTCTCTCCCTCGTCCTGCTGCCGGTCTGCATCTACAGCCTCGAGAATGGCCTGGCTCGGACACCGCCGATGGGCTGGCTCTCCTGGGAGCGCTTCCGCTGTAACACCGACTGCGAGGGCGATCCGGAAAATTGCATCAGGTAAGTGGGAGAAAATGTGGCCATCAAAATTGGACTCTCGGACTGTAGGTGTCTCGGTTTGAAATCGGTTTCAAATTTGTTTGAATTGGTAAACGATGGTAAAACTACCACTCTTCTGCGAAAGGGAAAATGGTGTAATTTGCAATCCGCCAGCGTACTCCCAGTGTTCCAGTTTCCTATATTTTTTCTCTCTGACCTTATTTTCCCTCGCTGCAGTCAGTGTTAGGTAACCATGTCTTGTGCCGTTTGGTACAACGTGCAAAAAACGCTTCATTTGCGATTCCAAACCTCCTTCCAGGAGCATGCAATGGTTTTTTTCTTCTCTTTAACGCATTAGAAGTAAACCCAGAGACGCGATAAAGAAATGGAAAAGGCACGCAGCAGCGGCAAAGAAATGGCACACGTGCCGTCGATCCATTCGCCTTCGTTTTCCTACGGCACGCGCATTCACGCGTTAGCTTGGCCAAAAACGAACCGCACACGTGAGGCTATTTTGCGGAAAAACGAAACTCCAAAGGAACAGTGATGGCCACCACAAGCGACGACACGAAAGTCCGAAGCAGCATAGCTGTGCGCACCTTGTTCCTCGTTCGATTAGGGGCGAAGAGAAATGGCCAAATAGAAGGAAAACTAAAATACCACAGACCCTCTGCCCAAGTTTCTTTTGCTGCAAATCTTGCTGCACCTTTTCGCGTGCAATGCGTCCACAAACACCGTCGAGTCGTGTGCTCCAGTGGATGCGGTCGTTTTTTAAAGGCACTTCTGCTGTTTGTTTCACGCATCTAACTGCCTTCCGTTAGTGTCATCGATCGGCTACTTTTTCCTCTCTTAACTGTTAATTAGACGAACAACCGCACGCGATCATGTTGCGCACATGAAGGCACGGTTGCGGATGAGGCATTTTCATTTCAGGAGCACCGGATGCCACCGTTGTTGTAGGAAGGTGCCGTTTGATTATTTGAAGTATTTTTAATGGGAAAATCGAAAACATCCTCAAATCCGCATTTATTTCACCCCTTAATCGCTTTTCTATTGCATAATTTCCACATCCTTCCGTGGCAATGAAATTCGCTTTTGATTCGCAACCGCCGATCGGTCAGCCGAAGGTTTTGTTTTGAAGCCGATTTAAGTCGACGGAAGCATCGATTTTTTTTTAGTTTACAACTCCTGTTAAAATACTGCCTCATCGCACATTACCAAATAGTTAAGCATCAGCTTTTGTTTCGTAAAGCGATTTTTAATGACAACGCAATCCATTGGCATCATTTTAAAAAAGGGCCTATGTTCATATCAGTTATTTCATTCCCACCCCTAACGAGCTTGATCATGTTAAAAAAAACTCACAATCTGTTCTTTTACGAACGCTTTTGATATTGACATTAATACGAGCTGCTCATTAGATTTATCTGTTTGGGATGTAAATCCATCCGGGCGAATATCGACGTCGTTAATAGCACGTTCGTAAGGTAGCGTAAAAGCTGTGCTTTTTTTTCTCTTCCTTTCCCTTTGCGTGCTGAGTAACATCATTCCCTTCGGAAGGCGGTTTGATTCCTCCCGAAACGCCGGAATACCTTCTGGTAAAGATAACAACAACAAACAACCGGCGAGCAACAGGTCTTTTCAAACGAAACGGTGCGCAAAGGATGGTAACTATACTACCGATCCGGAAAATGACGGATAATCAACCGGATTGATTATTACTTTGTCTGCGGGGTCCACCGGTCGGTTGGAAGCGGACGGATTATTTATGGATAAATGCCGACAAATCACTCACTCATCTGTTCCCACCATCGCCAGTCGTTCCGGGCCGCTCGGGGAAGGGAAAAGGTCAGCCAGGATTGGAATGGGAAAAAGGTAAAACGGCCTTCCGGATTTACCGCTCGCTCGCGTCGTGGTCGCCAATCGGTCTGTCACGACGCTGTGCATCGTATTTTGCGTTTCTTTACGAGTTGCAATTCGGTTTAATAAGTCGCTCTGCAAGTAAACTCATCGACGCGAGGAAATCCCATCTATAAATCATTTCCTGCATTTATTGGATTTTGATTTTCTTCAAATTGCCCTTCCAAAACACTTTTCCTGCATTTGGCCAGTCTGTGAAGTAAGCGAAGGAAGACATTCGCGACGCATTTTTCATTTTTTTTTTCGCACCTACAGCATAACCGGGAAAGATGGAATGTGCAATAATTCGAGCGGGATTTTACCGCTTTACGAGCATAGCTCACCACGAAGTTAATGCACGCGGCAAACGAAAGAAAAGCTGTTTTAACACGACGGCCGGCCTGCCATGTAAATGTGGACCAAAATCGTGCCGCAGTCCACTACATCATCGAGTGACCTTTTTTCCGTTATACGAATCGGGAGAGCGGGCTGTATTATGTAACAACTTCTTGTAAGGGTGCGTATCAGGGAACGAATAAATTCGGTTTGTACTTGACCGTGCGTTCTTCTAACCCGTTGAGGATAAACTTCTTGACCAACGGAGAAAAATGCTGGCTTCCAACGTGTCCCGGCTGTGCGTACCGAGATTTTTGCGTTTTTCGAAAGGGACACCATCGAGGTACGAGGTCAATAAATCTTGCCCCACGACCCGGCGTTGGCGCAATTGGGCCAGTCCGGATGACGGATGGTGAATCATCAAACAGACAGAGGTCCGATGGCAGCTCAGTGAATGAAACATTGCGAAAGAGGCTTTCGGGTCGAAGTTATATTCTGACCGCTTCGGGTGTAGCACCCCCGCGGGCTTTGGCGTGGGTTGCCCAAGATCAGAGTGGAGTAGTCTCATCATTCGCAGCTCGTTTGCATTAAAAAAAAAAAAAACCCCGTCCAGACGACATACCGTGTTTTACATTTCGCGGTATGTTGGATTTGGAGCAGTCTCCGGATCAGCATCAGAAACAAAACACGCGGAGGTCCATAAAAATCACTGAACTGTCGCTTCAAACCCCAGGCTGCATGGCGGACGAAACAAAACATGAAATTGATGAGTGTTGTGACACGTTCATTTGGATTTTTTTTTTAAATTGCGCTAGACATGTTTGCTCCACATTTGCCAGAAAGTGGAAAGGAAGACGAGCTTTCAGTCCAGTTTGGGCCGCAATGTGTGGGGCGCAATTGAATGAACTGCCGCATTACGGCACAATTTGCTACAATTTCGATGTTTCATTTTCTCCACTCTCCCCCGGGTTTTGTGTTCAGTTGTCCTTTGTGATGTTTTGCCCGAGTTTGATGGACTTATGTAAAGATGAATACCATCGTTTACACTCGCTTTCACCGCAGGCCTAGTTAAGTGACTTCTTTCTTCTTTCTCCCACCACCACCTCGGGGGTGTTCGACATTCCTTGCGGCAAAACCCCGGAATATTCATAATTACCCGCCAAAATCGATTTCGCAATCGATCCGGCGTGTGGCTCCCCTCACGCGTGTAAATGCGGTTGCTAGGTTAATCCGGGCTCATCCGCTCCAAATTCATCATTCCTGTCTTGAGGCCATCGAATGGCATGATGGTAAGTAGCGATCGTCGCGGGCATGAGAACGTATAATAATGCCATGAGAATGCCGGGTGTTTTGTAGTTAATTTTGTTTGTTTGGCCAATTTGGTTTGCCGGTAACGACAGAGGCTTCTTCCTGCCGATCGTGTCGTGCAGATCGATCAACAGTGCTTACGCGATCTGGTTCACCGGAGTCACGTTCACGTGCTCTCGCGCGACCATAACGAATTTGCCTTTCGCTTCATGAAATCCCGTACGTCCCACATCCGTTCAAGACCTGCATCCGTACAGAGGCACGAGTTCTGGACATAAATCGATGCACAAAATCCTTTCCAATTTCCTAACGCTCGCAACTGGCCCGAAGAGTAGACCTGCCAAGTCAACCGACACGTTGTGCGTTGAGCAGATTGTGAAATAGGTTGGTAATTGAATTTACCACCACCAGCCTCCGAGGCGTTCCAAATCTGAGCATTCCTTCATCAAGTTCTGGACGTGGGTCATGCCCAAGATGGAAGATAGAGGACGGAAGAGACCCGTCGGGATCGCGGCTAGGCTCCGGAGGCTAGGAGAGTTGCGAGTATGTCCGGTGGCCGTCTGTTTGAAGCGACACTCGGGTCTCCTGCGGTGTCGCCAGTCGTGCCGGTAGAAATAATTGCTTCCTTGGGACATTCACCGTGCGTGTCTTCACGATCAACGAGGGACCGAAGGCGCACGCCAGTGTCTCACACGGTGAATCATCCATTCGTCTATACGCCACCGGCCCAGTAGGGGGGCGCCTTGCCACTCGGATTTAACAGCGCCCATGCAATGGTCACTCATTTGCATAATGAGCATAATTATCGGTCCAATCGATGGCTGGCGTGATGTGCACTTCTCCACTTCACTCCAACACGGCCAAATGACTCCTAATGTCGTTCGTGTAAGCATCTGTGTTTTCCTAATTCCATCGTCTTCTTCTTCCTCTTTCATCCCCCTTCATTCTCCAGAGGTTACGAGGGATTGGGTGTAACTGCTCGTGTCAATTAAATTTAACAATTTTTTTGATTACCGAAAGTCCCGCCCGTTGCTCGCCTTTCCATCGCCATCGGCTTCCACGATCTTAGCGCAAGCGAACAACTCTCCACAACAAATCGCATCTGCAAATCGAGTTTGCCAAAATGATCGAAGCATCTCTCGAACTGGCTTTGGCTGAAAGACACACCGAAAAACAAAAACCTTCTCCTAGCGTCGAGCCAGCGACACTCAAAACAACATACACCCTAAATAAGCTCTCGTGAAAGCTTGCTTTTCTTTCCAACTGCTACCCGAGCCGGCGTTTGCCCAGTTGACAAAACACTACACCCGGCACTAAGCAAACGTTGTTGGAAGTCGTTAGAAAACGCTTCATCTGCTGACTCAAGACATGCACGTACGATGCGAGATGCGGTAGTCGAGACCGCTTGAGTAAACACGATTTAAATTAGATCAAGATCAAGGAGGAGTTGTTTAGCAAGTCAATGCTTGACCCGTATTTTCCCTTCCTTCAGCTGTGTGGGCAAAACATAATTATCTGGATTGAAGAAACACTTAAACTCTCCTTCAGTTGAAGCAAGTGCTCATTTTAAAACAACTTTCATGAATTACTGCTCTCACATTTCCATACAAACAATTTACAAGGTTTGACATTATTTAAGCAAATATAGCTTAAACACAGATTTTACCAACGATTTTTTTGTAGCGTGCCAAAACAAAATTAAGTATCTTGTATATTTTGCATTATCATAACTGAACTTGGATTCATCGATTTAGGATGAAATATGGTATCAAACCGTCCCCATGTGTCGTTCCGAACGATCGTAAAGAGATACCAAGAGAATCCAGCCCCCTGGGAAGCAGATAATGCGAAAACTCGCACAAGACTAACTGGTCTGAACGGGTTTCAATTCACCGCCTTTCATCGAGCCAGGCGTTAACAATAAACAACATTAAAAAAAACTTCCTTCAACAAGGACACATTCCCTTCTTTTTTACCCTGTTTTGGTAACTGTAAACGCACGAAGAAAAAAAAGTCCTCCAGCAGTCGCTTGGTGGCCTACCACATCCGATCGATGGGATCCAAAGCCCCCAACCGAGCCCAAAAGGCCAACCCCGGATAATGGAGTCGCAGCGGCTCCTTCAGTGCTCTCGGGAAAGAAGGGTGTTCGACTGAATTGAATATAACAATGAACGTTTCCTAATTTCCTTTCCCACCGCCTGCCTTTTCCGATGATCGATCCTTCGATTTCAATTTGACCTCAAGTGGATCCACGCTCAAGAAGAGATCTTCACCAAACGCCGAAGTGTAATCGCGTTGTAATCAATCGATTCGATCGCTTCTTGAGATATGATCCGACGCTTCTGCTAATCTCCGTGGGGTCGGTTGATCGTCGCAGGAGGCGCCAGGTCAGGCGAGCCCGTCTCATTGTTCAATCATGGTCCTTCGTTCGGTTTTTGTGTCATTTATTTTTTCTTTCTGCTCGAAATTGTAAAAGTCACGCGACGCAATAGCGATGCTGGCAAGGCGATCGTCAGTCGCCACATTACGATCACAATTATGCGATCCATGCGAAGATTTGGGTCAGTTCTCTTTCCCTCCTATTTGTGGAAGGTGGTGGTGGACACATGCAAAATAAAAAATAAAAATTACCCAGACGGTCACAATGAATGGGAGAGTGGGAGGGGTTTTCATGCAACATAAAAGGGTCACCACTAGATCGAGCGAAGATCATTTGACCTATAGCGCAACGGTTCGCCCGGAGGCCAATGACAAAGTCACAAACGGAGCGTCGAAGCGTGGCCGTGGCGTGGAAATCCAGGAAATCACGACCACACGTTCTAGGGCCGGCTTCTCGCGGTTGCCGTGGGCGGTATGAAACACCTCATCGCGCCAATACTGCCGTTAGAGTTGCTGTAGTGTACATCCATCCTGGTGGCAAAGGTTCCTCGACGCTTCTCAATCAGGGTGGAACTCAAACAAATGCAGAGGGTGAAGAAAATAAGATGCAGCCGCCCTTTTGCATGAAGGATCTTGCGTGACTGGAATGCGGTGGTAACAATGTCACTCGTTATAACCTCTTTTACAATGTATTAAAACTAAAAGATCATCAGATTGGATGAACGCGGAAGTTCGCGTCTAACCGTAAGCGTAGTGCATAAAAATCGGGGTATCAATTTCCTTCCAGAAGAAGATGCTGTAAGAAATCTTTATTAGCTTGCATGTGTTACTTTAATAATAATTTAACCCTCCTATAAACTAGATAGGAGGTATTAAAATATTATCCTCTTGCATCTACAGCCGTCTTGTCGTTATCTTGTTTCGAATGCAGAACTTAACCAAGACCCTTCTCGACAATTAATCTCCCACAGTGAGCACCTTTTCCGCACGATGTCGGACCTGGTCGTGAGCGAGGGCTACGCCGCCGTCGGTTACGAGTACATCAATGTGGACGACTGCTGGCTGGAGAAATCACGCGGGCCTCGCGGTGAGCTGGTGGCCGACCGGCGCCGCTTCCCCAGCGGCATGAAGGCGCTGGCCAACTACGTGCACGCCAAGGGGCTCAAGTTCGGCATCTACGAGGACTACGGAAACTACACGTGCGCCGGCTACCCGGGCATCCTCGGCTTCTCGGCCAACGATGCGGATCAGTTCGCTTCGTGGGACGTAGACTACGTCAAGCTGGACGGATGCTACTCACTACCGATCGACATGGACCACGGCTACCCGGAGTTCGGCCGCAACCTGAACGCAACCGGTCGGGCGATGGTGTACTCGTGCAGCTGGCCGGTGTACCAGATCTACGCCGGAATGAACGTAAGTACTTTGGAGTTTCTCGGACATCAGTGGAGTGCAAACACTCATCACCCTCTTTGTCCTATTACAGCCCAACTACACGTCAATCATTCAGCATTGCAACCTTTGGCGAAACTATGACGATATCCAGGACTCATGGGCCTCGCTGGAGAGCATAATCGATTACTACGGCAACAATCAGGATGCGATCATTCCGAACGCTGGACCGGGTCATTGGAACGATCCCGACATGGTACGGCCATCACGTATTATCACCGAGCAGTCCTTATCAGTTGCGTCAGCATAATATTATCAAGGGAGTAACTTACGTAGCCATAAAGCACGACTTCTCTGCCAACAGTTTAAAACGGACTCATCTTTCTGGATGAGTCTAACTTTAGGCGTTTACAACAGAAATTTTTGATTTTAGAGACAGGAATATTCTCTTTTGAGCAGAAATTTATGATATTGCTGTTTATAAGCTTTCAGAATGTAAGAAATCTTCTTCCCACGAAACAAGTGTAAAGACTGCATGGTGATTAAGCGGTTTAAAAAATTTCGTGTCACTTTACTTACAACCGTTCTTCCCTCTTTCAGCTGATCATCGGCAACTTCGGGCTCAGCTACGAGCAATCGAAAACGCAGATGGCCCTCTGGGCAATCATGGCCGCACCACTGATGATGTCCGTCGATCTACGCACCATTCGGCCCGAGTTTAAGGCCATCCTGCAGAACCGCAAGATCATTGCGGTCGATCAGGATCCACTCGGCATCCAGGGGCGGCGCATCTACAAGGTGAGGGAGCACCTTCGAGTGGGCACGAGAAGCATGAGCATCAAGAAACGGGTGTTTTCAATAACAAATTGTTTTTCCGTCCCACAGCACAAGGGAATTGAGATCTGGTCGCGGCCCATCACCCCGATCTACCAGACGTACTACTCGTACGCGATCGCCTTCGTCAACCGGCGAACGGACGGGACACCGTCGGATGTGGCCGTGACGCTACGAGAGCTGGGTCTTGTTTCCCCCACGGGCTACAGGGTTGAGGTAAAGCTTCATTGTTTGTTCTTTCTATTTCAACACGGCTTCAAACCAATATTAACCATCCGTCTTTGTAGGATCTGTATGAGGAAGTGGACTACGGAATACTGAGCCCCCAGACCAAGATTAAGGTGAAGGTGAACCCCTCGGGTGTGGTGATTCTGCGGGCCGACGTACAACCGGAGCGCTTCTCCAAGAGACCGTACAATCCGATTTTCTACCGTTATCCCAACTAAACGACCCTAAGCGTTTAAAATGCGAACACCGGTCCACAACAATGGGGAGCAAAATGTAGCGCTTCCCAAATCCCTCTTTCCTTCGATTTTTTTTTTTTACTTCATTATGAACCAAAACGAAACAACTTCCATTCCCGAAAAATACGGTCATTTTTTACCGAGTTTTCCAATTCATTCCACACGCAGATGGAATGTAATCAACAAGAGAAAAGCAATAGGCTTCTGTCGGACGACATTTCATGATGTTTCAATAGATACCGAAACAATAGATAGCAACGTAAGTCTATTAAAAAAGAAGGGTGCTGAGGATAGTAAAATAGCAGCGAGGAAGGATGAATATCATGTGCCAGTTTTGATGGAAAACGAATAAAATAGTAAACCATTTAATCAAGCCCCAATAGTGAAATATTCTAGAGAAGTGCAGACACCATAGTTATTGGCCGAAAGTACAGGGCGGGAAGTTAATCGCTGCGACTCTGCAAAGAGCACCTAGGATATTACCTACATCGTTGAGAATAGTGAGAATAGTGAGGTGCTTTCAAGAGACGACAATAAACACGGGTGCTGAAAGACCGCAACCCCGGAATGTGATGGCGTTTACGGTGTTACGTGGCTATGGTCTACATTTTCACAAATACTCCCATTAGGAGTTATCTACCCTCGTCCACCTACATTCCTTTCACACTCCCTAAAGCCTTCGCGACGGCGAGCCGTTGACGGGACGATTGATTTTCCATCAGAATCCTTGGCGTATGATGTTGATGAGTACGTGCGTAAGATTAGGTTTTGTACAGCGTATAATTTATGATACGGCACAGTGCGGCGCAAAACCGTGTATGTGTGATGTCCTTGAGTTTTTTTTTTCTTTGTAGTTCCATAAACAAATTGAGAAGTGAATAAATTTGAAGATAATAAATACATTTTAATCGAAACGATTTGTGACACGGTTTTACATTACTACGTAGTGAGATTTAACAATCTCGTGCTAACAATTGGAAACCCTCTTAATGCTATTTATTATTTTCTCATCCATATTGAAGAAGACAAAAAAGTAAAATGATCACTCATTGAAGATTATGAGAGGTAAGAAAAGGAATACTAAAACATATTGAAATGAGTTTAAAACTATGTTACTATATCCATTCATTTGCAATGATGTGGCATGATTTACATGTCATCAGTGCATAACTTATTTTATGGATCAATTCAAATTCGCCCATTGAATTCTCTATACACAATTTGCCAAAGACGCCAATAAAGTCTCTCCACTATGGGATGGCAGCATATAAAGATTGATTCAATCTTTGTTTTCAAGAAGAATTTTGATTTTGTTTGTTTTTTTTTTTCTATGGTGCACCACCGGAGAACTTTTATTTGAAAAACCTTACAGGTAAACCGTATAACAACATTAAGAAGTATTATTCCAATTATATGAAGTATTCAACAAAACCATGTCTTCCCAACATGTTTTGGCACGTAAAACTTGATTTTCGCTCTCCTTTTTCCATTGTGCACTGGACGAAGGAAACGAGTTCCTCGATGCTTGAGAACGATCGTCGAGAGTTGATTGCACGCGTTGCATGCAAAGACAAGACGCAGCATCCACACGCAAGCAGCAGCAGCAGGCAAAAGTCGTTCCAGTCAAAGTCCATCTGTTGAACTCGCGGGCAAAAACGCGACACAAACACACGCCACCCTCCCGGTTGGGGCTGGCGAAGGGGCCAATGTGCACCCATGTTTATTTAATCAGCTGAACCTGTCCTGAATAGCGCGAGCCCATTCCAAAGTTCACCATCGCCAACTGGAAATCGGGAGGCTCGTGGCAACCCTTTGGCAAAGGAATTTCAGGTGTTTTAAAACTTAAAAAAACTATAACTAGGCGCGGGTGTAGGTTTAATCTTTTTGCTGTGATTTGCAAGATCCGGGAACTAATCGGGTTAGTTGATACTAGAAATGAGCGTGCACTACACGAAATAAAAGAAGAAAAAAAACTATCAAACCACTCATAGATAAGGCAACGATGATTATCTTCTGTGTTCATCTATCGTTGGGTGCCCGTTGGTCATATGTATGATACACGTGCTTCGGGAGGGAACCTTTGATTACATTTCTCTCCACAAATAGAACCAACCGGAGAATCAACTCGCGGTGGCAATGCGGAACGGTGTTGCGCTGTGTTGAGTAGCGAATTGACAAAAATTGTTTGCACACTATTAATGGCACTGCTGATAGTAGAGACCCCGAAGGTGAACTGGAAAGGAGGTGTTCATCTTTTTAACTCATGCTTCTCAACCATGCTATTTATGTAAAATAATATTGCTGAAAAGATTACAATTGAAATAACTGTTCCTTAAATTTACAGGAAATCGTAAAACAAGAATTCAATAAGTTTATTCCGAACCACACCATGGTATGCTTAATATCTTTGAATATCTTATTTATATTGAAAATATAAAATAAGCTGTCTGTCGCTTCCATGAGTATCTAATTTTATCCTCACGAAACTCGGGTGTACAAACAGTACCCCACATTTCATCAACATCTTTCTCCAATATTTACACACTATATCCTACAAAATGAATGACAAATGCACTAATGGTGAAATCGAAAATCATGCCGTCGGTATCCAATTCAAACCATACATCATACAAACCCCCAGACAAAGGTAGGCTCGTACAATTATCACCTTATCAACAGCTTTTCGTTCCCTCCTATGTTAACCAATTTAGTTGTAGAACCTTCTTGCCAGCTGCTGCAAGACTACCAAAAGTTGCCTTTCTGGAATCTACTCAATAACATACCGTGATAAATGGCGTAAACAAATACCTTGGACTCTAACTAAGTGGGGAAGCAAACATTTAATTATTATGCAAAAACGGGGGTTTGCGTTTCCCTGCCGCTCGGGTTGTTGTTTGAAAAATGAATTGACGCCAGATGTTGGTTGGCAAGCACCGGAACGAATGCCGATTCGAGCGTTATCGCCAGGTACTGTTAGCTACTACGTATAGATATTCAAAGCTATTCATCCGTTGGTTGGTGCGATAAATGTCGTTGAACTGACTCTGGATGGCCTGAATACTTTGACTCCAAACAAGCTAGCGCCATGCAATTTACTACACCCTTAACCCTCTGCTGCCATCGGTCTCATAAACAAGTCGTCGCAATTAATGTTTAAGAGAAGAACAAGTTAATGACTCCGTTTAGCTGGCTCCGTGGTAGCCATCAGAGGATGGATATAGGGTGGATTAACAGATTCATTCGCAACAAGTATTGGTAAGATAGCCGAGGTTGAGCCAGTTGTAGCTCACGAAGCAAGATGTTGCCATCCGACGCGTTCTCGCAAGCATGTTTGTTGTTCGATAGGTAGTTCCCTAGCGTAGGAACAAACAGCTACCTTACTACCGGCGGCCAAGCCCCAGCCTAACGGAAAACGCTACACTTGTTGACTGTGTACTTTTTTTCCGCTGCTTCCCATTTAACGTGCTGTTGGTTGTTGGTAAAAATAAACGTGCTTGCGTACTTGCGCCAACGTCCTCTTTCTCATACCGACGCAACAAATGTGGCCACAATTTATGCCCTCCCGTTACCAGCAATTATTCACAGGATTAAACGCTTGCGAATGGGAAGCAAGCAAATTAATTTAAATTTAACATCGCGGCCATCATGCGTAGTGGGAGTTGGGTGCACCACTTTCACTTTCGTCACATGAGAAAGTGACTCAAATTGTTGACAGGGGAAAAATATGTTCTTAAATGTATTAATAACCACCAGAGGAGGGAGTGGCCCACTCTGACGTAGGATCAGATGATCAAACGTTGGCTAATCCTCACAAACAGAGGTCCATCAAAAAAAGGGGCACGAAAAGCTAGTAATGGCAGTGATAAAAATACAAATTGAGCGCGATTTGTGTTATCTTGACCGGCACGGTTTTGCTAAAGGCGATAGATGGAGTGAGTGTCCGTTTTGATTAGAATGACCTCAGAGGATGAGTTTTAATTTTTGTCCATTAAAGACAAATCGTTCTACCTCTTTCGCCCGGTAGCAACACACGCACTGACCCAAATGTTTGGCCTACCCCTCGCTCCAATCACGAGTTCACTTTATCGCGCGCAAATTGGTCGAAGCGAAAAGCTTCCAGAATGTCTGGTCCGCGCAGATGCGGACAACAGCATCTGAAAAAATAAACCCCTAAATCATCAAACCAAAACGCGGCCGCGTAAAAATGCAATCGAAGCAGATAAGGAATGATAAAGGATAATTAAAATTTACTGCCGCGCTTCATTGAGCGAGTTTCACGCGTTGACGGAGACTGATAGTATTGATTAGATCATCAAACAAACGCGTTGTTGGTGGCAATAGATCACCTTCATATTAACCGGTCGTTGATGGTCCTGACTCCTATTCATCAGAAAACCCAAGGATTTAAACCCTTTTTTAAATTCAATACGAATTGAGCTTGTTGGGGGGAACCTAGGGCATAAACCTACAATCCTAAACTGGAAGCTAATGAATGATAATGAATCACTATCAGTCTCGGGCTGCTTCCTGGTAACTCGGACGTACTTCCCGTCTAATGGGGTAATTATCCCTGGAATAACGGCTTGAACTTGAACTCGATCTTTGCTGATGAAACATGTTCAGTCACATGTTCACAAGGGTGCTGGGAAATTTTAAATGACCCCGGCAACACACACCCAAAGAGCAATTTGGTGTACCGTAGAAGAATGAAGAGATACAAAGCATACCGCATCATATTAATGTGTGTTTATGTTTTTCAATTTTTTGCCTGTTAGTTTGTGAATCCCAGAGCTGTTTTATTCTATGGGCCAAAGGTTTTGCGTCAGTTGAAAGTTTTTCCTGCACAATCAAATAATCTCCCCTAGTCCCCACTCTACCCCTTCCCAGCCAGATGCTGCTGATGTAATGCAGCCAGCAACGAACGTCAATCAAGAATAATCTTATCTCAAGGTGAAAACGGTACCGAAGGGTGTGCTCCCTCAAAGCGAACTATTTAGAAGGAAATGGAAGAAAACCATCAAAGCTGACTAGAGAAATCGTTCAACAGCCTTGAACCGCAAACGGGTACGCATTTTGTCTAATGCTAAGCTCCATCCAGATCTATCTACTAGAGGAAAATTAGGTCAGCCAACAAGGACGAAGCATTCGGTCTCCCTCTACCGATGTAACTTTCAACTATCAAGCTGTAATGAAAAAAAAATGGCCATCAGAGGGTCCACTTACGATTGGCGGTCTTGTAGTAGTGCTGATTTGCATCCGAATGGCGCGTCAGGGTTTCCTCGCCCCCCTGCACCACCTTCGGCTCGTTGGTTGTTGCAATCGGTGCCATGCCGAGCTTTCCAGTTCCAGTTTCCGTACACCAGCACTTGAAGGTTCGAGGCAGTTTCACAAACGGCAAATTGTCTCAGGTAGCCAAAGTCAATTAGGTAATAGTCACTTGAAAGTTCGGTTGGTGCTCCGGTAGCAAAAGGGGATGTGATTACTTCCTGTTTTAGATTTAGAGCTCAAACTGCACACAGCGCCTTCACTTATGTTTTGCTCGTAAGAAGTCAACGGTCGTTACGGCAAGCCTCCAAGGACGAATGATGTAGGAATTTTGCGCTTTTTGCTTGGCGAATTTCAACACTCTTTGGTTCGCGACTCGCTATGGTACGCAGCAGGAAGTTGAACTTTGCTGGGATTCCGTTTATTCGTCCTGAACCGAGTGAAGGACAAACGCACACAAATTCACGCTGGAGAACTCTGCTTTCCGTGGTTTTGCTTCCGGGCCAGCTGACTATCGCTTTCTGAATGTTATATTTGGTGGACGCTTGTTCTGTTTCCGGCGTGTTCCCAAACAAGAGCGTGCTGTTTATTTGTTGTTATGCTGCTCCAAATTGCACCATAAAAAACGATGCAACTCTCGCTCTCAATTTCTCTGTCGATGCCACCTGCAGCTGCACTTGCACTTTGGATCGCGGTTGAAATCGTCCTCTTTGTTGATTTCGCGCTCACTCTCGCTCCACTGTGGGGTTGCAGTTTCGCGGTCTTTAGCGGTTCTCGGGCACGCGTACTACACACGGTTGCACTCGCTGCACTGACTGCACGTCTCGACGGTTCGGTGGTGCAATGGTGCTCTCGTTTAGCACCCGACCGGCCAGGACCAGGAAAGCGCCAAGAACGCACGTATAGTTGACGCTTGTACCGGAACGTGAAACGCGGCGCTTCGTCGCGACGCTTTGCGTTTGCTCCCTCGCTGGTAAATAATCTATAGCTCGGCTGAGGCAAACGGGCCCCGACGCGCTCGTTGACCGTCGGAAAGGTTGTTAAACCTTTTTTTTTTTTGCTAGGCGTTCTCGTTGACCACTCGATCGCTGGATTGCGATTCCGTATCGATCAGGCAGGCAAGAATGGCGCGCTGATGATTCGAGCGAGACCGAACGAAGGTGCAAGCTCCAACCAATAGAAAGAGTACGGTGCTTTCCTTTTGGACGGTTGCAAGCGGGCGAAAGTGGGACAAAGCAATATCGCTCGAGCTCGCAGCAACCGGAGGTTTTTTTTTGTTTAATATTTGAATCGATCGGTACAAATCAAAACAACAACACCGTCGATGATGCCGGTAAAGAGATAGCACCCGGTCTCGGGGGCGCCAGTGAGATTTCCTGCGGTACACGTCAAAACACGGTGATCGAAAATGAAACGGATTCTGTGGTTCCACTTTTCAGGGTCGCAGCGTTTCAAGGGTGATAACGTAGATTCGACTAGTGGGCGGTAAACGTTTCTACGGCAACTGCTCTAGCACATGGATAGGGATTCTTCGGGGTGTTGACGTCGATAGCTCGGGAAGCCAGACAAATGTTAAGTTATCGACTAAATTTAATCACTGCTCACTTCACGACACGGTGGAAAACACAATAAGCTCACTTTTGGGCGTACGGATTTAATGGTTGCATCTAACCGTTCGAAGGACGCTGTTGCTTTTGACTTCACCTCCGATTATGCTGCCCTATTACTGGCCTTACTTCTGTTTCGCTCGCACACGCACGGTCTTCTAGCTTCTTGTCTCTGCTTCACTGAAGTGATCGAACGAGGTGTGTTCGATCAGTTTCCTCAAATCAAAACACTCATGGCCACCGGCACGGTAGAAGGCAGGCGCTTCTGGTTCCTTGCCAGCGTTCCGTTGTGGTAAAGCCAGTTTAGAAACGTTTATTTTTGAGCTTGTACGGGGAGCGGTGGATAACCTCAGGGGGGGTCCAGTTACTAACAGAGAAAATAGCCAAACACAACTTTCCTCCAACAACACTACACTTGGAAACACAGCCTGCTGGGTTCTACAGTTGTAACAGAAAGGCCGGAGAATCGTTCGCACGAAGACAGCGCTCAGGGATAAATGTACTTTGTCCCGCCGGCCACTGAAAGGAAGGATGTTTAAAAATAATTCTAGACCTCCTCGTTGCGAGCGCACAAATCAAATGCGGCGACCGGCACATGAATGTTCGACTTTGCCCCAACCCATCGCGATGGTGTGAACATGTGCAACTACAACGACATCAGCGTGTCAAGCGCCAACACAACCATCCTCTACCCATCGTTAAGCCACTTACAAGAAGACGGGAGAAGTTCCTGTGCGGACGCATAAGTGATTTAACGGGTGCATGGTGTCCATCATGCGCACTCGCACAGAATATATTCTCTGCCCTTTTTCCTGGGAGCCATCTATTTATCGATAGCGCGGTACGTGATATCAGTTGTTTGACAACGTGGTTTCCCGTGTGATTCATTGTGAGGCATGATGTAATGAACTGCATACAACTGCAGCCAGCACAAGGTGCGGTTTTCTTGTTTTTCTCGTAGATTAAAACAAAGACATTGTTATAGAACGACACTGTGATTGATTGTTTCTGTCTTTCGAAAATCCTCGAGCTGGAGCATGCTCAACAAAGACCGAGGGACCTAAAAATCAAATTAAAAAAAAATATTTTGCTTAATATTTGTTGTTTATTTTCTCAATCTGTTCAGCTCATAGAATTGAAGAATTGATAAACCATGTTGTAGGCTACCTTTCCTCCTTTACCCTTGATACCCTTTTAACATAGTAATAAATTCTAGGAGCGATATGCAACATATTTTTTGTACTAGGAAATATCGTTTCAGTCGTCAACAAAACGATAAAAATCTCGTATTTTCAGTAGTGCTGGGCACGATACGTAGAAGAGAAGGTTGCGGATTGATTTTGACGTTTGTGAGAGGACTGTCAATAGGCAGAATTGCATCTTTGTTGACACCGCCGCTTGTTATCAGATTGCGTTCTCATCAGTTGTGTTTCCCAAATAGTCGAATGTAGAGTGCGGTTTTCGTTTGTAGGGTTGCATTTCTAGAAGCGGTTTCTCCCTCTCCGCCACCATGGCCACCAAGAACATCTTTGCCAAACATCTACCGAACGTGAAGCTGGCGACTCGCTTTGATGCGGACGGCAATGAGATTCAGGTGTGTAGATGTATTTTCGCATCAGCAGTTCATTGGCTTCGGCTGTTGCGTGATGCGTGAGGGCAGTATTGTGGGTCCGGCGGATTGGTGATAACCATTTTGTTTCTCCTCCTACTTTTTGCGCAGGTTGAAAAACGGGAAGATGAAGAGCAGAAGCGCAAGGAGCAGGACATCATCGATGCCCTCGTCGGCGCCGGATACTATCGGGCGCACATACAGGGCCTCTCGTCTTTCGACAAGATCGTGGGCGGAATGACCTGGTGCATCGAGGCCTGCGACTATGACGTCAATGTGGATCTCCTGTTTCACGAGAATCTTACCATCGGTCAAAAGATGTATGTGAAAGCACAGCATGAAATAGAATCCCTGGTAGGACCTCTTTATTTGACACATTTTTGTTGTTGCTTACAGTGCCTTGACCGAAAAAATCGTTGCCGTACTGCCCCGGATGAAGTGTCCCTACCTGATAGAACCACATCAGATTCAAGGGTTGGACTTCATCAACATCTTCCCCGTCATCCAATGGTTGGTGAAGCGGTCAGTGGAAAATCGTAGCAAAAAAGCCGACACGTTAAGAAAACTGGCCGCGACGCAGTTCCAGAATCATTTTACGCTCGAATCGGACCAACAGTTGCAACGAATGCGGACAATCCAACTTGGCCACCTGCAGGCAATCGAAGCCAAGTATCTTCCCAAACGACAGTTCAGGCAGCGGAAGGCTGCTGGCGGTGGGTGGATACCGGTACGTCCAAGGGATGCTACGGAACAGGAGCGGACTGATGAAGATCAATCGGTGGAGGATGAAACGGAAGAGGAAGATATCGAAGAAACTGAGGTGCCTTTGTCCACCGGGCGAGAGGTATGTTCTCGAGCTGGCCTAATTCTGCTGCATCTTGCTTAACGTTTGGTTGGCTCTTTAATTTTGCGCATGCTGTGTTTCTCTTTGGTCCGTTTTTATTTTAGCTTGATTTTGAGGTTTTGTTTAAAAGCTTTGCAAAAGAGGTAATTATTGCGACTCGTTTCACCGCATACAGAATTGAGTTCAACAAAAAACTAAAGCTTCAGTTGTCTTGTTTTTTAGCACAACGTTTCCATCGAACTCTCGGAAGCTGATCACTCAACGTTGACGAAAAAGTACGACGAGATCAAACAAAAACTAACGCCCGAAGCCCTGGAGCACGTGGCAGAACGAAACCAAATCAAAACTAAGCTCGCGGCCAAGCTTGCACTGGAGAAAAAACTAGAACTGGCGCGCAGTGAATGCGATCAGCTACGCAAAACGGTTCTGGAGGAGGAGGAACAGCTTCAGGCGGCCATTGCACAGAAGGAAAACTTGGAGGAGGAAATACGTAATCTCGACAATTTGGAAATCAGCGAGGAGAACCAAAAGTATGTTTGTTTTTTTTTAAATCGCTTTTTTCTTTATAAATGCTAATTTTTTTTGGCTCTTGCTCAGGATTTTAGATAACGTAAAGGAACTGGTTTTAAAGAACGAGCGCATGAAAAAGCAGGAAATTCAGTTCAAGGAAAACTGCAAAAAAGAGTTGGTAGAACTGCAAGAAAAGATAGAGTATGTAGTTTTGAATGTTTACCTTTTGAGACCAAATTGTAAGTTGTTTCTATCTGAATAGAAAATCGGACGCCTCTACGCCCGAAGAGGACGTAAAGGAACTGCAAAGGCAGCTGGATATGGAACAGGAACGTTTGAAGTCGCTCCGTTTGCAGCTTGCTAAGAAAAACCGAGCCTATGTTTCGATCAATCGTCAGCTGGATAACATCCCGGATCGCACTGAGCTCGCCCAGTATCAACGAAGATTCCTTGAACTATACAATCAAGGTGAACAGTTTACAGTTTGTTCCTTTAAACACTCATTAACCAATCCTTTTTGTTTTAGTTAGTGCAAAGCACCGAGAAACAAAACAGTTCTACACGCTCTACAACACGCTGGACGACACGAAGCTGTACCTGGAGAAGGAAATGTCTTTGTTGAATTCAATCTATGAAAACTATTCGAGCGCCATGCAGACCCCGCACTCGCGGGAACAGTTCGTACAGCAGTTTGAAACGATTGTCGAGGGGATCCGCTCGACGAAGGGTAAGCTGAAGAAGAAGTGCGACGATGAAAAGGCCAAACGGGATGGGCTGAATGCGCAACTGATCTGCCTGGTGGAGCAGCAGCGAAAGTATGCCGCAACGGTCAAGCAGCTGACGATGGAGTGTCAGCGAAACGAGGCTCTGCTGCAGCATCTGAAAGCACTCAAGGCTGCGGCAACTGCTGGCCATCAAGGCTAGGCGAAGGAGTCGCTAAAATACTCATCCATTCCTTCGCTTGGCGGAACAGTAACACGACGAATATATACTCTCACTGTTTGACACGTACGTGTTTAACGACTAGCACTGTTTTATTGTTTCCTTTTAACCATCGTCCAAGACACGACGTTTTAATTTTCCGATTGCTGGGGAACTTCACGCAGCCTCTGGCTCTTTATTTCCCGCTCGATGTAATAGTTCAGGTCCCGGAGTGGATGGTAGTAATTGTGAACGACCTGTGAGCCTACGAACATCGACAGCAGAGAGGCAGCCATAAAGGTAAGATATTGTCGCATAGGAACACCCGCCGGCATGATGTTGCTTTTCGTGAGGGCCACGGGGACGCTATTTCACCGTATTGGTTAATCTATTCCCGAATCGGTTCCAATTGATGAAGCCGCAGTCTCTCCTCGACAATTTCCTTCGCCTGGCGTTTCTTGAAGGTATTATCTGAAATGAAGAGAGTTAATAAGTGACGAAATTGCACTTGAATTTACATTTCCTGACATACAGAAATTGGTTTCTCCCACTCGCCAGTGGATCATCGAAAATTCTAGCGCAGCTCCGAGTCCGAAGAATATGGGCAAAAATCGATAAATGCCGAACGTACGTTTACCGGGCCATTTGTCAAGAAATTGTTTAAATGTTTTACTCTTGCGGACAATCATTTAAATAGGTTTTTTATCGACCAATCATCCAGAAACCACAAGGAAAATGTTGAACTCACAAGCAACCGCAACTGTTTACATAATTACAGGACCGCATTCGAGTGATTACCCAAAGTTTGACATGTTATTGTTCGAAAATTTTCGTTTCGAAATCGATCAAAACAAAATCAAAGGTAAAGTTGTCAAATTTGACATCTTGCCATTCCGGGCGCTGGATTTCACGTGTTTGTGCGGTACCCGGGTTGTAATTCTCTCCTTCGGTGTGTTATTAAAGGGAAATAGCCCAAATTTACAATGGATTTCAACGAAGAGCTCGATGCGCTCCTTCAAAGTGTCCTTGTAGCGAAGAAACAAGTGGCTGAAGCACCGGAAAGCCGCAACAAGAAAACTTCTGTGAAAGAAGAACCGTTCGCTTTCGGATCGGATAGCGAGGAGGAGCAAAAGGTTGATACTAGCATAGTGAAACAAGAGCAAGATGAAAGTGAACCAGAGGACAAACCGATGCTGGAAGATGACGTTACCGTTAAGGAAGAGTATGATTCAATGGAGGATGATGGAGGATCGTCCGATGAGGAAAAACCATTCGTTGATTCGGACGGAGATCAATCTTACAACGAAATAAAGAACGAAGACGAATCGACAGGTAGCGTCCGGATGCAAACGGATGGAAATCCATATCTCCCCAGATTAATGGCATCATTTATTTGTTTCAGATGATGGAGAGGTGCAACCGAAAGCTAAACGCACAAAGAAGACGCGAACATCGCTAAACGAAGGATCTGAATTGGAAGGTGGAGGAGAAACAGCTGCAAACAAGGGGAAAACCTCGAAAATGTCGAAAAATGATGATGACGACTCTACTGCCGAACAGAAACGTAAGCGTCGACGACTCGGTGGTCACAGTAAAAAACGTCAAAAAATGAGAGAACTTCAAGTACTGGCTCAGGCAAGAATATCGGTGGCGGAAACGCGCAGAGAAAAAGAACTCATGTCGCTGGTGTTCGGTGGAAGAACTGAAATTGCTTCACAGCTAGCGAAGGGAGAGAAGAAGGTTGAAGATGCACCGAAAACAAAGAAAGCTAAGAAGAAAGTCTCGAGCGCTGAAACGGACAAGGCCGAGCGTGCTGCCGTTTGGCACGATTCCGACGACGAAGATGATCGCGATGGCAGAAACTTGAAGCGCAACAAGTACAACCGCGACCAGGGCCGGCTGACGAGCGAGCGGCGCCGGAAGCAGTTCGTGCAGATCGTCGGCAATCCGAAGTGGGCTGATCTGGACCGCGAGCGGGAACCCTCGGACTCGGAGGACGAAGCGATGCGTAAGGTAGGCCACGTGGTGAAGCAAACGGCAGCGCAGGGTCTTCCGAAGAGCGTGATCGAGCTGAAAAGGCTGAAGGACTTGACCCGCGACACAAAGCACGAGGGTGAAATCGCCTCCATCAACTTCCATCCGACGTCGATGGTGGCCATTTTAAGCGGCATGTCGGGAATGGTGTCCATCGTCACGGTGGACGGTGTGCGGAACGAAACCCTGCATACAATCGGGTTGGAAAAGTTTCGTATCTACTGCTCTCGCCTGTCGCCCGACGGTAACGAGGTCATTTTTGGCGGTTACCGTAAGTTCTACCACGTATACAATCTGATCAGTGGCGAAAGCGATACGTTGAAGATTCCCGTCAACCAGAACTGGTGCATGCGCAACTTTCGCATTTCCACCTGCGGGAAATATCTCGCCACCGTTGGCGAAAACGGCGAGGTCCAGGTGCTTAGTGCGAAGGGGAAGGAAGTCCTGCGCACCATTCAGCTACGATACGTCTGCCAGGCGCTGGCGTTCACTCCGGACTCTCGGTATCTGCTGTGCCACAGCAACGACACGGAAGTTACGGTATACAGTTTCGAAAATCGCCGGATCGTGAACGTATGGCAGGATGAAGGATGCGTCAACGGATCGGCAATCGCCGTTTGCCCCAACGGCCAGTTTGTGGCGACGGGGAGCAGACAGGGTGTGGTTAATATCTACTCGCTGGACGCCACCCTCGAACAGAAGTACCCCGTGCCTCTGAAAACCATCAACAACTTGACCACCTACATCGATTCGCTCACGTTCAACGCCACCTCGGAGCTGCTTGCGATGGCCTCGTCGAACATCGCCAACGCGATGAAGCTGGTGCACGTGAAGAGTGGTACCGTGTTCAAAAATTTCCCAGCTCTTACGGCCAAATTGGGGCAAGTGACTGCGGTGGAATTTTCCCCCTTCGGTGGATTTCTGGCTATCGGAAACAAGAAAAGTGTTGTTTCTCTGTTCAGGGTCAAGCATTATCCGAACTATTGAAATATTATGGAAATATATCTTACTTT
Source organism: Anopheles atroparvus (assembly GCA_914969975.1). Classification (NCBI taxonomy): domain Eukaryota; kingdom Metazoa; phylum Arthropoda; class Insecta; order Diptera; family Culicidae; genus Anopheles; species Anopheles atroparvus. The sequence continues at coordinate 13,981,003 of CAJZCY010000003.1, read as the reverse complement.
ACAAAATTAAAGATTGATAAAACGATGTTCAATCGCAAAAAAAAAAGAAAAGATTTAGTACTCTAATATGTTAGATATTAATTATTACTTAAAAATCATCCATATCCATCACCGAGACCTGGTTGAGGAATTTCTTGTAGAGCGCCATAAACTGCGCCACAAACGCCTCCAGGTGGAAGATATGTTTGCTGCCCCGCTGCATCCGGTGGTCGTACAGACCGGCAAAGTTGAGCGTTTGAGTCTTCAGGCTCATGTCGCAGTTTTTAACCAGAATCTGCACCAATCCCTTAAAGATGATGTCCGGAGGGATGCCCTGGGAGAGCAGCTCGTACAGGCGTTCGCGGACGATTTCCATGCGCTGTGGCGTTTGCTCCTGCACGATCATGTTGGCCGTTTCCCTGAGGTACGACTGCCAGTCCATGTCCGGGATGTCCTGGTTTGCGGTGAACGGATACTGCTGCACTTTGCACGCCTCGAGGGTCAGTATGGCGCGGCGAAGGTTGCGCTCAGACTTCTGCGCGATGCGTGTCGCAAGTTCGGGGGGAATGTGGAGACCTTCCTTCTTGCAGATTGTCTGGAGTTGGAGAAGGAAGGATGAAGTAATGTTACATTTGAGGAATTCCTTATTATTGTATCGTAAGTTCTTAGTCAACTGACATTCATGATGCCAACGATCTCATCCTCCGTTGGAGCGGAAACGCGTATCCCAAGGCAACGGCTCTTGACTGCAGGTATGATTCTGGACGTTGAGTTTACACACAGCACCAACCGGCACGTGGCGACATACTTTTCCATCGTTCGACGCAAAGCATGCTGGGCATCCTTGGTCAACTCGTCCACCTCCGATAGCACGATCGTCTTGAACTCCCGCTGGCCGGACGGGTCTATCTGATGCGTTTGGGCGATTTGCTTGATCATGTCCGTGATAACCACTCGATCGTAGATGCCCACGTCCGAAGGGTTCACCTCGATATGGTAGTTGCTGCTAACGGTCATGATTTCGATCTTCTTGTTCGACGGGGTAGTAAAGTTCATCACCTCGTTACGTAGACGCTCCACCCCGGGACCGTACAGTTCCCGCAGCAGGCAGATGATGCGAGTTTTCTTCCCGGCTCCGGATGGACCGTAGAACATCAGATGCGGGAAATCGCCTTGCGAACAAAGGTTGATGAGTTGGTTGGCCTGCGTTTTATGGTAGTCCAGCTTCGCTAGCTCCCGCGGACGGTAGCGATCGACCCAAAGAGCCATTATATTTCAATTATCACAAGTTCGATTCACAACTCCAGCCGGTGCAGGAAGTGAAACTGAAAACGAGCGCGAATTTTAGCTTTAAAGAAACGACGTATGACTAGTGTTGTAAGTTGTGCGAAGCACCTACTCAAACTGATCCGTTATTCGAAGAGAGATTATGCACTTTGCAGATTCTTTGAAGAAAATACTTTTCCGACAGTCACCAGGACAATAACACGGTCAAAAAACTTCATGTACAACTTTACTTACTGCTTGACTGCTTTACAAGCATCCTTTTTAGAAATTTCAACGGTCGATTTCCGCGATCCCAAGCCCACCTGTCTGTTCCGAGTGCAAAATAACTTCGGATCAATCGGAACAACCAACTCCCATCACTACATATTCAAAAGTCAACAACTGATGGAAAATCCCTTCAGGAACGGCTGTTATTTCTTCACAGCATGGTTGGATTTGCTGAAATTAGAAGTAATAAACGTTCAACAAAAACCAAACTATCAGTTTGAAAACGCCTTTACCATTGCCCGTACGTATTTTTATCCTTTATTTTATACAAATGGATAAAGAAACCGTTTTTGACCGTCGCATTGACCACTGTGCAGATAAAACAATGTGCCCGATAAAGAAATGTCATCATTTTGACATATGGTTCACGCCAACCGGTGTTTTTGCTCACCTGCTTTAACTGTGTCCGCCGTAGAAGTTAAGATACCTAATTGTTCGCAACAGAAATGGCATCGGAACGTAAGATAAATGCGTGTGTTTCGCTTTACCTCGATACAGCCTACGAACTGCAGAAGGAAATAGAGAAGGCTGCCAAGCTGAATTGCCAATCGGTGACCATTCCCACCGTGCATTGGAACTTTGACCGAGAGTTTGTGCGGGAACCGCTTCGATCCAAACATGGCCAATTCACGCGGTCCGATTTGCTATTGTCGTCGACGAACTGGATAAACCAAGTAATCTGTCGAGTCGGCGAAAACGTCGATTTGGATTCCCCGATCGATCGCATACGCAAACATTCCGAACGGACGATCCTGCAGGAGATTTCGTTCGCCGAGCATCTGGTGCAGCACGGGTACATGTACACGAAACTGAAGGGGGCGAATTGTGCAAACTTCGCCAGAACGGTCGCCAGCGGGGCCCTCAAAGGAACGCTGCTTGTGGAGGTGCCCATCACGAACCCGAAGAGCGCCCAGAACTGCTGGCGACGGGACATCGAGGACGACCAGGCGGTCCAGGATACGTGGCAGTGGTGGAACGCTTTCCGCTCGTACGCTGACTACAACCAGCACGTGAAGATAGCGTTGGAGCTGACGACCGATGTGCCGAAAAAGGAAGAAATCTATCGCTGGCTGGGCGAGCCGATCGACGCCCTGGTCGTGCCGGCGAATATTTTCCTTACCAACGCCAACAACTACCCGGTGCTCTCGAAGGCGCATCAGTCGATTGTGACCCTACTTTATCGGACCTTTTCCTGTCACTTTATACTGAAAGCTAATCCGGGTGACGGGCACCTCGGGCACTATGTGGAGTACATTAAACACATCGTCCAGCACAATCACGTGGATGATCCGCTGCAAGGGTTCAATGATGTGCTGGAGATTCCCCTCCAACCGTTGTACGACAATTTAGACAGTGCTACTTACGAAATCTTCGAACGGGATCCGGTGAAGTACATTTTCTACCAGAACGCCATCGAGCAGGCCCTTACCGATCGCGTCCCGGAGGAAGAGAAGGACACGAAAACAACGATCATCATGGTGGTCGGTGGAGGCCGTGGTCCGCTGGTTCGGGCGGCCCTGAACGCCGCGACCAAAGCCAACCGTCGCGTTAAGCTGTACGTGATAGAGAAGAACCCGAATGCCATTGTAACGCTGACCGCCCTCATTGACGAGCTGTGGAAGGACCGCCACGTGGAGCTCATCTCCAAGGATATGCGCGAGTTCGAACCCCCGGAAAAGGCAGACATTCTCGTGTCGGAACTGCTCGGTTCGTTCGGGGACAACGAGCTTTCGCCGGAGTGTCTCGACGGGGCACAGAAACAGCTGAAGGACAACGGTATCAGCATACCGTGTAAATATACCTCCTACATCAACCCGTGCTTCGCCGTGAAGGTGCACAGCCAGGCGCGGGCCAACGAGTGTAGCGCCCCCTGGAAGGAACGAGTCGTCTCGTCGCGCCACATGGAGCAGATGTACGTGGCCTATCAGAAGAACGTGTACCACATCGACAACCCGCAGCCGGTGTTCGAATTTGTGCACCCGAACTGCGATCCCGATCCAGTGGATAACAGTCGCTACCGGAGCATACGCTTTAAGGCTTCGCTCGATTGCGTGCTGAACGGATTCAGCGGCTACTTCGATACGGTCCTGTACAAGGACGTCATGCTGAGCATTCATCCGTTTACGCACACGAAGGGGCTGGCGTCGTGGTTTTCCATGTTCATCCCGCTGACCGAGCCGGTGCAGGTGCGGGCGGGCGAAGAAATAGTGGTAAACTTCTGGCGCTGCGTCGCCTCGCACAAGGTATGGTATGAGTGGAGCCTCAGTGCACCGGTCGTGACGCATGTGCACAATTTTAACGGCAGGGGACACCCGATCTGGCAGTAGGGAACGATCTACATCCTCAACCATCATAACGCTATTTGTTGAATCAAGAATGATTACTGAACACATGAAAATGGGTTTCAATGAGTCGAGGGAAGTAAAATCGTAAGAATCTGTTCATTCAATCCGAATTCACAATGATCCGAAAGATGTTGACGACGACGTGGTTGATCTGCGTATGTAAAACATAAATAACTTTAAGTTCTACAACTACAATATTTATTTGAATGTAAGCATTACCAGAAAAGATTGACCGAAAGTTCCCCATAACTGGCTCTCTACCATCATCATTAATGTTCAGGTGTCATAAAGCAATACTTTAAAGCGGTGGTCATATGGAACCCCTCTCAGCATACCGGATAGCGATATGGCCATTTAGTGGCATTGCATTACGACACGTTCAACGGTGTGCAGGTTTAATCTCATTCTCAGCCCATTTGCGGCCCTTTATTCCCGCGCGGTACTACGCAACGTTGAATCGCAGATCTCATTGCCACCATCCGATGGGGGGGAATAACGGCTAACGACCGACGATGACGACGATGATGACGATGGCCACAGAAACGCATCATGGTCGTGCGCGAGTGTAAATCTCACGATGAATGGGACATCCTGTGTTTGCATTCGCTCCGTGTTCGCGCTCCGGCCGATCGACGCTATAAGGGGCGGGTAAAAAAGGAAGATACGCATACACTTAAGCAGTGCCCACGTACGCACGGCCAGGGCAACGGCACCAAGACAGTGAGCAGAACGGGAACCAGCGAGCCGCGACCCACTGGGAAACGTTCCGCTGATAATGGATAACAGTGCCATTTCGACACTTTACGAGTAATCATCCCGTTCCGGGCGTGAAGCCTCTCGCAACGTGGTGGCGCGCGCGAGTGTCATCGTGACCGTCGTCGTCGTCGCCGTCGTCGTCCTTTCGTGTGTCGTAAAGAGCCGAGCATTCGGGCGCCTCGTGCGTTCGGCGCCTGAATGGTAGGCAAACCGGAATGGACGGCAAAAAAGCGCTTTGGCATCACTACCAGGTCCAGGATACGCGCGAGCGTCGCTGAGAGCGTGCGAGAGCTTCCGGCGGGGGTGTAGAGAGCTTTTGTGAATGCTGCCGGATATGGCATGAGCGCGAGAGCACCCCGGTCGGTCGAAGCCTTCGCGGAGATGCTGCACGAGCAGCTTGGAGATCAAAATCGTGAATCAGTTCTGTTCAATCATCATCATTGATGCAATAACTGCTCATTTCTGTGCTCTCGCCAGCGTCCGCCGGTGGCTCTCGCACACAACGCATAGATGGCCATGGCGGCACAGATCCCGATACGCTTCCGGATCTAGACATTCTCCCGAAACCGTCCGCCGAGCGGAATTCAGCAGCATTCAGCGCGCTGGCAGAACCGGACGGGTGTGGGTGTGTGTGTGTTTGCGGACGGGTGAGTTATTCGGCTTTCGATCCGAAGCGTGCGATGATGATCCTCATCGCGTTTCTGAATGAAGACACGACTTCTGGCTAGCGTTTCGCCGAGACGGGAGACGGCTCCAGTCTCCGATAAACAAACAAACGCATCGGGAGCAGCTAACCGGTCCAACGGCGCGCATTCGGATCCTTTGGGGGACTGGCCCTTTCTTCTCGGCTAAAGTGGGTAGCAGCGATAAAATAAAGCGAAATTAATAAAGTAATAAAATAAAATAAACGGGGCAGGAATAAACTCTCGCCCAAAGGTCGAACGATACGTGCAGTTCTTGTTCCAGTCTTTCGACCGTTAACGCCTGAAAGGTAGACGCGCCACGCTGCTTACGAGTGTGTTTGCACGTTTAAGTTTATTTAAAACGTGTTTTCCGGTGTAGTATAACAAGTAAGATTCCCTATTAAAAAAGACAGCAGTGTGAAGGAGTAATATAAAATCTGTTAACATTCAACTGTCCTACCGAACGGCAAGTGCACCCTCACCCTTGCGATGAGAGCTGGAAAGTTTTATTCTTGTCAAGTGCAATAACTACCAACATAAAATTCAGTACCGCACTGTGAAGCGGTTGAATGCGTTGAAATAGTTTCTCGGGCCATCTAGAGCTAGAGTAAAAAAAAAAAGTTTCCAAACCCATCCAAGTGCTTCGTAGCCGCCAGTGTCGCTGCCCCTCAGCCGCAGCAGTCACTTGCTCCTCCGGCCAAGGTCGCTACCGGAGAGTGTACGGTCGCCAGGCCCCCTTCCCCTTCTTCGTGTGGCTCTGTGTGCGTGTGTGTGTGTGTGTTTGTGTGAAGAAAGGAGTGTAACGACCAAAGCGGCCGCCTTTCACCATCGGCATGGGAAAATTTATTGAAGAAAGCGGAAAATGGAGAGTGGATAATTAAATGCAACATAATGAACTTCTCGAAGGAAGCGCACACTTCACCGCTCGAACGGGTGGTGGCTGGGACTGTTTTTGCAACTCGTTGATAGTCCGGCCAACCCGAACCAACCTAACGAACCAGGACACCGCACCATCGGGGAGTCCGCCCGGTGAACCCAAGGTGAACCTCCGGTCGCTCGGTGCTTCCCGAGGTTAGGTGCATCGCAGTCGTACCCGCCTCCTAAGCCTGGCTGGTGCGGTTCGGTGCCGGCAAATTTATGTAGGCGGCAACATCCCATTGAAGCACGGTTCAGACTTGGGTGTCCGTTGGCGCCCAGGGACGCGGCCGTCGGGCACTTCTGAACGGTTCGAGAAACGCTCGAGTGCGCTCCGTGAGTGAGTGAGGTGACGGGTGGTCTTACTTTACTGCATTTTGTTTTCTTCCTTCCTCCAGCGAAGCATCCTTCAACAACTGTCCTCCCAGGCCTGGTGTGTGTGTGTGTGGTTCTGGGACGAGTTCGGGCGAGTTTAAATTTAAAGGTGGCCATTTCACCCCTTCTCATCCTCGTTGCTCGACGTTCCGCGTGGAAAAATTGCAAATTGTCTCCTGGCGGTTATGCATGTGCACTTACCATAAAAGTGATAACAAGTTTTTACAAGCGGTTTCGAGTGTATTTCTGTGTGTGTGTGTGTGTGTGGCTGTGTGGTGCAAAAAGTGCAAATGTGAAACTGGTGCAAGACGATTTGAAACTTGTTTGGTGATAAAATTCCATCAGGAGGTTGGAATTAAACAGGAAATGAAAAAGAGGGCACTGTGATGCACTAGATTGTGGCAAAGGTGAGAATCAGTCCGTGCAGTGCTTCGTGACGTGATTAAGTAAAGTGTGTGTGTGCTGTAACCTATCTCGAAAAGTGACCGTTAACAAACGACCTGTCGCACATTCCGTTGGCCGATTGGATATGGCGGGACTGGCGTGATTCAGCTGCAATAGTAAGCGTCCAACCGACGGGAAGCAAAGGGTATGTAACATTTGCTCATTCGTCCGCTCCTTCATGCCCATCAATCATTTATCATAGTTTGTGTAATCATTCCCCCTGCGTCGAAAAGGTGATTGCCCATGATTTATTGACAATTGGCGCTCGCGCCGATCCGTCGTGATCTTCTTGATGGATCTAATGAAACCATCCCGTGAACCGGGTTTGCTATTGAACCCGGATCATAGTGATTATTTCATTATGAACACTGCGCTATAATTATAGAGCACATTGGTCATCGATCTTTCGTGAAAGGTAATAATAATTGCAGCCCGATGTCGATTAAGCCGAGTGGTGGGGGTGGGTGCTTCAAAATGTCACCTCAATCAAACTCAGTTCATATGGAAGAATTCTTATGAAGTACTATCATGTATATTCCAACCCGAAGGAACATCATTAGTTCTCGAAAGGCTTTTTACTGTGCATTCAGCAATTGTTTCTGATTCACCCGGTTTTTTTTTATCAAAACACGTCAACATAAATCAACTACAATTCTAAGAAACGCAGAGCGTTACCAACGTTTCTCAAAAGTAATAAAACTAATTTAGCCTGACATTTAATAAAAAGTCTTCTACAATTCAGCGAACAGGTCCAAAGTGGTTTTTCTAATGGTAGCTTGACTGTGACTTTTTTTTTGTTTCGCTGTACAGTGTCCACCATTTTTATTACGGATGAAACACGTGATTTCTACGCTCGGCAAGAAAATGCGCGTTCCGCTGGAGTGCACTACATTTACTTGAGGCATTCAGGCGAACACGAGCGACACCCTGAACGATGGAAGAATAGTAGCATAATTCCTCGTAAAAAAAAAAAAATGGTGCCATTTACTGAAGCGATGCCCTTTGCTGGAAAAGTTTGCCTACAGGTCACCGGAGTGGAGGAACAGTCTCGATTGAGCTCTCATACGAAACTCTGCTACACGAGAGGCAATTAATGAGCCACGGGTCCTTACCGCCAAGTAAAACAATCAATGAGACGCGAAACCGAAAGGACAAGCAAACCCTTTTTTACGATTCGCAGTGAAACTAATTATAGGTTAAGGTGTCCCATTAAACTACAACCCCCATCTGGTCTGCGGCATCCACGCCGCTTTGTCTTTGCTATTGTAAACTTCGATGCATTAGACATTGAAGAATCCTTGCCGGACCAGTGGGAATGGAGCTTTACAAGTTCCACTCCTCAGGGTCAAAGGTTTTTCCGGAAGGCCCATAAATATGGTGGTTCGGGGAAATAAATGTGCTGCTACCAGGGAACGGGGCGAAAGCTTTCAGGGAAAATTAAGATATAGTCATTATAAATCGTTCCGCCCCATCACTTTGCGTTGGTGGAACCGAACAGACGAACACCTACAACCGAACGGGCGCCATCTCACAGTTGGTCGGCCAGGACCATCGAGAAAAGCGGAAAGCAGCGAATCAGGCTGCTTCGCTTGTGAGTTCGATGAGAGCGTTAATCACCGCCTCACTTCCGGCCGGTGCAGGGACTGCGGAAGGACGACGGGAGCGAACTGGGGCGCCCTAGGGTGGGATTTAATTAGAACTGGATGTTTACCGAACCATCTGCACTATACGCGGCATTGCACAGTTCTGCTTCCGGCGCCCGCCTCGCCTCATCTAACCTCCTTCCTGCCCTTCGATCGGAAGAATAAACAAATTCCGTCCATCTGTTTGACGGGCTAGCGGGGCCGTGCGGACGACGAGCAGGGGAACAGTAGTCGGGGGTCGTCGGGACTCCCGGCACCGGGTATCCGACCGGTTTTAGGTAAACAACTTGCCTTCCAGCAGCCGATTGGTTTTACGTTCCCCGTTTGCGATCGCTGCTACTGGAAAGTGGATGGCCTGGGACGCTAGGACAAGCACGAAACGCCCGGCCAGTCTTTGACCCCTCGCACCCTGGCTGAGGAAGGTGAACATGGAAGTGTGAAATCATCCTCACCCACACACTTACTCACACTGTAAAGCCCACTCTCTACTAACTCTGCAAAAATTTAAGGAGCTATCCATCAAACGCAGCCAAACCTCCTCCCCAAAACACGCTCCCGATGGTTGCCTTCGTTCCCCGGCTTCAATTTGATGGAACGACGATGGTTTTTCGAACCTCAATGCACGGCACGGAAAGTGTAAGAAATTTGGGCAAGTTTGCGTTTTCCTTTCCAGCACACTTGAAGCACTTCTCAACCTTATCGGAAGAACTCTCTGCCAGAAGTGTAGTGATGCCGAGGTTTTTACTTTCATCTTCTTTTCCTTTCAATTTTCGTCGAAAAGTTTCAGTAAAATATCCACCTCTTTATCCCCCGCTTACCCATGGCAGCCCAAAGTGGAGCTGAAGGTTTTGATGGGAGGTAACAAACTCATCGACCAACAGAGGAGAATGTGTTTTCACTTTGTAGCTCCCCCCCCCCCCCGTTTTTTTCTTTAACCCTCCCTCAATCGCGTCAACCCTTGACTCCGGAACCGGGTCGATAAATGACCACCGGGGCCACGCCGTCGCTGGCTAACCCATGTCCGGCGCAGCTGGCAGCTGGCTAACACTCTATTAATTTTCCTCCCAGCGTGACAACGGCGTTGATTGATTTGCTGACTGATTAGAACGGATTAATTAAGCTGCCCGTTTATTTTCGTTTCCTGCGCTGCCCACCGGCCTTCCAGGACTTCGGTGCCGAAGGGCCAAACCGTTCACCGACCGCCGTCCGTTCTCGTTCTCGTCCTCGGATGCGGGATTAAAGTCGCTTTCGCTGTGGTGGTGGTGGTGATATTGAACTTGATGCGTGCGTGGGTTCGTCACTTGCGTACGTCCGGAACGATTTTGCCTTAATTGATTGGATGTATTCATTTCCTGCGGAGGGTTGTGGTGCTCCTCCGGTCCTCCTCAAATGGGGCTGAAAAGCAAAGTGTTGGCGACCGAAGTTGGTGTCGTGCTTCTTTGTACTTCCTCTTGTGAAAATGTTTCATTACTATGAGTTAGGGATTTAATCAAAACTTTCCTTCTTCACATGCGACTCAACATTCAATCGAAATTCGCTAAAACATAGGCTGGTAAAAAAAGCGTCCTTTAATCTCGAATGAATCAAATCTATGAATCTAATACCGTCGGTCTGTGCCAAATAGACAAGACCTGAGCGTTGTAAAGATTATGTTGATGGAATTCTTTAAGCTGCTTATTTGCAAGCGATCGATTACAGTATCGAACGATGATGATGTACGTTACCTTTAAGTTTAATATAGACATTTAAACATGTTGGATAAATTAAACCCATGCAAGTTTCGGTGTTATCCCATACATCAATGTGTCGGTGTTATCAAATTAAATTAAAATCCTACAAAGAAAGTTGATGGGTTAGAGAAAAAAACACTCATTCCACAACTGTGAGCAAAGTTATCGTTTGGTAGAAAACCAAACCATCGCAATATCGGTGCAGAAAGAAAGCGGACTGAAGCCGAACCACGGGATCGTTAATCGTTTTCGGTTCCCACTTGCAGAGCACGGAACGCGGTGCGGTGTGTGTTTCGGCGCTTTCCCTAGATGAAGCTACTTGATTCTTGTCTTTGCGGCGGGAAAACAACCCGGCGAATGTCGCCTATTCCACCCGACGGCACCGAGCGTGTGGTCGGTCGGTAACGATTTGCATGAACACGATAATCCGGATGTTTGCATGGATGAGATTTTCATCCTTCTCGCGTTGCCAGCGGAAGGCAGCGGAAAAGCCATCCTTGGGAGCGCCAAATTCTTTGTCCTTCTCCTTCCTTGCGTCGCATCTGTGTGCGCTCGAAAGCGAACGAACGATGGTGGGTACCATTAGCCTTAGCACAGCGAAAACAAAAACCCCTCCCGGAGACGATGGCATCCTGGTGTAAAGATTAGGAAAGTTTATCGATAAATAAAACTTTACGCCCCCTCCTGGTCGACTGATCAAGCGCTCGTCGGGTGGGTGCCCAAACAATGTGGGTTTTGCCTGCAGACACCGTCCTTTGGTATCTGCCCATCTTCAGACGCTAGAAGTTCGTGTGGTGGGCCGAGCCAAATTAAAATACCGTAACTCCTCTTTAAGGCTTTCGGAGCCTCGGGGCGAGCAGGAGATTGGAAGAGGGGGATAGTATTGCGAGTTCTTTCATCTAGCTGTGAGGGGTTTTGGGGGGTCTGAAACTCCCTTCCGGAACGGAAATTGATGCATTAAAAGTCCCAAGCGTAAGCCATCACAGAACCGATTGTCGCTTAAGTCGCTTAAGTTAATCGAACGTTTGATGAAACAATGTCGGTGATATGCAGGTTTGGGGGAATAGCAGAAATTCGTAGATATGGATAAAATTCAACAATTTACCATCGAACATGTTTCTTTGACAGAATGCGAGAATTTGTGTGAATCGGATTTCATCGGATGTCCGAGCTGCTCTCCCGTCAAGAACCACAGTGCTTATCGACCCGGAACGATCTGTCATCTGTCGATCTGCTCGACTGATCGCCGCAAGAGGGCGCCGAACCGGGGAAAGGAGAGGGAGCATGTTGGGGGAATAGATCATAACTTGCGCAGCCTCCGCCAGGCCGCAGCCAAAAGGAGGCATCTTCGAGTTCGAGCAGTTTACGATTCAAATCTGACAACACAGAAATATGGCAATAAAAATCGTCCGGTTTTGTGGAGACTTGCAAGAACGGGCGTCGGCCGAAGAAGAAGCGTTGCTGTAGTCGTGTTCGTGCCGGCAGCAGCAGCATACGCCCTTTTGCAGCATCCGCGAACGGAGCCCGTTTCGTCGCCTGCATTGTGTTTCTAAAGTTTGACCGTGAAGAGGAGCCATTTATTGCACATTTTGTGATCCCTTGTGTAGGAAGAGTTTTGATTTGAAAGCAGCTAGCCTCAGTGCCGAACGTGAACGTTTGCAAGCAGAAGAAGCGGAGTAAATCGGTACGACAATGCCGCGAATTGTACTGCAGGGGGAAAAGCAGGGCTCCGCCATCCTTGCCGCGATGAGCCATTTTCAGCAAGACGGCCTGCTGCCAGATGTGACGCTGAACAGCGGAGGTCACGAAATACATCTCCACCAGGTCGTGCTAGCCGCCTGCAGTCCGTACTTTAGACGGATTCTGCAGAATATCTCGCTGCCGCTCCCGGTGCTAATGCTGGACGTACCGTACGAGGATCTGCTGGTGATCGTGGAGGCCATGTACCAGGGCTCCGCCCCGGTGCCGGCCAAACAGTTGAGCTCCGTTCTGCGGACGGCCGAAACGCTCATGATACGCGGTATTCGAGCTGATACGGAGACGCCTTCCAACGTGCCCACGCCAGCCGCGGCGATCGAGGACAGCATCGACCAGCAGCCCGGACCGTCCGGATTGGGGCGTTCCCGGGTGCGTTTCGCTTCGCCCGCTGCCGAAATAATCGTTGACATGATGCACTCAACGAGCCTGGTCGAGAATGCTCCGCAAGCTGATTCGGAACGGAAGCAATTGTGGTCCGACATGGACCTAGCATATGCGCTACAAATCGAAATTCCCGATTCCACCGGGGATGGTGAGGTGGCACCGGAGACGTGCAAGAAAGAAGAAGCCGAACCTAGAAAAAAGGATGACGATGAAGACGAACCGATGGACATCGACATGCCCGATTGCGACGACCAAACGGATCCGTTGGAAAACAACGAGAAATAGGCCACGATCAACCGAATGCAACTCCGTCAAACCCTGGACCTGGTTCCATCAACCAACCTGGGATTTCCTTTCCTCAATCAACACAAAATTTCGAAAACGAAAAAGGAATCCCCGCATAGGTGGCATAGTGTACAAGAGAAGGAAAGATAAGAGATTAACAGCGAGATAGATAGATGGATAGAGGGAGAGTGGGAGAGAAAGATAAAGAGAGAGGAAAATAGCAGGGGTGGAAACACCCTACATATGTTGCACATCCGTCATGTTGACACAGCCTAACCAAAGTCGGTTAACACTGGTTTTGATTTCGCATTATCGTGGGCTTCTTTTCTATCACTTCTTTCCGTTGTGTGGCGTTGGCAGAAAGCGTAATTTTCATGCGTTTTTTTTTCTTCTTGCGACCTGAACGTGCCGACTGCTTCATTCCTAACGATTTCTTATTTATTTTCCACTAAAAAGCGTTTCCGTTTACCTTTTCTATTTAACACGGGTGGTAATGGTAGTTTTGCGATTAATTTGTACATGAATAAATGTGTATCGCCCTGCGGGAATCATGCTTCGAACCATTCCGGACAACCAGAGATAAACCCGATCGGAATGGTTGCTGTTCGCTCTTTTTTCAAAATATCGAAATAACTGCAAGATTGAATGGCATCAGTTAGTGAGTATAGATATCTTTCTTTTCTTTCGTTAACACGATCAGTCAGTTCTTTCATTCCTCTCGATCATTTCATTCTAACCTGAGTGTAGATGGGCTATGAATGGGTGTGGTAAGAAGGGAGAAAAACTTCTGGTGTGTTTGACAAGTTACCAACTCGTTGTGATATCAACAATTTACCATTAAACCTGGGTTGTTTCAGCATACAGGGTGAAAAAAAGGGGGGCTCCAAAAATCACAGGATATCTGTGAAATCAATTTTCACATTATTGTGCGATCTTAACGGGCAACTACATTTGCTCGGTTTCGCCAACCATTTTCTCCGGAGCAAGGGAGACCAAAAACAAAAAAACGTCAATAGGAATTGCATGAAATTGTCTTCCTGTTGAGGCTTTTTTATTTATGCACTTTGCTTTTTCAGACACAGAAATATCCCAGATTGTGGCAGATGCCAAAGCGTCCTGGTTCTCTAAAAGATTAATCGTAAGACGTATCATTTTATTAGGTGAGTTAATTAATGTGGTGTGTGTTTTAATCCAACCGATGTTCTTTTACCGTTCATTTCATCCTCTAAATAGCGTATTAGGTCAGAAGCTTTCCCGGTGCTTTGTCTTGCGTTCAGGAAGACGTGACCTCATTATTTCATCCGGGAAAACTCCGATTTGGCGGAAGCAAAGTTCGATCAAACACACGTTTCTAGAACCTGTTGCCATTTCCCGCTTTTAGCGTAGCGTTCCTGCGAACGGTGGCCCATTAGCTAATTAGGGGTGGGTCCTTGAAGTTTCGAGGAACTTTTCTATTTCCTTTACCAGCCAGCAAGGCAAGCAAGGCAAATGTTGGCAGCTGGAAGTTTCTTATGCGTGCTTTTTTTGTTTAACCCAAGAGTTTGTTTTAGCTTATATTTCCCATGCTACCCGAAAATAAGTTTAAAACGTATTTTTTTATTTGCATTTTTAATATGCAATGTCGGGGAGATGAGATTGACTTTGAAATCAAGGTGAGTCATAACGATTTTCAGCGGCTTGTCTAACGTTTGAGGTTTTGTGTACTGTTTTCTTAAACCTTGCACTTGCAAACTGCATGCTTAATGCTATAATTTATTTTAAGGCGATGCTTACGCTTCGACAGTTCCATTTCTGCACGGCGCCCATCGATGCCGTGAAATGAGGATACAAGAACACAGCATTAGCCGACCACTTGCAGTACAAGGTGTGCACAGCCTGTTTCATTACAAGCTGCGTGTGTCGCGCGCGCAAATAAATGTGCATCCCTTGAGCGAAATTGGGCCAATGTGCCACCTTCAAACCGAATGCCCTCGAGTCCGTGCAGACAAGCCAACAGCTCGTTGTCGCCGGGTGTGTTCGAATGGTAAATTAGTGTTGACCGCGCTGCACGATTTGCAGATCCAGCGACCAGCGGCACTGTACGGACACTGAGGGGGGGTGGTTGCTGTTTTCCAGTGCCTGTCCTGTGCTATAAATTACGTGCACAACAACTGCGCCCCCGGTGGCAGAAAAGCGGCTGGCACCCGTTGGCGAGTCTAAGTGGAATCATCAACATTATCGTTCCTGAACGGCAGAATGTTCGGGCAGGGAACGATGGGGGGGAAGCTGGTGATGGCATCAGGCACGAAGATGATTTAAAACGGTAATTAGAAGCCATAATTTATGGTCTCCGGATAAGGTCGTGACGTCGGGCGCCCGTCAAAAGGTTGACCGCGGCCCGGAGATGAAGCCACTCGGGGAAAGCGTTCTTACGCGCATCCGGCCATCGGACGTTGATTGACTCCTCGGGGAGCGACTCCGCTGGGAAAGCGTGCAGCGCTCCGTGCGGTCGGTGCAATAGTTTATTTATCCCATTGTTCGATTATGTCACTTCCCCGAACGGTGAGGGAATGCCGGTCCGCTCCAGCGGGGATTCATAATTAAGAAGATCCTTCATTTAGTAAACGTCGCTCTCAAGAAGTCGCTTCAGGCCCTGCCTTCACAAAAACACACAATGCTTAGGAGATATTGAAATTGCACGAAGAAAGCTACTTACAATATCTCCGGCCGCGATTTTCGTCCCGTCGATCTCAGGCTTCCAACGGCGGCGGAACAGTCAGAGGTGGGTAATCTCTCCATCTTTCTACGCCACGGCAGCTGGCGGGCGAAGTCAATAATCTGAAGCATTTACTTCGTCAGCAGGACAAAAAAGTGAACGCGAGGAAAAGCTGGTGCGATTTAATCTTCCCTCCCTAAGCTTGGCCGGCTTTGAGGCTCTCTACCACAGGCTGTTGTTTTTCAGGAATTTTAGGTTTTTTCTTCTGAAGGGAAACGGTAGCGCGCTCACGTTGCATCTTCATCCGGCGGCATTACGGCAACGGGTGGCAATTAAGTAGATTTGAGCACTTTGCCCACCGGCGCACTTAAGCTTAATCAGATTTTTGGTGGCATTATGCAGAGAATCAAGGTAATGAAATGCCCTTAAGGAGAAAACAAACTTACGGTACTGTGAAACAGAAAAAGGAAGGAAGAATTAGATTAGTAACCCATTGGGTGGGGATTCAATTGGGTTACATCAACCAGAATTCAACCAGACAACGAAAACATAATTGAAATTTCTAAGATAACATTCCAGCTTTAAAGCATGCAGAGTATTTTTAACACAACAACGGAAGTTAAATGTTTACTAACGCTGTTAACAGCTTCCTGTTAAGCGATGCGTCTTCAAACGCTAGAGGTAATTGCAAATCTTGATTTTTGCACAGCAAGAAGTGAAAATTTCAGTAATAAATCTCACTGCTTCGTTCTTTTTCAGGTGCAGCTTTCAAAGTAACTTACGTCCAGCACAATTCGCCATGGTGATTTTTCTTTGCTTCCGGACGAGATACGATCCCCCCGAAACTGGGAAAGCTACGTACGACGCCACCTGCATACATTCTGGGCCGTTGAAAAGTTAATGTAGCTCAAGAAAATTTACCCATGTTATCTTTGCCCCTCTTGGCATCTTGGGACTCGCTGCGCTTTCTTGGCATGCGAATCGGAGAAATATGTATTCATGAGCACGGGAGGCAGCGAGCGCTAACGCTATCATTTTCGACGCCATCTTTCGAAACCATTAGGCATTTTAATTGAGTGTTTTTTGCAAGCACCGCGTGCAGTGTGCTTGCGACAGGAATTTTCTGCAACAAACAATGGAGGAGGAACGCAGAAAAAGTAACGACGGGACCAAAGAGAAGGAAACGGAACTCATTAAAGTTAAATGATGCTGAATTAGCATGTTAATGTCATGCTTTAGCTGAAAAAAAAAAACACTGCAGCAAAAAGAATTGTACTATAATAACCATTGATATTAAAATAGCGTTGCCTTTTTCGGTGAGGCTGTAGCGAAGGATCAGTTCCACTAGGGCCCAAATGGGACCGATAAACTCATCCAATAACATTTTGACAGCAAGTCCCCGGACAGCGCCATGTCCACCGGCTGCGAGAAGCTGGTTTTATTAGCTTGGAAAATATTATTTTTATTGATATCTAATTTTACATCGTAACTTCAAAGACCAATCCGTAGCAGACTCCCTCCCGTACCCGTCCGGTCGTAGGATGTGGATGGTCCCGATTTTTCACCGTCGCAACTCCCACATTTAACGGTAGCGCGTGGCAGTGGAGGTGGGGACGATCGTTAGGGAAAGAAAAATATCCGTCTCGCATGAGCGAACCGGCGGTGAAGAAAATAGTCACAATATGAGGCAGAAGAAGGAGGACATGAAAATTCATCTCCTTCGACACTACAGAAACGCCAAATCTTGTTTTTTTTCCCCCCTACATTATTACGATTGTAGATATCGTCGTTCCGTACGTATCCTTCCGGTGGATGGCAACGGAAGTGGGATCCTCCAATATCCCCCGCTCACTCCTAGGATTTTATTCTCACTGTCTCGCGTTCGCTCCCACTCCCAGACAAGGAGAGTATTATCTCTCTTTCTCTCGTTTCGTCTGCAGCGAAGCTTTTTCGCCAATTCATTTGACGCCCGGGTCCGATAAATTTCGACCGGCGAATCGATTGCTTACAAGAAAACAGTCCGACGTAAGCAGAAAAAGGGAAGAAAGTTGATACCGTCTCCAGGGCGTCGGCTCACTTTTTTTTTTTGTTCCTGGTGTATTTTCACCCACTTGCCCGGACGCCCCGCTCACATACGTGCGTCCGTGTGGGTGTGTTCGGGTGAATAAGCAAACAAATCTAGCAAAAAAAAAAAAAACATTAAATAAAAAGCGAAAGGAAAGCTCGACAACGGTGGAACTCGGTAGGACGCCGGCCGAAGCTCGACGGTAGCCCGATGGTAATTGAGACTTGAGCAAGGAAAACTGAACCGAGGAGGAAAACTGGGGCGAGGTTTCGGGCCAATCCCTTTGACGGACGGCAACCGCGCCCGGTTTTGACATCAATCTTTGATGGACGGTGGTCCCGGTGGAACGCGCCACTAGCTAGGCAACGGGGAGGGGGCGGCGGGAGGCGGAAAAATCACCAAGGGCCAATCCCGAGTAGCGTGAGCAGTCGAAGTCGCTGGGTAAATGTTTGAGTATGATAATCATAATTGTCACATCATTTTGAAATTAATATCCCTGCCGTCGCCGACGATGCCCCTCCATCAGCCGGACAGGACACCGAGCGCTCGATGGCAAAGGTTACTGCTGTGTCTCAGGAAGGATAGGCTTGAATCGAGTTTGTGCGTGTGTGTGTGTGATGAGGATGGAAAGTTGCTTCATTCATTCCTTTTGCACATTGGGGCTAGTTTTTTTTTCATTCCTTTCAAGGATTAATTAGGGATTCATCGTGAGTTGGACGTTCATCTTGTCTAAACACCTTCGTCAGTACTTCCGGTAGGTATAATTAACAGCAAATTGTTGTAGAAGCAACAGCATGGTTTAGTTTCCATGCAACGGATTAGATTTAAGTGAAGTGATCAAATTTACAGGTCTTTGTACCCAAAATTGTAGTTCGTTAAGATTTAATTCTTTGCTTATTACTATCCCTTTTCAATTGTGTTAATACGAATGGCTCTGGTATATCTATGTTGTCTGAAGAGTTTTCTTCTTCTTCTTATCTGGCCCGCTCATAGCTGAGCACGTCGTGCTGACATGGCCTGGTCACCAATTGTTTTCCAGATCGCTCGGTCCGTGGTTGCCGCTCTCCATCCCCGGTGGTGCTAAAGATTTTTATTACTTTAATGATTTAATTAAACATCTATTTAATATCCCTAGCTTTTATGAAGAATTTTATTTTAGAAACTCATCCTTGAAAAGTTTGCAAATGCAATTAAAGTTTTACGATTTATTCTCTATTGAATGCGAGAAAGTCTCTTCCAAATCGTTCTTCCAAAAAGCGTTCTATTGAATGCGAGCAAGTCTCTTCTAAAAGCGTTCGCTTACTACGCGCGATTAATTTAGCAACATATTAAGTAACGTTCATTATCACAATGTTTGAAGGGCCGTAACAGACACAATTTGCAATTGTTGGCGATGAAGAAAATTGAAAACATTTCAATTTCCTACGAATTGCAACATTTCCAGGATGACCGGAAGGACGGCAAATGAAGTTTTATTCGCAATAATTCGCCATTCTGCTAACCTGCACCTGAACAACGGCCAGTCGCTTCTAGATGTCCGTCGCAGTGGTAATTAATTGTTTCGTAATGAGATGAGAATTCTTAGCGTGCGCCGGACCCGTTCTGGCATCGCTCATCCTTTCGATGGCGAACTTTTCGTGTCGAACTATTTGGCATCTTGATGCTCAGCCCGAAAGTCACGACGATAAGTAGCAAGACGCGGAGCTTGTCGGAAAAGTTCATAAATCAGCGCTAAGGCAGCGCTATGTTGAGACTTTGAGACGGCAATCGATACTTTCGAGATGTAGCGAGGTGTGGCTGCCGGCGGTGGATGAAGTTCCACTGTGCGTTTTTTGGCGTGCCGGAGAGGGTAGTACTTTGCAAAGTTTTGTGCAAGTCAAAACTCGAGTGCATCTAGAACACGGAAGACATTTTAATAACTCCAACATCTTCGACATTTGCTACATCTTTAAAGCCCCTGTTTCCCGAGCAAGTAACAGGTATCGTAGTTTCATTTCTCGGGAAGGGATGCTAGGGTAACATGTTTGTTAATTAATTCCTAATTGAATTTTGACAGTCATTAGCATTAGCGGAACATTCGCGTGACAATGTCTACTACTAGAACCTACTTTTGTCGGGTCGTGCGAGCGCGTGGCACAAAGTTGCCGGAGGAAGTCGCGCTTGGAGGAGACCCTGAAACTGTCGACTCAAGGCCCATTGGCAGGCAAGTGTCAAGCGCCATGAATATTTAATGAACTGGGCCGCGCGACACGATTCGGTCGGCGTAAAGTGACTTGGCAAACAGTGTAGCGAAATCGGGGATCGACTCGGTTCGCACTGGCGCCCGTCCAAAATGGGCATGCATCCGGCGGGGCCTTGATCCGGTCGTGCAACATCTTCTTGACAATTTACAGGGGCCCGCGTACCGATGGGCCCAATCGCATTTCAAGATGGTGCCGATAAATGGAGATCCTTGGAGCGCCCGGAGCCCTTCGGGTGATGGGTGGTTATTAGATTAAACATTTTAATGATTGAAAAACGATCGATTGACGCTGGTCGGGGGGGGGGGGGGGGGGCGAAGGGGGAGGTGGGACTGATGGTCCCCATCGTGGAGTGATTTGTTGGCATAGTGCCGTCGCCTGGGTGTTGATTTATGATAAAATATGAAAAACGCCTCGAACGGAAAAGTGTTCGCTGAAAAGTGTTGGCGCCCGATGAGTTTCGTCAGCATAGTAATTAGTTCCAGAACGATATATTTTATCCCGAAGGCCCAGGAATAAGATCAAGGACCAAAGTCAAGGTTAAAGCTACGTTGTAGCTACGCAGGGAGATATAAACTTGAATTAGAGGATATAGAGTATGTTTGTCATATGTTTTTGAGTAATGGTTTGTCATATGTTTTTTAGGACTTTTTTGTTATTTTGTTTTTAAGGAGCTACGAAATCAGCTTAAACGTGCGTAAAAACTTCATATCCTTTAACAATCTGAGACTGAACCTCTTGAACCTTTCACGGTACAACATTCCACTGATCGCTCAAGCTCCCGTTCGGTGCGCGGATCGCAAATGGCTAAAGTAACTGCCGACTGTCGATTCCGCCCAGGCACGAAACGTTTAATCTTCCATCCCTTGGCGAAAGTGCCCTCGCCGGAAAAAAGAGGAAACCGAAGTTCATTGGCTTTATTCCAATGTCCATCAAATTTCCGGCTGATTAGCGGCGATACTCGAGCCGGCGAGCCGCATGTGAAAGGATGCCGCCGGCCGCATCGCCAGCTTTTGGCGCCATTCCTATTCCACCCAAGCTGATCCATTTATCTTCGCCACACTCGCCACTCGTCAGGGACATTTACGATGAATTTATGTGCGCCACGCCATGTCCTTTCGGGAGTTTTTCTTTGCTCTCCTGCGTTGCTTCCGATGAAGAATTCTCTACCGAGTCAGCAAGAGTGCCGAAGACGGGTAGGAAAATAAAGCGAATGGAGGAATCCACTACGATGAGGAAAAAAGAAAGGATTCACCAGTCAGTCAAGCAGTTACAATCTAAAGTGAATCATTTGAGCAGTCGTTAGTTGGAAAGGCACAAGCTGAAAAAGACACAAGAAATGGAAAAACACGCTTCAAAATAAAATGAAAACGAACACGATTTTCTCCTTTTTACGCTGGCATTGACAACATCCCACCGCAAAATTCAACATGGCCTCAATCCTTTTGGCTAGTGAAGCGATTTATTCACTCCCATTCTTAAGCCAGAAAAATGTTTTCCGTTCGCGCGTGTGTGTGTGTGTGTGTGTGTGTGGAAATGTTTGCCTTCGCGCTGCCATCGAACTCCGTTTCGATCCGATTGGACAAGAGACGGTGTCAGATTCGCGGCGAAATAGTACAAACAAATCAGATAAATGGTTCGGTATTATCGATCGGCGGGAATCGGCGTAAATCACGGACCCAAATCCTGTCCAATCCGTTCCTTCGCGGGGTTGTTCGTGTGTGTGGGTCGGGAACAACCATTTGTAAGAAGCAAAAGAAAAAAAACCGACATGGAACTGTGATAATAAAATTACAAGTTATGGCCCAAAACTCCCATTCCGGGGCTTCGTTTCGTATGCCGCTGCTCCTTGACGAGCAGACCTGCGTGCCCTGCGATTGTTCCGTTGCTTCGGACGGACGTCGGAAAAGCGCTCTGTGTGTGGCGAGACATTTCCGCCAGCTGGCCCACTCCGTCCGGTGGAAGGATTCCACCCCACGAAACGATGAAATAGAACGCATTACCATTTCCAAACCGACCGATGCACTTCAAAGATGTTTGCGTCTTTGGTTCGTTTGTTCCATCCACTGCTTGGCCAGCAAGACCGGGGCTGCAGGTTCAGACAAAGACATCTCATCTTATCAAGCGCACAGATTTATATGTTTGCCCGTATCTCAAAAAAATAAAATCAGAAACAACCGCCGGTTGGCTCAACCCGCGCTGCTGCTGGTTGACTTGGAAGATTGTCAGTTAAGTATGAAAATTGATTCACCCAAATTTGATTTTCATCCGATCCCAGGATGGTCCGCCATAGGAAAAAATTGCCCGCTTTTTCGGTCGTAGAAAAAACACACCAACTTACGAAAAGAAAGAAAAAAAAACGACAAAAAAATATATCACCAACTCCTAAACACCCGGGGCAAAACATGTTACGCCTCGTTTTGCTCGCTTGCCACAGCGATTTGCTCCATCGCCAGCAAACCACGGCGGAGCGTTCGAGATCAAGCGGAAATGAATTGAATTGGAATTGGTGTCCGAAGAAAAGCCATAGCCCATAGGTGGTGAGGGGCGGGTACGGGACGAAAGTTTTTGGCACGGAACTGCTGCTGCTGCTGCTGCTGGGGCAAGATTTCCAGCCAAAGACAGCTACCCCTCGTGCTGCTCAACTTTTCAAGATGAGTGTTTTTCCGTTTTTGCTCCACACTTTATTTCCCTTCACAGTTTCACCGCCCGGAGCGATCAGCTTTCGTATAATAGTGTTGCCCCGTTTAAATTCGTTTAGCACCGGTCCGGTCCTGCCAGCCAATGCTTTACTGGTGAAAGCGAAACCCAGGCATGGATTGCGATGAGTTTGATTGTTTTTCTTTCACAATTTTCCCCACGCGCGTGATGCTTGGGGTTTCACTGTTTCAACAACCGATAACTTGATGTCTAGAGAGGTCCATTGCAGCCTTGAATTCATCTGTGAAGGAAAGCATCAACGAGGCCATAAGAAAGGTTTCGAATTCACATTTGCTCAGATTTCACAAAACGAAAATTGCAAAAATGGTTTGGCAGAACGAATTTAATTGATGCTGAAAACTCAAATAGTTATTTCTTAAATGTGTTTAAAGAGTGCCTCCAATGGGTTTCCATGCATCAACAACTCGTAATGCGTTTTTTTTTCTGTATAAAACTTCACTAATCTCGGCAACTTTTATGGACGATTTTCATCGTTGTATCGCCCCAAACATCACCACAGCTCAACTTCAACGCACAGCTTCCCTCGAACGACCGATGCGGATTCGTACGGGAAATCGAATTTTCGGTCTGTTGACATCATATAACTCACACTTGTGCTCCCAGGGGCCATTTCACCGCAGAGCCGGAGGCAAGCAAATCTTGTTATGTCAATCAATATCGGAAGGTTCTTTCGGTGTCATTACACCGGGCATTCGTTGCGGACGCGTCTGATTCGGTGGAAAACCAATCCGGACGGCGGTACAGCTTGTCTGAACCAGCCTTAGCTTGACATGAGGAGGTTTCTTTTCGGCTTGCTTAGTTCAATAAACAGTCGATTCGATACCGTATTAGCATATATAGTATTTGAAATACGTTTCGTTATTGCCAACGAGCCATAATTGAAAATTGTTACATTAACCTTTCATTAGAGATGTTCTGTTTACTTTCAATTAACTACGTGGCGGTACTTTGGTTGAATTCTGATTAAATAGCCTTATCAAACATTTGTCCCTGCCCTTCACTCGCTCCATTTCATCCTCACGTGTCCGTTTCAGCCCGGTAAGTAATGCAAATCAAAAAACGTTTAAAATTGTTTCCATCGGTTTAAGCTTTCTTTTCCACTGTGGTCAAAAGTCCAGTTTCCATTAATTGTCCCTCGCGGCGCATACAACATTCGTCCGCGGCGAGATTTGCATATTTGATGCTGTGTGGTTTTTATTACACCATTCGATCGAGTTCTGAATCGTCCGGTAAAATCGCAACCAATCCCACGCCAGGCGTCAGTGTGTGATCCCGGTATGATAGAGACGAGTTCATTTTTCATTCACAGTCCGTACGCAGTTTTGGCCATCAGTTGTTTATTGGATCGGTCGATGACTGTATCTTTCTTCCTTTTTGTTGTGGCATGAATCTGGGAGAATCTGGTTCGCTAGGCAAAAAAAAGGGAACAATAATGAAAGTGTAGCTCTTACATTCCCATCGTTTTCGGCCATTTCTCGACGACAGTCACGTGCGTGGATGCGGGCAGGCCGTGCGAGAATATATTTTTGCTCGTTTGCCATCATTCCGGCCTGAAGCGGAAAAACGTGTCCACGGGACCCCAGATGGTTCTACCGGTTTATTTCCTCCATTGTCGTTCGCGATGCGTGCGCCGTCACACGATTACGCGCTACAACGTCTCCCAATCCCCAATCTCAATGGCCACGCGAAGTAAAGGGGGCCCGGGGAGAAAGTGTCTCTTCCGCTGCAATGAACGATCCCATCTGTCATGTTTTCATGATACGTTACGTTCACGTTTCCGCTGGAATCGAACTGCTATGATTGATGGTTTATCGATCGGTGCCGGTTTTTGGTCCACTTTGAGGAAATTGAAAACGACAGTTGAACCGTTTTTACTGCAAATATGTACCAATGTCTATTGTAAATTTAATGTATGATCGAGAGTCGGTGCTTCAAATACCTATGTATTTCACCTGTTAAAATTGAGAAACGTTAAAACGTTCATTCATGGCTATTTTCATGAATGCATCGCAATATATCCCATATTACACCGGAAAAATCGAAACATATACATGGCAGAAACGATCCATTTCCATTCCTTACCTACGATCAGCAAGCTCGTCCCCATCATTTCCGGCCTCCGTCACTGTCGGCGTGGAAAAATATTGCTTCCGTTTTTGATACGAGAGCGCTCTTCGCATATTCGAGCACCCGCACATCGGGTTGTTGATGGTCAAATCATAACTCACCCTCCCACCCGGGACAGGAAAACCCCATCCTTTCCCTCCTACACGTCTCCTGCGCCATCGCGCTGGGTCCTTATCGAAATTCATTTTTCATTCTAACTTATAGCAACACACCAACACTGATTCGGAGTAGCTCATGAAGCGCAACGGAAGTACCGTGAAAACCATTCCATGCCCCCCGAAAACAGCCTCGGCGGAAGTGAACAACCGCGGATTAGCGTCGCTGACGCATGCGGAGTGTCTGTGTGAACTATTGTTCGGAGGTCTTCCGATTGTCGTCCGCTCCACCACCACCGCCTATGAAAATAGATAATAAGCTGCGGGAGTTCCGCGTAAAACGGGTGTCATGGCTCCCGGCAAACGGAGATTGTTCGGAAAGTCCTTTCGGGATGCATCATTTTCGGTTCCGCCCCCGCCAACCAGCCCGGTCCAATTGATTCGAACCGCTCCGCCCGCGGAGAGAGTTTCGCTCGAATTTATCGCTGTCACTGTGCATTGCGCTCCCAATCAATAATCCGCCTATTATTAATGATCGGAAGTTTTGTTCCCTTTCTGCTGTGTTCGCTTGCTCATCCACTTGCATCCAGAGACCACGTGGCGCATGGTTTCGGGATTGTGCGATGAATTCGAAGCGCCTTCCTTTGCGCTGCCCGAAGGACCCCTTGAAAGTGTGTGCTTGATTTTTTTTCCTACTTCTTGGAAATCCTGGATATCCGAAATTACTGAATGACGCTCGCCGTGAATCGCACTTCTACACTTGCCCCGCCGTTGGCCCGCCCCGTTCCGGGATGTGTCATTCATCTGATGTCAGCAGGACTCGCATCAATTGACACCTGCGATCCGTTTCGGTTGCAGCCTTGCTGGCGTGGGTTTTCCAACGACACGGATGCTTGTTCGCCCGTCTTACGGACGCTCCGGGATTATTCGTTTGGGAATTTTTCCCGTTCCTTCTTTGCCCCATCCTGCCGTCGGATCGGATGTCGAATGTCCTGTCGTACTTGCAGCAATAAATTGACACGCGCTGCAACGGCTGGGCTTCCCGGGGAAAATCGAAACGCTCCACGTCTCGGTCTCGCCACACGAAGCCACACGCGCACGTACCATCCGTGTCATACATATTTATACCGACGATGGTTGGCAGATAATTTCAAAATCTCGCCCCATCTTGTCGCCCCCAAACCGCGGTGCACCACGGGCGGTATTTTATTGCTTTCTTTTCCGGGGCCGGAGTGGGTGCGGATACGGATTCCGGCCACTCCCGGGCGACCGGTCATTGTTTATGGAAATGTTATGGTTATTGGAATGTCCTAAGTAAATTGCCCGAAGTGGCCATACTACTTACCCGCCTGGGTTTTTTGTCAGGTCCAAAGAGACTCACGGGGGAAACTGTACGAGAACATCGGGAAAATCAAATACGATGATTTACGAGGCAATATACGGGTTCGTTCGGTAAAGGCTGAAAGAGCGAAGAGTTGTACTGCGCGCTAAGCTATTTCCAGACCGACAAACAGCTCTCTGACGCAAAGAATTTCACCACAAAATTGAAGTGGCCAGTGCTACACCTGCTATCAAGTGTTGCTTGTTACATCATTTGATTTGATGTGGATGAAATTTAATCTCTTCGAGAGTATTTGGAAAAGTTATCATTGTGTCGGAATGATCATGTTAAATTTGACCACTGATGTTTATGCTGAAAAAAAAAGCTGATTCCAAACTAATAAAACGTCGTGTTTCAACGACTTATCGATGGCGGTTTTTATGGATAACGTTAATCATAACGTATAGAATTGATTTAATCAAATCTATGGCGAGTGGTCGCTTTAAATATTATCACTTTTATTGGAATGGACATTTAAACAAAGCCTGCTTTTTATTCTGAAAGTTCCTTCAGCTGCTTTCGGAGGGACTTTGGAGAAATAATTCAAACGAGTTAAAAGTGGAACCATCTTTAGGGTGAACTTAATTTATGCTAATGGTTCGCTGATGATTATCGGCTCCCGTACATTATCATCCACTTTGGAGCTCATGCTGGTTCGTTTGGCCATATTTCCCAAATTTTGCCACACCGTTTTCTATGTCATGCTGGTGGAAATATATATGTATCCGAATGCGAGTGGCCGAAGGCGAGGACGATACAGGCAACCCTAATGACTTCGGTTGATTTGTAATGCCGGGGATCACGGCGTTTGCAGCACTGTGGACACAAATTAAGCCGAGGAGCCTGGCGGAAAACGTCAGCGGAGATATGGGATTACCAGTAATCACCATGTAAGCTGGGCCACTCGCTTCGCTCGGGTTCGCACGGAAACGGGGTCGGGCGTACATGATCGCATGCAAAACCGGCCACCGTGGGGCGGTGCGCGATAGTATCGTCAATGTCAAGTGCACGCGCACGGGAACCAGGGTGGTCCATTGCCAGGGAGGGGGGTGGGGTCCTGGATAAAAAAGAAAATGGATGCTAGTGACTCGACCCGGGAAGGAATGTTGGACGCGTCCCACCGAGGATAACCTTCGCCAATGGCGAGACAGATATTGGGTGGCTATTTTGCCCGGGAAACGGCACATACATGCACACATACACGCACACACACTCACATAGCATAAGCAGATGTAGTCGGATAGAGCAGCATCGAAACGCTCCACTACAGGGTGCTGCTCGACTACATTTTCCGTTGCGGAAAGTCTTTCCATGATTTGAATAAACGTACACACATGCTAATGCCGTGCTTGGCTTTGTTTCTGTCCTCTGGCCGAGACCAGCTCATCCCATCGCTACATGGGATGGTAGTTTTATGGGTCCCGGGTGGATGGACGAACCCGAACGCATTACCTGATTCAACCGACGACACTTGCGAGTCATCGCGACAGAATGCAATGCAATTCGTACTGCACCTTATCGCCGGGATGCATTTAGTAATGCGTTTCCCGCGCTACGGTGGTGCTTTTGCTTCCACTCTTGCTGAAAGAAAGAAAGAAAAACCTTTTCGTTTGGAAAAGACAAACTCAGCTTGGCGGAAAGGATGGAGAGAGTGCAACTTTCGAATGAAATAACTTATCGCTCCGCTCCGCCAACCAGCGTGTCCGTGAGGGAGGTGTGCGTAGTTTGATTTTACTTGAATGTCTGCAATGTTGAAAGCGTGAATGTGTGTCTTTTTTAGTGAATTGGGTAGCAAACACAATTTGCTCGCAGAGAATCACTTTCACACCGTGGAAAAACGAGACCGAATCAACGAAAAAAAAAAACTTTTCTAACAACCAGGAGTTGTTCCGTCCGATTCGTTTCACACCGTTGCTGATGTTTGTTCTGCAATTCTCGTCTATCACCAACCGGATGTGCACGGGGCGCGAGTCTAGGTGTAGAATGTTACACTTGTGCAAACTTCATCCTGCAACAAATGGGAAAACGTGCAAGCGAGGTCAGCGTAAGGAATGTGTTTTCCTTTTTATTTTTTCTGTTAGCCGCTGCAACCCCTTTTTACTATTATGCTTTGCAAAACAACTGCGTTGTGTTTTTTTTAAGGCAGCGGAGGGATTCACCTTTCCGGCTTGTTGGATGTTTTTGGAAAAAAAAATCCTGGACCGAAAGCGTACGGGGAAAAGCTGCAAATGTCGAACGCCAACTTACTACACAAACATTCGCTCTACTAACGTGATTCACAATCAGAAGCTGCGAGGTCGTACACGTGGGAACAGTGACGTTTCAATGTAAATGAACTGAGGGATGTTTGACATTTTGTTTGCATATTTTATAACGTTTAAGCAAATTGACGAAACTTGTCGAGCGGTTAAATACTGTTTTCCTTCATAGCGATGGGTGGAAAAATATATGAAATGTAACTTAAATAGGACACATACTGTACGGCGAATAAAAACGGCGAAGCAGGAAAGGACCAACGACGCTTGTGCCAAATAAATCCCAAAGTGCAAGAGCTGCAACTGACCCGCAACTTGTGCATCCGATTTTCCACCAATCTGGGAACGTTTGGGAAACAACTTTCCACTTCGCATAACGATATGTCGGGTTGCATTTTTAGCATCTACTGTTGGCCTCCGAGTGCAGCCGTCAGCTGCAGTTGATAGTGACGAAAACCATCTCTTCCGGTCCTGTCCTGTTTGGGGTGGAGCTATGGAGCAAAATTTTGGTTAGGCACCACACTTGCCCACTTTCACAGCTGCTGCCGGCGAGTTGGTGCCAACATTGCGTTATCTACTGTTTCTTATTTCATCAGCTGAAGTGCTGGTGTTGTTTTTTTCCTTCCAATGTTCGAATAATTTGCGGAGGTTTTTTATTCTTCCGCAATTCGTTTGGTTTTCATTTCCGGGTAAAATAAGCAGATCTTCTTTCAGTCCCCCGTGCCATTGCATAGTGATGAATGCATCTGCGTTTCGTTTGATGTTTAGATAACATTATGTGTTTTTGTATCAGTAAGTGTTGAATTTTCGTTCTATTAACCAAACATAAGTTGACGTACTTTTACGCGAGGATGAATGCTAAAAATCCACCTAAGAAAGTTCAACTAGCAAGCAGCGTTTTGTGGGACTAAATCGAACGAATTTTTTTCTTCGACACTTTTTGTCTATACTATGGACGATGTTTTCTTTACTCAAAACACAGAACATGCTCTCGTATTCCCGAGAATCAAATGTAAGCACAATAACACTCCGGTGCGATTGCACGAAGCAAAATCTGGAGCCGCGTAAAACTTTGTCACTGGTTTAGCAAGTTTGCCTCGCCCGGACCATCTCGGTGGCGGAACTGTTGGCAACGTTTGTCGCAACGCTAACACTCGCCTCGCCTCGAGTAGACTCATTGGATAAAGCTTCAATAATCCTTTGCCGACACTTGCTCGACAGTGAGGAAACCGTCGCGCCGGGTCAATCGTTTAGGAAAGTGGTGTGCGAGGATGCTGTGACGGAAGGATGACAGGGAAAAGGGGCCGATTCAATCCTTCGTGGAGCTGTTCCTCGGCCATGGTTCGCTGGTCACGGACTTGAGGTTTTGCGATTGAATGAAAATGTTGCAAAGTTTTCGTTTCGATTTGCCGCCTGGCGTCCGTATCGGGGCCGGACCGAAGTGTTGACCGGTCAACTTCAGCGAGTGATTGGATTTTTCTCCGGTTGGCTTGCTGACCGATGCAGGAAAGGCCCGGCGTGCGACCGATAGGCGATGGATGCGAGAAAACGGAGGCCTTGGTTGGGAAAGAGAACAGGGTTACCATTATAGATGTGGTACGAATCATTGAAACACTGATTACCCCAGCGTGAAGACACGGCTGCTCTAAATCACACCAGAAATGCAATTATTTCATTGCATCCGTTCGAGCGTTGGATTTGAGTTATGTTTGCTTCTGCAGTGAGCGGAACAGTGATCGACCGGTACCGGAAGGGGTGGCTCATAAAGGAGACAGTGGTGTTAGTGAGTACGGCACGTGTCGAATGAAAGGCGGGGAATCAGTGTAGCGGACATTTCCTTGCCCCAAGTGGATACTTGGGAACGTTGTCATGGTCCTCTGAACCGTTTGAGAAAACCATTTGTCACCATTTTGTTTTTTTTTTCTTAGGGTGGGAAAATAAGTTGCTTATTTATGTAAGTTAATTTGCTGCTACCTGCCTAAACAAAAGGACCGGTAAGTTGTTTGCTCCAAAATCAATAACGAACGTGCAGTCTGCATTTTTATACTCGGTTTAGGCTACAAAAGTATAGGCTCTCTGAAGATCCTAAAGCTCTTCATTAAACTCCCATTGCATACTAGAATATCACACGAATACCACTAATCTTCTGTTGAGAAGGTTATGTGATTTAGTAGAATGTTTGCTCCCTTTTTCTGTCCTGCTCAAGAAGTCACGGCCGATTCTACCGAATTAGAAATAGTGCTAGGCATTATTGGCTTTGACGGTGGTGGTAAAGTTTGCGCTAATGATCGAATTTCCCAGACATCGAAATCCGGAAAATCTCCCTCCCAAAGCCCCTGGTTAGGACGCCTGGTGTGTCCTTGCAATGGCACCCGTTCTGATGACGTTTGGTCATTGCGTTGCTCCTCGCCTATCGGACGGGTAGAATTCGTTTTCCCGGGAATTCCCTTGCCCGGCGGGAAAAACTACAGAATCCCGTCGCTTGCAGAACCTGGGACCGGGCACCGGGGGAAAAGGCTAAGCGGCAGAAGTTTTTTAATTAAAATTCCTTCGCCCGTTCATTACCCATGCAGAAAGGGCAGCCGCAGCACCTCAAACCGCAGCAGCAACCTGGCCAGGGTCCCAACGGAGGCAATGGCATAGACGCTGCTTGTTCCGGCTTGCGTGAGGGGGTTTCGCGTGCCGAGCATGCTGACCGATGATATGCAGGCTCTCGATGTGCATGGGAGATTTGCAAACAAGGACATCCCGGATGGCCGATGTGTGCTTGTGTGTTGTTGCTGCGTCTAGTTGTCTGTGTGCGGGAGGTTCCAGGGTGGTGATAATGAAATTAAAATCAACTTCATTCAGTGGGGAGAACCTTGCGTGCCGTGTCTTACCGTCGAATGTTCTAGAACCTTTTTTCCCCTTGTGAACATAGCGTTAAACCTCACAATAGACGATTGCATTGAAGCAGAGGAAATTACCCAAATCTCATCAATTTGAAAAGGCAGACGATTGCATATCCAACTAATGGTACATTATATAATGACAATGATAATTTTATTGTGGATTGTGGAAAAGAAATTCCATGGACTGGCGTAATTAATTCCAGTAATTCCAGATCTTATGTTATGTTCCATATATTTATCTCAAGCTTCACTATCCTTAATTTCACACTTTCAATCCAATGAACAAACAATCGGTTCAAGATTGTGGGTAACTTAGGACCGTCCATTGTCATTTCGAATGTTCAATTGGTTTTACTCGTTTCTCAAGAAAATTTAAAAAAAACCCGATCGAGTGTTGTTAATTTCAACTAGTTTTCGTCTGAAAGGAAAACCTACGGCAGCTCAGTGTCGAACGAGCCCAAAATTGCCTTTATTTTCGTGGAAAATGTAATTGACGATGAGTTGAGCACGTGCTCCAGGACGTCGCTTGTCAAATGTCAACAAACAGCCGAGGTCATTATCGATCGGAAGTCGATTTGCGTTGCCATCGACGTGAACGGCTGCGTAGAGGTTCCGTTTCCTGCTACCAATTACATCGATCGAACTAGGTCATGTGAAGCGAATTCGAGGTCGGAATGGTCGGAGATGGAAACCATCTATCGTTTGCAATTAAATTTTGGTTTACTCTGCTGAGTTCTGTTGAATTATGCTTCTCGATAAAGCCTTTTTTTTAGAATTAAAACTTATCTTACATGCTGTCTTACGAGGCGTAGAAGAAGCTGTGTCAACTTTTGCGTCTAGCGTTACCCAGCGCGCCTGAAAAAATTGGTTTAGTTATTAAATTTCATTAAAGCCATTAGGGTACGGAACTTTGCAAGGTGGGACCGTTTTTCCGGTCCTTTTTTGGAGCTTCATTAAAATATTCACTTTTACCAAAACGACGCGACTCTCTGCAAGCCGCGCGTCTGTGTTGTGTTCCATTTGTTCGTTATAAACTTACTCCACAGCGTGCCCTGCTTTTTTCCTGCTGGGCAATCCATTACAAAAATATTCTTTCGTCACACTCGCATGAGCAATTTCCAGCATTTTTTGCCAAGAAGTACGTGAGAAGTAAGCTTCACTGTCGCACGCAGGATAGACCGGTTCTGCTGAAAGGGAAGGCTATCGTTCGTCTTATTTTAGACTACCATAAAGTCACATTTTCTACCGGCGAGCGTCGCCCTTTGAACAGGCAGAAATGGAAGAAGCCGCATGTATTACAAAATAAGGTCCCATTTAAATGCTAATTAGCGCAAAAGCAGCGCTGGCTTTACTTTGTCGCTCCATCCACGGTTGCCATAATGGGCATAATTTTAAGATAAGAGTGAATCAAAAATCTCGCTGCGTGCCACGCGAAAGGAACGGTCTTTTTCTTCGCCCGAGGAAAGGCGGAACACGAAGAAGACATCCGATCCACGCCGGAAAACGGTTCACGGGCTGGCGTGTTATATTTTCCCGTCGTTTTCTTTTCTCACTCCGATGAATCTCCGACTGTGACCCCGAAAAAAAAAACTTACAGAAATGAAACGGCATGTTTAATTAATTAATATAATCATCCGCCCGACTGTGCCGTGAGTTTCGCTTAGAATGTGTATTTTCCGTTCGTTTTCCTTTTTCGTTTTCCTGAGCCACCAGGTCCCGTTTGGGTGGGCAGTAATTGTTCGACAATTGGAACAAGGAAAAAATCGTTTGCAAACAATTGCCTCGCTATAATGAGGAAAATTGGCTGAATTGAGGTAAATCTCTCTGAGGGAAAAATGACAAAGTATGGCAAGTTGCAGATTAGGGCGGGCTACAATACTCCGCGCCAACATTTTTTTTTTCTTTTCAAAGTTTTCCTAAAAATTTCCCCCGATTGTGGGCTTTATACACTTGAAAGATTGTTAAGGTTTTTTTTTTAACATACAAGATTAACATACAAGATGTTTCATAACAAGCAAACGGTTATGTAACACCATTTTCCTTTTGAATTTGTGTCCCCTGCGAAAAAGCTTACGTTTCGTGCTTTGGTCCCAATACTTTTTTTTTCCTTTCTTAAACGATCCGCTTCAGCAGCCGGCTTACTGTCCATTGTGTGGTTATTTTAAGGTGAGGAAAAAACAAATTAAACTTCTTCAAACCGCTAAGGTTGGTCACGAGAAAGGCAGCTCAGAATTGTTCCTCCTTCCTCGCTGTAGTACCGTGTAGCTGTTTTAAGCTGCTTTAAGGAAATGGAGCGTGAGCAAAACGAAAATAAAAAAGGATGTACCGCATCCGGTACCCGAATGTACAGAAGATGACAAGATAATAAGAAAACCATGGACACGTTTGCGCTCCCGACGGTGGGTCCAAATGTGCCTTATGTGCACGGGCGTCGCCATATCTTATCTCATCACAATGAGGATGTTCCTTTTTTTCTGCCGGTACTGTCGGTTTCGTGATGCCGAATGAAGGAGCCAGCGTTGCACGCCTTCACGCGTCCGTTTCACGAAGTGGAGAGAGGGCCAAATAAGATGCTCTGATCTCCGTTTTCCACGATCGAAGGCGTCGATCTTGGAGGCCGTCAACAAGGTAATGTGATGCTCCTTTGGGGAGCTTGGATAAAGGAGCTTGGAAGAAGAAAAATCACAAAAGCGAGCCTTCAAAGTCAACGGCGCGAGCGTGTCTCGCGCTTGGTTCGTTATCCTCGGCTCTTTTTTGCAGCATCCGTCCCCGACGCTTGTTCTTTGGCAAATTTTTCGTACATCTTATTTGCTTGGAGGCTCCAACCTCTTTCCCTTCCCTAGCAATGCAAAAATGATGCAAGCACTGGGCTGTCGGGAATTTGCTTCCATTTTTCCCTTTTTCTTCGCAATACTTTTCAGCGCGTTACGTCAAAGGGAAAAAGAGGCGGCATCTCGAAAAGTGTTTTCATATGCCGATTCGCTTCTTGTTGGTGTCGGTAAAAATAAAACTTCCGAATAGGACGAGGTCATCTTTCTGGAGCTAACTTCCACGCGTTTGGCATCCATACCCGTTCAGTTTTACTTGCCAATCTTTTTTCCTTCGGTCCGGGGGGTTTTCTTTTCGCCACTCCGGAGGGAAAGGGGCCCTCTACGATTGTGTGTTGTTTGTGTCAAATTTTATTGTCCTATCGATTGAGCGGAAAATAAAAGGACGGTAAAACTGGAACGGTTGCATGAACAAAAAAAAAAGCAAAACAAAACGCACGGAAGCGTCTGACAATGGAAATAAAGCTGCGATTTTCTCTGCACGGTACAACGATTTTGGGTCAAATTCTTTGCCTGCACTTTGTCCTTCCGGAGGGGAAGCCCATTGTCTGAGCGAAGCAAACGCTACCGGTGAGAACGTTGTGAGGAGAAAATCCTACCCTGAACGAGTTAGTTTTCCCCCCTTGGCAAGGGTTGCCCTTGTTGACGAAAATTGGTTGCATGATAGAAAGCAGAAGGAGGAAGACATTCATTTTTTTGTTGAGTTTTTATCATAAGGATTTAGAACCGTTTTTATGAGAAAAACATTTGCGTAAAGAATCCAATTTTTTGTAACATCAGAGCATAAAGATGAACAATAGTGATAGAGGAAAAAGAATGGAGAAAAATGAAGATATGGACTGCCGAAAAAGAACGCTACATTTCAAGCATGCTACAGGAACCAGCTATGTCGGCAACTTTTGCTCAACGATGCATCGTTGCATCGGCGGCAGTATATGTATGAGCTTTTGTGTGTGTGTGTGTGGCCGTAAGTGCTATCAAAGTTTTGCTGAGTGCACCCAACAACCATCGGGTCAGAAGGAACCGCTTGGAGAGGGTGGTTTGGGAAAAGTTAAGGCATCTTCCCCTGCACTACAGCGGCGCTGTTTCGCCTCCGAGAGGAAATTGCACGAACTCGTGTCGGTATACGCTTTGTTGGTTAGTGCTTCTCCCTCTTTTTCGCCCGAGGTTCATCTTCTACCAGTCAGTCGCTTCCTTCGTACATACACCGCGGTCGGAGCACGACACAGCGCGTTCCACATCCAACGTACCAGGAATTGCATGTTTACGAAGCATTTTGACCCCTTGAGCCCACTAGTGCCAAGTTTTCCCTCCTTCAGGGGCCCTCGATAGTATGCACTTGCATTTTCTTTTCCTGTCTCGTTCCTACCACATCCTTCCTTGTACTCACTGTTCGCTTCTGTTTCGCGTGCACGTCTCTCGACGGGTCCTTGAACAAACCACATCGTTCGCCTCGAGTGTTGCCTTCGTTGTTGCCGTCGTCGCCGGAGTTTTGTAATGCGCAAACATAATATTACTGTTTGCACGGCGTAATGCCTGCCCGGCCGCATCGCGACTTTCGACCCGGCTCAGTAGCTGAGCCGTTGATCCTTCCCGCCAAGACTCCGGATTTAAGGTTCCGAGTAGAAAGGCTCCACGGCGAATGCCAAACAACAGAGCCCCTCTGTCTGTCTGTCTCTATTTGTCTTTTCGGAAAGCGTTTTTCATTTCTTTTTTTTCTCTCATCAGCCCTCCAAACCGCGACGGTGCACAGCCTCAACACGCGATGTCGACGATGATGGTGCACCAGCGGAATAACCGTCCGCTATTTCTGTACTTTGAGTGACGGACAAACTAAATTAAGCAGACGCCTCGCTTCCCTTCAACCGTCGGGCGCTTGTCATTGCCGGTGCTTGACGACTTCCTTGCCACGCAAGAGGCAAAATTATGTCTTTATTGTTTCTGGCTGCTGGATGATTCTGTTTTTTTTTCTCTTGCCCTTTCGGCTACTCCCCTTTTCGGGAGGGAAAACTCTTGGAATGACCCTTAATCCACGGATGTCGTGGAAACCGTGTGGAAATTGCTACTCACGCCATGACGTCGCTGTATTGAGCGTGAAGAAAAGCGAGGAATCGCACACACATTTGGGGTGAGATTAACGCTGCGTCTGAAATTGCCGCCCGCAGTTGACGAATGCAATTAATCGTCCTCAGAGGCTGTCCGGCACGGAGTAACGGAGCTTGCAGTTTAATTTAGTCGAACCTTTTTTTAGGGGCTCATATTGTGACTATTTTTAGCATCATATTGTTTTGATAGACGAGAGTAAGCCGCGTCGTGGCATCAACATCTTCGTTTACTGCCTTTGTTAAGTTTATGCTGGCCAAAAGATGAAACCTGCAAAACATTATTTTATATCGTGAATCAAATTAATCTACATACTAAACCTTGGCGGGGAAGTGTTTGTCGAAAGCCGGCTTAAACACGACCCACGGAGGCGTGTGTTTGAATCTGACCAGACTTCCTCCGGTACGAAGGATTGACCATCAACGTACGTTAAAAGAGATAAAGTTAGTCCTTAAGCTGTAGGTATGATCAAACTGGTCATTACGCCAGGAAGAATTTCATGATTGCTTGTTGCATAAAGAAAAGAAAATATTTACATCTTCATACACGACGAACAGTTGCTCTTTATCATCTCAGGAAATGTAATACAATTATCGATATGGAAACAGGAACTGGGAGTCGTTCCTGGGAAGGTTCGAAGCCTTTTCTGCAGCATAGTTATCGAGTGTAAGGTGTAATCCTGATGCTCTTCGTACCTTTGCATCATTCTCGCAATGCATTTGCAAACTAATCTATGTTGGAATAATTACTTAGCTACCAAAGACAAACAGTGTTCTGCCAGGAAGACCCCAGGTAGCTCCCTCGCTGCTTTCACTCTTCCTTGGCAGTTGTTTGGTAAGCTGCCCACGCTGCGGCAATGATTTATCCATGGTCGTGTGTGGCTGCACTTTTTAGCTGAGCGTCAGGCAACGCAACTGTTGCTGGTTGCTTTCGACGTGCCACGGTTGTCGTGGATCTATAAACATGTTTATAAACAACTGGAGTGCTACACACCGTTGGCCCTTCGTTCCCGCCTTTCGTCCGGTTGGGATTGTGCAGCATTTTTCTTCACCCGCTCTTCTTGTGCGTCCCGGGCACGTGCCTCCTTTTGCCATCCGGAAATGCCAAAGTTATAGTAGCAGCAGGCGATGCACCGACCGCAGGGACACCACCGCATCACGGACATGTGTCGCCCGCTCACGGGGGAAACTGTTTGCCACGCAGAAAACTTTACGCCCACGCGAATGATGACGGGGGGGGGGGGGGGGGATTGATGGAGAGGAGGTGGGGGAGCTTAGGCTAAGAGTTGCGTGCTCGCGTTTTTTCCCGCGTAGTAACAAATTGCGCGACATTCGATCTAGTTCCGCGCGCGCTCCAGCGCTCCTTTCGAACACGTGCCATCGTTTCGTTTCGTGTCTTCCCAGACCCTCGGGTTGAACTTTGCCTCCTTCTCTGTCTCTCTATCTCTCTTTCCTTCTCGTTGCTCTGCTTCGTAACCTTCTAGATCGGAAAGCCTTGGCCCGTCATGAGGGTCCTCGGCCGGACCGCTCCTCGCCCTACTACGTTCACGGGGTGAAATGTGGGCTGTTTTGCATACTGATGTTTAATTCATTAAACGATGCGCTTTCTGCATGCGAGGACAAGAAGCGGCGGGAAATAAAAATAACAACCAGTCGAACCATTTGCATGGTTATGGGTGCCTTTCGCGATGGCTTTTTGATTTGTTTGTCGCCATTCGCTGGTGCCGCCCGGGCCCGGTTGCTGATGCCACCATTATTTTAAAGGCTTTCCGCCTGGTACGCTCCCGCTTTTTGATCTCGTAGCATCCTGAACTTTCCAACAGTGGAAGGGCCCGGAAGGCCAGACCGGAACCGACGGTCCTTGTTTCCCGGACCGTTAGGCTACACCCGCCCCGGGCAACGCGAGTGACGAGTGACGACGAAGGGTCGGAAAAAATGGGGGGAAAAAATCTCGCTCCCTGCAAACGCCCCAGTGTTATGAGAAATAAATACCGCATGATGCGCTTTCCACTTTACGATTCGTTGAGTTTCGCTGAAACGGCGCGCGCTGAGTGTACACCATCGCACACACAAACTCGTTTGGAGGATCGTCGCACGGGACGGCATTAAGCATCAGCTGCAGGGAACATAAAGCATAACGATCTCTGGTGGCTAACACAATAACTGGAGGACGCGTTGCGCCGGGCAAGATCGTTGTGCTTTTATTTGAACGTGTTAGCTTTCCACGCTAGCAAATGGTCATCGTTGCGGTAATTGTTGTACAAAAATCGCTTCAGTCCTTTCGGTTTCGGTTTCCGTACAATTGTGCCAGCGGTGGTAAGAGTGATTCAAGTTTTTTCATTTCACGCTTCGCTATTTGTGAATCCAATTGTCTTTCATTTGTGTATTTAAAATAAAAAATGTTATTTTGTTTATAAGAAGAGTTCCAGTTGGCATGGTATGAAGGTATACTTTTTTTTCTGTTTCGTAAGGTAAGATAGTTCTATGAATTATAACTTTTTTGTTTGAATAGACAATTTTATTCTTCCATTACAAACGGACATGTTAAAAAAATTAAACATTTCACCAAAACTTTGCTTCCAAGTGGAACATCTCATGCTTTCCCCAACAGCTTCAAAATATCACCGAATTGCCCACTCTAACTTCTCGTTCGGCCTTTTGTGGCGATTATCGAATTTGTTCGTGCTCCGTCCGACGAGTTGGGCCACACTTTTATAAGCTGTTAATTTGAGGCATGGAAATGTATATCGCATTACACGGTGAGAAATTGAATTTTTCCTTCGTGGAAATCGTTTTTGTCGGAAAAAATGAGACAGCAAAGCGAGCAAACGAGCATCAAAGCAACAATGCAAAGGAAGCTGTGACTGAAGGAAGCATGGGCAAGTTTTGCGTTGAATATTGTGGATATAAAAACTGGTCTCCCCCTGGAGCGAAATGTCGAGAATGGAGCAAACTTACCAGCGACGTCTTCATCAACTTTGTCGTTCGTTTTATTTTATTTTTTAGTTCTGCATTTTTCCCGCCGAAGATTCTTCCGTGGGAAATGCACGACACGATTCCTGAATACCTTGAATGTTTCGCATAATTGGGGAAACAATATGAGGAATCTTTCACCTAAAGAGACTGCTAAAAATCGAAGAATAGTGATCAACAGCATTTTGTCGCACCGGTTTTGCGTTGCCTTCGCGTAAATATGCAGACATTTCAGGCTGCTCACCAGCGCATTCCCTGCACTTTTCCGCCCATTTTGCTTGGCTGCAGCGCTGCCGGGGCCTGCGTGCGGTTGACATCATCCGGGCCGCGTGGAATAGCATTAATGCAGCTTTTCTTTCCGCGTCACGCCGGCAGCTATGCACACGCGAACCAGCCAACTTTTCAGCCCACGCAAACCGTCAGCACATCCATCCATCCGAAGCCATCCCAATGCAGTTCGGTGCCCGCCACAGGGTTCGGCCTCGGTGCAGAAAATTCCTTACGCGTACCCACACACCGATCCACGCACTTATCGTGTGGGCCGTTTCCTGGCCGTGCAGCAGCAGCACTTGAACCGATCCTATCGGTGACGCCATCTTGCGTTGCGAACCGTGCCTGCAAGCGGCAACTGGCTGTCAGCAGCATCTGCATCTACATCTGCATCTGGTTGGTAAACGCCGACGAAAAAACAAAACGAAACGAAGGCTGATACCGAGCAGCTGGGCGACTTGGGGACGCTTTGTTGGCGATGTAATTCAATCCACTTGCGCAATCCTCAGGCGTTGCTTGGCTGCTTCCATGTATCCTCCAAGGTTTCCTAGGCTGCTTAGCGTAGTCCCTATGCTTGCAAACTAGTACGGGTTGGGAAGGTAAGGGGTTTTCGCGCAACATATTGAATGCCTTCGATTGGGGATCGATTGACATTCACCATGAAGGAAAACATCCCCATGTGGACTGGATAGCGTGGATAAATAAAATGGCGTCTATAGTTGAACATCAGCTTGGCAATTATGTAAGAATGGCAATATTGCAACGCTTTTCCGGACACCTTATTTTCTGCTTTACACACACGCTCATATCGAACGGTGATTCATAAAACCCAAGTCAAAATCCTTCCACCGTAAAACGGTCTCCCCTCGGTGTCGTCCGGTGGCCTTATTTGCATACAAATGAATTAAACGCAACGAGCCTCAAATTAACTCCGAAGTGGGTAGGTATGCCTGATCGTCGCGGGGTGTATTTGGTGTCGTAAGCGTGTACCAGTGCATGTGTATTGGCCAAAATTGATGGTCACCCGCGGCTTGGAAGCATTCATAAAATTCCCCTTCTACCTCGCGTATCGATCTACTGAACTACGGCAGTGCATCGTACTGCAAAGCTTATGCCAAACGAACAAGCTGGTTTGGATTTTCGCGTTCTGGTTCCTCTTTGACCCGTTGGCATCTCGCCGGCTCAATAATCTAATTTTATGCTGCAGATTTCCTCAAGCCGTAATAAAGCCACATACGGTCGCAGCTTTCCACACACGCGTTTATATTGGTTTGCTTATTCTCGCGAGTCGCCGGGTTTCAGCGAGTTTGCTTTCCCTGTTTGCAGTTATGGTACGGTACAGCACAGATGTTACATGTTTTGAATTTTCAAGTACCTACCGCACCCGGGTAATGAAATAGCACCCACACAGCACCAAGGAATAAAACACAACATAACGAGTGCTACATGTTGGCACGCATTCGCAACCTTTACTCACCTTTTCAACGAGGATTTTGGGTCAATTTTACGCGAACCGCAAGCGCTCTTTTCGGTACGGTTTGTTGGCACGTTACGCTAACGAGAGGGAAGTTCGATGACGTGCTGCAGGTTGTTTTAACAGAACGATTAAGGAGGACTATGTGATGTGAAAAAGTGCAACAAAGTATAGCTCTTATTGGTATGCTATTTTTATCCCAACTCGCCCGTCCTTCAACTGGCGAAGGTTGTCATCGTGTTATAGCAATCGGTTTGTCCCACGATTCGCTCTTTCTACAACACCCATCAGACAACGAATTCGCCTACGTCGCTTCGTTTCCTTTCCGCTTCTGGAGAAGGTGTAATTTGAATAATTCTCCCATAAAAACGGTACCATCAACGGTGGAACTGGTGGTCGTGATTCGAACCCGAGGATGGCTCTGCTGCTGCAGTGTGCCCAGAACAGGCAAGCTTTCGCTGGTTTGAACAGGAGCGTCCTTTTCTGTTCTCGATATGTTTTCTTTTCTATACCTCTTTTCATACTCGAACCAAAGCGATTGATGCTACCAAAGGGCATAGTTATGTATGCGTTCTATGGCTTTTAATATTATCCTAGGGCTGAAATCGAACAGCACCTTTCTGAGCTGCTTGTGTGTACATTCGACGGAGCGTGATGAGTAGAAGTGAGGAATGAAAATTACTTGCCGAGTGAAATCATCCGATCATTGCAATCAACAACTGGCCTGGCTGACAAATGCGGCGTATGGGTGTGTGTGCAATTGGGTTTAAATCAACGAAACCCTCACATCGATTCACTCTGATTGGTTTGGTTTCTTAGGATTTTATGTGTAGGGGTTTAGTCTTCGTGCAATCAAGCAGCCGCTCCCACGAAGCAGGGGCAGACAGATGCAAATGTATCTTCGGCAGCAAGTGGTACATTAAATTTGTAGGGCTTATACAAGTCGAAAAAGGCAGTTGAACGAGCCGGGGTCACGGCTCGACTGTGTGGCACGCGGTGCGATGGGGGCGCCCGGTGGTTCATCTTTGCCGAATGGAGCCGCCCGGTACCGTTCCGTTTCATTTTACGACTTTTTTATCTTGTCGTAGGTTCTGGAGTTCGTTTGTCTTCACCTCCCACCCATCTGGGCTGATAAAGTGGCTATGAAAAATTCAATAAACGATTTTGATTGCCTTCAAATCACGCAGAACGTACATTCGTACCTTTCGAGCCTCGGTGGGTCTGTGTTAGTCAAAAGGACCTGCTCCAAACGACGGTGGCTCTGTGTTCGTGCCGAGAATGCGGCGAGTAGGATGTGGTTGAAAAGCAGCCCTTGGTGACTGATTTTCGATGATGAAGGTGCGGCTTTTTTCTTCCTTCCCGGCAGCGCCCGGCAGCGAGACGATACGACGTTTAGGACCTGCTCCAAACCGGTGCTATAGCGCGAACCCGAGAAGCCATAAAGCAATAAACTTTCCTGCGAAAGTGTGGCGGCACGCGTCGACTTGCCACATACCTCAGAGACCTCGTTATGTCAGTCGACCATACCGGAAAGCTGGATGTTGGTAAACATAAATCACTCAAGCGTTAAAGTTATGGCAAAATTATTCCTCCATCATCCACGTTTCGCCGCTTCCCGCGTCGTCTCGTCTGAGATGGATGGAGGGGCCGAGGAATTGTCGCATGTACGCCGCAAGCCCACATTTCATGTTCGTGAAGCCTGCAATGATATGAATCCCACCTGCTGGGTCAGCGTCTCTACCGGTGGCGAGATGCTAAACATTGCCTAATGATGCCCCAGCGCCAGACACTTTTCCTCAAATGGTTCGATTCGGGTTTTGATAATCCATAGCTAAGCTTCTAGGGTTCCGACAGGCGCAGGGATACGACTAGCTTAACGTGCGACAAACTCGCCAACAGATGCTAGCATTTTACGAGGCCACCCCAATGGGTTGAAATGATGTCCTTGAGGTTGGAGTACATACTCGAACGGTCTTCAGCCTCACAAAGTGCCTCCATGGCTTCAATCGGTTATTAATGCACGCAGGCGGAGAGATTCCGGTGCCTCGAGCATCGAGCGGTAAGACACACCCCGTTCTGCAACAGATGCTGGCGCAATACGGAGTGGAAGCTCCTAGGCGGGACGACGGAAATAATTGGAAGCCGCCTCGGGGTGTGGTGTTGTGTAACGCAAGTTGTCGTACGTTCGAACATTTCAATTATTTTCCAATTTGTATGTCAATTGATTGCTCGTTTCGGTCTGTTTTATCGAGCGCTCGATGGATTGGGAAAGTGAGTGAATTAATGTTGCTTCTGTGATGGAATCGAATGCTATTCGTATTTAATCGATGTTTCTGTTCTGTCATTGTTGTAAGGTATAAGTTTTATAGTCATGAGGTATATTTCAGCTGGAAACTAAAAGAAGGAGGATTTATACAAAGTCAAGGAGCAATCATTAAAAACTCCTTGCGTTTCAGGTAGCGTAAAATAAGCTTTTGCTTACTAAGACGAGTAGAAATCGTTTAAAACACATAAACGAGTAGAAATGGAGCTCTTCTCTTAAGCTTGGAGAAGCCCATTATGTCCGTTTCAACTTCAAGGACGTACCGTTCGTCTTGGAAGGATATGCTGCATATGAGTAGACGACCGGAACGGAAAGATACACATCAGCATCGGGACATTCAATCAAGTCGAGCTTAACCTGTAACGATCAATGAACCGTGGTGCCGGGATCTCCTCCCCTTTGCACAAGCCTG
Source organism: Anopheles atroparvus (assembly GCA_914969975.1). NCBI lineage: Eukaryota > Metazoa > Arthropoda > Insecta > Diptera > Culicidae > Anopheles > Anopheles atroparvus. The sequence goes on along the minus strand of CAJZCY010000003.1, from coordinate 13,937,300 downwards.
CCTCGATTCCAAGGATGCCATGCTTATCCGTTTCCCGATTTCCGGCGCTGCATCGGCATCATCCGGCAAACATCCGACCGGAAATGAATTGATCTGCCCGGTGGGGTGTTGCATATGTAGACCGGGTGTGTTCGTTCGAGCGAAAACGTTCTACCCCACGATATCAGCCGTAGTACATGCGATGCTTTCGTCCTTGGTAGTTGTTTTTTAAAGGTGTTTTTCTTCGAAGCCATACAAACGCTTGAATCCATCCATAGAATTTCCATAGAGCATCACTAAAGCAGCTTTGTAACTATGGCATCAGCTCTAATAGTCTTGATAAAAGCGTAAATTGAATTCTATTGAACAGACGAGTCTTAAAACATTCTTCTGGGTTTATTTTACATGCAACTGAAAATTTATCAATAATTTGTTTTTATAGATGTCTTCCGCTGTATGTATGTTTCAAGAACTTGCATAAATAATCAGGACAAATATCCATCCAGAGAACACCCACGACTCACAGGCATGCCAGACCAAGGGTGTTGATTTTTCGCAATATCAAAACCTGAAGCAACGTCGTAGTCTTCTGTTTGAGACCGGATGTAAGCGTCTCGTTTAAATTCGTTTGAAAATCGGCAACATGCTGGGGTACCGAACGACACTCAAAATTCCCTCTGTTGATATTTCCTATTATTCGTCGGCTTGCTTGTCTCCGGTCAGCGCCAGCAGCACGTTTGCTTTGCCAGTGATCAGGGTCAGAGCAAAGCGACACGGCGTGGCTGGAACAGAGTCTTTCAAGCTTAAAAAAAGCCTCTGTTTGCTTTTGCAATTGTGCCGGCAGGGTTTGACTTTATGTTGGAGCATCTGAAAAAAAAACAAAGCACTCGAGCACAAGAGGATAAAATAAACATCGCCGAAGCCGCCACAGTTGTGTTTGTGCAAATGGTTACTTTTCAACGGTGAGCTTTTCTCTCTGGAGGCCAAACATAACGTCCTCGAGGGGGGTTAGTTGACCAACGGAACTGTTGGCGATTGAGTGTAACCAAAATGAAAGAACGAAGCGTAAAAATATAAACCCAAAAATACGGGCGATCCTTTTGCTGACCATTTTCGGTTTCATCTGAGTTCCGGCCCGGCATCCGTCAGAACGATGGCGATGAACGTTTATATGTTACTTGCAGGGAACATCGCATGCCCCAACCGGATATCGAACCGAACGGGATCAATTGGAAAACCATCGATGAACTCTTGTCCCTTCCCGGATTTTTGTCGGATTCGTCATTTTATGTTTCCCTGACCTCTTCCTAAAGCCATGAACACATGTGCAATACTTTGAAAATGAATGACACTAAAAACAATCGAAAAACCGTTCGTTCCCTGACACCGACATGGTGAGATTGTCAGCACAATTTGGAGGCAGATAGTAAAAGCGAAAGCGACGAACAATCTTGCGCAATAGTTGAATGGATCCAGGAGGGGGCTATTTTTCTATTCCGTCACATCCACCCCCTGCTCCTGCTAAACAATTTTCAGGGCATATTTTCTCACACATTCTTGTTTTTCGAGCTGTCGTTGGCACCATTCCAGCTCCGGAGCACATCCGCAAGATAACGGCGATTAATTATTTTTGATAAAGAGTATAAAAACGCGTTGCGGCAAAACTTTTGCGCTCCCCGTTACTGTGCACCAGCCAATGGTCCGGAATATGGAACACGCAAGCTTTATTTTTGCCCCGGGCCCGAGCGGGCAAAACATATTTCACAATTGAATTGCAGGTCGTTAAGCGTCGGATGATGGATGATTCCGTTTGACAGGAAGTGGAGGAGAAAAGTTTTTACGACGAGCGCCCTGTTTTTGTGCAGCTTCCGGTACACAGGAAGCGGTTCCTGTCTGCGCTAGTTTACGATAGGGTCGGCCAAAGTGTCCCAATTTACGAAACAATTTAGTGTACGGTTCAACGAACTGAGCTGCAGATGTGAAATGGGTTGCACCAAAAACGGTAGCTTATTTCCAACCAGTCTGGTTAGGTTTAGAAGTTAACTTGGATTGCAGTTTAATTTAAATGCCGTTGTTATTTTAAATTGATATTCGAATGATCTAATAATGTGACATAGGCTTGGAAAGTTTTAATTGACACTAATTTGATTGCAATCGAACAATCATTTGTGCGTGTTTCTCTCGAAACCATGGCTCGAGCTACACCCGAACGGCTACAGGCTACGGCCCTGCTGCTGCGTGATTTAATTTTATTCCGAGTAATTAGGTCAAACAGTGTGAGCGGACGGGGGAGGAGGTATAAACTTTTGCCTTAAAGCTCTGAAAACTGATCGGGTTTGCACACTAGGAAAACAACCTCCTTTGCGCAACATTAAATAGGACCGAATGTAAAAAAAGAGATTAGTGCAACTGCAGGACCTAATGTAAAACGATATAGGAAGGCATGGCGGCAGAAAAACTTTCCGATGAATGGATCACCGATTACGCTCGGTGAAATTGAGCGGAGACCGATGAGGCAAACTCTTGCCACTGTTGCTGACAGTCTAAAGAATTGCCTCTGCCTCTGCCTCTGCCTGACTCCCGTGAAGAGAGGGTGCCAAAAGTTTCACGTCACAAAGTGCTAAGTCGCTGGAAATGGTTCGATGTCGGCCCGATGCAAAGCAGCGTTTTCATCGGGGCTTATGCACTCGGCGGAACGTTCCAAACACGTTTCTCTCGATTAACTTGGCTGCACTTTCGTAAAATTAATCTCCCTTTCAGGCGCGCTCGGGACAAGTTTGTCTCCAGTGACCTGTTAATGGAGGGAAAGTGATAAAACTACTTGTGCTCCAGTTTGAGGCAAAACTTTTCACTTCAAGCAAGATGCCGATACCCTTCTCCTTGTAAGCAGTGGAAGTTACAAAAGATCCATGTCAATTGCAGGAAGCACTTATTTGTCGACATTAAACCTGAAAAAAATACTGCGATGTAAAATGAGAGCTGATAATGTTACGGTGTTGAAAAACCGTCTCTATCCGTCATTCGTGCTGTAAAAGTTCAAATACTAAAGAAAGCATCACATTCTCCACCTCCTCATTCGGTATGTGCAAAACAATGTCCATATAATTCAGTTGTAACACCGCGCCTCCAAAAAGGAAAAGGCTTCTCAAGGAATGGGGTTCTACTTAAAAAATCGGACAGTGGGAAACGAAAACAACCCCTAATGACCGTGCTGGCGGTGCGAAATTGGAGCTTCCAGTGAGCTGCTTTTACGAGCCCGGAGTGAAAACAAAGCTGCACACGTACACACCCTGCAGCCGGAGACCGTGTTGGCAACCCTTTCTTATCATTCGACTCGATATGAACACACACAAAAAAACATTAAGTAGCAGTAACAGAAAAGTAGCTTATATTTCGTCCTGTTTTACGACCCGGCAAGTAGAAATATTTCACGATGGGCAGTAAATAGTTCGCAGAATCCACCCGTTTAACCGTTGAGCGAAAATTTATTCATTCAGGGTGCAGGGTGAATGGTTTTTTTTTCACAGACTCCCTCTGTGGTCTAGGCATGTAAAGGAAGTGCTGCCGAGGTTGCGTGTGAACCGGTTGAATATTTATGCTGTTGTTGAATGCGAGATTTTTGCAATGTGAGCATTTTCAAGTTGAAGCAGTTCACTTGACACGAACAATGTGTACTGTTTTATTTTTGTCCGCATCTAAAGCGTAGGTAAGAACAAATCATCATTGTGGCTTATTACATCGCGTATCGAAAAGCTTTTTGAGCTGAGGTAAACGTGTTTGACGCAACAAGGACGTTAATCTGGCCAGCATTTAATAAAGCTGGGAAGAAGTATTTATCCAATCCCTTTACGAAACAAGTATACATACAAGATAGGATGTCTACAAACGGTGAAGCTGTTCAAACAGCGAACACAGTTCTCCAACGCGTGAAGCTCGTTATCGCAGGTGTTTCTTTCGGAAATTATCGTTCTCCCAGCACGTACTCTCCTCCGGGCCGGTTCCTGGTGGAGCTGGCAGTCTGCTCCTGCTCCAAAAAGAACGACACAAAGCGTCGTCCCGAAGGGAGCAGCACAAATATTTCGCATCGCTGAGGAGATTTATCAACAATTTCTTTTCGACGCTAAATACAGTGTGAGGTGGAATGGAGTTTTCTTTTACATCCGCCCCATCGTTGTTGATACGAGCGCTGCTCGAAGGTGAGCCCATCATTACACGCACCGCAATCGAGGTGTATCTAATCACGTTTTCCACGAACCGTCTCGATGAACCATTCCTATTTTCCTGGCCGGCGGTGGTTTTTCGTGTTTTTTTTCTCATCATCTGTATTTTTCCACTCATCACTCAATTACTTTGCGCATCATTTCATATTTTGAAGCTTTTCTCATCTGTTTCTTCTTTTTCCACTTCCAGGAGCAATCGAGCCCGCCGAACTCGGTGAACATCCCACGGCGGAGAACGTCGGCTGTAAATTGGCACGGTTGCTGAATCGACACGACCCTCTTTTTCGTTTCGTTGGCTGTTCACGCTCGTCTACAATTTGTTGACAAATTGGAAACCCGCATTTCGGTTTGCGACGGCGACAACCACGTCTCCCACGGCTTGCACCCTCCCAGAAGTACGCACCCTCGCCGGGTGGTCTGACTCAGGCTCCAGATCCTCCCGTAGCCTTGACCCAGCCGAGGGGTTGTGAAGAAGCATTAACAACAGGCACACCGCGTGAGATGCTGGTGGTCGTGGTGGCGATAAGCGCAAACACAGTGTACCACTAGGCCTTTTGGGTGCTGAAAAGTGTTTCCCTGGGGAAAGATCCGGCTTTTCATCGTACGACGCAAGCAGTCGGTCGCCGACTGCCTCCAGACGACCACGTGTAGCGAGTAGTTCAACAGTTGTCCAAATCGGCGGTGGAAAGAAAGAGGTTTTCCGGAAAGCGCTGCATAGCACCGTAAGCACCACCGGCGGGGGGGGGCTCGAGACCGGGGGCGCGCGCGGTAGGAACGGTGCCGACGGAACGCGTCTTTCTTGCCCACCGACCCGAAACCCGATGAAATGAGCCGCTATGTGGACCTACATGATGGCAGCGGCCCGAGGTGACCGGGCAATGTCATCGATATCGTCACGTCATCAGAGCAATCGGAATGAGTTTGATTCACCAAGGTAAGCCAGCTTCGGAAGCCCAGCTCGTAAAAGTGCGTGCGTGCGTGCGGACTTATGTCTGTGTGTGTGTGACGCTGCGTGGCGAATTGCGTTACCATATTTCCTTTTATGTCCAGCAGAACCCAGCGCACGCAGGCACGCACGAACGTTCGTTGCAGCATGCCGAACGATCTCTCCCTCTCCATCGCTCTCATCTCTCGCTTTTCGACACCTTTTTTGCAGCATTTACCACTTCAATCGAGTGCAACGACCACTGTACAACACGACGCACCGGGCACCACAGCTCTCCAATGGACCAGTCAGCATCAGTACGACTCCGTTCGGGAGCAACACGATCTACCAGAGCTACATGCCGCAGACCGCATCGCTCGACAGCTTCAACAGTGTGGCCACGAACCCCAGCTTCTCGACCACGGGCGAGCCGACGCCGCCCCCGACGATCGGTGGCAGTGGGCGGCCGGGCGCCGCGGGTGGCCCACCGCACGCCCTCGCTCAACCTCCTGCGACGGTCACCGGGACGCTTCCGTTCACGACGCGCAACCGGCCCGAGGTAGCCACGGACCATCCGGCCGCAGCCACTCCGAAGAACAACCATCTTAGTCAAGCTGTGATAGAAAGCGAACGGAGCGACTTTCAGGTGAGCAAGATTCGGAGGTTCCAGTCAAAGCTTTAGAGCGTTCTCCAATACTTCGTTCCCTGTTCGCGACAATGTGATTGTGAAGATTGCAAAGGATAACCCTTTTTTTTCGTACGACTTGCTCAGTTTTTTTTTATTTGTGGATTAAATTTTAATGTAAGTTAGCGCGTGGTTTAGTTTTTTTTAAATAGACGAGTGAATATTAAAAGTTAAATTCTTCATGCGAAGTTGGATTGATTGGTTGGTTTAATTCTTCAGGCGATGGGAGAGTTTTTGACCATCAGTCTACGCATCAAGAGTTCAAATCTCGCTGATCTGACCCGCATTACATATTGGTCTTTAAAGGCAAAGAAAAGGTGTAAAACATCTTCCCAATCCCTATCAATCATCATGAAATGGATGTAAGGCGTTTGGACACAACAACATTAACAAATATTGAATTAAATGTACTAGCATTCTCAATCACATGAAATTGCTCATGAGACAATTCTGCAAAATGAACTTGAAACTATTTGCCTCTACACGACCACACTTGAATCTTGATCACCTGTTAAGGCTTTTTAAATTGCTGTTTCGATTCACCTTCACCGTGACGCGGTTTCTTGACCTTGAAGTGAAAGACTAGGCAAAGCGGTGCATCCAAACCGCTCGCTGGGGTAGTCCGCGTACCCAAAGCCAAACCAGTTAGAGGCAGCGAACTCCTTCTGCCTATATATCTCCGCTATACAGCCCCGTTCAGGCTCGCGCTTCATTCGTGTTACCATCACTGTTTGCAGCTAAAGTGCCGATAATTTACAACCAATTGATCCCCGCGGCTCGTTGGCGAGACGGCACGGCGAAGACACGTTCTCGAAGCTACCGACCACCTCGAGCGGACGACCGGAACGTGCCTGTCCAAGTACGACTGAAGGCTTTGCAGGCGGCGGCGATTGTGCGCCGTATGTTGATTGGACCGCGTTTTGCGAAACGTGTTACGCGAGACGAATTTTGCGACAATTTTCGACACCGTCAACCCGGGACCGTTCGGTTCGCTGGGGTGTCTGCACCAAGACGTTCGTCCATTCGGACAGTGTATATCACGCGCCTGCCTCCACAATAAATGCCCTAATGAAAAAGGAATATGAGTTCGGTCGAACCAATGCTACGGTGCCAGTGCAATTCGTCCCATTTTGCAATTCAACTGTGAGTGCAGGGAAGCGATGGCGGAGAGTTGCAGAGGGAAGGAGTGAACCTACCAACAAACAGGCAGATCCTGATTAGGTTTTGACCGTCGAGTAATTGGGCCCTGGCCCGGCCCCGATGGAATGCATGTGCATGCGTCCGTAACGGGGACAGGGTTACCGCGGACGGGGACGTGTTCGGCATTTGCAAATGTAAATCCCATCATCACCGGCTCAACCCACCGGGCGCTTGCTGGGTGGGTGGTTGGTTGGTTGGTTGGTTGGTTGGTTGGTTGGTTAGTTGGGTGGTGTTAATTTGCAAATGTCATTCGTGACCACCATGCTTCCACGAAACGGCCCGCGGTGATCGGGTGAGGATAATGACCTTTTTTTTGTTGTTGCCGTTTTTTTTTCTCTCTCGTTGAAACAGGCGTCGACTAACCTGTCACGAACGGGACGTGGGTGTGGGTGGGTGTGTTTGGTTTAGCAAAACCATCGGAAACTAATCACAAGTGTCACGTGGATTGCAACATCAATAATTCATTTAGACTATGAACTTTGACATCGGCAGAAGATAAGCGGGTTCCAGTTCAAACTGCTACGATGAAATGTAGCTGAACTGTATGAAAAAATAGAATTGCATTTGAGCTGTTCTATGGGTCTGCACTTTCTTGTTAGGCTATCGACAAGTTTATGCTCGTTAAATATAAACAACACTTCCTGCTCCTGCGTTCTGTATGTTCCTTGTTCGATAGAACATCCTTTTGTGGATACAAAGGCCAGGAACCGGAAGTGATTCACTCGTTGCTATATTTTAAGCTTACGAACTGTACTTTTTAATTAACACCACGGCGCTTGTTTGCAGTCGCTATTCATGTTTTAAACATCGTGCTGTCCGTTTCACGCTTCTCTTTCCGTTGCTATTTCTCCCTTTCTCCCTTTTTTGTTGCCCATTGAGCCCAAGGTATTTATTACGCGGATGTTGCGTCGCTTTATCAGTGACCATAATGCATAATGAATGCTACACGCTAAGGGTGCGCGTTGCAATTGCGTAACACCTCGGCCCTTATCGGCAGCCAGGGTGAGTTTAAAAGAGAGCTATAGAGAGGACAAAAAACACAACCCAGAAAACACTTGTCAACGGCAGCCCGGTGTGAACAACAGCGTTACCTATTTAATGGGCATAAATTATGGTAGCATAAAGCGAAGTAAATTTTCATCATCATCAGCACCATCATCATCGTTCTGTTGCCTACTTGCCCTGTCCTTGCGCCTGTTTCCAACCAGCATCCCCCAGCACAGCACAGATCCGAACAACATCAATTTGGAAAATATGTAATCATCATTTGTATGGCTTTATGATAATTTTCCACTTGTGTTTGCGCCACTGTCTCGCCTTCGCTGTCACACTACTCCGCTATTCGCTCTCGCACTGTCTCGCACGCTGTGTTTCTTTCCGATCGTTCACCTGTCCGGAAAATTGCTCTCCCTAAAATCATGCACACGACCCGACGCCACAAGGTATTGACGTAAAGTGAAAAATAATGAATGCACACAGAACAAAGCCATCCTTTTCAAAGAAAAAAAAACAGGAACCTCAGCCTCGATGGATTGTTCGAACAGAGGGTGTGGCAATAAATTTTTATTATTTATGTTTCGCCGATTTCCGATTTACTCATTTTTCTGGAATTTTATTTTTGCACCATTGCGGATCAATACAACAGTATACAGTATAACAGTATACTAACATGTGTTGTAACCATTTGTTTCCGTCGGCAGCATTTTCCATCGAACACAGACCATGATCTTTTCCCACTCTCGATCAACACGAGCCAGAAAGAGCAACGGGATGGAAATCATCACCATAAAGAGGCGGAAAATTATGACCAATTTTTTTTTTTATTGTGGGCATCACATTAACAACTCGATTATCGCCGTTTCAGGCTCCACTGTATGGATTGGGCGTGTGAATAATGGGCTGTGAGTCGGTGTTCCAACATCGAAAAGTTAGAATTTAAATTGAAAAAAAAATCAATAACGTTTCATTTCAATTTCGTAAGCGAAGCGAAAGTCAACTGCAAGTAACAAGCAGCTTCATGTTTTCCTGTTCGCAAGTTTCCGCGATCAGGAAATTTATTAATGAATCACGCACTAATTGCGCATGCTCGTGACATCATTCCAGTTCGGGTGATTTATTTTATCGCCCACGCGCTTTTGTTACCATAGAGAAACGAAAATGAATGAAGCACCGCGGCGATGAAAGATAAGACTTATGGTTTTTTTTTCCACTGTTAAATTCCATGCTTTTCTGGAAAACACGAACACCAGTCGGCTTGATTGTCGGAATCATTGCTCGAAAACATAGTCACACCGATCAAATAGGAAATTTTCTCACCCAATCATTTCCCAAACATATCTTTCAGCCAAATTTCATCGTCATTTCATGCTGGCGTCGGGGTTGATGGATGTGGAATGACAGCTGCCATCAGCATTGATGAACTCGTTAACGTCACCCAAAAGGAAGTCTAACAGCCGAAGTCCGACGGGATCGTTTGGCTTCCGATGGTAAAGAGAAGCTGATCCAAAACATTTACCTTCGTAGAAAGCGTTGCCAAAGAATTCGGAGAACCTTCTGTATGGATTGATGTTTGTATGCTTACATGTTTTATAGCAAACAGAAAGTTCCAAGTACGGGGTTTTTCATTCCTATGACTGGACTGGAATAGGGAGGTTCGTTTTATACTTTAAACGATGAAATTCTACAATTTCCAAATGAATACTGGGAACTAGAGCCTTTCCTCCTGTTTGGTTTTCGCTTAGCCTACGAATGCGTTGATGATTATTTAGCATTCTATAAAACGTCGGCGTACAGGATGCCACTCGAGATGCGGAGCCTGGCATCCCGTTTTTATTTGTATTGACTTTGCAATCAAGTTCAGCGCTGGCATCCAAAAATCTTTTCCGTTCACGAGCTGAAAAACTCCACATGGTACGAGCAAAAGTCCATCCGTGGTTTGGATGTTTGATGAAAGTATTAACCGCAAAAAATAAAAATGCGAGGTTTTAGTTAACGATAAGGAGTTTGTTGATTTTTATATTATTCCAATTCCGATCTCTCTTACGTCATACATTAAAAAATCTCACGTTTCCAGTTCAATTTGCTTCGGGTAAACACTACAGAAGAGAAACGGTTTGTTACCGACTGGGAAGAGGCAATCGAGATGATTGTGCGGTACAAATTTAATTTCCACAAAACACTGCACCCACCAATACTTAAGTAATCAATATTTGCACGATAAAGTTGGAGATATGAACGAATACCACAAGGAGACGTCATGCTAAGCTTATTTAAGTTGGTCTGGTCAAAGTTCTCTGTTCGTTGCGGCTGAGCACTAATACATCAACAGATTCGCTCAGATCGAACACAGTTAGATGCGATGCGTGGGTTTGATTAATAAATCTACTTCATTCAAATAGAAGGTTTTTTTAACGATTACATTAATGATTAAAGAAATGTTGATTAAAGTATCAAAAAACCTCCGTGAAAACCGTTGGGCCCAACGCACACTCCCACCATTTTATACTCCGTTTGGATAACCTTGTCTGTTACGACCGCAGCTTAAAATAGCAATTGAGATGAGCATTTCGATTTTTTAAAGAGTTTCCCAGCAAATTCCCGGATATGTTTTCAGGAGGACACAAGCTCAACGGTGCGCTAGGGACGAGCTTCTAATTACTCTCTAAACATGTGGGAGGATGTGTTTTACCTGGAAATGCCGGGAAAACTTTACACCCGACAAGGTCTTCAATAAGCGGCGAGAACGAGTCGACCCTGCCGGTCGCATTCCCTCGCATCCTCGTGTACACCCGATCCTTCCATTGAAGCCCAGCTATGTTTGGCTGTTTTGCGTCCGACAGTGATGACGTACATCACCTTCGTCACCGATGGCCACACGACGCCCCCAGCAGCATCACACATGGAACACCCTAACTGGTGGTGTTGCTGCGAACATGATGTGATTGGAAATGCTTCCGAGTGTCTCGGGAAATTACAACCGTTCGGGCTCGGCGGTTAGGGGCGATTGATTACCACTGGTGGCGCCGAGAATGGAGCATTGCCGCTTCTTCCGGGTTCGACGATGTCGATGGTGCTGCTGGTAAGCGGTCGTTTGTGTTTTCCTACTCACCTCGACGCCTGGGCTCAGTTTGTTCGGCACGTGGTTCCTATCCCCGCCGATGAGCGCGAGCGATTTCAATTTACGCGCCATTGGCAGTTTCATTCATCATATTGTTGTGGCTTCCAGCATCCAGCAGCTCACAATACGGCAGACCCTGCGTAGGCGGGTGCCGGTCGTCCTTGGTCTCGCCGAGCCACGCATTCGACAACCCCACGCCGTCGGATCGATCGAACATCTCGGTTCGATGCGGGCAGACTTTAGCACGGCTGCGGCGGTTACTGGAAAATGGGTCGGGAAAATCACGGCCATTGTTTTGGGTGGTGTACACGAACGTTTTTGTGTTTTTACCGACCACATACAAGAGCTAGCGATGAGAAAACTATCATCTGCATTTAGCGTAGCGCAAAATGGCTTCGATTTGTTGAATGTTTGTTTTTAACCGAAACTGGAAATATTGCAGTGCTTGTATAGCTGTGCTAATCGATTCGGCCTTGCTCGAATTTCAATGATGTGAGACGTTCCGTGAACAGAAAGAACAGTAAACTAACATCGTCGTCTTGTGCTTTTGGTTCATGCGTAGCGATATCCGACTTACCCCATATGTTTTAAGGTTTTTAACGGCGTCAGGTCCCATTAGGCTTGGAAAAACATAACCCGGGCGTGTTCCCATAACTTGGACACAAACACCGATCCCTAGGGCATGTTTATCTTTCTGCTCAGATGCACCAACTTTTGGGGTGGTATGTACGTACGTGCTTCACCGCTCATCCGCCGTTGATTCGTATTAACATGACATGCAGCTCCCACCAGGCGTTGATGCTTCCATTCGCACGATTGTGGTCCCATACAATGGAGGCATAAATATGAGCTCATGATATTCACACACCTTTGCAGGGAAGCTTCCTGGAAGACTTGCAGGGAAACAAGAGGTTAATTTTGCATACGGACCCTGCTTGATTCTTACCGTAGGCCACCCTCTGTCAGCGACAAATTGCACTTACCATTCATGCTACCTCTGTACATGGCAAATGTCTCACAGGCGTCAACGCTCCAGTCATCTTCTGCCGTTTCCCGGACTGTCTCCGACCAAGCTTTTTCGTCCACAGATCAGAAGACGAGTTGAGATTTCATCCTGTCCTCTCAAAAGTCCATCCGACGTGATGGGATGCGCTTTACGAGACCAATTAGTTGCCATGGTTATGATTTTAATTCTATAGAACTCATTAACGGTGTGCATAGTTTTCTTTGGATTATTTTAATGCTAATGATGGCATGTCGGTCGGTTGGAGACGGATCTCGGTGTGTCCCCGGGCGATGTGCTTATTGCCCTTTTGTAGGGCTCGTTGCAGGAGAATGTCACGTTATTCTTAACTTTAGCTGTCTGAAAGGTATGCAATCGTGCCGAGGGTCATGTTGTAAATTTGTCTTGCACTTGGAAGATTCATGTGTTGTACATAGGTAATGTTCTTTCCTAATTCATTCCATTGGACAATGTAAAATCATTCCAAAATTCTAAGCTATTGAATCGCAAAATGGACGACAAGCTCTTGAGCTTGTGCTGCCGAGATGAAAGTTTGCGCGATTCATCAACAGCTCACTAAAGTGTTGTCTTCCATCTCCGGAACTGTCAGCCGCGTCAACATCATGGACTTCATCAAGAGGAATTTGTTTTTTTTTAAATCTACCAAAGCGGGGATTTAAGCTTTGAAAACTATTCCACAAACGATGAGTTATCGCTTCCGCTGTTGAAGACTGCACGTTCACCGTCAAGCACACACACACACACCGCCAATTGCGGAATAGCTGCCCACTCATCCGCAACGGCATGAAGATAATTTCCCGAGCACACATCCGCATAAAACGACCCAAAGAACGGGTGCACTTGACGCCTTTTGCCACGATAAGAAGCCAGCGAATTTGGGGAGTTCCTGTGCCGGCAGGATGGCTTTCTGCCGCTTCACGGCTGCCGATCGCTTGTTCGCAGCTGCAACGCAGAACCACTATCAGAAAATGATCCACGAGTCGGTTCCACCCGCGGCTCCCGCGCTCACCTCGTGCCACTCCCTTCTGCACTCCTGGCAAAATTGTTGTGGTTTGGAAACGTCACCCTGAGCTCCCTCGTTCTGGATGCAAGGCGAGTGTAGTTGATCCTTTCTGATGAAGATTAATGTTCCAATGTGTTTGCGTTCGGCTTTGCGCCAACTGCTGGCGCCTTTTTTCCCCACTGACAGAACAGTGAACCGTCGCCACCAATGTAGTTTTGCTACGAGCCGTGGGTTGAGTGTGTTTTTGCCTGCTGAATGTGAGTAGGTGGTAGACTACCGAAATCCCAATCCCACGTAACACAAACCGGAAGAAGAGGAAGAGAGAGAGGCAAGAGCGCAAGAGAAGTCCTGGACGGGTGCTCATAAATCCTACGAACCTACGATGAATGAAGGATCTTGTCTTAGCGATGCCGCTTCGTTTCTTCGAGACCGGTCATTCCTCCCTAGTGCAACTTTTTCCATCAGTCATCCCGAAAGCTCTAGCAGTTCGTCACATTTTCGCCGATAATCGATGAAATCAGATTTGCCGCCCACTCCCATTGGCGTTCCGTTTCCGCAGAGCTGCCAACTATTGATGGAATCGATCCATTCCCAAACGCGTCCTCAAGCGTTAATTGTGTGTTGGTTGGAAGTAAACAGTCGTGGGCGGGCTCTTTCCCCGGAAAAGCGCCACGCGGGGAAAGAATTGAACTGAACCGAATAACCGCTGGACCATTGCGAGATGTGGTTGTTCATTTCTTTCTGTGTTTCCACCCGGACGGAACCGCCCCTTCCAACCTTACCGGTCTGGGGTCTGTCTGTGTAGCTCCGGTTGGGTGTATGTATGTGTGTTTGGCGGCGCTGTGCGATGGCACGATTTCTGTGATCGTTTGCGGTAAATAAACTTCCATCCTAAAGCCCTGGCCGGTGGCTGGCGGTTTGTCATTGATTTTCCGGGCGCCAAAGCGGCGCTCGCTTTTTCGCTTCCCCGACGGGCCCCGCGGGCTGGACGGTAGGATTTTTCCTAACACCGAAAGCCGATTGATGGTAGCTTCAAGTGTTGGTGCAGTGTGACGAAAAGGTCGTTTTACGACAGCAGACAAGAAATTTGAGGGGCTTCGTCGAAATCTGATGGACATTTTCATTAAATAAATTCAATGTTATGCAATATTAAAACATCTTACTGCCTTTGTCACGGAACTAAAATTATATTTAGATTATATTGATTATAAATTATAATTATTATAATTATATTTATTATAATTATATTTATAAAATTATATTTATTTAAATTATATTTTACATTTATAATCAACTCAAAATTCTTCTCCTTTTTTTAAGTGAAGGATTGTTTCTAGAGCATTGTGAGATAGGCTACTTTTTTGTTTTAATTTTCCTAACAAACAAAAAAATACAAATTCAGCACATTTCCAAACAACTGCCAACCTTTCCGTTGAACGGCCAAGCAATCCCGCTGCCGATAATGCTACTTTATTCAGCTTCTTTTGGCACCGATGTGCTGTTTGATATGCTCTTGACGTTGAACCAAAACGTCGGTGAAAGTATTGTTCCGAGTCAGCTTCTTAACTTTTCAGTGGAACGAAATCTTTCACCACTCGTTTCCTCCTCCCATAGGACAGCGCTGAAATGTGAACAAAAATAACCTTCATCACGGGAGACATCAGCCCAAAACGACGGGTTTTCCATCGCCTTCCGGAGCTGTGTTGACTAAAAAGTCGCCCAAAAAGTCGCAAACTTTCCACCATTGTCACTGTCTATTTATCTGTCCGTCTGTCCCTCCGGAGTTTGCCTGTCGGGGCTCCTTTAGTCCTTTAGCAGAGATTGGCGACTGCAAGTTTCGTTCGAGGACCGGACTTCCAGAAGCCGATCAAGTGGGCAAGCAGTGCCCGCGCAAGAAGATTGGAAAACAAAACGCTCACCAACGGCCATCTAGCGCCAAAAATATAATCTATGAATAAGGGGCAAATTTTTGCAAAGAAAAGTTTAAAATACGAGTCCGTCCGTTCGTTTGGCCCCGGACCAGGATTTGGTACACGAACTACAGAACTACGTAACGATCCAGGGCCATAATCGTAAATCATTCAGCAAATTTAACCGTTTCATGCACGAAACCGTCCGCGCACCGCACACGGGGATCACCGATGAAAATCCTTTCGCTTCCCGAAAGAGGTATTTTGTTCGGACTAACTCCCGGCCACGGCGAAGAGTGGAGTCGCAAAAAGCTGAAAACTGCACGGCGTGTCCTTTTTCGACTGTCCGCTCCTTGCTATGGACTTGTGAATCACTCACTATCCTCCTCTTAAGAGAAATGCGAACGCGTCTCTTCCCAGCCTGGTCGACAAACATGACAATGGAGCTTTCGCATGCCACGGAACGGGACGCAGGAAGAGTAAAGCATACTTTCTACCAACCCTCAACATGTACGAGATCAATGCCAAGCTCGTCTGTTTACCAGCAGTAAAGATGTCAACCGCCCCGACGTCCGTCCTGACCACCACGGCCTGGCACGAACAAAACTGTCCGAATTCCACACCGATGCCAGCTCGAGCTTTGGGTGGAATCTTTTTTCGGCTGGAGCAAAAAAGGGAGAAGAAACCACATCGCTAAGCCTTCTAATCCCACGAAGGATCACGAACAGCAATAGAAAGAGACTGAGATAAGGGATAGAAAACAAGAAAGAGAGAGAGAGAGCAAGAGAAACTCGACCACCATGGTGATGCCAACTCGACCACCGACCGTGTGGTCCCCGGGAAAACTGGCGGAAAATTATGATCACTACGGGTCGGAGTTGACTTGCTAACGGTTATAGCATTTTCGGTCGGTTTCGCCGGTCCAGCTTTCGCCCGTGCTTCTTGCGCAATCTTAAATGCATCTTAATTTAGCTCTAAGTGCCATCTACTTCGGAGCGAGATGTAAGGATCAGCGGGTTGCATAAGCTACCGGCTGCCTTTTGGATTTGATTCCTGCCTCAAGCGATGATTAAACAGTGCAGTACGGTTCGTTATTGGAAGAATAGAAGGCATGAGGGAGGAAACATTTCCAATCAACGCGTTTTGTTGATGTTGAATCACATAAAGAGCCTGAAAGTTATTTGATTTGATTGATTTCTATAGCGTTGTCGGTGCAATCGTTTCTCATGCTAAATATTATAATCGATTTCTAACTGAACGAACGCCTGCTCTGAGAAAAAAATCCTAAACAAGTAAATTTAATCAAGGGAAGCCTTATCTTTTTAAACTAAACAATTAAGTTGGTTCAAGGCAAGCAGGTAAAAGTCAAGCAATGAGGTGTTTAATGAATTGAAAGCTCTTCGGAGTCTGGAAGAACACTTTCAATAAAAAAACTGAGACCTCGATCCTGGTTGTGATGGAAAGTTTTCTCTTTTGTTTTTTTTTTCACTTACAGTGGCTTGTACCAAATTTTCCCTCAAACCAGGGTTCCTGTGGCAACCGCAACCAAGCTAAAAAAAAAAGTTCTCGATTCAATTAGAAGTTTTACTTCCAAACCAAGCGCTCTATCGTGCTTGAGAAGCGCAAGAGGGGATGAGAAGTACATCCTATCCTTTCCTCGACATCACCACCAATTTTTCACCCTATACGCGTTTACATGCTTCACACACTGCGTCGCTGATATAGGGTCACATTTATTCAAATGGCAGCAAGGGGGGGAAGAGGGGGGAATGTTCGAAATTTCGTTCGCCCGTAGGAGACAGATCTGCTGCATCCTTTTGTTCGCGGTTACGGCAAACGAAAAGGTCGGGGAAGGACACGTTCCAAGCCGAGTTTTGGCCTTGCACAATTTTCCGGTATCTACACCGAAGCGTCTGCCGTAGTTGTGTGTGCTGGGAAACACGGATGCATGGATCGGATCGTTTGCATATGGTTCAACGTATGGCTTCCACGGATATGGCTGCAACAAATGGGACATTTATATCCTCCATTGGCTACAATCAAGGATGATAAATATTAAGCAATCTCATATCAGCCGTTATGGACGCAGATGGTTCCCAACCCGGCGTGCGATATCCGTTTTGAAAGTGGTCTTTTTTTTTAATCTAAGAAATCATTGCAATCAAGAAAGCATAGTAAAGCCAACCTTCACTTGGAATTTGTTTTAAATATTTCTTAAAGCATGCAGAGTGAAATGAATGTCAAGTGTTTCGTTCAATCCGTCGGCCGACGAGAAGGTGCCATTTTTCAATTTCCTTCATTGGTGTGTGTTTTCCTACCTTTTTGAGTTTGCGTCCGTTTTAAGCTGCCCCTGCTACTCCATTTTTGCATGAGGAAAAACTCTAAAACCCACACACGACGGGTCAGAAACCAGAGAAGAGAGCCAGCCTTCCTCTTCTTCGGAAGAGCATGCGGCAGGATATGCTCCAGCCTATCCAAGGTTCCCGACAAAGGTTTCTGGTTGACGGATTTACCACGGATGGGAAGTGGATCAGCTTGTGGCTACGAAAAAGGAAAGCTAGCGCTTTCGGTCCGGCTCGACCCGGGAACGAACGTCAAACATGATGGCAAATGGTTTGTTACCCGCTGCCCTCGCTCCCTTTCCCCAGCAAGGCTTCAAGGATAACCGGTTTCAATGAAGCAACCGATCGAAGAAAAAAACAACTTCGGGGAAAATCTCTTGGAAAGCCGGGGATGAAAACTCCGGCGCTCGGGGTTTTGTCATTTCTGGTTCGTTTCCCGTCGGCAGCGCTGTTGTTTTTACATCCTTCCCGACAATTCCGGCGTACGCCCACATAAAAAAGTGCACCCACACGCCCATGTGCGAACAGCGTACGAGGGGCCAGTGTCAAGGCAACGGCTTTATTTGCATACAGGCGGGATCGTCCCGGTGGCGCGCGATGTACGGGACGCACATTATTTCCATAATAATCGATGAGCACATTTTTCAGCTTCACGCGTAATAGGATTTTTCCGGTCGAGAGCTTTTTTTTCGTCGGTACCGTCGTCTGTTTTTTCATCATTGACGTGTGGGTTCGTTTCTATGCTTCGAGTTTGGATAGGGAGAAATGGTCGGAGCGGATAACGTTTCCTAGGAGGTAGGGAGAAAAACAAACAGCTTTCGATTTATCATTGTTTGTGCAATTGGAACTTAGAAGCAAATAGAAGGATTAAAAAAACAAAATAAATTGTGAATCAGTTTAATTAGTGGCATAAATTCTGTTCTCGCCAAACTTGGTACATAAGACATGGACAACCTTCTATGTTTTTATAGTATACTGCTCTACGAACCCTGCCTTGTGCAGCAAAATGATCATGCCCTATTGTCTTATAAATTATCGATTGAATTGTAATTCATGCATGAACTTCTATGGTCTCTCAAACCCAACCAATGCCTCGACGGTTATGACAGTAGTGATTATCTCCCCCCCCCCCCCCCCCCCCCCCCGATATGGCGAGTATGTTGTTCATCTCTGTGTCAACATAAATTCGCTGTAAACATCCATGCACATTTTTTACCCCATCCTGGCGTGTCGCTCGGTGCTCGGGCTTTTGCGTTAAACTATCCACTACCGGTCAGCTGTTAACGATCGGGCATCACAAAACCGCGGTCAAACACGACGTCCACCGCGTGGCCCCGGAACCGATCAACCGGTTTCGAGCGTCGCATTCAAACTGCAACAAACTGCCATTCGTTTAAACGATCTCCGTAGCATTGAACCGCCCGTCGGTGCTGCAACTGTGCAAGCCTCTAGCGCTTCGCTTGTCGATTGCTGCTATCGTAAAATTTGCATTCCATGCCGGAGCATTATATGCCGTCGAGTCGCGGGGAGCATAAATACAAAAAAAAACCCCCGCTCCCACCTGCGCTCCACCTGTACACCTGCCGGAGGTCAAGTTTTTCCCGACCCGCGCACGAATGCATGTTTCCTTCGAGTTTTACACGACACGATACGCCACGCTCCGTGTCGGTCGGGGCTGGTTTGCTTGATGAATTTATCGTCGATTGCCAATCGGGTACCAGGCGTGTTAGGTTGTTTCCACCACGGACATCGGAGTCCACGGACGTGTGTCGAAGGTCAACCCCCTAGCGGTCGAGAGGTAAATATTGACTGTTCGGGAGCGCGAAAAAACAAAAGGACAGGGTGCGCCCGGGAGGGCCGGGTTCAAGGCTTGGTTTCGATTTCGTCCGGCGGAGGCCAATCATCCTGATGGAAGTGGCTGCAGTGGAGCGGGCCGGCGGGTGATAATGGAAAGTGTCACTGGGTGGAGAAAATAGCCTAAACACTAGCCGCAGATCCTTGACTGTGCGTGTCGAGAATGCTAAAAAGCCGAGCGCTGCTGTTCTGGATGTCCCATTTTCCCGAGATAGCGGGGCGGGTACGCGGTACGGAAGATAATTAACTTCCGGGCCGATCGTTTAACAACATTTCTTTTTTCTGTTGTTGTTGGTACCACACCACACAGTTTGCATTTCCTCGTGCCCTGACCGCAACCATAATGAACGGCTAGACCAAAGAAAAGCAGACCGCATCAAAAAGAAGAAAAAAAAAGCCGTACACGGTCAAGGGCCTGCGTGGACAGTGAATAAAAGTTCATTCCTCAGCTCCCAAGTGCGTTAGTGGGCGTACAAAGTGGGGTTGTGTCTCTTTTGTGTACTGTAGTAGCGACGGAGCACCTCAGTGCACTTGGTGGCCTGTCCGGTCATTTGTGGTCATTAAAACGTCGAACTTTCCGCACTAAGCGGACAACAATATGGCGCTGACTCACCCGAATGGCGGCACGCGGGGGAGGGGCTTTTGAAAAGGATGGGCTTAGTGAACGGTTCAGAAGGACACTGTTCGGGAGCGGAGTGGAAGAAAACGCGCAGGACAACAAACATAACCGTGCTGCCCCTCGCTCCTTGCCGGCTCGCTCTAATGCCATCGTTGAAGTCGTTTGCTTTTAATTACTCCCCAGCGCGCCGGTAGCAGCTCTCGGTCCACCGTCATTTGTCCCGGTCTTCGGTGGGACGTGCGTGTCAACATCAGTACTTTTTTTTTGCTTTCCTCCTGACGCTTGTGTTCATATTTTGTGTGGCGCAAAGCAGCACGGTCTGTTGTGGTCGTACCGATAGCGAACACCAGAGCCGATTATTAATAGTTGCCCGGTGCTTCATCGCAACGCGGCGAAATTTGTCCACGTTGATTGCAAAAAAAACTAGTGACCGTAGCTGACCTTTGTGCAAGTATAATATTAGTCCTATATTGAACTTAATTTCTGTAAAGATAAGTGTTGGACATGCATAGGAAATAGGGAAATGATGTAGTTTTTGTTTTATTTAATGAACGAATGCTTGGCAAATTCAATGTTGAAGAACGGTTGTTTGCTAATGTTACTGTTTCGTTAATCAAAAACCCATGCAGCAAATATAACACTTGACAAAGTAAAATATTGGACACGAAACTGCTGTTTTCACAGCTTGTCAAAACACTCGTGACAACTTACAGAGAGATAGATGGTAAGATATGCGTACGGTGGGGAATGCATTGGAATTAATTAATTAATTAATTAAACTGCAATTTGTTCAACCTCCACCATGGCGTGACGAAACTGTGACACGCATACACATATTTTGCGGGCCCAATGCAATCTTCCAAGCGACCCGTTCACCCTCACCGAAATGTAAGACACCGATGGGAGACAAATATGATGTCTAATGTTTCTCTCCTCCCTCACTCCATCTGCATGGTTTGTTCTTGCATCTAACCATCATTTAATGAACTTATCTATCCTCCCTCCCCGTGCCAGTGCCTTACACATTACCTCTTTTCCGACACGTTTGACGTTTTATTACAGCTTATTTGTCTATACCACCATCGCATTGCGCCGTCACATTGCGTCGTCGTTAATTATTGAACAACAACAGTCTCTCCGCTGGAACTGCCGTTCTATCTGTGGCGTGTTTCCCCGTGGTTACATTTAATTATCCCAATCATCCCCCTCGACCCTGCTGGCCAATACACCCGAACGCTCAACTCAACTCCTTCGTTTCCGTTTTTTTTTTCGTTTTATTTCATCATTCTTCGACTTCGCTTTTTGATTTCAATAACTTTCTTCCCCCTCCCCCCCCCCCCCCCTGTTTTCTTCTGCGGGTGTACGTGTGGGTGTCAACTACAATGACCATCCACCTCCCCAACACCCACCAGTGCACTTCAGTGTAAAGGGGGGGATATCGGGCGGACTTAACACCGAGCGTCGGAAAGTCACGCGCCTCGCTCGCCATTGAACGTTTTGCGTTCGATTGTGTCACAAAGGCTGGTTTTGGAGAGGGGTTTCCAACAAACTGTGCCACCCCCGCCGCCCAGGGGGATGGTTTCCGATCGGTTCGGGCGCGAGTTCAAATTTCGTGCGCTCCGCAACTATCGAACGCACACTCCTCCGATGAGCAATAGCGCTTGCGCTTCCGTTGGGTTAATTTGTGTTTACACCATTAACGCCCGGAAAGGAGGACACTTAAGAGGGAGAAATGATGGTTCTCCACGACGAATCGGCAGTGCTCCGTCCAACGATAATATCCTGACCACCACCAGACGCCTGAGACACCTGTTGGCGCGAATAGCGATACACCAAACGATCGAATCGAACCTCAAACGGGGCCCCTACACACCCACACCGCCCTACAAGGGCACAGCACCAACCCCCCTTTAGGTCCACTTGTTTGCCGCCCCGGGGGAAGTTGACCATCGACTTTTCCATCGACTCCAAGGAAGGATCGAGCGGCGGCGGGCCGGGGTCTTGGGTTTTATTTTTTTCTTTCTTGCTTCAAACAACAACCAAACGCGAGTCGAAACATCTGAAGACGCTTCCAACGGCGACAACTACAACCACACAGGCCGGGTCGAACGTCGTTACAAGCGGCGATACCGAGGAAGATTATTTGCTTAAGCACCGCCGACGGCCGACGACGCGTTTTTCGATGTGGCCGCCGATTGTGCCGGTGGCGCCGAGTGCTTCCTTTGCCCGCGGGGAATGCAATTCATTAGTTTCACTTTCGGCGTGCACTTGACTGGATCTCTGCGGTTTGGCGCGCAATTTGTTTGCGTGCAGGTTGTTGTTTTTTTTTTTCTTCTTCGTCTGCCACTCCTATGAAACGGTTTTTTTTTTAAACTACCCTGCGGTCGTTGCGGCAGCGACTTTGAGGCTCAAGTGGTGTTACCGTTTTACAGTGAAGAGTACCGCCGACGTACATCACTCTAGAGAGGTGATTTAGTGGACGGTTAAATGCTCGCTCCGGATTACAACAAGCAGCTTGCTTCAACTGAAATGTATTGATCAAAGTTCAAAGTCGTGCCCGATTGCTTGCAATTTGTTTTGCCGCGTGTTTTGTTTGATTCGCCGTCAAATATTTGTTTCTTTTGTCAAACCAAAATTTTCTAATCATCCTGAAGGGACGAGAAAGTGTGAACGATTTACAAAATACTCTTTCCCTGGATTGTTAATTTTACTTTTTAACGAAAACGAGTACGGTGCTATTGAACGAAAATGAAACAACCAAAATTGCAAGAAAGATGAATGTACATTCGTAAAAAAATGTTGAGCTGGTGGAACCGTCTAGCATCATCTTCAGAAACTGGTTAGACTGGCTACGTCGCAAGTGGAATTAAAGAGTGGTGGCTTTTGACATCAGTTTCTCCGTTGTTCTAGCAAAACGAACATCCATTCTAATCCATTAGCCCACTCATTGTGCTATGCCCACGTGTCTCTTTTTGAAATATGTGAAATACGGAACAGTGTAAAGTGTATCAACGAATGAAAAAAGGTCTGCATTTGATTCACCGTTTCTAACACGAAGTGCCATCGCAGCAGCTGGAATCGAATGTTCGGAAACGTGAAGCGGTGATAGTACGGGTGCTGCATATCGTATCGCAGCAATCAGTGGGTTGCCTAAGTGATGGTGATTTATGGATTTTTTTTGTTATCCTGCTGGTTTCACCGTTGGGTAGGAATGAAAATTGAAACATTTCATCGCTCGAGACCAGCACTAGCGTTATGTTTTCATCTAAGCCTCCGGGGGTGCGGGAAACTGCGAGTTGTTGGAAGCACACAGATGAAAGGATATGTATGACAGCAGAGCGGAACAAATCATTTTCAAGCAAAGGCGACGGCGGTAAAAGCTGCAGTATGGAGCCCGAACCCCGTGTGTGGATCCGGAAACAGTTCCGTAATGAAAACAAGAACATTCCGAAACCTTGTTCTTGCTTGCCGTGTTTTACGAATGGATGCTTGGATTGGTTTAGAACTTCTGTGCCATGTTTTTTTTTTTAATTTCTACGGGATCGGTGTGCGCCTCAAGCGGGACACCACAAGTCCGTGCAGTATTCACGCAACCCGGTAGAACAAAAAAAGAAAAACAATTTGAACCACCCCATCGGTTCGCCTTCGTTGGCGCAAAAAGGAAAGCAAGATACGGTTAGCTTTTCCACTGGTTTTTCTGAGACAATTAAAATTTATGATCGTCCACGACAGGATTTCACTCCCTATGACAGATGAGGAAGCTATTGCTCTTTCTGTGTTGGTGAGGAAGGGAACGAGAGGACGACGTGACAGCGGGAAATAGTTGTGAAATGTTGCATTGCGATGGCCCGTCTTTTCACGAGGAAGGCGAATGATTTGTTGCTAATGAATCATATCGGAAGAAGGATCGGTCTGACTGGAGGATTTACATCCAGAGCGAATGACCTGCGTGCAGCGGATACGTGCAAACAAAGTCTGGGAAAGTTTGCTGAGATCCGGGGTGGAATATTCCAGTAAATTAAGCACCGTGAAGTGGAGTTTCGCTCAATGTTTAATGCTGATAGTTTGCGCAAGTGAGGGCAGGCAAACGAGGGAGGGGGGGTGCGATTATGCGCTTGTATAAACTTCGTCTCGAAAAACGGATCGTGGGCACAAAATGCAACCATTCGCTGGTGAATTACTTGCGCTCCACGAGGACGCGAGGAGACAATTTAGACAATTGCTGCAAGCACTCGCTTGAACGTCTTACTCGAGTACGGTCCGCACTTCGGTCGATTTTAATCAGTTCAGTCGATTTTAATCAGTAAATTTCAATCACGACCGTATCATGACACACATTTTACAAGACCGTCGGCAAACATCTCACCGGGAGGTTCGACAGTCGCACGTGTTTACCGAGCGTACATACGCTAATGTGCTTCGGTTGTTTTACTCGTGCGCAAATGTTTAGGACGGTCAATTTGAGTAAATATTGAACATTTGTAGAAACCTGAGTGCGTCATGTTTGGGGGATTTGGCAAGTATCGCAAAGTTGACTGTGCTAAGTAAGGAAAGCATACTATTCTAGCATTTCCGGTGCTGAACATGAACTGCTATGCTGTAGTCAATGTTTATTGGAGGGTTGGCAAAGGAAAAGCATAATGTTACTTTAAAATACTGATTGATATTTGCTATGAAAATTGATATCAACATTCAACAACAACCATATTGCCAATAAAGCACAGTGTTCTTCTGGCGATAAGCCACCTAATCTTTCCCTAGCTAGCCACTTTCATAGATTGTCTTTCCCTTTTACGAAATGGAAATCATAATCATCACTCGTAATTATCTGTGCGAAATCAATCACCGACAGCTCGGCACTCTTGTCAAATATTTGCACCTTCGACGTGTTAGCATTTCCATCGGATGAGACACGAGGTTGGGCCGTACGATGCTGCTGTGCCTTATCGTGAAAAGAAAGCTCTCAGCCAATGGAAAAGCATCTCGCGAAATGATTTATTGCAAATCGATCCTGCGGAATCACTTCTACAAAGTCGACCCGGGGAAGGGGATTACGGAAAATGTGCGAAAAGGTGGGGCGATGCGACGTGCAAATTTGTTCAATTCACAAGGATTAGCAAAGTAATTAATCAACCAAAGAGCTAGCTGCTTACTGGCAGTTCTTTCCTTCTTCGGCCCACGTTGTACCTTCACATACCTCTTGGTGGCGGTTCTATCGCAAACACCTTCCCACATCTCGAAAAGACGACAACAATGACGATGCTGACGCCTTTCCTCCAGGGGTCGGCTAGGGTGGAAATTTGTTGGAAAATCCATCTTTTCATTCGACAAATAGCTTCGGAAGACGGATTGGGTAGTTGTAGGCGAATGTGGTTGTGTCAACAGTCGGCCATTGTTGGGTTCGAGCGGGTTCCTTTCAGAGCAGTTCTTTTCGTACGCGTACTCGTATTCGTACGTTCAAATTGTTCACAGATAATCTGCACAGATTGATTGAATATATGATGGCGTGCAAAAAAAAAAGAAACAAAACTCCACTGGAAAGATTTGTGACAACATTCATCTTGAGGGCCAGTTGGGCTTGCAACTGGAACAAGATTCCGACCAAATAGAGCAAAATTGGGCTTTGCAATGGCGGGCGCTTTCAAAACATCCCATCGATTCAGGGTTTTTTAGAGATTGCATTTAATTTGGACGGATGAAAAATATTCGATGATTGTACGGTGATATGTTAAAGGAATCTACCAAAATAGATCCAACATGGCAAAGAAACATTTTCGTCTATTTGAAACCATGTCCTCAAAACAGTAGCACAATTTTCCTCCCAAAATTTTCCCACCACTCATCAGGTATAGTTTTTAGAGCAAAAACGTACCAAAGGCGAATCATTATATTCGAAGCACCTTTTAAAATAAACTGCCAAACGCAGCCAACCATTCTGTCTTATCACAAATTGTACCATCAAGGAAGCAGAATAAGCAGCGTGAAAAACCTTCGCTCTTATTCCAGCTTCTTTTTGCAACATGAGTGAAAAACTCTCGTTGCGATGGCCTTGCATTTGTGTTGCCCTTTTCAAGCACCTTGTTAGTGCCACAGTTTGTCTTTTCTTTTCCATTCTTAATCGCGATGCGAATTTTTATTCATGCTACCACCGCGATTGAGGTCCAACACTTCTTCTTGGGAAAGATATCGGCACGTGTCGCATCGTGAACAGAAAGAAACAAAAAAGGAAAGGGACGGAGTGAACAGCAACGACCAACCGCTCGACCAAGTAACATAATGCAACATAAATTGACAATCTCACCTTGTCGCCAACGACAACCTGCTTGTGTGGGAGTTCCAACGGCAGGCGAAATGGTGGGCGCGAGGAGAACCCAACTTCCTTTCTTTTCCACGTCAATCGTGGCAGCAACGTGTGTTGTAGTTGACGATGGTGCGTCGCTGGTGGAGTTCCGGAGGAGAGCTAATGTTGCCCGGAAGTGCTTTCGGGAGGGAAACGCCCGGTTCGTCAATGCGACAGATCGACGGAACGTTTCCTGGGACTTCCGAAAATGATTTCCTGGGCCACCTTGGTTGTGTGCGACCTGCTGTAGAATTCCCCCACCGTGAGGTATTTGGCCTTTGAAGGAAATCACATCAACAAATGAAAGAGTCGCGCACAGTCGAGAACTGTATGAACCATTTTAATCAAAATATTTTATTATGCAATTTTGAAATCAAGCAACAGACACGGTTAAATTACATCATTAGAATTGTCCTAGATTTATATACTTTGAAAAATGTTGTGGGAAATGATAGCTAAAAATGTTTTTACAGTTTTTTAATGATTTTTTTAAACTGATCGTTTTGACCTTCTCCAACCAAGAAAATCGGAGCAACTTGTGGTCATAATGAAACATCTTTTTGACCACATTGTATTCCCACTGTGCACTGTTGTGGCCCTGTACGAACCAGGTAGACCACCACGATGCGGACCACGGTGTGGCCGCTTATCGCTGGCCGCTCGATAAAATATGATTGAAAATGAAAAATGCAATAAAATAAAACTTTACGACCGTTTGATTCCACGCAAAACGTCAATGATGGCGTTTGATGACGGGGTACGAACGTTCCGGCCGCGAAGCGTCTGCTTGCAGTGTCTCGCTGTCCCTCGATTTCGCCCGCCGCTTCATTACCATCCGTATCCATCACTACCGACACGATTGAACATCCATGAGAGTTGTTGCGCGGTTACTGCGACATTGAACGAGTTCCCATTTTCGTTATGTCCAACGAGATGATTTTTATGAACCACGGATTATGGCTGGCCTGGGCGGCAACCAGTTGATTTCTCCTGTTTGCCTCTCTTCTATGCTCCCTTTGGTTTGGCTAAAGCTTGAGCAAATTCATATTTATCCCTCATCTTAAACGAAAGCCCTCAAGCGCACTGAAAAGGAATGGAACGGTGGGTTTTGGGAAGGGATTGTAATAAATAAATAGATACGCCACAAAGCGATTGCAGCCTTCCTTGCAGTGGTTGAGTTGATTTCCATTGGTTTGAGTTTTTTTTTTTTTTTCTTACAATACCGTTGCCTAGAGAGTAGATGGCGAATGCTACAAAGAAGCACAATACATCAATTTATGAGAATTTTAATGTTTATTGACTTTTGGAAGAAGCATTTCCATTCAACACATAATGTCGTCTTTTTATAATGTTCCCCTGAACTATTCATCTTACGCTACTGCCAACGGCACTCCTTCCATGCTTCAAAGTGTGCTAAATTTTGTACAAACACAACAACAAAATCAAAGTTTGAAGTTTAACATGGATACAATTGATACGAATGGGATGCACTTTAAATTTTTCGGTGGCTACAATCGAACAAGTAATGCATATTAAAGCCGACGCCGAAATTACACCAATGGCTCTGATCTTCATTGATATAAATCATAAGCCAGAAGGAATGTGCTGAATTAAATAACTCTCCCCCTTTGCGAATGTGAATTAGTTCATCGTTTAGATTACGTCACATACCAAGGACATTAGATTTTCTTGCCGCTGAAGTATATGATCAACAATAAAAAAGGAAGCTTATACTTCATCCGAAAATAGTCCCTTCGGATAGTCTGGTAGGATTGGCGATTCGTAACATACAATTAATGAGATTTATTTTGAAATATTCACTCTGGTTTAGAAGGAAGTGGATTAAAACGTTTTAAAATTACACTGAAAGCAAAGCATTTTCTCAAAAAAGCGCTTTATTACTTTCTTAAATACCTTCCTTGAATATAAACAAAACGGCAAAGGTCTGCCCCTCCACGTGTTGCTTCTACCTTCTGCCATCCATCAGGGATGCTTTCCCGGAATTGGTCGGCACGTAATTAGTGTCCCTGAAAATCACCAGAGGCATTGACCGGTCCTTCGCACCCATGTCGGATTTTTCTCGGGTCAGACATTTTACCCCGACGCCATCCCTTTCCAGCAAGGCCGGGGAATTTGTTTTCCCTTCTTGCTCCGCCTCGTTGGGCTACGCTGCATATCGATATAAAACATCTTTTATACAAATAGGTTTTAGGGGGCAAACTCATTTAGGTCCTTTCGTAGACAACCTCATTATGGTCCAGCAGCTGTACTGAGCGCTTTGAGGGTAAAAAATTTCTTTTTCAAACGCAGGCCAGCGCTGCTCGAATTTCCTTTGAGGAAACTTTGTAAACCCGCAGTTGTCGCATGGCAACACCGTTCGGCTGCTGGGGAGCGAAAAAGAAACTCCATCATACGTATACTCAGTCCATCGAATTGACGCCAACATCACAGCAACCACTGACCTTTTTTTCTCACAAAAGTCGCACTGCATCACTCCACTTCAGTAATAGACCATCATCATCCGACGGACTCCCGGCTGAAGTGATCCTTCGAATGAAGTGAACCATTTTCTGCTCCGCTTGACGTCAGTCGGCTTTTATCGGCCGGCCCGCGCGAAAGCCAAATCCTAGCGTAACGGCCCAGCCGTACGCGAAGAAGACGTGCGCTCGAACGAGAGGTTGCGTTGCGGAATTTACACTGGATTCGGAAATGCGGAAGGACAGACACGGGAGGTATAATCGTTCGGTTGAAATTAAGCGAAAAGCGCGCGCTAGC
This sequence comes from Anopheles atroparvus, assembly GCA_914969975.1. Taxonomy (NCBI): domain Eukaryota; kingdom Metazoa; phylum Arthropoda; class Insecta; order Diptera; family Culicidae; genus Anopheles; species Anopheles atroparvus. Next base: position 13,908,307 of record CAJZCY010000003.1, on the reverse strand, counting down.
CATCGGTTAAGGGGGTTTCTTTTCATCTTTCCGCCCTACCGCTTTTCCGCGAAAAACGGCTGATGAAAATATTTCAACATAATTACCTAATTCAACTGCCTGACGCGTCTGACGACGGGCTAGTGGTGACAGACGTCCTCCTTAATGGATGACGGAATCGGTTCGCAAATGTTTCGGAGTACATTTTCTTCATGGCCACGCTAGGCCAGGCTAGGCTAGGTTTTCTGCAAGCTTTACATTATCCCGTCCACGGCTTTTCTCGTCTTCGCGGGCTGAGAATTGGTCGGCCGCTTTATCCCATACGGCGATGTCAACCCGACAAGAAATTCAACAGCTGGTTTGCTGAAATGATTGTTTTCCGCACTGCTTTTAATTCACAACATCCACTCGCGCCGCAAGAATCGCATCCCTAATGCACCCACAACGGAAGAAAACGAGACCGTGTTGCGGTGTTCCAATTAGTGACAGGTCCTTCCCCGGCCTTGTTCCAAGAACGTTACCGGTGCACCCGGAAGCACGAAACTCCGGTTCGAATGAAGAAAAATGACGACACGTGTGCATTAATTAGTTTTCCAATCAACGCTCGCCCATCAAAATCACCAGGTTTAGCGTTTCAGGCCTCCCAGGTCACGGTTGCCGAACCCGCTGCCTACCGGAAGCGGCATCACCAACGACAGTGCATCCAAAAAGTGCCAAAATAAACAGCAACCGCGAGACTGAACGTGTTCGAGCACACAATGGTGCAGCGGATCGACATCTCGACCATCGGCGGGGAGAAAATATTGGTAGGCAAATTAACAGCGTCGACAAAATCCGATGCGATCAACGATTCTAATTAGAGTGTGGTGTTTGAGGGAGGTTTGGTTTTACCATTTCATAGCATAGCATTTACATAATTTGTTTACTATTATTGAAATTTATTTATTATCTTATCAATCAGTGCGGTTAAAACCAACAAGTATAATGGTGTAAATAACATATCGGATCAATGTAAATACTGTTCTCTTTGTAATTAATAATTGTTTCATCTGTTTAAATCCATTGTCTTTTTTAACAGAAACAGGCCTTGCAGTATCATTTTGAAATATGTATGTTTGACGTTCATAAGTTGAAGATAAATCCTATTTAAATCACACAAAACACATTTGTTGTGGGATTTGCGATACGTCACCCTATCTTTTCATTAAGCCCAACAAAACAATTGTTTCCCTGTTTTCCCTTTGGAGCATATTACAATTTTAAATTTGGTTGTCGTTAGGTATCAGACAGATTCCGAAAGTGTATCGTTTTAGAACCGAGCGGATCGTTTTAGAACCGAGCGGAGTTCTACGTCCGTTTTTCCGACTCAGTTGTTTCAAAATTCAAATTCTCTTATAAATTATCGCCATCCCCACCCGGACCCTATCGTTTTCGGACCGGGAAAATTTGAACCGTCCCAAGATGATTAACCAAATTGAATATTTATCACATGAAACTTTTACAACAGAGCACTCTTCTGAATACCAGGCTTACAGGGAAATATCCTCTCATCAATAGCTGAACATTTGCGTAGCCATTATGTTTCTAACTTGCTTGCTTTCTTATGGCTCTTATTTTTTGGTTACTATAATGATACCAAACTTGACAAGTATGGTAATACGTGTGTACTTTCTTCCACCGCTCATCCAGATCGCTTTCTGTTCTGTCCCACCCGTCGATGGTGCACTGGTGACGCCGTTCCGTGCTGATATTTCCGTTTGGTAAACGATTGACAACGATTGGTAGCATGTTATTAAGTCAATTAACCACTGAGCCCAAACGGACGCCTTGACGCTGCGGCCTCGTTGTTCTTTCACCCTGGCCAGTGACACGCCCCATGTTTGTAGACAAGGTGCGATTGGTGCGGTTCTTCCCAATGAGCATCCCACGCTTCCATCCTACCCTGGCATGGATGAATTGTAATCAAACGTAATTGAGCATGCCTGATCAGGTGGGTGCAATTAGGAGTTATTTTATGGAGCCCAGTAGGATGGTCGGCTCAATGGACTCAATGCCGGTAATTAGCCGCATGGTAGGCCGTTGCCACAAGTTAATGCGCTTCAGGTGAATCGGGAAGATATTATGCTTTGTGTTGATTATAATTTATTGAGCCTTGGCAATTTACCATGGATAAAAAATAGTCAAAAAAAAAACGGGTAAATAAGAGAAGAAAGGAGATTATAACACGAGCAAGCTTCAGCAATTATTCTATTATACTATTATAAGTAATGTTACTTGCATTTCGTTGAGTGCTTGTTGCAGGAAGACGGTCGTTTTAGTGTAAATGAAAGTAACTACGAACATGCAAAATTGCGTTGAATCATCTAAACTAACAAAAAAACCCCCAGACCTCTCAAGACATCACGAATAGCTCCAGTGTCACTTGAAGGTAATAACCTACCGGAAGCAAGCATTCGATTTTAAGGGTCATCGAATAAGGCTTGTTCGACCCGTTCGCACGTGCCCACCCAGACGACAGGCGACGCCGATGACAATGGAACAGGTGGCGTTTCGTCACTTCGCGTGTCGGTTCGTGAAGTTCAAGACCACTTATTCCGAACACGTCCACCGCAGGGGGTACACCCGGCGGAGCAATGTGGACGAAGGTTTTCCGTTCGAAACCTGCGAACCCTTCCACCGGGCGGCTGGGGCACGTACCGCGGTCGAGGAGAAATTTATGACAACCTCAAGACGCATTCATGTCTCCCGCATGCCACCGACCGAGGAGGTTGTTGAGGAACGCCTTTCGGCCTCGGAATAATAGGGCGTCGTCGGAAGGACCTTCACGGTGGGACAGAATGATCGATCCATTTTAAAGAGAAACGTACATTTGAATGAAGATGGAACATCCTCAAAGATTAGTTAACGAAAAGTCGGGGCAAGCAGCTTACCCAAGCAACAAAAACCCACTACCTTTAATGATTCCATAACAATAAGGCCTAGTTATTTTCTATGGACCAGTAGGTACCTCTTAAATTGTGAAACAACCACTAGAATGCTTTCCGTCTATAACAATTTATCGCCATCAATAGAACGTTGATAATATTTTTAACGAATTCTGCACCATACATTTTTAAACACGGCGAAATTGTTTCAAAAGGCAAAGCCTATCAGAAAATCCTCTTCACACCGACCACCTAATCGCATCTGCAAAAGCCCGCCTCCATTACGGTGCTCCAGAATGCCAGCTCGCTTTCCGCGGCCATCATAAGTTATATTTTATTCAGCACGCACGAGTGAAAACTCACTCTGCGGGAAAACAAAACACACAAACAAGTGCCCGAAGGCGGGCTTAACGAGTCAAACCGCCGGCGGAAGTAGTAGTTCTGCGATAAATTCCATCACCGGGGAGTTCCTTCGGATGTTCAGTTTTCCATCGAATTGAAACGATTAAATAACTGCCTCCGGGAAACGGGACCGGAGGCACACGTGTCAAGGCGAACCATTTTCTTCGATCCCATCGGGATAGAACGGTCCATTGTTGCCCTCGGCGGTTCACTGTATTCGTTTTCTATTCCTGCGAACTCTGTTTCGATTCGTTTCTATTTATCTCACTCTCTCTCGCTCTCTTGCTTCACTCTGGCTCTATTGCAGGATCCATCCTCCGGGCGGCGGAGCAAACTGTCCTCGTTGCGACGCTCGCTGAACGCGCTCCGCTGTAGGATATCGAAACGGGGCCGCTCGAAGCCACCCGACCAATTTCTGGACAAATTTTCCGCCGCTTCCGCCACCTCCGACACCCGCTTGCATCAGGCCGGCTGCGTTGCGCCGCAGGCCGTCCCCTCCGATGGCGTCTGCAGCCGGCTGTCGGTCGATCCGTCCCTCCCGTCGCACTATCGGGTAAGTAGGTGAAGAAACTGGTTACTTTTCTTTTCCCAGCCGCGGTGCATCCCGTGTACTCCCATCGCTCGTTATTCCGTGTCCGGTTAGCAATTGCTTGATTGCAATACTTTAAATTGAAGTGAATCGGCGTAATTGATTTACAATTCCAGCGTTTGAACTAATTTAAAGGCTTCAAAGTGAAGTAACTGTTCAGACGCGTTAACAGTTCAATTGGTTTATGTTTCGATCTGCTACTTTGATGATCGTCCACCTTGGATCTTCGATGATAGCTAAGCTATAAACGATATAGAAGAAAGGGTTTGTTAATGAATCCAGCAATGATAATTATCAAATTTATGTAAGCTTTGATTCTACAAAACCTAGCAATTTTCAAGCGCCTTGATGTATGCAAACTTACAATACACAGCTAAATGATGCCTTTAAATTCTAAAGTTCTATCATAAAAAATCCTCAAACATTTATTCAAGATTCCTTTTGACAATCTTCATCAGTACACCATCTTTACAGAAGCATACCCTCATACTGGAATATATTTATCTTGCTCATCCATATGGTGGCCAGTAGAAAAAAGGACTACAGGAAAGACAAAAAAATGATGGCTATTTTTCTCGCCTAGCCGGCTGGCATTCCACCGCGCCAGCACGCGACTACCGTCGCATACAAATCACTATTAATTTTGCTGCCGAGCGTCGACCGAGGAAAGAAAAAAGCCCGGTCAGCGATGGAAAAACTAGCACCGGCGTGATGTACGCTGCGGCGCATTGGCACGGAACATCGGTGCTAGCAAACACGGTGCACGGATCGCTCGTCGTCGTCGTTATGCTTCCCAACCCGTGTTCGACCGTGCCTCCCCGTTTCGACGAGCTTTGATCGAGCGGAACACCTATCCGGAGCGTCTTCATACGTGTTGTTCTACGGCATTCGAGGATTTTCCTTCTGTGTTTTGGTTCGGTTTTTTTACATTCCAGCTGAACCCGGTAAGGCCTGCCTCAAACGAACCGTAAAATCCCGATTTCCGGACTTCGGCAACGATGGCAATGAAAACAAATGATGCCTTCGTATCAATTTCATGCTCGCTTGGATGGATTAGTCGCACGAGGGTTGTAGCCTGAGGTGGCCGAAGATTGTTGGCAAACACCTTTGGCTCGACCCTGCGGAGGGACGCCTTGGAGAACATTCTAGCAAGCTTTAATTCAAACAAAGGGGCAAAAAATGCGCTTCCATTAGCCGCCCTAATGTTTGATACTGTTTGGCAATGCCTGGCGAGATGTGTCGAAACAATAGAGCTGAACTCATTGGAACAATAAATGACGTTGCATTATCGGAAACATGAAATGGGGGGATTTCGTTTATCACTTTCGAAAGATATGTTGAAATACAAAACAAGAATTTCTCCAAGTAATGACACGAAAACTCATAGAAATTATTTAATTTTAAGAGTGTCATGAAATCAAACATCTATTCGAGAGGCTTCAAAAAACCTAAATATTTTCTTTTTTTACGAACTGAAACAACGATTGCATAAAAGGTAATACCTTAATTCTGTAATGGAGATAAGGTTTAATAACGAAAATAAGGACAACGCATACCAGTTGATTCCATTAGCTGACTGAATACATACTGTGAAGGAATGGACTGGAATTGGAAAATAAATAAACGATTCCCTCCCCTTCCAAGCAGGGCTTTTTGGTGGCAGTGGTAATGGTGATTACACCTATAAAGATGTAACCTTCGTTTCGATACTGATTTCGTTAGATAACGGAGCAGAATAAATTAATAAAAACCAGCCCACCTTGCATCACTTAGCAGAGAAAAAGAATACTCGACATTGCCGTCGGACGACCGTTGGTTCCCTGGCAACGGTGGCAGCAAGACTATTAAAGTTTCCAAGGTATCCTCCGCTGGAGAGCTTCGGCGTCTAGATGATAACGCACCGGAACGTAAGCTCACAGAAAGCACACTAGCAAAAGGGAGCCGTTCTCGGCTTCCGCTCTGAAAGGCGCGTTGCTAGAGATAGAGAAGATGATGATTTGACTGTGGAGCAAATAATGAGCGAATTAAGTACTCCAAGGCTTAGTCGGTTGGCTTCTGAAGGCACCGGGGGCAAGGCTCTTCGTCAGAACTCGGCGGTTTGCGGTTTGTTAGCCCGGGTAAGGTATTTCTTGTACGCCTGTTTTTCTTGTAAGCGTCTGCCAGAGCGCCGTGTAGCTCTAACGAGTCAAAGCAAGCATGGGCACGTTTCGTAAGGTAGCAGCAGTTGGTTCGTCTTAACCAACTCCTTCGACACGTGCAGCTACGCTCGACCAAAAGGGAGCCCATTTGCGTAATAACGCTAAATCCCGCAGACACTTGAGGCTTCACCGTCGGCGTTCCCGGGACTCTCGGTCCGGAAACGAAGGAATCAAGATATTGCATTTGCCAGGGCTTTTCGGCGACGAAGAAAATGTAGTTGCGCAGGGACGCAGGCTCACGGATGAATAAAGATTGATGTTAATTCCACCGACGGAGAAGCACCATGATTGGTGCTTGCCTTTATTGATTAATAATTCGGCGCTCGTCGTTTGATGGCAGTCGAAATTACTCAATCATCGTAGGTCGAAGTTCATTAGACTTTCGGACCGGAAAGGCGCATCCCCGCTGGTCATAACGATACCGCCATTAAAGCTCTAATGAAGGTGTTAACCTATATTTCTGGCTTAATGTGGGTTAGCACTTCACTAAGTTATTGGTCTCAGATATTATAAAAAGGGATATATTTTATGCCTCAAATTGCTAAAGACAGGAGACTTTGAATTAAGTCCATAATTTAATGCAGACTTCAATACCTTCCGTTGCAACAACTGTCATTCCCAGACATGTCTGATTTAAACTTGCATACATTTGCATAATGTGATAATCGCCTCTGCATCGCCGGTAAAGGAAATCGCCGTTCGTTACTCACAGACTCGAACGAACTTCATCAATATCACACCAGGAAAAGCATGCAGCAAAAAGAGGAAGAAAATGGGCAACATGTTGTGGAAAACATCTTCCCAAACGCTCTGCTTTATGCGTTACATATTGACGATCTGCAGTACCCGAATGGCTGCATGCTTCAAGACTCGAGAGCTCCGCAACATTGGGATCCGTTTTCGGTCGGTCGGTTATTTTAATTGCTACATGTTGGAAATGTTTGCGCATCTGTCACCACCGAAAATGGTAGCTTCGTTCCTAAGGCAGAAGAATCTTTGCGAGACTTCAAATGCAACCCAAAAGATTTCTCACATCGAGTACGAAAAAAAAGCAGAGCGGTTGTAGAAATTGATAGAGACTTTCGTAAAACATCGAAGCTTCCTGGGCGCTCTTGAACAGCAGTTTTGTTTTAAAATTGACTAACCTAACATTTCGCCGTTTAATTCCAGTGGCTCTCCGTCGTTTCCTTGGCTGTACTGTACAATATTGTGTTTGTGATAGGACGAGCGGTCTTCTGGGAGCTGAACAAACAAGCCGCGGTGCTCTGGTGGATCCTAGACTATCTGTGTGATTTCATCTACTTGGCGGACACGCTAGTACATTGCCACGAGGGTAAGTATGCACTTTCAATACATAGTTTTTTTTGTGATACAACTTATTTAGTAAATGTTATTTTTCGAAGATGAATGAACTCAAACGAGCCCTCCAATGGCAGTTGTAATTTAAAATCACATTCAACAGTTTTTTTAAAACTATTTGAACATGAATAAGACATTCTAATCCTTTCTCAATTCATCACTATAAACAAACCACTAACGTAAGTGGTGTACTTCCCGCAATGATAATTTGAGGCTTTACAATCAAATCTCCGCAATATCGGGCAGCCTTCGGTCCTTGGCACAGATTCAATCTCGGCCAATCCATAGTCATTTGTTAATAGCTGCAGGTCTTTTAGATCGCATAAACATCACGCCCCACGCCAACCGAAGCCCTTGCTTGCCCCACACTCCGTCAATAACTTCTGCCAACCGAGCACACCAAGCGAAAACCCAACCCTGATTGAGTCATGCACGAATGAAGCAATTGAAGCACAACCCGGACAAGCCCGGAAGTGAAGAACATCGGCACGGGCCACTGCAACATCCCGCAAACATCCCCATCGACCGCAGGATTGTGGCATAACTCGCAAATTATCCGTAATCTCGATGGATCTTGCTTTAATTACCACAACCATAGCCATCGAATGAGGCGGGGAGGTGGGAGTGGGGAGGCGCAATCGCCGGGCTGGGAAAGGGAGCTGGCGGTCTTTTCCGGTGCAAAAGGGAAGAAACTTCGACGAAAGGAAAGCGACCCCTGGGCCGGGGCCATTTTGCCGCCAAAGCTTCGGGAAGGCAAAAACGTTACGCTCGGTCTCGCTTCCGGGTGGGATCCAATGACAATGCGTTACCGGAAACGCATTTCGGCTTCGCCTGGCCTTCTCTGACTTCCCGGGGGAGGTGAGGTTTTTCTCTCCTTTCTTTCCCTACTGTTGACGCAAAACTGTCCCATCCGTGCTACATTCTTGCGTTGAGTTTCATCCCTCCGGGCAGCCAGGAACGATGGGAACGGTCCAAGGCACAATCCAAATAGATGGGTAAGGGCCTGTTGGTGTAGGATAAAAAAAATGTTGCTTTCCTTTGAGCATAATACGACAACTTCCCCAGTTCTGGCCGCAATTTCACGACGACCTTCCCTTCGTCCTTGGTGACCTTCAGTAGCGCGCAGCAGTAGTCTTCCCCAGCCCAGCCGGGATTGTCTGTGTACTTTCGCCGGCTCACGCTGGCACACTGTCCTTTACAAGCCTGTGCCCGGGCGAATTGGCTGCCAGTTCCGTTCGTTCCCGGCCAAGAATTTGTTGCCTAAGCTAGAAAATAGGTTAATCGATTGCTGGGCAGATAATTTATTTCCTGCTGTCGCAAATGCTCGTTCGGAGGAAATGCTGGCAAGTCAAAGCCCTGCCGATGCTTTCCGAGCGAAATCCAACTGGCTCGGGGCGGTCGGTGCTCCTTCGACGCGGCCGAACTATTTTCTCCCACTTCCCACAAAGCTTTCGTCGGCTTTCCAGCCTGACCTTCCATCGTTATCCCATCGGGGCAGCTTTCTTCGGAGATTAGGAAAATGATATTGAGATTGCAGACAGGCGCAGCGTCAACGTTCCGGTTCCGAGGACCAGCACCGGCAACATCACCCCACATACCCACTCAAGACGGATGCCCGTAACAAAACCGCACATTCCTCCTGTTCCACTGGTTCCAGTGCTTGCGAAATGAAGCTCCATTGCAAGCGCTTTCTCTTTACCCTTTGGTAATTTCTAGAGCCTTTCGCCCATTCGCATTCTTCCGACAATATGGCCTCGATCGGATCCATCGGTCACAGAAGAAAATCCTGCCGACGCAAGTGATCCATTAAAAGTTCCCCGCCGGTGTGCCCACGATGGCATACGTTCAGTTCGACCAGCTCGAGTGACGGGAAGAGTAAAATCGCGTTGACCGATGCCGGGAGCGGAATGGTTTTTTCTTCGATGGCTTCTCGCCGAATCCAACGATTGGACGCTTTCCCCTTGGCGTTTCGACGTACACGAATGACAAAAAAAACCCCCTTAACATGCAACGAAACGGAACCCACCGAGAGACCCTTACGCGAGCAAATCGGAGGCCATTGTTTCACTGAGCATCAAACGACATCTCCAGCAGCTTACGGAGAGCACTGGCGTAAGGGCATGTCTAATTGTTTTTCTGATTGCTTTCACCAATGTTTGCCCACCATTGGTTTGCTTCCCCCGATATCCTGGATCCTATGACAGGAGCAAGATTTCTTCAAGGGGTTTACTTTGTGTTTGGATAACCTAATACCTGGCTTGGAATGTGGATAACGAATGCTTACAGTAAAATATGCATTTTAAACAAACCAAAGAAACGACAAGCAAGTTGATTGATGGCAAGGGAAACCTATCCACCAGCGTGGTATAATTAAATTAAGTTTTAATGGCAACCTGATGCCGACCATTGCTGCGCTAAAAAAAATCTAAGGCATGCGACCAAAATCGTTCTCTCAACAACAAACATCCGGCTGGAAACTGCACGTGAAACCTTTTACTTGGCTTACTGATGACGTAGCTCGATGACGCAAAATCACTCCATCCAGTACAGCTTCATCGCAACTCAGTTTTCTTGGCTGGAATTAATATTAATTCAAAGTCCTCCCGGGGAGCAACGACTGATGTGATGAAGGAGGGAAACAGCCAAATCAATCAATTTATGGCCCTGGCCTCCGATCAAAATTCACAAAATTTCGTCTCCCGCCGACTTCTGGTCGAGCCTGAAGCGGTGATCGTACAAGTAGCAGATTTGGTGACGCACGAGGTATATATTTCATTGATTATCCTAACGGGCCGCCGAACTGGGATTCGATTCCTTTCCCCCGGATCAATCAGTCGCTCAGCTAAAGCGAAAAGAAAACTCGACCCACCTTCATACCGTTGGAACGTTGGGCCAAAGCATGGCATCTAGGGAAAGCAGGAATAGATGTGAATTTCAACCAAAGAAACCAAAGGGAAAAAACACGTTTCCAGCCACTCGATGAACTCCAACACTGGAGCAAAAGAGGGGGGAAACAGCTAAGAGCTCCCCCTTTTTGCACACAGAAATAAACCTGTAAAACACAATCTGCCATAATCTCGTCATTTCCCGAACTCGCAGCGTCAGAAATAGCTCAAATTGAATCAGCCCTGAAATTCAATTCTCGTTCGCTGCTCCGAGGTGCCAACCCTAAGATTCAAATTTCAAACGTAGGAGCAACAAATGAAGATTTAAAGAGACGCCGCTACGGTAAAGGCGTCGTTTTCTGTACGCCTCGCTAGATTTTCCTCACTCGAACAAAACAGTTGAGAAGCCGGAACCATTGATTGACGCTTATGATTGACGTTATTGTTGAATGGATAGAAATCGGAAATTTAAAAATTCCATTTAAAAAACAATTGAAATTTTGAAGTAACAAACATTGTAGCTTGGTTGCTCGAAATATTGGAAACCACAACACAAATACAATTCCATTCCAAATTACAAGCTCAATATCATGTTCTGCAATGCAATTCAATGCCCAATTAATAATTAGTATTTGAGGTTATCTTAATTAGAATGCGAAATGAAACCATTGAAGTGCATGTTTAGATCTGCTTGTGATAAAGAACAATTAGAGAGTAATGTCAATCAATCGAGCTTAGTGCTTATTGTTTCCACTAACGTATTGGCAGATGTGAATGCAACAGAGAGCTTACTAACACTTGTTACTAACATTCCGGATGTACCGTTTCCCGCAGGCTACCTGGAACAGGGACTGCTGGTGCGCGATGCATCCAAGCTGCGGAAGCACTACTTCTCCAAGCAGCGCTGGTGGCTCGACGTCGTCTCGATGCTGCCAACCGACCTGGCCTACATCTGGTGGGCCCCGAGTTCCTGTGCCGCCACCCGGCTACCGTGTCCAATTATAGTTAGAATTAATAGGTTACTGCGTCTTCCAAGAATGTGGGAATGGTTCGATCGGACGGAAACGGCCACCGGCTACCCGAACGCCTTTAGGATATGTAAAGTAAGCGCAGACGAACCGGGAGAAGTGAGCATCTCCCTTTTCCGATTGATCACCGACCTAAAATACCCGCTTTCTTCTGTTCTCTTCCTCTTGCTTTCTCTCTTTCTTTCTTTCCTTGTTTTAACGCTAGGTTGTTTTAGCTATTTTAGTACTCATCCACTGGAACGCGTGTCTGTACTTTGCGATCAGCTACGCGCTCGGCTTCAGCACCGATAACTGGGTGTACAACATCAACGGGCCGAAGAACCTGACCCTGTCGCGGCAGTACATCTACAGCTTCTACTGGTCCACGCTGACACTGACCACGATCGGCGAGACGCCGACGCCGGAGAACGATGCCGAGTATCTGTTCGTTGTCGCCGACTTTCTGGCGGGGGTACTCATCTTCGCCACCATCGTAGGTGAGTTGGTTAAGAAGGTGTCTTCACCTCACACCTCATGATCAAAATGTTGGTCTACTGGATGAAAATGGATAGTGCATGGATGTTCACAAACACGAATCCTTTTTGAATATCTCTGGCATCGATTCAATCGACTTGCACTTGCTGTCCACATGTAGTGGCATTCATTGTCAGTCTATCCAACAAACCTTCATTGTCTGATTCAGTCGGATCGTTGTTCGTATCTCGGAGTGTCAAAGAAGAACATAAAACCGTTTACAAAATAGCACCATAATCCCAAGCGGTCAAGATTCATCATCAAAGGCGCGGCATGGACAGCGTGACAGCACTCCGCCTGTCCACCTCGATTTGTTCAATTTCTCACCTACTCGATCGGGGCTCGAATGTGTATCGTCGTATCGGTATCCTGAATTGGCACTATGCTCATACGGTGGCGCTTGGTTTGGTTTTTTTTTTTCTTTTCTTTCATTGCCCGCAGGAAACATCGGTTCGATGATATCCAACATGAACGTAACACGGGTCGAGTTCCAGAACCGGATGGATGGTGTCAAGCAATACATGGCCTTTCGGAAGGTTGGCGGCGAGCTGGAAGCGAGGGTAGGTGCAAGCGGTTGAACAACGTGGCGTATGAGGGTGGTGGAGTCGAATGTGATATGCTTTCATGTTTGATTTTCCTTCTTTGGGTGTGTGTGTATTTGTGTGTGTATGAGTGTGTTGGCGTATGTGCGCCTCCGTGACTCTCATTTCGTTGATCCTTTTCGGCCGCGGCTCGTGTTCCACAGGTCATCCGATGGTTCGCCTACACCTGGGCGCAGAGTGGCGCGCTGGACGAGGAGCGTGTGCTGGCGGCACTGCCCGACAAGCTGAAGGCTGAGATTGCGATACGGGTCCACATGGACACGCTGCGGCAGGTCCGCATCTTCCAGGACTGCGAGCCGGGACTGCTGGAGGCGCTTGTACTAAAGCTCAAACTTCAGGTACTACACGTCATGAACGATGGTGTATCCATCCCAAAAAAAAAAAAAAAACCACCAAACCAAAACCAAAGTGTCACGATACTCAACCGCTACTGTTACCCCTCCCTCCCTCTACTATCATTCGCAGGTGTTCAGTCCCGGCGACTACATCTGCCGCAAGGGTGACGTCGGCAAGGAGATGTACATCGTGAAGCGGGGGAGCCTTTCGGTGGTCGCCGACGATGGCATGACGGTGCTGGCTACACTCGGTGCCGGCTCGGTGTTCGGCGAAGTGTCCGTGCTGGAAATTGCCGGCAACCGTACTGGAAACCGTCGGACGGCGAACGTACGATCGATTGGTGAGTAGGAACGGTAACAAAAAATGGCAAAAAATACTTTTAAGTAAAAGAGCCATTCCACGGGTTTTATTTGAAAAATAAAAAACGTTGTCTCTTCCGCCCAACGTGGGGCTCGAACCCACGACCCTGAGATTAAGAGTCTCATGCTCTACCGACTGAGCTAGCCGGGCTTGCGGAATTGAAGGTTTGAGAACGAAATTGATTTTGCCCGATAGCACTCACAATTAGTCATTTTATTTCACTAAGTGTAGAAAAGCATTTGAGACTCCGGTCACCGTCGGTCAATGCAATAAGAAAAAAACCCCCATACACTGATCGTTCATTTCGTTCAGAGATGAACTTCAAAAGGCGCCTTACGTCTTATACCTTCCATGCGTACCGCCCGAAAGTTACTGCTTTTCTTTCCTATTATTCTCTAGTGAATTATTCATAAGCTTTTCTTCGGCACCATTCGGCACATAAATTCCAAAACCCGCGAGTCCGCCGCTGAGCTGCAAAATTCGTCGAAATCGCCGACGACGCAATTGCTTACCCAGCGAAACAGCAGAAAAAGTCAATCTTTTCCCCAACTTTTTTTTTTTGGGTTTGCTTTGCTTCGGAAAATCAGTGCAACTTGAACTCGTTAGCGGTTGGAATGAATAAAGCACAACAAGAAAGATTTGCTTTCTCTCTACCCTAATTCACCTCCCCAAACTCAACCAATTGGCAATGAAACAAACACAGTTCAGCGCACCAAACCAGGATCACAGGAAAGTTTGCTTCATTTAGAACTGCCTTTTTTTTCATCAAATATTCGATTTACTTTCTTAACCCCATGATTGTTGATTGGTCGTGCCATTTTCCTCTCTTCTCAAGTCCTCCAGGGTTACATGAGTTTCCATTTTTTGTTTGAGGAATAACAAGTTGCGTATGAAATGAATTTTATTACTTCATTATGTTAAAGCTGAGTTTGAATTAAACTCTGTGCTCCTGTAAAAATGGTGTTTCTTTTTCTTCGTTTTTTCTTCGTTTTAAATTGTTTATTATTTCGTTTACTCATTTATAATTGCCAATCAATGCAAACAACCTACGATCCTGCGGTTAAATAATTGAACTTTCCACCGTCTCGCACTGACTAAATGTGCTCACCTGTGTCTCTCTTGCCTTGGTTTTCCTCCACAGGTTATTCAGATCTGTTCTGTTTGGCGAAACGAGACCTCTGGGAAACGCTTGCGGACTATCCGGAGGCCCGGGCCTCGCTGACCGAGCGTGGGTGTCAATTACTGCGGAAGGATGGCCTGCTGGACGAGGCAGTCTTTGCCAGTGAGTACACGCAAATTTACATTTCACCATCCATTCTGCGTTATGCCAACGCTTTTATCACATTGTATCTCTCTTTGCCTCTAACAGATGCCCAGCAGACGCAGGATTCGCTCGAGAGTGGCGTCGCCCGGTTGGAGCAGACGGTGGAAAACCTGAACCTCCGGCTAGCCCGCCTCCTGGCCGAGTACTCCGCCAGCCAGTCCAAGCTGAAGCAGCGCATCTCGAAGCTCGAGGACAGGTAAGGCTGCCGCGGGTTTTGGGGAAACGCGGACGCCCCCAATCTCGGTCGTGGTTATGGTGCGCGGGCCCACATCCAACATTCATTAGCATTAATTACACGATTTCCGTGCCTCTTTTCCCGAAATCGAGCCCATGAACTTTGCCAAGTGGTCGTCAAAACTAAAAAAAAAAAAAATGGCTGTCACCGTCAGAACCATCGTCCCTGGTCGTTCCTATCGTGTTGTCCTCTTGTTCGATCGTTACGAGACTCCGTGGATGCAGGGAGCATCGACATTCCACTTTTGAAAGTTCATCACTCCAACGTTGCTCACGCGGAAGCAACTGACTGACCGCGGAGCTCCAGGAATCGGTGCCTGCCTGCAGATACTGGGATAAAACCGACTCTTCCTAGTGCATTAGACACATTTTGACCGCCGGTCAACGATCTCACGGCCAGCATAAGGAACAGGATTAGGGCACTTTATTGCACGAGGACCTGGCGTCAATGGCCGACCCGGAGAAGGTTATACGAAATTTTAATCACCCTCGTAGTCCTGCAATGGTGTGCTACAGTGTGTTAGGCGGCTGTTAAGTTTTACTGAGTTTAGCCAGAATCACGCTTCAACGATCGCCAACGATCGGGAGGGGGAAAAAGTCACCGCCACAATTTCACTGCTGCACAAGTGCAGTAAATTGTATGCCATCAGGCTGGCGGAGGATTTGAAAGACGAAACGATAAAATCACGCCGCCGGATTTGTAAGAGGTTAGCCGTTGTAACAGGCTGTAAAGATGGAAGCGGAGAACCCTCTGGTGTACGTGATTTTAGAAGCTTTTAGAAGCTCGTACCCGTGCTCGTGTTCGTGCTGGAGTTCTTCTTTGGAAAAGGATTCCTCTGGAAAACAGTTTTGTTCCGCGATGGATGAAGTATGCTACCTTTTCTTTCTTTTACCACTCCCCCAAGTAGATGCTGCTTATCTGGAGGCTGTTCAAAGGCGAGGGAGATGAGGGGTGGGGGCTGGCAGTTTTCACCGTTACCAGGCACTGCACTATTAATTCTGGTATTTGTACACCGTTGTGGTCTCAAAGCGCTGGCCTTGACGGGTGGAAAACTCTGCTTTAAAATGTCTCCAATCCGAAGAAAACGGCATGCTTTTCTCTCACAACGGTGTGGAGCGATACCGAGCAGGGGCAGGATGACAAAAGTGAGCTAAATAATCCCTTCAATCCTCATGCATCCCGTGCTTGCCAAGGGCCTTGGGGAGTGGGTTATTTTATTCCATTCCCCCATAAAATGAAGCAACCTGGCAGGAGCACGGCCCGGCCGGTCCAGCACATCCGAATCGTTCTTGCGTGCAGGTCACGTTCCAATCGCAGACAGGAAGCGTGCTCGTGCAGCGTGCCCGTTTTTGTTGCTCTTTGTGGTTGCCTTCTTTTTTTATTACGAGTACATTCCACCAAATGTAATCGCTTTCGAAATCGGACCGAACGGAGAGTTGCCTGCTAACGACACCACCACCTTGTGCCAAGCTCCATTGCGGGGCTCCCAACGCAGGTTACAAAACAGGCGGAGATTACATGTGCATGTGCAACGCGAGGAAATCCTTCGCCCCGTTCCTTCCGCATGCCCGAGGTCACGCCGTGTGCTGCTTGGTCGGACAACCTCCACCATCCTTATGACACATTTGCAAAGGAGTTGGTCAGAATGAAGAGGAAAAATTGAGCTGAAGAAGAAAACCGAACAAGTGGACTAAGAAGTGAATGCTGCTTTCTGCGAGCGGGAAAATAACCATCTTACATAAACTGTGAAACGATTGTTTCAATTTTGTTCGACAATCACATTAAACACAGTTGCAAGATCGTACACTTTAGCAACTTTTGCCCATTTGCGGATTTCGGGCGGAGGATGGCCCAAGGAGGAAAGGACGCCGATGACATCTTCCAGTTTTTTGTTTTTTTGTTTTTTTTTTTGTCGAGAAGGGTTAAATAACGTTCCGCAGTTTTGCACCATCGCACGGAATCGAACTTTTGCGGTCAACTGCAACGAACCACAAACGACCCGACGACAATGTGTTTTACGAGTATGTTTGACAATTTTCCCGTTATTACTTTCGGAGTTGAGCTGATGCGAAATGGTTTTCCTTCTTGTGATTCCATTTCCATAACTGCAGATGAGCGTGGCGTTGTTATGTAGAGTCTTATTTTAGATTATCCAAGCCATATTTCCTCAATGTACGAGAATGTGTTTTTTTAAGGCATCAGCTGCAACTGTTGGAGCTTTGTTAATATTGTATGCTCAAACATACAGCTGCGCATTTTCTTTGCCATGTTTTTCATGGAAAAATTAAAACAAACAGTTCAAGCATATTTTCAAAGTCCAAAGCGTTATTTGCGGTAGATCCATTAGCGGATATTAAAACATAATTTCCTGTCCAACAAAACATTGATCGTGTTTCTTGGTAAGCGTCTCCACTCATTCGGCGAGTTTGTTTGAACGGCACGATTATCATCAATCATAAAATTATGCTTACTAATTAAATCTAAAATATATCGCGCCAGCGGTGCCCAAACGATAGCGAAAATGGAAAGATTGTCCTGCTTTCGTTCAGCAGATTCTTTGCGAGCAAAAGTGTTCATTTAAAAGACGTCCAAGGTTTCCTCGCTGGCCCGCAATTTTAATTCAATTTTCATACTCCAATAAAATCGTGACCGGCGCGAATCGAAACTAATTAGCTTTCGAAGGGCCGCTGAACGCTCGCCGGGGCGATACCCGCAGAAATCCAATGCTCACTTTTGCTGAATAAGAGTTTTGATTGTATATCCCGCACCAATGGCACTTTGCCTTTCGTCCAGCTCCCGAAGGAGGGCCAGATGGAAAGCTAAGCTAATTTTCCAACTGAGCAAAGGTCCAGCGGGAAAGAGACGGAAGCGAAGACGGCTGACAGGAAGACCGATGACCGTTTGCGACCATTCGTTGCACCGGAAAGGGGACGCTTCGGGCAGAGCGGGCTAATCAACGAGAGAATTTATTCGCTTCCGTTCGATTCTTTAAACAACCTGCCCGCTCCTATGCGCTGCTTCTTCGCCCCACGGGGAGCCACTAAATTAAGACAGTCTGCTTCCCATGCCCGACGCGCTTATTCATGATCCACCTCAATCCACCCGCTTGCCTGGAAGAGGCCAGGATGTAAACTCGCCATAAAATGAACAGAGATACACACATACACACACATACGGAAAGCCCGCGCACGGGAACATAGCTTCCTTAGGGGTTTGGATTTGATTTCCCTCCACTTTCCCAGCAGTAGACTTGGCCAAATGGTTGGTGCGTGAACAAGACTGAAGGGGAGGGGGTGCAGGTGGGAACATGCGTCTGGTTCCAGCTGGCGGGTAATATTTCATTCGAAGCGAACAACCCCCCAGTAGAAAAGCTGAGTACGAATGATACGACAGGAGAAAACGAAGATTAAATCGGAAAACGAGCTTCGAATTCAAAATGACTTGCGCTGGTAGGAAAAATCTTTCCCGCTGAGCAAACGGAACTGCGACCGAACGTTCAGAGGAAGAGAAGCTTGCACGGTGGGATCTGTGTGGTGGGATTGAAGGCGGGAAAGAAAACAGAAGGCGAACATTTTCGATTCTAAACTGATTCTCGAAAGAAATCATTCGACGGGAACATTTTCATCATAGGCATTCGATAAAATATGGCCCTTGTCCTTGGAATGAACCCAGATTCGGATTGTGCCTTTTTTCTAAAGAGAAATAACCATTAAAATGGTGTTATGAAAAGTATTTTTAGTCTCTCAACTTTCGAAATTATTTACATATTTCTCGTTCAAAAATGTTGAATAACTGATTGAACTGATCGATTTTTTGTTCTGTTTATGGAATAAAACCGGAATACCTGCTAGTGATTTTGAAAACTTGCATGGAATACAACGGAAAAAATAAATATTGAAATATCGTCCCCAAATGATCATTTGCTCCTCAAATTGGCATAAGAATTGAAGTTCATTTAATGCTCAATGCCTTCGTTTGACCCATTTTTAAATGCCTTGCTCCACGCCAAACTCCAGCTTTTTAACCACCAGGAATATCTTCTTCAATAATCCTTCGTGAGCCCATAACTGCAGTTCCCTAAAAAGAAGAAGCGGCCAGGAACGAGGGTCACGCAAAAAGGGGACGTGATCGAAATAATATGCGAATATTCACTTCAATATGCACCACCCGGCACAGCAGGACTGCGTGTGGCTTGAAGGAAGACAAAATAACGTCTCTA
Organism: Anopheles atroparvus; assembly: GCA_914969975.1. Classification (NCBI taxonomy): domain Eukaryota; kingdom Metazoa; phylum Arthropoda; class Insecta; order Diptera; family Culicidae; genus Anopheles; species Anopheles atroparvus. Next base: position 13,889,354 of record CAJZCY010000003.1, on the reverse strand, counting down.
TGGAAAATAAGATTGTCATCATTCCTAACCTACTTTTGCTGTTTTGTGAGTTTTCTGCTTTCTTTGTTTTTCTAACGATTTTGTGCATCTTTTTTTTTCTTTCCTTCTTTACTGCTTTTGCATTTTGCACCCGTTGCGTCGGTCGGAACGTTGGACATTGCAATACGCGTGATGACCCACTGCGACGGATTAACGCGACCTCCCGAATGAATCCCTCTCCACTCCACATCATTGGGAATGCCCGTGTCCGCATCATGCTCCCCGCGGGTGGCAATACAATCCAAACGACAAACAACAACAAAACTTCCGATCGAAAAAAAACCTCCAACTCTACTTGTCAGAGTGCAAAAGTCGCCGACAAGCAGGGGTGAAGCGAGAAACAACCATCAACTTCAACAGCAGCATAAGCAGCAGCAGCAGCAGCAGCAGCAGCAGCAAGAGCAGCAGAATGCCGGATCTTCGTCATCATCTGCGGCACGACTTCGATCGCATCGACGCAAATCGCATTCATCAACGACGACGACGACGGCGGAAGCGGCGGCTGCGGATGAGTCCCTGACGGTGGCTACGACAGGGGCCGGCGGTGGTAGTGGCGGTGTCGGGAACGGAGTGCCCGGGCGGCAGAATACGTTATGAATATGCATTCGCCCGTTGGCCCGGTGGCACATTTTCTCCTAACACGCCGTCGGGTCCGATGACGTTCGATGCGAGCGGGATGGGTAGAATAGGGCTGAAAAAATAAATGAAAAAAAAAAACACACACACACACCCGGGTCGGTGGGATGATTAAATAAGGATTCCACCATGTCTGCCCCGAGGACACGAGCGACGTTGGAGCAGCATGGGAGATAAAACGGGTTACACAACACAACAACAGCGTCGGCTTAGGTGGAAGTGACGGTCCGTAGGACATGGGCAAAGGAAAGCGGACTCGGAAAGGACACCGAAGAGGAACACCATTAGCAGCGGCGATCGGAGGGACGCATCAGTGCGCCAGCAGGACACCAGCTGGAGGGACTTCAATCGTGCTGACGATTTTTCATCGATTTCGGTTTGGTTGGTCACGCGCGTCTGAGTCGGAGGCTGGGCGGGCGCAGGGATTAACGGATGCACCCTCAAGTGATCTAAATTGAAGGAAGGAAATAATCATTCCATTCCCGTAGCGCCAGAGCGATGCCATTTCAGTTGGATCAACATTCGTTCCTCTCCATTCCTATTCGGCGCCATGGCATTTCCGACTCTTGTGTGCGTCATGAATGAGAAATTTCCATCGGAATATTTACCGGAAAAGAACCGAGCCCTCAACAATAGCTTTATTCTTCCCTTTTTTTGCGGTTACCAACTAATCCGTTTGTAATTTTGATCATCAATTATACTTTTCATTTCTTGAACCTCTTGAAGGATCCCACTGCAACCTTGAATAAATTTGGTGTGCTGTATCCGGAAGGGGCACGCTTCTCTAAATATTAATTAAAAGTAAGACCCGCACACAACCAATAGAAGGACACACACACTGGTCTGTACTAGTGTACATTGGTTTGAAGTAAATCTTTAGGAACTTACTTCAAATATTGTTTTAATAATGAATCTCATCGAATATATAACAATTTTGCCTAACAATTTGATTTAACGTTCATTATCACGCCTGAGTTTATATCAATACTGTGTACTACTGTTAAGTCAATTCAAGTTTCACTCTGAATCATTACATTAGCATTACATACCTCTAGCTGATGGTTAATGAGGATTTGTACAAAACGAAACGAACATATTTCATTTCAAATCGAAAAATACAATTTATCAAGTGTGTAACAAAATTTTATTTGAAATTATCAAGCATTAACGGCCTGTGCTGAACCCGGGTAATGTTAAGTTGTAAAACTAACGCAAACTAACTAGTGTATGCAGACGGAAGTTGAAAAATGTAGAGGGTTAAGAAAATATAAAAAGGAGAAAAGAAAAGAAAAACAAAGGAAACAAAACATTAAACGTGCCTCGAAACGAATATATAATTTTTTTACTTAATGATTGTGATAAGAGAAATAAAATAATGAAACAAATAAACTAAAACACACAAACACAGAGAAAAAAACCAGAGCATAGTTTAAAATGAGGTGTTTAAAGAAAATCGATCGCATATTGGACACAAAGTTATTCCAATTAAACAAAAAAAAAACGTGAACATAAAGCTCACGTGCGTAGCAAACAAAGGAGCGTTTAAAAGGAGGAAGCATGCAACTATAGAAGAAAACAATATTTAACAGTAAAACAAACAAATTGAAGAAAAATGTTAAATTAAACAAGAAATCAAATACGATTATTCATAGACTTTTCAAGGGAAAGAGGGATGCAAATAGCGGCGAACTAGCTAATTAAATGGTAACCGTTATATTTTCACAGGCGATAGTAGAGATTGATTTTTCAGTTTCCCCTTAGAACCGAAAAAGCAACAAGCAACAGGATATTTTATACTATTCAATTGTACAACGATCATATAACTTGTTTGGTATCATCAGTGTAATCATACAGCATAAATCATTTAAAAAAATATCATTTGAATTACGAAGCTCTCTCTTCCTCACTCCCTCTCTTTCTCTCTCTCTCTCTCTCTCTTTCCCTTGTAACCTTCTCACACTAACAGTTGTTCTATTACTATTAGCCCTAATACTATGCTAGTGACAAAACGTTTTACACCCGCAAAGGTTCAACACTTGTCTCCCTAAACCACACAAACGCACACTGTAAGAACAAACATCAAATAAATGCAAACGCGTAGTCGTTTCAAACACGCACCACTGAAGGCTGTCCGAAGGACCACAACGGTGGATAGTTGTAAGGAACTAAGCAACAGCAATCACGGGGATGAGAGGGTGACTTTTGTACAGCTGTGATGAAAAAAGGATGGATACAAATTTAAACATTTCCACAAAAGTGAAAGTTTCACATGGAAGGATTTCTGTTTCGTAAGAAAGGTTTTATTTGGTGAAGGATGTCACATAAGCCCTCCTCAAAAAAGGTCTTGGTTGCAATATGACATAATCGGTTGTGACTGGTGAAATCGATCATCGGAGATGAAAATATTGATGACCAAAATACGATCCGTTACGAGAGGAGCCCAGCGGCAATGCTTAGCAGAGTTTCTGCATGTATCTTTTCTTCCGAAAAGGTTACGACTTCTCCCGGACGGCCTAGACAGCTTGCTTTACAAATCCTGAGAACCTGGTTTTCTCAAGTTTTTCCTCGAAGCGTAGCCTTCACGTAACAAGCATGATGTGATGAGAGATGATGTTGCACGAACGCAGAAATACACTTCAACAAAAGGCCAACAATATGGGTCCAGCGATGGCAACAATCGAAGCAGGCGGAACACCGGCCCGTCGAACTTTCTCGAGAGATGAGTTTTACCATTTCCTTCCGTGGGGAAACCTTTCCATTGACCTTTCCTGTCGGTTCTCGGGAAGAGCGGGAACTTTTTTTCAATAATAAATGCCTTATCACCGCTCGTCGGCATGCTGTTTCGCCCGGATGGCTACGAAAGTGACGTCCATATTCACCGTCCGAAGATGATGAAAATCTCGTAACCTACTTCGCAACGGAGGAGAAACAAGAACAAGAACCACTATGACCACCCCTTTCCTGGGAAGGTAAGCACAAATGGAACGGTATTTCCCTTTTCGATTTGACCGCTGTGCTCCATCTATTATTATGTTTTTTCCGCAAACCTCATGGCAAAGGAAATGGCGGAGGTGGGAAGAGGTAGCGATTTCGTGGTGATTGCTGTTGTAGTTTTTAGTCGTAAGAATGGAGAAGCTAACGTCTAAGCCATCCCCTAGGGATGATAGATTAGCTTTTCGGGGGTAAACGATGGATATAGCTTTACAAGCTCGATGTGACTTTTCTTTTCCCATTGTTTGCGCTTTGTTCCCATTATGCAAAAATTTAAAAAAAAAATGTTTCAACCATCCTTTCGTTTCTGTGTGTTCTGCTGGAATTCTCGACGGGCGTTGAAGGACATATCTGTTAGCTGTGCAGCGTAGCGAAGAACACAGATGCAATAGGTAGATGTTTTTTCATTGTTACTGTCCGTGATTTCAATGTTCATCAATATTTCCGTTTAAAAACATTCTTATTTAGTTTTGGGAAATTGTATTAGATCTGATAAAGTCTAGGACCCAATTTTGAATGTATATCCTATTTAATAGCATAAGTTAAACGTACTATTTAAGCCAGTGCGTTAACAGCAAACGCAAATCTTTCCTGAACATTGGAAAACTGAACTTAGTTAAAATGGGGGACAACAATGAATATTTCAACATTCCTTTTTGCATACTATCACCTTCTGAAGTGTGTCGCCACCGGAATGGTGGCGCTGGGTGACCAATCTTTTGGGTAAATCTATACCCAATACGGACAACAAAAAAAAAAAAACACATGCAAAACATGAAACAACGCTAGCGTCTACAAGAGAAAGTTAATCGTTAATCTCTATCACTAAGTCAAAAACCAACATTTTTCCTAAACTTAACAGAAAAAAAACCAACGACGGTATTATTCGCGATACGATAGGGAAGTATGAAATATATAACGTTGTCAAGTTCAAATTACTCCATCTTACCCCTTTACTTCTACGGCCAAATGGAACAGAACGAACTTTCTACTGGAACAATAACGGTTTGGTTTTTGTACCTTCATAGAGTTTCACACACATCCATTGTAACCAAATCCAAACGAACTACAATCGTTTCGTTGTGCAGACTCTTTTATAACATCCCGAACATTTTACTATACTTGAAAGAGAAGCCACGACGTCTTACGAGAAACTAACTATTACAAGCAACTACTTAACGAAGCCCTACCCTTGTGGTGAAGATTAAAGAAAACTCCTGTACATTTTTCAACAAACAAAAACTCCTAAACGAAATGTGTAGATGGATGTGTGAGTGTATGTATTTTGGTAGGAAAGAGGTGTGCCTGGAAGCACCGCAACGTTCGAAGGGTCACAATTATTGTTAGGATAAATTAATGCGTAAGAATTTACACACAGAAGCAGCATACTACACAATGCTACACTACTATGTGCAGAGGTACAGCAAGGGGAAAACATTGGAGCAGGCAAATGAACGGGAATGAAGCGCATGGGGCAGGAGTGCCACCGGAGCCGTAGGGAAGATAGTGCGAACTGGCCAATGTGTGTTATATTTTTTAAGAGATTATCTAAACAACATGAAGCATTAGGGAAGCAAACTAATTCAAGCAAGAGGATCGTGATTGGTCTTGCACCGAGGGAAATGAAATTGTTAAAGATTGTGAGGAAAATTTAGAAGCAAACCGTCGCACGGCAATCGTGAAACTGAGCTCTCGGCGTCAACCGGCGGTGGAAAGCGAAAACGATGGAGGGGAAGTTTAAACACATTTCGTGCCCACCATGGAGTAAGGAAAACGAAAGTGCATGTCAAACTATACTTCCACGATTGGAATATAACATTTAGATCATTCTAGTTTGGTTGGAGTAACGCTGTAAGGAGGTGCGTTCGTGCAAATGGTGGTAGGGTATGGCGAAGACTAAACAAATGTTAGCAAAATGTTCCGCAAACGTTGGGTAATAAAAATCGTGTTATCGAAAAAAGAACAAATCCCAGCGAGGTCTTCATAATTTGTATTGCTTTCACAGGTTTGAGAAGGGTAAAGGTCCAAAAAAACAAAGATGTTTCAAATGTCGCATGTATTCCACTCGGAGCAATTATACCGCCGCTGTGAAATCAATATGTTGCCAATTATACGCCAAATAATGATTATATAATACACATTTTTTCGTTCCTATTTTGATGCATATCTGCAGTTCCCTATCACATGTTTTACCCGCCGATACTATTGCCGATATGACAATTGAAACTCGCATCATTATTTCCGACTAAATCGTAGCAACCGAAATTCCGAAAACCACCCGATCCGGTTATTAGACGTCAAATCCTAGCAGGAGGCAATCGAGTAGGAAAATGTAAAGGAAGCAGATTATGAGCCAAATTGCGACGTGTGTTTTCTGCCAGGAAAAGCTACCGTTCTGTAGTTCGAACACCGGCGTTCTGGTACATCATCTGCGCGACAAACATCTGCAGGAAGTGTCGGGGGATAACTTCGTTCTCAAAATACCTACCTCGAACGCCATGACACAGAAGAACGTTGTGGGCACGGGACGGAAGAAACCCATCTCCACGGCTACCTCGAACACGTCGGATAATTCAAATCGCCGAATTGCAGGTTTGGAAGGGCAAATCACCCCTGCAAAATTACCGCTGCAGCGAAGAAGAAAAATCATCTACAAAACTACCGGTAGGTGAAAATGTTAAATACTAGTTGATTCGAAAACTATCAATTTTATTTTGCTTTCTCTCAGTCGCAGAATGGCGCCCGGCTGGATTCCGGGTGCATTGCCACGCATGCAATGGACGGTTTTTTCCCACCGTTCGCATGGCCACGGCACGCGTTACGCACAGTTCTTTCGTCGCTGCCTGCGTACTGGCCTGTTGGCCGTTCTGCTTCCTGCCCTGTCTCTTCAACAGGCCAACCAAACACCATCTGCACTGTGCCAACTGCAACGCTTACTTGGGCTTGTACGATGCCCAGCGGGACTGTTTGAATGAACAATCTCGTCCCCAAACGAATACCGCCCCTGTATAACAGTATGACGAAATAATCGAAATTTAAATCACTCCAACGGTTTGTGTCTAGGAAGAGGTTCGACTAACGCCATCTAGCGGAAATTTTATAAAACGGCAGCGCCAACAACGTGGCTCAGCTCAACAAATGAGACGATGAAAATGAGAATGAGCATGAAGTGTGAGAAGAGGCATTTTGTTCATAAATCAATTGTTTTATTTTTGGTGTTATGATTAATCACAACACATAACTAAGTCGATCGCAATCAATCAAGAAACAGTTTCTTTAAACAACTGTGTTTTATGTAACTAACTTTATCCGGCATTCCACCGTCATTGTTTGCAAATACATGCAAAATAGCTATTTATCTTCTTAGCTGTGGATCGCAGCTCCCTACTCATTCGTTTCCCACGTAAGCGCGCGCCACGGTTCCTCTACAAAATTTCAATGCACTCGATATTATCTAATCGATCCACGAGCGGTTTGATGTTCTTTGCTTTCCTTAAATCGAGAACTAGATCTAACCATAATGTGGCTCAAGGCTGGTCATTGATCGCACGGCTCACCGTCGGCTGCTTTAGTAAACCATCACCAGCGCCATTAGAATGGCACACACACGCACCGGTGTTCCTCGCACCGGTGCCGACGAGAGATTTCAACGCCACCGAACGAAACGAACCAACCAGTCGGTTTAGAATGTTAAGCGCTACTTGTTTTTACTGATTTGTTTCGTTGGGAAACGTTTTGAAACGTAATTGATTTTATCGATTTTGTACATGCGCATGTGAATTGTTAATTTGTTATTCCTGTGATTTTTTAAATGTGGCCTGTGAAAATGTGAAGTATGCTCAAGGCATGTTTAAAACATTCCCGAATGCTTTCTACATGATTTAGCAAACTTATGTTTATCAAACTATGCACCTTGTTCTGTGTTATTTAGCATCGACAGAAATACACCAGCATAATCTCGAAACAGATCTGCTTGCTCTCCTTTAGCTCAATTGATACAAACGCAGTACAATTGCATGTGTGAAAACCACACGACCCTCAACGCCGACACCGTTGAAAATGAAAGTGCAAGTGCACGCTTTGGCCGACCCGCCATTTTTGGTGGCACCGGGAAAACCGGTCTTTTCCTGCAAGCGATCGGCTTGAACGAAGCAGCAGCAAAAGAAACCCGTTACAGCATTCCGTTTGCATGTGGGGACAGTGTACTCTTCCATCCTTCACCAACCGGAGGGATATTAACCGATGGCATCTTGGTTTTAATGGTTGTGTGTGTTTCTTTTTTTTTCTCCCCGCCGACGGGTTGACCTCGAGCCGTTAAAAAGCTGATGCACTCGATGCGCCCGTGTGCAGCCTGATTATGCAACGTGAGACAGTGCACCGCGTCAAGATCAATCCGATCGATCGATCGTAACGATGTCGTCGGGCCAACTCCGTCCTGGTCGTCACCATGGCCAACTCGCCGATGGCATCAATCTACTTCTCGAGAGAGGTGTGAGGCGATGCAAATAGATTATTAATACCGACGAGAATCTAAACTCATTTTTATTCTACATATCGCTCTGACGTGTTAGAACGGAGTAAGAAACGAAAAACGTTCTGACCTCGAGGGTCTGTTTATACTCCTTTGCCAGCACAGATCATTCCATCGAACAAGCCGTCAACGCATGGATGCAGTCAGCAAATGAGCGTGAAACCGCAAGACAGAATATCGAAAAGTAAACATACGACCGCTAACATAAACATTTTCTGCTTAAGCTGGCGGATTCCAGCATCGGAACGGAAACAATCAGATTCATAATGCCGGCTCTCAACGTGTGAAAATCAGTTGTTTTTTATCTTCACAATAAACTCAATTAGTGCCTTGAGCGAACCTTGAATCAGATTGGCGACAAATGCTAAATTAAGCCATTTGAGCATCTTAGTTTCAAGGGCATTTAACGACTTGATATCTTGACTTTTTTGCCGGTTTCAAGCGCAACAAACACCGGTTCACTAACAGGCAAAACCATTCACAAATGCCCTTGACTCGACAGGTGGACAGAATTTGGGGAATGCAAATTGCAACCAATTCGTGTAATGGGCACAATGTAAAATCCAGACATCATCATGCCTCGGAAGTACGACGAAACCGGCGAAAACGAAGGAATTATTTGTATACCAATTCAGCTGTGCTTGAGTTTGAGTAAAACCAAAATCAAACCCAACTTTTTATGACGCTACGAAGCAAGTAAAAAACATAATCGAACGAAACATCATCTTGTAAGCTGCACGTCTCCACTCGACACAGTCTCGGTGGGGTAGTACGGATGGTGTAGCGTTAAAAACAGGGCTGAATAACCTCCCGGGGACTCCTCCCATCTCGTCCCAAAACGCCTTCCCTCCGCCCAAGCCCACACTCGTCTCCGGTAGAACCGACGGTAAGTGAAGATCGCAAGTTTAATGAGTAATGAGAACGATTCGATATGATCGACGGGCTTTGGCGCGAGACGGAGAGGTCAGACTTCGAATCACATCCACACTGACGTCAATGAACACCCATTTCGACGCGCACGTTCTAGTGTTGATGAAACAGGCAAAGCCCGCGAGGTTGGACATCTGAAAATAAACCCGCCGACAATGGACGGTGAGTTTTGCTACGTCAACTATTTTCCTTTCGAAAGTGCCAGCTTCCGCTGAACGATTATTAACCCATTCAATCTAGTTCCGAACAGCAAGCAATGATTCACCGTTTAAATGAACAAAGCGGCGAGTAGTAGCACGCCGTGCCGGTCCTTATCAGCCGATGGTGCAATTCAAGCACCACCAACACCTCCATTCCCGTTGATAAGACGACAATCGCCGCTATGGCGACATCTCTGAGCGAACGGATGGTTCTTGTGTTTGCTGCCTGTGTCTGTTTGTAGATTCCTAATCCCTAGTGCTGTGAATGTGTAATGCTGCCAGTGTCATTTACAGTAAGCCCGAAGAGACACATACCCTCGAGAACAGCGACGTACCTTGGCCTGATGCGCCGGATTTAATGACGATAACAAAGTATTGAAAACTTTTTGTAATGCAAGCTAAAAAAAAAGAATCTTGCTGTGCGAGCTAAGAATGTCTTTCGTGATTTCGTCATTGGTTTTTCCTATTCGGTCTTTTTGACGCACATAAAGGTCCTTCGCGCGATTTCTTAATAATGTTTTGATTTAGCATTTGCTGTTTAAAATATGGCATCCGTTGGTTATTTAAAACCGACACAGCTATTGCGAATGAATACAATCGAACAAATTAAAACAATGTGAACCAAGTGTCTGCTACAAAAAGGGAAACATTGTGGCCACCTAAATCATAATGTGCTAAGCCACAAACTCTGATACGCTGTGTCGGAGTTTTCGTGCTATTGCAGCATACAACAATCGCAGGCGCGCTTTAACGAATGAAAATGTGACCCACGCGTGTAATTTCCACGACTGACTCCGCGCTTGCCACGTTCACCGGTATCGATTTCATCCGGCGCCATAATGTTTTCTTTTAATATGCACGGTGCTCACACGAAAAGCTTTTCCAATGCAGTAGAAAAACATTATTTGCCATTCTTATCAACGACCAGCACCCATCGGTGGTCCTATACGCATTTGACTGGTTTTTCAAAAATATCGCTCACATTCACATTATCAAACCATCCAATTCGAACTATTGTACTGTGTATGGTGCTGCTAAAACGCCAGAATGCTTCTTCACTGTGCGTACATTAGCGATAACAATGCTTTATCTTGGTCACTAAACTAAACACTTGAAAAGTGATACCTTGCGCTACATTGTTATTCGGTTTGTATCACATTAGGTTAAATAAAACCAACGTCAAAAGATCGAGAAACCTCAAGTAGTTAGCTGGGACAGCAATTTTTAAATTAATGGTACATTCGAGGCCCTACCTTGGGGCAATTTAATTGCTGTAGGTTGAAAAAGAAAATAAGTATATGCGACGGTTTTTTTACACATTTCACTACAATTGTGTGTTGACGCTTCGACAATCGTTTGATCGACGTTGGTGGTAGAAAACTGTGAGTTCAAAAAAAAATGTTTTACACTTCAATTAATCAATATTAATCTAACTTAGCATCACCTCAAACAGCACGGATCGTTCTATTTTTATCCCAGGCGGCTCCATCATTCCGGCGCGGCGAATAATTTTGACCAACCGAGTGTCCCGTAGTGCGGCTAGACCGGCGAGGCCACTACCACACGCAACCGGCCCTGCTAATGGCGAGCTGGTGGTGGTGGGCCACATTTCGCATGAGGTACTTCGGCTGCGCGCGGAGCGGCTTCAGTAAACGCCGAGCATTCGAGCGCGTTGGACGACGAAAGACGGAAAGGTAAGGGCGAGCCACATCAGATCCGCCGACGGATGGCGTAGCCGGCCGCCTGGAGAGGGTGGGAAAAGTGCTAACGGAAACGGAAGTGCACCCAAAACACATTTCACAAATGAATAAGGGACGCCATCGGCAGCAACAGGTACAGGGCAAACGCACACACAAGCGTACACGGACATGGTGAGGGGTTTCATAGACGCGAACCGGTACGATGCCAAACAAAAAGGGAAAGTGATTCGGCCGGTCGGCGGTACATGGTGCATAGTTTTTCCCGTTTCGCCATACCCGGGGGTGAAAGTGTACGCGTGCCGCACGATCCATCGCGAAACGAATGTGTGTAGATGTAAGAAATTCCCGTAGCAATCCGTTGCTTTTCCCCGTTTTCCAACCGTTTGTTTGCTTTTTTAGTGGAAAATTGAATTGCTTTCAATTCAAGTGTTTTTTGAAGAGTTGGAGCTGGCAAAGTGTGTTGGTGGCCGATTTTATAAATACCGCGAAGGTCACGAGATACCATAGTTGATCGCACGTGTAAACTTAGTTTGCGTTTTGCGTAAACGCATTTTCTAGGAGAAAAAAGGAAGCCAAGTTAACGGTCCAAACGGCAGCCGGCCAATTTCAAGTTTTTGCTCCAGAGACGCCCGAATAACGATTGAATGACGCAATTTGGCAGCACGCTCCGAGTGTCGGAACTGGGTTTGGGTTATAACTAGGGCGGGAAAACAAGGGTGTGCTCGACGCATTTTCCCTTAGTGAAGCGTAAGGACAGAAGGAAAAACAAACAGAACGAGGGAGAGGGATAGTGAGCTATTTTATTGTCCTTAGATGGTGTCTAACTTGTATGTTGTGTCGCTTTGTTTCGTCCGGTTTATTGCAGCCGCCATCTGCCCCCGTGTGAGTGTGTGTGTGTTCGCCTCTGAAGTGTGTCTCTGAAGGAAAGCAACCCAACACAAGCACCGACACAATGAATCCCGGTGGAAAAGGCGCCGAAGCGGACGGATACCAGGCGCAGCCACTCAACCAGCTGCCGTACCCGCCACAGCAAGTGCCCTACCCGGGCCAGGTTCCTCCCACGATGGCCACCGGCTATCCGCATCCGCAGCCGTCCAGCTATGCACACCCGGCGCCCCCACCACCCTACGATGCCAACTCCAATGTAATCCCGCCTCCGCAGGTCGCCCCAACGACCTACGTGCAAGGTGAGTGAAGAACTCTGTCCTCCGGCACATGGCGGGTTCCCTAAACTGTGAACAATTTCCCCTTTTTTTATTTTCCTTGCAGTCGTTACCCGTCCTCAGGTGGGCCCCGATCCGGCCGCCATGGTGTGTCCGTCTTGCACCAAGCACGTGGTCACCCGCCTGGACTACGAGTCGTCGACGAAGACGCACATCGCCGCCGGACTGCTCTGCCTGTTCATGTAAGTTTCCAGCGGTCCGTTGCCATGCGAAATGTTGTGGTGGAAGTGGAACATAACTAATCAGCACCCCCAGGCTAGCTTTTCGTAGTTTTGATAAGCATACTTTGCATAGAATGGCACCAGCGGCTAAGAACCGATCAATAGGGTCTAAAGGCAATGATTCCCCGGGTAAGTCTGACGCTTCAGATAATCCCGGTGCCATTGAACCCAACCGTTGGCTCCGGCTGATCTAGCTTCGGCTGTGAATTTAGGCGGGAGTTCAAAAAACCGGATCCAAGCTCGACAACACCGAACACAAACGCCTTCTTCTTCGATTTTTATTGACACGTACATACGTTCGAATCGCCCCCTCCCCCGGGTCGACAAATATTTCATCAGCTTGTGCAAAAAAAAAAAACCCGAGAAAAGGAGCAAAATGCTGGACTGTGCCGGGTGTGTCGATCGGTTCGCTTGGTTCTATCGCGATCCAACCCCCGCTGAGCTTGGGGCGACTGCGCGTCTATGGTTGGGGCGACACGATCGAACAAAAAAACCGGTTGAAGGGGCCATCACGGAAAGGCTCAAAAAAGGGCCTACCTAAGGTTTCTTTTTGTCTGCGACTGCGAGGCGATCAGTTTTTGTGGCCACGAAGTGTATCCGTTTTGAGTATTTAGCTATCGAATGGATCGTAGCATATTCTGTGTCATATTGGTTCAAAGGCAGACATTTTAAATAACGCCGTCGTGTTTTTTCGTGCTCGCATTGGTTCAACCATGATTGAAGCACGTATGATAAATGTTTGATGTGACCAAGCTCAGATGTTAGCGTGTTCGCACATATTGACGTAAAACAACGTCGCGCCCGGCGCAGGTCATTCGGAGGACGCTAATAAACGCAAGCCTTTCGGTCAGCAACATCGGTACGCCGAAGACGTGTGCAACCAAGGCAAAAAAATCACTTCACTGGTGTGTGAGAGCTCACATATCACACGCTGCCTATCAGCACTTCTGCAAACCCGTAGCATTTGTATGCCAAGCTGCACTCGACGTCCGCCCATTTGCGGTCGTGTGGAAATGGAGGCCTTTTATTTTTTAGCGATAATGTTAGAAACACTCATCAACCTGTTGAAGCAAATAGAGGACCGGAAATGCTCCGACCAAGCACACACTTATTGCAGACTGTTATCGCACGCGCGGGTGGCTTTCGAATTTATTACAGTGCCCTTTTTTTCAACAACACTCACCGCAACCTAATGGACAGACGATCTGCCAACGATTTGTGCAAAAGTCACCCTGAAATCGCTTTTATTCCGTAGCCAAAAGGGGCCACGTATGTTAACAACAAATCATTCCTACCATCTATCTTCTAGCAAAACCTTTACGAAAACTTGCTTGAATAAGGAGAATAAGAAAGGCTCAGGTAGTGGTGCTATATTTAATCCACATCAGTTAAAATAAAAACTATCCCTGTTCCATATCATGTGCCTTGGAACACATAAATTTTACATTTGATGAAAAGAAAAAAGTTTCGCTTTACAAATGGATGAAACATTCTTCGAGACGTTAATTTATTTCGTTAAACGGGGAAAATGTTCATTTGTATGGAAGCCCCCCATGCAAAATTGTTGTGGATCCAACCCGATAGCCCCGTTCCTATCTTATCTTATCTTGTGCTCATGTTTGGATTGGACTGTCGCACTGTATGCAAACAATGGTACGAGCGCAACAAGAAGCCCCAGCAACGATCTGAATCCCGCTGGAGCACGGAACAAACAGCACCCTTTACAGAGACGCAATTGTTAAGGAAACGCTACGAATTCTTTGCTATCACAATCGTTTCCATTTACAATTTAATCGATTTCCGTTCCACCGTACGTGCTATCTTGCGACCGCGATGGACGATGCAGAAGATAAGGCACATTCTTTAGGTGACCCTTTGTTCCGTCGCCAAGCGGGAAGTAACAGAAGAAAACGGGTGAAGGTAAATAACGGTTTTTCCAGTATCGCGCCCTCCACACACACACACACGCTGGGGCTACAGGCGGGTGAAAATAAGGCATAGGAAAGCCTTACTAAGCGAAAATGACCGGCCCATCCCTACGGAACCAATCACTCATTATTGCTCCACCATCAACGTCAAGCCCTAACCTGGGTGCGACTGGGACATGACGAAATGTGGGGAAAAACGCCGCGAATGTCATCGACCGAAATCGAATGTGGTTGACCAAATCGATTGATTTCACCCGATTATTGGGCAGCTGTTGATTGGACACCTTTTTCGTGTGTGTGTGTGTGTGACTCAATTTCCATCCATTTTTATTTTGTGAAAAAGGCAAAAAAGGAGGCATATTGACAAGACCTGACAAATGACCTGTTAACCTTGGTGAAAATTAATGGACACTCCTCAGCATTATGATGGTTGTTCCTGAAGGGATCGTTAATAAAATTTATTATAGCTCTTGTCTCTTTTTCGTTTATTCCATTTTTCCAGAAATGAACGTCTTTAATAATTGGACTGAAAATCTTAGCTTTGCTCGCCTTAGTATTCTGGTAGGGATTCTTCCATTTGAATTATTCAGTTGTGCATAAGCATGAATGAATGAACATTAAAACATTTGTTTTGAAACAGGTTTAGTCAAATTAAACCATCTGTTCTTAAGGCACATTAAAAAATGTTTAAAACAATTTTTTTTCTGATTTTCTTGAAACGAAAATCGAATAAATTCGTCTCATAAAATATTTGCGCTGAATAGTCAATACTAAGATTTAAAACATCTTCCCTAATTCTAATTCCTCAACGGTTTTTAAACCATCCTTAGGCGCCTTGTAGGATCCCCGGGTTCGGCAAAGCCGAGTTCGGAAGGTCAACGTTTTACTATATGATAACATATATGTTGTACAAGCGATAGTCCGCCCACATCTGAATGTCCAGCATTACATATGAAAACGAAAGAACACATATGACATACACATGAAAAGAAATCGTCATTCGAGAAGAAAAACGAAAACAAGTTCAAACAATATGCGAGCATATGGAACTCACTTGCTTTGAATATCTTCGAGCGTGATAACCAACCACCCACTTCCGTCCGTTCTTCTCATTCGCAGCTGCTGGCCATGCTTCTGGATCCCGTACGTGATCGATTCGTGCAAGAACGCCAACCACTACTGCCCGAACTGCGGTGCCTACATCGGAACGTACCGTGGCTAGGCTGAACACCGATCAGCGATTCGTCCACAAGAGTCGCCCCCCCCTGTGTGCCGTTTTCCTCCCGCTCAAGCTCGGAGCGTAGGCCGCCAGACTATTATTAATTATTATTGCTACTTTATATGACCGTATATATGCTTACTCCCGCCGGCCGACGATGGGTCTCACCCGGGTCCCGGCGCGATTGTGATGTAACGATTGTAACCCAGCTCTGTCCCGCCGCCGTCCATGCGATGCGTTGGATTGCGAGCAGATCGAAGAGGGTTTTTTAAAGAAAGAAAGGGAAGGAGAGAGGGAGAGAGGGAGGTCTTCAATGTGTACATGTTTAAGAGTTTACGCGTTATCAAGGAAGCGAAGGAGAAAGCCAGTGCGAACGAGCGATGCGAAAGGAGTGAGTGAGTGTGTGCGAAGGTTTTCGAGCCCACCATCATTACTGTTATTACTATTACTATTATGTAGTGAACCTGTGTTGACATTCATCGTTCGCGGCGAAAGTTGCATAATAAATGTATTTACATACCAAACTATTGAATGTCTGTCTACCACGTTGTGCTGTTTACCTACCTTCTTTCCCAAGTCCAGGGAAGGGTATCCACAAAAAAAAAAAAAAAAAAAACCGGGGGAAGCATACGATGCGTATCCGAACTGAACAAACTATGTCTCCTACCCAAGCCTGGAGACCATGGATTGAACCATGGAGATCGATCGTTGATCACACGTGCTCGGAAATGGATTGCCGTTTAAAAAATGAAACAGTCAATTTCGTGAATGTGTTAATTTCTATCCATAAGGAATACTCTGTGTCTTGCGGTTAAAAAAGGTTTAATATCGCGTAAAACAAAAAGGGTTGTGCCAAACACCAGTCTAGTCCTATTGCTTTTAATTAAATGCTTCTTTTAAATCATGGAAAATTCAATATAAACTAACCATCGGTTGAACGAAAAAAAGCCATGTAGTTGAATTCTTTTCTTGCGGTATCTTATCACGTCATAAAGGTTTAAGGGAGCTTTAAAAGCAGGAAAATAACGCCTTGTTTATGCATAGCATCAATAAAGTTATATTATTTGTTCATTTTCTCGTACACAGTTTTGATTTGCGTTTTTCCTGTGCTTTCATTGGGCAGCCGGTTTGCTTTTTCCTTTTGCTACCTGTGTCAACCGTAATTGCTTGGGCGGTCAGGTTTTTCATGCTGGTTAGCTGTGCACAATCTTATCGGCAGAGTTGGTCGCGATTACGGTTGGATTTGTTCCGCATCCTTGCGCTTAGTGCTGAGGTTATTTTGTAGGAAAAACGGCGCGACTGAAGAAGGGATGTCATTTATCTCTTATCGCACTTACAACACAATAACGGAAATAAAATGAAGTACACACACACAAACACAAAACAACTCTTCAGGCAGAGTTTTTGGGTCGTTCCCGCCGCACCTCTACTTCCGGTAGGTGCCGATAAACGAGCCGCAGTTCGGGCAGTAGTGATTCGCGTCCCGGCAGGCCGTCGAGCAGTAGGGCACGAAGGCGCAGGGCCAGCAGAGGAACAGGCACAGCAGGCCGGCGCACAGGTGCGTCTTGGTGGTGGTCTCGTACTCCAGCCTCGTCACCACCGTGGCCCGGCAGGACGGGCAGCTGATGGTGGTCGGATCCGGTCCCACCTGTTGGCCCGTGATGATCACCGTGGTCTCTGCACCGCGGGAAGGCAAACCGGAAAGGGGAAAACAAATGAAACAGAATACGGTGAGAGTTCGGTTAAAGTTACCCAGGAGGAACGATCGGCCCTCTACGAAAAGAAGCTACGGAATCGGACCAACGAGCTTCCACACATGCCTCCCAGATTTGTGAGGAAACGCCCTGGGCAGGGGCAAAGCTGTACGGCCAGTTCGGGAGGTTCCCTTTCCAGTCACGCCAGCCATAGGAAGAAAAGCAAAAGAACGCCACCACACCGAAGGACAGGACGCCACCGGAACAAACAGACAGTTAGTCCCCCCCTCTTTCGCTAGCAGTAGGCGGAACGGAATGGAACTTACGCAACGATGGCGGTTCCTGCGTGTGTACGTTAGCGGATTTTAATGGGTCAGCCATTGGCGTTTGCTGGTGGGGATAGCGGGCAGCCGGCGCTGAACCGTCGAGCTGATCGTACGCCGGTGGGTCTGCTCCGGGCGCGGTGCGGCCGAAAGGGTTAGTAAACGTGGAACGAGAATCCGAGCACGCCTTCCACCGTACTTACCCATGGCAAAGCTGGCTAATGTACACGCAGTGACTTCAGGGTAATCCTCGGGGGGGTATGTCTAGTGAGCGATCCGCACGGGATGACACTTGATCAAGGCACAACTATATTGGAACCAATGTTTCAGCCCGGGTTCCGAACGTCTACCAACCGTCACGAAATGGGGCGCAAAACTGTCGGAACAACGAATTTTGACGCCGTGCGCTTTGCGTCGATGCAGGGACTCGTCTGATAAGAACGATAAGATTGCGGCGGGTTGCACCTGAAACTCAGTTTGTGGTGCTCGAACTTACGGCCAAACAGTCACCGTAGGTACCACATCCAGGGGAGGCAATTATGAATCATTGATGAACATTTGGGTGTTGTGATGATTCGAGGGTTAATGGAACCGATGTAAAAAAATAATCTTTACATTTTATAGGAATATATGGCTTTTGTTAAAAAAAAAAAAACAATTGTATGGCCGGTTCAGAAGATGGAAATAAATGAAGTTACAACTATGGAAAGGAATGATCATTCCATTAGAACTCGTTTCTTACCTTCAAGATAAACGCAACAGGTCACCTTATCGTTGACCGGAAAACCTGGTTGATATATCCATCGCCATTGCATAACCCACTGATGGCGAGGCCATGTGCATGTGCTAAAACCAATCCCACACCTCACGCAAAGACAACACAAACACCTGTATGCCCACATTCATCTCGGGCCGTTTGCAAACAAACGACACACAATTGCATTTGTTTTCCGTGAGAGTATCACCTTGGAACATCTCCTCGTACACGGTCATGACTCACCGTGCGGCCGGAAAATGACTAATACTACGATCACCATTCTTCGTCCCAATGGAGGACAGTTTGGGTACCGTTTTATTGATAGCTCTTATCATCGCTGAATGAATCATGGCACCTAACACACTGCTCGGGTGGACATGTGGTCGTTATCACTTTTCTTTTTTACCGTTCGCAGGGCTTTTGTGGAAAATTCTCGGTGCAAAACTTCTACAATTGCTTAGCGTTAAAGGGAGTTTAGAAACTATCGAGCATTGCAAGAAAAGGACTACGTCTGCCTGAAGTAGGCAGCAGTAGGTGTTAGATGGAACTGTAAAAACAATGAACAACGCTCAGGCAAACATTCGTCGGAGCTCTGGGGGTCTTACGAAAAACCCTACGCAGTCCCTTCCACGATATAACAGGGAGTACTTCGAGCACCGAGCAGGCTAGTTCCAGTGAAGCTTCGAGCAAGTGCACAACCTACCGACGATCGTCCAAACAACTCTAGACAGCATGAGTAAGTGCAGGCGTGTGGAAAGCGTTATTTTTTTTCGACCGTGCATGCGTGCGTGATTTTCGTGGCCCAGTTGCATTCCGTTTGCTAATCGCAGGGCTGGTGGGTGTTGCATTTTTGTTTTGTTTTCTCGGTTCTTCTACAGCCACCGTGATCGTTACGAACCCGCAGGTCGGCCCCGACCCCATCACGCTCACCTGCCCGTCCTGTCGCGCCACCGTGCGCACGAAGGTGAAGCGAA
Source organism: Anopheles atroparvus (assembly GCA_914969975.1). Classification (NCBI taxonomy): domain Eukaryota; kingdom Metazoa; phylum Arthropoda; class Insecta; order Diptera; family Culicidae; genus Anopheles; species Anopheles atroparvus. The sequence continues at coordinate 13,869,988 of CAJZCY010000003.1, read as the reverse complement.
CGACGACGACGTCGACCCACGCCTGCGCCTTCCTGCTGTGGATCGTGTGCTGGCCGTGCCTGTGCCTGCCGTACTGCTGCAACTCGTGCCGGGACGCCAACCACTACTGCCCAAACTGCAACACGTTCCTCGGCTCGTACAAGCACTGATCGCGGGCCCGGTAAACTGATCGCACTGCCATCTGCCGGAATCGAGTGGAAGCGCGGTCTACAGTGCGGGTTTTTGCCGTTTTTCGGTGGAAAAATACTGCACTCAAATCGTGGGTGCGATTAGTTGTTGGTGAAAAATGCAAGCGCAAGTGTTACTCACAATCCGGTGGCACACCTACGCAAACGAATTTATCTTTCTATTCTCGTAGAATAGACTTAGTATTACGAAGGTGTTCTATTCTAACGTTGTTTCTCATCTGTCGCACACATTTAAGAACTTGCTTCAGGCATGTTGTTGCAAAGCGACTGAAGACTTAAACAATAATCCACTAAGTACGATTTCCTCGTTTGAAAGGCATTACGCATGTTGTAAAACAAGGAAACCCAACTGTCTCTTTAAAACTCATCCCCCGTGAAAAATCACTGCTATAATAATAAATTCTTTTATCATTTCTAAAATGTGCCATATTTCTTGTTCATAAAAGATATGACAGTGTATTCTGTTGTTCTGTCTTATCGATGGTAGAGGGGAAATATTTTCAATTCGATCTTCGGTAGAGGCTTCCACTCGCATTTTTTAGATTGTGTTGTGCCAGTTTTTGAGACCTTCAGTCAACCGGGGCCGGTTTCAGTATCTATTCAAGATAAGGTATACATTGATAATTTACATCTTCACAGTTCATTCGACATTTCTATGAAACAAAACATAATCGACTCGGGACAGAACTCCAACCACACTGGCATTGGTGAGGGAAGAAAATTTGATAACAACTTTAGCATCGCAAGTGCGTTCAACCGGCGTTTGAATGGGTGTCCAGTTGAGCGTTTGTTTAATACTTACGAGCCAATTGACCATCAACAACCCGTTCCACGATGCTTGAGGTTTTTATTTTATTTTTTAATCATCCACGCCTGCGCTCTGCCCTGCGCATATGATGCTGGCCCTCTTCGAACCAAGGCACTGCAAGAAGAAAAAAAATTAACCATGCAAAATCTCTATTTTTATTCAGCTTCCACCAGAGCTCCAGATAAGAATAAGGCAGCAGTATAAAGCATGATTAAAACATACCCGCTCACAATTACTAACACGTGACACGGAATTTCCACTGAGGCGACAGCATCGCACACAATCACAACACAACTCCATTGTATGCGCGTAATGTTGGCCCATAGTGTTAGGCACTGAAAACCATCTGCCAAATTTTCTGAGCGGGCCGAAATCCAAATTAAAACATAAGGTCACGTTTTGGGTTAACCGGCTCTCCCACTTCAAATTCGGCTCGTCAGCGCTCCAGTTTAATTCCGCCAACTTAAGGAACATCCACTCTTGGTGAATTTATGGCAAGTGTGATCCACTGAGTAATTATTTATGGACCTTCATTTGTGCGCTGGCAGCGAGCAGCGTTGGTTCGTCTAACTCCAAAACGAAGTTGATTTCGGTGGACTGGAGGGAAGTAATGCGGCAACGGCTATTTGTCAGTCTAGTCCGAATCGTGTTGACTCAAATTCGTCCTTGAGTTGATCTTTCAAATCAGACAAAGAATCGAAGAAAAAATGTTTCTTGTTTAAATAAAGTCACCAGAAATAAATACCAATATTGATTGTGTCGGAGTGGCACGTTGGATGCACTGGGTGGCATTTTAACCGGAACTCTTGGGGATCAGATTCGAATGCAGCTGCTGCTCGGTACGGGAAATGCGAACCCGTACGTATGCATCAGCACTCTGCAGATGCTAGTCATTCTGTCAACCACCCGTGTGCCCTCGACATGCCTCCGTCTTTCGTCAACATCACTTCCCCTGCAGTCTCGAGGGCGCCGGAAATCCTACACCCTCCGCCGAGCAGGAGAACCCAGAGGCAGGCAGCAGGACTTGCGTCTCTGAGCTTCGCGGCACAAAATCCAACGGGGAGGGTGAATTAAAATGCAGACAACGCAAAAACTGACGCGCGCAAGCTGGTGTTGGTGTGTGGTTGGTGAGCCGAATTGCCATCATCAACATTTGAGACGGAAGAAAATGTTGATTCAAACACGCTCTCGGCTCACCCATACACGCTGGACGGGCACGCACGCAGACGCAGCTCTTTCTAGCATCCACAAATATTCAGCAGCGTTCGGAATCTAACATGAACGACAACAACAGCAGCAAAAACCTTAGCGCTGCGTGACTGGCCTCTCCCTACCAGCACCAATAATGGTGCGCTCCATCACGCAAGAATAACGCGCGTCCGTTGGAAAATCTCGCCTCAGTTTGCGAACGGCACACGACCGGGTGTCACACACATCTCTCGTCACTGGAAGCGGTAGTACTTTCCACCGATTCTCATCAAGCAACCATGGGTAAGTTGCGGTGTTGCTAGTGAACGCATCTAGTAGGCCGATTCCAGTGATTTGCCTCTAGCACGCGCGTGTTTAAACGCCTTCATACTGGCTTATTGCAGCTACCACCGTCATAATGGCACCAACCGTCGGTCCGGATCCGGCGAACGTGATCTGTCCGTCCTGCAAGGCCCAGGTGATAACCGCGACGGAGCTCCGCTCGAACACCCGCACGCACATCTACGCCCTGCTGCTCTGCCTGTTGATGTGTTGGCCTTGCGCCTGCATGCCGTACTGCTGCACGTCCTGCCGCGACACCGTCCACAAGTGTCCTCAGTGCAACGCCTACATCGGAGTGTACACGCGCTGAGTTTTCCGACCACGAGCCGGTGGAAAGTCAAAGTTTATAACGCCTTAAACCCAGTCCAATTTAATCGTTGGGTGGGTTGCATTTCTACGCTAAGTGCCATCTCTCTCCTGCTCACTCTCGCTCGCTCTCGTGCTCTCTACCTCTCTCCCTCTCGCTCTCTCTTCAAGAGACCTCGTGCTCGTGAAGCAATATGTAAGCCTTTTTTTATAATTTGTACGAATTCGTATCAACTATCCGCTACCATTGCGATCGAACCAAGGATATTAAAGCAGTGAATCATGTTCATGTTTCAATAAACGAAAATGTTCATATACTCTATCTAAACTCCGATGTTTTGAATTTGCACGCTGTTGATCCCATTATCTTGCGGTTGTACTCTCTCGCATCCTTGTTAACATTTCCATTCATGTTTATTGTGAGATGAACAATGGAACTGGTTGAAATCACAATGCTTTATCGCTAGCCGAAACGCTCATAATGTAAATCGGTAATGCACAATGCCCAATATTGAAACAAATTTTAACAGGAGCATTAGGCTCATCCTACTGAAGGGGCATTAGCGTGCGATTATCATCTTGTGTTTTCTTGTTCCTCTTCGTTTTAATCAGTTTAGGACGGAAGATGAAACCCCAAATAACTTCCTTATCTAAAACTCTATAACAGAAAAATCAGCAAGTATTAACTGATTTCTAACGGTTATTTATGTTAACGATGGCTTAAAAGAAAACAAACAATCAACAAGTCTTTCATCAACGGGACAACAAAATCCTAATCGGCAAAACATGGCTTTCTTTATCGTTTGTATCGATTTGGTTTCAAAACGATATGTCTGATAACTGATTCGCGAACCGGACCCGGGTGCACATCTTGTTACTGTTGCATACATGCTGGTTGCATTTAAAGCTCCAAAGATAGACTACTTTTAGGCACTTTTCACAAAACATATTGTGTTTAAAGGCAGTAATACAAATAATTTGTCGACCACGCCCGGCCAGAAGAAAATATGATAGCGCCATAGGGCTAGGGTTTTATGGTTACTTATGTTTTTTTTTTGTCATTGACACTACGGTTACAGGTTTTTAAAGCTTTCCTTTCCTGGACTGCAGCATGTATAGCGACATCTGTTGTGAAATTTGAACGAGAAGCTGCCGGTTGTCAAGAGGCCCTCTCTTGCGGCAAGTGAAAGAACTAACATGATTCCAATTTTTGCTGTAATACACAATATGCAGGACTCGCGAACGATATTTATCGCTCCGTCGACAAATGAAACGATATGTACAAGTTCAAACAATATGTCCCAGTATTGTCCCAGGTGACGTAAATGAGGATGGGGCGTGGGGCCGTGAGCAGGTAGGCTTCAAAAAGATCCGCTTTACGGTAGTGGAGATCGATAAACACAACAAAAATAGTTTTGGTTCCTTCTCTTCCTGTTTGCAATTCCGGAAGGCATTTCGATACGATAACGTGGCAATCAATTTAGTTTATTAAGATTGCGTACCGTTGTGTAAATACAAAAAATGGTTCTCATGGGTTAGTTCTTCAGTGTATGCTCCATCAGTTCAAATTAGGGATAAGATTTATTTTGAAGGTTTGCTGATCTGTTTTCTAAAATGTTTATAATTTCATTCGTGTGTTTCGTCTGACACCGAAAGACACACGATAAAGTGAAGTTTTAGAATATTAGGTGCAGTAAATCAAAATAATTTGAACGAAACATAGTAAGCATCATGTTCCTTTCCACTTTCATTTTAGATGAGGTTGTGGATGAATGTTCCGGTTCGGAAAAGCGTTGTACATGACTCCTTAGAGGCCTGTCAGGTGAGTTATTGATCGAGAAAAGTAATTGATGCTTGCAGGAGCAATAAGTACAAAAAATTCAATCGAAAATACACACAAACGACGCAGAGCATTATCATTGTTCTCTCCCACGGTTACTTTAATCTCAAAGGTCGCCCCAGTAGCCCGTCAGCCACTGGGCGTCTCCACATTCTGCATGTTTTGCGTTTGGTTGCCGGTATTTTTTCCTCGCAGTGCTTTTTACTTCCTTTGCCGAGCCATCGGAGCAGCTGCGGTATGTCCACCCACCGAACCAAGCACCATCTTCTCGACATTTTTGTGAGCCCCCATCCCTCCCTCCTCCTTAGCTCCCGCAGAGCTCGCCACCACTTTGCAATGTGGAGCGCACGGCAGTAAATTTTAATAAAACAACAAGCTGATAAAAAAAGCTGGCTCGCTGTAGCTTCCAAATACATAATCAAGTTTTCTAATGTCCTTCCCGATCTCTTCGTTCACCGATGCACACACCCATTTCCACCGAGCAAGCACGGATGCGTGGAAAATCGGTCGATTTAGAATGCTTTCGGATTTGTCATTGCCCTCTGCCCTGCGTCCGCAACCAACACCAGCAAGCTCGGCGTGACCGAAGAGCCAAAAAAGGCTCGACTCTCCGGCATTCGCTTATGTGGCAGCAGTCGATCAATATCTTGCATGTTTACTTTGGCTGCTTTATTTATTCATTATTTTATTCCACTCTCTGCTCTCTTCGCTGGTGTTCGTGAGCCTTATCGTTCACGCACACTGCTTCGTACAAAACCAAACACAAGCGCAAACGTGTGGTAGTGTTTGTGCCGGCCACGAGGTGTTGGGCACACGCACGCGCACTCTCCCCCACGTCATCCCTTAGCGCAAACAAGCAAAAGGACTTTCCAAATCACTCGTCCAACTCCATTCCTCCCCTTGAACGGTGGCCCATTTTCGGAGGGCGAATTGCACTCGCGCGTGTGGTCGTGTGAGCGCCGGTCGGGAAAGTTGCGCAACACCGACCGTCCGTAGGTCGATCGGGCAAAGGATGGCAGGCGAACCCCCAACGGAGTGCTTCTGAGGATGACGTGCCTAATATTCCCCATAAGAGGGTGAGACAAAGAGAGAGAGAGAGAGGAAAAAAGCCGGTGGAAAATGGGGTGAAAGGAAAGCTTGCCGATCCATACCCTCGGAACGCCCCCGAACGGATGTGCCTGTGTGGTGGTGCTGCATACTACGGGAAGCTTTTTATGTAATCGATCGGTTCACCTCTCCGAAAACTTCTCCGTCCGCGCGTTTCCGCACACCGCAACCCACCGTTTCGCCACCCCCCAGGGGAAGGGGGATTGTTAAATTGGTACCCTATGTACAACATTTCCCATTTATTCATCATCCTTCCCCGGCATCCTGCTGCCTTGCTGTCGCTGCCTCCCTTCTTGCCGGTGACCTACTTTCGGGACGACCGCATTAAGCGTTCGAAAGCGGCACAACTACCAGGAGCATGCGGGCAAGCGGGCGGGAATGTGACTATAAGCACGCTTCTTTCGTTAACAAGCACGGCAAGCAACAACAGGACGAGAGTAGCTAAAAGAAAAAATGAAATGAAATAAAATGTATATCATCGCACACTCCGAACACAGGGCAGAAGTGTTCCCTTCTGTCCACGCCAAAGCGAACACTCTATCCAACGCTCATATGGTACGGATGGTGATGGCCATTACTTGAGCAGTTTTCCTCCACTTTCCACGTCTGCTCCGCATTCCGAAGGAAGGCTCCTTTCCGCGGGCACGTTCGTCCTTTTTGTCCTTTTCCTCGTCGTCGGTTAGGAGAGGTGGAGGCGATGAAATTCCCGGCTGGAAGGGAGATGGAAAGAAAAATCAACCGACCCACTCACCAACCCGATTGGAAAGTAAGGACAACCGCCTGACTGTCGCAACTGGGTGGCTGCAGCGATGTGTCATCGTGGCCCGGCTTGCCAATTGATTTTCCGTTTGCTTCAGTCCACGCCACCGGGTTTCCACTTCATTCCAATTTTCTCTCAGACCACCCCCCCCCCCCCCCTGCCTTACCATGCCTATTTCCTCCCTGCCGTTTGTTCGATATGTGCACGTTTCTCCCAACCCAACCGAGGCAACAATGTGTGCTTCGCTCCGTCGAGGGAAGGTGTGATAAATCGTAGGCTCGTGCCATGGCTGTGCCAACTCTATGTTCCAACACCTCACCGGCCCTTTGTTTGGCTCGTGTGCCCCATTAAGTTATGGCCAACCGTCCAATTGTGTTACGGGAACAGCGGACAGCAATCGATTGCCTCTTGGCGCGATTCAATCGAAACAAAACGGAACCGACACTGCCGCCTGGTGCTCATTTTAATATGTTCCTTAGCTCCCGGTAAAGCTTCAGCGTAGCGGTGGAAAGTTTACACCCTGGACGTGTTTTTCGAACTGATTCCGACGTTGGCAAAGAGGGGAGTTGAAAGGCTCGCGAATGCCGTAGATTATCTGCTGCGTGCTGCTTTTGCATTAAAACCATCTCGAATTGATGAGGGCTACAAATGACCGACGTTCATTTTGATTGCACAGCTTTGACGACTATTTGAAAGTCAAATGGATGATCATTAATGCTGCTGGAAAACAACATTTATGAAGCGTTCTGTGGAGAAGACCAGTGAGCTTAAGTTGTGAAAGAACATAAAATTGAATTGCTTTAAAAAGGCCTTTATTCTCTGCTGGTACGACTTACTAAAATTCACAGTTTGAAGTGAAAGCATAAATTTGATGGATGAAGGAGGATGATGTAACAACATGTGTAAGTCACACTTCAAGGAGAACATCTCCATATCCATACTACTTTTACATCAAAAACAATACACTCCTTGACTCCTTTTGATCATACACGTATGAAGTTGTGCTCGAAATAAACCACCGTTAATGCGTCCGCAGAACCGTGGAGCCCCTCTTACGGAATCTCTTTTTCCTTCGCTTTCGTGAAATTATTCAACATGACATCCATTTTTTTGTCAGCAGAGCAATTTCTCTAAAATCTGCGGGGAAGGATCCCATTAGACTTCTCCGAGGGCAGAGAAAATTACTACGTGACATAATCGCGGTATTGCCCATCTGGGGTAAACCTCCATTTTGCAACACTCGGCCGTTCTTCAGTGACTCCCGGTTGAAGCGGAAAGGATCTGCACGATTTCTACCCTTCCGAGCCCTGAATGTATCCGGCTGCAGCGTACTCGAGCACGTCCCGGAAACCGGCACATCATCATCATCACCGGCAGCGATCCCCGGTTACTGCACGGACCATGTACGCTCGCTAATTAACCGAAAAGACCCTTCCATGTGTGAAGGTGCTGCCTTATGTCCTCTGCCCTGGCCCCGTACACTCCCATTTTCCCTCCAAGGCGTGCAAGGGAATCGGTTGATGGGATCGGAGCGAAACCCTGCTCGAAAAGCGCTGCTCAAATATTGGACGAAGTTTAACAAGTTTGCTCGGCGGTGCAAATCATAAAACCTTCGAGAGCCGCTGCGATTCCAGCTAATGATAGCGAAATTTCAATTATACCAAGATTTAACACTTCAATTGCGAACGAAAATCCCGGTAGGGATTTTACCCGTTCCCTTCGCACGAACGCAAACTTCGTTTCCGCTCTCGTTTTTTTCCCCACGACGCAGTGAAGCTTGAAATTAGCTTGCAGAACTTTCTTCATCGGGCTGAGGGCTAGAACTGCACGGTTGGTACTAGTGCGGGAGGGGAACACAAGCTTGCCACTACGGGTACAACACAAACGACTTTTCCGCAGCAAGGCGCGAAACTTGGCCATGGCACGCACCCGTCGTTGCCAAGTTTGTTCGCGTCCGCGGGTCGAGATTTCTATTTGCATTATTTTTCATATGATTTTCAACGGTTTTTTCATTCTTTCTAATGTAAAATTCAATTTATTTTTTGTATATCAGTCACCGTAGACTTTTTTTAATTTTCCTTGTTTATGTATTAACAAGTTTCCTAAAATCTTTTATTTTGCTTTCTTCTGATCAGAAATACTTTCCCGTCTCTTTTCTTCTATGCCAATTCTGCAGTGACCTGCTCTCGTTTCTTTTTTGCCCTCACTCTGATGTTGGTTCATTTTTTCGCGTTTCGGTTTTTCACGATCCACCGAGAAGAAGCGACACCAAATAAGGCCACCAAGCAGGGTGCGCTGGGCGGGATGTGAGGTCAAACGGAAAAGCATAACAGTCCGCTGCCATGCTCCATCATAATATGCTACGCGGCTGCGCACCGCGGCAAACTTCGACGGGTTGCTTCCGGTTTTCCGCCTGCTTTGAGGCGGATTTCGCTTCCAAGGAAGCACACATCCTGCGCCTTCAATTGGGTTCAGGCAACCCTTCCCACCCTCTCTCTCTCTCTCTCTCTGTCTCTTTATATCTCTCTATCTCTTTCTCGCTCTCTCAACCTTACCGTCATTTTGTACTCCTCATGCAAAAATGTGTATGCAAAATGTACGCTCCTTTTTTCTGTCACCGTGTCGCGACACAAAAAGGTATTCTAAAATCGAGACCGCCCGAAGACGAAGGGGTGTGTGAAAATCCGGTACGACCACATTCTTCATTCCATCCGGCTTACGATTGATAAGCGGGATCGCGCGGGCCGACCTGGGGGATGAAAAGGGAAGTTGCTAACTTCTTTACACCAATGGCCATTTGTGAGGTTTCTTAAATCCCCGAGATTGCAAGAAGGAATAACTTCGTGCAGCCAGCAAGGATCAGCAACATAAAACCGCTTAGTGCTTGGCGCAGGGATAATATCAATGTCGGTTTCGTTTGCGTTAACTTGCGCCTCTGTTTTTTTTTTCTTCTTCTGGCAAAACTTCCCACCTATATGTGATGTACAAATCACAGTTATTGGTCCTTCTTTTTCTTATCCTTTGGCAACGGTATGTGCTTCCGTCACCATCACGATACCAAACACAAAACAAATCTGAAGCACTTCTTCCGTTCCGGTTGAGGCCTCCTTTGAACATCGCTTCGAGAAGATGTCAATGGATTTACCTTTTTTTCTCCCCATCTCATGCACCCTACACCCGCGCACGGGCTCTACATGCACGGGAAAGTGTTTCGCTATGTTTGCCAAAAGCATTACGATGTTCACAGCGGCGAAGCGGGAAGCCTGAACCTCAACCACGGTACACCGATGTCGAACGGCAGCAAACCACTCGGGGCGAAAAACATATCCGCCCCGGAAAGGTGGTTCTGACTCTTTTTTCCCTCCCCCTTTGCCTCTTTGCCTCTCATCCTTTGCCTACAGAATCTACAAAAGCGGGTGGGGAAATTTCATGCATACGGTTACACGTTTTATACACGTCACCTCCGGGATGCAATCAGCGTTGAAAGCGCAAATTCCGGGCCGGTAGCTGAAGATGAGCATGTTCTGCACCTGATTAACTGACTCGAAAAAAGGGCAGCGGTTTGAAAATGGACCCTTTCGGTGGTCTGTAGACACATTGCTAGTGAAAGGCACCATGCGCCTCCATTTGTAGTAAGAAAAGGTTTCATACTTTGTGGCATACTTTCTAAAAGGACACATTTTCAAACATTTCTTTATTTTTTAAAATAAATTGTTCATAAAATGTGTGCTCCTTCCCATGGGTGCACAACCAGAGTTTTGCATGCGCTGCTTTTCTACACGCGTTTCTTCTCGGTTTCTCCCCCTTCGTGCTGTTAAGATACACATTGTGTCAAGATTGTTTTGCGCCATCCTTCCTCCACGGTGCCTCCGGCATTCCCGGAAAAGCAATTCTCGTTCGGTGCACACACATAGAAACTGCACTCGCAGCAAATTGCGAAAACAGCCCAACCTCGCCTCCCGCGAAAGGTGAAGAGCAAATGGAGCCGACCCGTCCGCCCCGCCCGGTGGGGCACTCTACTGGACAGAATGCAAGCAAAAATGCCACAGGAGAAAAATAAATAAACACACATCCCCGAACCGTGTGCGAGCTCTTTGCTTCATCGCACTGCGCTGCACCCGGGAGGCGGCGAGGGAGAAATATAATCATCAGATAATTAATGCTCGTGACGCGGGCCCTCTTCAAAGAATGTGCTTGTGTAACAGTTGCCATTAGTGCTTACACGCTCGACTGGTGGAAGAGGGAAACGTGGAAGGCGACGGATGGAGGGAGGGAATGCAACTTGCAACGGTGCACTTACCAGCCAGCTTCGCGACGATGACACGATGGCATCAACGCTTGATTCATCGGAAACAGCAAAAGATCATCACGCCCATCATCAGCATCATCATCATCATCGTGGAGGCAGAACCGGTTTCTAGAGTGTCGGATGGGTAATGAAAAAAAAAAACGATCAGTTCTAGACCCTCCTCTCACACGGGCGGAGACGCAGCTTGTTTGGGGAGGTTTTTAACAAGTCAACACTAATTGCCTGCCGCAATCCTAACGAGGACGATCGAAACCGCGACATCCCTTTGGCGAAGGTGGCCCCTCAGTCTAAGTTATGCAATCTTTGATTACAGGGAGGTCCATTCGAAAGAAGCACGTGCAAAAGAACGAAACACGGGTATTTATAAGCCATCTTCTTCTTCTCGAAAACAAAAAAACAAGATGCTGGCAGCGGTTCTTCTTTTGCAAGCTGCAGTTGAAAACGCAACGTTTTGATATGGACTGAGAATGGAGTTGATGTTGGCAAGCACAACGCCCGTTTATGGCGCACGAACGTGCCGTAAACAATGACGCCCCGGCCTTGGTTGCACCCGGAAGTGGTTACATTCAGTTCGTATTCCCCAATCGTTGCAGTGCCGCTCATTTCCGTCACACTAGCACGGCGCATCGTTTTGCCACAACGCTTCTGAGCAGCTCGTTGACGTCAGTTGGGTGCATTTCGATCGTGTGCGGTGCAGTGATTTCCCAGCACGATTTCCGATGCGATGGAAATGCGTGGATGACCCACCGTTCGTCCACTCCGTTCGTGAACAGCCAACTCACGAACAGCGTACAACGCGACTGATGGTGGTAGGGGTGCCTCCGTTGGCTAATATATACAACCCAAGCACAGAGTTGTAAGTGATTCCCAGAAGTGATTGAAAGTGTATGGTGTTGACTTATAAAACGACTGTTTAAACGAGTGTAATGAAGTTTTAGATTAATAATTTCTAACCCTCAAAACGAACGAAACGAAACAATGACCAAAAAAGCATGAAGAAAGACACCTTCAAATACTTGTCGCATCTAACAAAATACGTTTGACCATCACGGCATCATGTCGCACTTCAAACGGTTCCCGTCATCATCGCTGTATGCCTTGTTGCTCCACCAAACCACCCTTCTAGACAAACAATTACCCTCACAGCTCAATCAGTTGGTGCCCCGGTGCCCGAAGACTCGAGATGCGCAGCTAGTTGCTTCTCTTAACCCGACCCTAAACATTCCTTTTCCTTTCGACAGGCTGCGTGCGTGAAGTCACCGAAGCATGATTATACACGAGCTCGAACGTACTCGGGCAAGCCGACGTCGCAAGTCTCAAACGCCCCGTCCCCGGGATCGCATTCCGTTGCGCACTCGAAACGCACGCGGAATGTGACCCAGCAACGAGAGGGGTGAGGAGGAGGATTGGGGGGGGGGTTGGCATGTGCAAACCGAACTATGCGTGAGCCATGTGTCGAAGGCCACCATGAGAGGCGGATGGTTTTCGGCTACCAGCAGCCGTTAGGGCGGATTCGCCCTGTAATCTTTAGTAGATTGAAACTTGTGGCATTAAATTCCGATACGGGGCATCGTTAGGATTAAAGATTTTTTTGTGATTTTTAGCTCATTACGATTTATGAGCTTCACAGGTTTTGTGTTTTGCTGATACAATCTTATCTGTAATTTATATGCTTCCATTATACTTGTTTGATTTTGAAAACGTTTTTTAAACTCTACTCCTCTAACCGTGGAACGATGAAATAAAATTATTTTTAAAATGTGATCTTTACAACATCATTTCACTAAGATTATAAACCAATTAATCATACAACCGTGGCTTGGCTTCCGCACATTGCTTAACTACGTTTACAGCGATAAAAAAGGAATCTCAGTAGGACAGAGTTCAAATCGTCGTCGTTGACAGAGGGGGCAGAAGCTCCCCATGCCTTGCGATCCTAACCCGAACACCCGAACCCGAAGCTGTCTGCTGATAAATTTCACAATTACGAAAAGGTCAATGAACCAGATAATATTTCGCGCATATAGAAGCTGGCTTTCCGTTGGGGTTTTTTTTTTTTCTTTTTTAACTTTTCCCTTTTGCTTTTTGGTGGATCCCAGTTGCGTGCGTTTGTGTTTCAGTTACTATTGCCACAGCAGACACGCTGCTACTCCCGTCTCGTTTTAACCTTTCCATTACTAGTGCAATTCCACCCAACCCCCTCCCTCCCCCTGCCACCGCCGTTCCTACTGACGTCCCTTCACAGACTAGCGTGCTGAGCGTACGGTAAGTTATCTAAAATTAAACCCAACTCCGCGCCATTATGAGCCGCGTGCAAATATTCTTATCTATTCTAACGAACAACTAATGGCGGCTCGTGCCTCTCCTTTCCTACGACAGCATTCCTAGCCCCTAGGTTGCTCTGTTTGGCAGTTGGACACCGACACAAACAGAGGCCGCTAGTGAGCCTTTGCCCGTTAGACTACACTGTGGAGGAACATTGCTTGACCATGGGAAGTTTTTTTTTATGCATAACTTAAATTAACATCTGTCAGCATCTTTGCTGCACACAAAAACGTTATTATGAATGGAAAAAATATTGAAATTTGTTTTAAAGCTCAAAATCAAAGAGGAAACGTTTGCACTCAACAGCACGCACAGCAGTGTAAATCAACTGGCAGTCTCACAGGGCCGATCTCATCTTGCCATTTAGCGCACAAACTACAGCATCCGGCCAAGCATTCACGCTGAAACACTACTCGACCGTACTCGAAAAGAGGCCAACCAGTACGACCCGACTAACCAGCCGGCCGAGTTATCTAATCGTGTTGGGAAGCGCGCATACTGTAGGCAGGTTACGAGCCCGATTGTATGAGTGAGATGAGCAACGTGTGCACCTCACAGTCCACGGATTCACTGCTTCCGCGAACGCATCTTCCACGCGTTGTGTGTTTACTTTCTAGCGATTTTATTTTTCCATTATACCTTTTCAGAATCCATCTTAACATACGCCTCCTCCTCCTCCTAGGAATTTTAATATCAAGATGAGCTTGCAATCGATAGCCATTGTTTGCCCCGCTGAGGAACATTCGGGATGAATTTTTCTATTCAAACATTCCGAAGTGCACAGGGAATGTAATCCAGCGCTATCGTGTCGGTTTTATCCTCGACGATCACGCCAGTTGCTTAGAGAGGCGAAGGAAAGGATGACGAAAGAATAGAAAATTACCCGTGCCCAACTCGCACGTTCCTCATCTGCCTTCACGTCCGCGTTAGTCAAGGTTCTGAAAAGCAGCAACAACAAAAAAATGTAAATACTATACGGCTTCTAATTTTATTCGCCTTCTTGAAGACGAGACAAACACATGGCTCGTTTTTCGCTTCACGCACACTAGCGAGGAAAATTGAATCAACCGAGTTTCGGTTTGAATTAGGACACAGATGAGTAAAGATCAGAGGGTCAATCATCTGCCCGAAATTGGATGGGCGTGTTGAGATGTTATGTATGTTAGTGCAGTGAGAACTTTTGTGTCTGATAGCAGAAATCGTATCATCTATCATTCTTTTCGACTCACTAACAGGCGTGTGCATGGTAAGCTTACAAAGAAGGGGGAGAAGGGGGAGTAACACTAGTCTCCGACTTAACAACCAACTCTGTCGCCCCGAGAGGCGAGCCATTGCTAACCGTGGACTGAAACAACAGGAGCTAAGCTACCGCGATGCAGATAACCGGACCAAATGGACGGAACGAAAGGGTAGTGAACGCTACCGACTCGGAATTGTCTCGCTTTGAAGCTGTAGTCGTAAAGCGATCGTGTTTAGCTTGACCTAATTTTGAAGTCGTTGCGCCGTTGCGGGCGCACTGGGCAATAGAAGTTGTTTGGTCTCTGCTACCTATCAACTCACGCACACGAGATGTGTATGAACGAAGAAGCTGCGGTTTTTGTTGACTATTTCCAAGCTATAGTTTGAATAGTTAAAATTTACTTTCAGAACGAAAAAACAACTGTGCGCTTGGTGAATGCATTGAGTTGACAACTGTTCTCTTAATTAAATTATACAAGTATGACCATGTTGTTATTTAACCAAAAACAAACGAAACGATAAACTTCCTGAGCATCTGAGCATTGTTTTTACGCACGCCATTGCTTTCTTTTTGAGAGCTAGTTGCTAATGTTGCTTTGGGTGGTCCTGTTGACTGAGTGATAAACGAAAAATAATCTGTCGTTTACAAACCGCTCATATTTTCTTTTATGTTAGCCAAGAAAAATAATTTAGAAGTGAAAGTTAGCTTGACATAATCTTGAAACGAAATTAATAATTTTTAAAGAAATTTGATGAATGTCTTTCAAAATCAAATTTATTTATATTTATGTATTTCGGGTTTTCTTACACGGAGAAGCAGCAACTGAATGTCTTTCGGTCGAATCATTCAATTTCACACAAATGTGCCTTCGAACCAATCGAGTTTACTCGTTAACGTCCGACGGTTCATCCTAATGTCATCATTTGTTCAGAGCGAAAGGCACGGCAAGACCGCGCCAAACTTCTCCACCGCCTGTTCTTCCGAAAAGCGTGTCTGAGAAATATGATTTTGTTTTCGCCCCGCAAAAGCGATCGCTTTAATGGCATTAGTTTTATTGCACCGCCAGCCGCGGGAGGACGAACCCAGCATCGGGAAAAAACGTTTTCGCCATATGACCGGAACCGCACGCCCGGCACCGCGCACACAGCGAAACACGATCAAGCGCCCGAGGGGCCATTATGATAAAAGATATCTTGATCAAATAAGCCAGCGCTCCGGCGCCAAAGGGGGAAGGCGCCTTCAGATGGCTTTTACGACGCGGGCGGCGGTAATAAACCGAAAGGGCGGCCCTTTTCCGAAAGATTGGCACAGAACGACCGAACGAGCGACCATACGGTTCGGCCTAACTTAACCACACTTGCTCTGCTCGAGAATAAGAGCCACACCACACGTTCTTCTCATCATTCTCACCGAGCATCAAGCATCCCTCCGTGCGATCGTTTCGTTGTTCTGATTGTCGTAAAATCTGTCACACGCCAAATGGCAAGCTTCCATTAATGCATATTGGTGTTAACGGGTTTTCCCCTCCCGAATGTGCCCCCATCTTTCGCGATTATGTCACGCTCGGTGAAGGAAAACGAGCTCGGGCGATTTGCTGATACCGGGGAAACATTAGTTAATTAGCAGGTGAATTACGACAAATTTAAAACCCAACCGTTTTCTTCTCAACTTTTTTTCTACGAAGGGGATTTTTCGTATTATGACAATGTCTCTGGAATAAATCCCATAATCCATAATTCAAAGAAATGCTAAAGTAGGATTTTTTTCGCTGTGAATCAAAATCAAATTGGATTTCTTTGTCGCTCGAGAAAGCGGAAAGTCAACCAAGACAGCCTAGTCCCCAAAAACGACGCAGGGGTTAATGAGGTGATGATGAAATCTTCCTCCAGCCTACTCGCAGGCCTGCTGGCGCCAGTGGAGATAATAAATTAAAACGCCCTAAGTGTGTTTAAATCCGTGATCGTAAAATCGTGCACTGGCTCGTGCATAACAAAACCCGGGGAGCAGATCGGGCAATGGTTAGTATGGAAGGCGGAAGCTAGAACATGCCAGGATCATGCTCAATGGATATAAGATGGGCGGAGCAAGGCGTACGGAAATGGTTGCAATGGAAGCATTGAAAACACCTTGCTTTGAGGAGAAGCTTCCTCCTCTAGGAGCATAAAGCTACTAAATATTTTGGAACTACTAATTAAACCACACATTCGGTGAGACACCCACCCAACATCCTTTGGAAATAGTGAGATTGAATTTTGCAGACGACGATTTATAAAAAAAAGTTTTCTCCAAAAGCACACATCCGGAAAAGCGGATTAAAAGAACTGCCTTCCACCACAATGAACCATCTTTGCTTGAGAGTTCTCAGCACTGGCAAGGCAATGCTCCAGCCCGAGGAATTCCTATCTTTTGTGTTTGGATACACTATCCCAGTGAATCTGACCTCTGGTTCATCCCATTTTTCCTACTTTGCTCTTCGTGTGATGTGAAAGAAAAAAAACGAAACACAACAAAAACCCTCATTATGCCACACCCGTACCGATGGGCCAATCTTGTTTTTCTACTATTCACCATCCACTTCCGCCTCTTTTCCCGCCTCTGCTGTGCGCAGCGAACCGAACGCCGAATGACAAATGGCGACCGAGCGTCGCTCGGTGTCCATAATTGGGTCACGCGTAGATTTGACCTACTTCTGGCTTCGAGGGGAAGAAGGGAACGGTTGAGAAAACGCGAGTGCAGCGAGAGCGAAGGAAAGATGAAATTGTATGAAGGAAGCCCCAAAGAGAATGCAAAGGTACGCGAGATCGACGGGGAAAGATGGAGAGAGAGAGAGAGAGAGAGCAAAAAACGAGATATGGATAGAAATGGGAGCTTTTGGACACGCCGTAGACGGAACAACTGCGGCTGCTTGGTTGACGACATCCATCCGCACCGTTTGTTTTTTCGTTTCCCCAACAACCTACATGTTTTGGAAACACTTTTCAAATAACCTCTAATGGCCTACAGACCTGAACAGAAAACCTTCGATGCTTACAAGCCATGTGGGCTTGTCTTACGTACAATGTTTTTTTTTTTACTTGTTTAACAAAAAGCACTAGTATTGGTGCTGGTGGTTGCGTGTGTCCTCGGTGAAACCACACGTTAAAGAAACGAAGATAACACGCTCCGTTGATAGTGCGCAACTCAACCCGACCCTTTAAAATAAACGACATCCTAAATATATTGACGTACAAGGTGTATTCGTGCTAAATTAAAAAAAAACAAACGGCCCCCATTAACCTCTTCGGTGCAATGTTTCCCAAACCAGTGATGAGCTTATCTCCCCAGCTCCAGCAAGCAACGAGTTAACGAAAGTGTTGAATAAACGGCGTCAGCCAACAATGTTGGTCGAAATTCACGCAACACAGCGCACGCACACGCACGCATGATGCCTACAGGTCTGACGTTTACACCTACGCACTATACCTGTTATTTGAACAATGGCGGCGGGCAATATGGCTGCCGTGGAGCTCAACGCCATTTTAAACGTTTGGCGCTTAATGGCTCGAGATCGCCATAACATAAGTTTCGCCATTTAAATTTTTCATTTCATTTGAATAATTGATCTGTGATCACGTTTTTAACATGTTCTCAAGCCATTCTCTACCACATATTTTGATACACAACTAAAAGCATGCGTTTTATGAAAAAGTTAAACTAGATGTGGAGTAATTAAATCGCAGCCCGTCCCATCAAACTTAAGCAAGAAAAACTGGTTGAAATTTGAATTATCGTTGTTGGCGCATTGCCTTTCAAAAGAAAGCTTTGCTTCTGTTTGTTTCTCTAGCAGTTTGGCCTTCACGTCAACGATTTACGCCTACAACAAACATAGGCCCGAGTACCGAGGCCAAGTAGGATGTTTCAGAAGAGGCGAATATACATGAAAGCCCCAGCCCAGAAAAGAGAGGCTCGCACTAAAATTTGAAGAAACAAAACCCGCCTGCACACTGCAGCGCGACCGCAAAGCACTTGCGCGAACGCTTCGGAACCGCCTAACCTCAAAAACATAGTTGACACAGATGGAAACGACAGAGCACGAATGGCCACCAAGCGTGACGCCGGCAAACGGGGAGGTGGGAGGTGGGAATCACAACAACACAGACGTACGAAGCGAGCACATAGGACAAAGTTTAAAAAAAATAACATGACGGAAACGAAATAATAAGCGATTAACCTAATTCGCCTCCCTTGGCAACCGAGCGCGCTGGCACAGCTGGGTAAAGGGTCAAGCGAAGGTAGTGAAAGGGTGGCTGCGAAGTAGTGGGGGGGGGGGGGGGTGTGGGAGGGGAGTGGGGGAATGAGGTCTGCATCCAATCGAGATTGTCACATTATGTGTGTGCTGGCTGACAACTGACAAACTTCTCCTCGATGCACCGCGCCATCACGAGATGCCACTGCGGTAGAAGGTTGCACTTTTTCACTCCCAGCATGTTCCATCCATTTTCAATGGGAATGGGGGGGGGCGGTTGGCAAAGGTTATCCACGAAAGCCCAAAGAAGCGACCACAGACAGGGCCAGCTGTTGGGTAAGCTTTGCCGTAAATGTTCGACAAATGTGCACATTTGTCTTGTGCTGAAGTTTGAATGACGGTTATGGATTTTTTATTTTTTATTTCTTTATATCGTTTGTTTTCCTGATCCCGCGCTAAATCTTTTCACTACATCGTTGGCCGCATCTTCAATCAGATAGGGGCCAACTGGGAAAGAATCAAAATCAATAGCAGGCTATCAATCGGTCTACCCCCACGGGAGAATGCTGGTCTCAAAAATGGCCCAAAATTGGCACAAATGATGCCGGCAACGAGCCTCCCGATTGCACGCCAAGATCTCCTCTTTCTATTGCCGTGTGATTTATCCGCGATTGTTTCCCGGTTCCTCACCGCAGGCTTACTGGGTGCCGTTGTAGTAGACTGGGGTCCAATAAAACGGCCGGGCTTGGTTGTCTCAGCTGTGTTGTTACGGGTTTTATTGCGGCGGAAAATTGGAATCCTTTGAGAAGATAAATCTATTTCGGACAAGAAAAATACCGGTTATAAGCATGGCCAGGGAGGAACAAGTTCTGATGAATGTATTCTAAATTAAGGACCCTGCTCGTGCAGTCTTGAAACATTAAATGCTTAAATACCATTTTCTAAAATTCGATTTCCCCAATCTTATGCAGTAAGTTATCAACTCGTGAATAGAATAGTTTACAAGACCATGTAATGCAATGTTGTACAATTAAACACATGAGTTTCTTCAAGGTACAGTACACACCGGTAATTCCCTCCGAATCGAAGCGAATAGTCTTTCTGTTCAGTCGAAAATTCTCAACTATCCCACTATCCGCACTCGCACTCCCTTGGAACGTGCGTCAGTGTTACGTCTATTTTTAGTAGAGTGCAATTTTCCCTCCATTACAAATTCACCTCAGCAGCGTAAACAAACAGCTCCCGGTACAGCGTCTCGATCATGCAACGCAAACTGTTTACACGACACGCCACCGATCGGAGTTTGCCCTAGTTCCATCGCGTCCATCTTTGGCCGGTTGCACTTTCAAACGTCCTAACTAACGCCGGATTTAATTGAATACAGTGATCTATAAATTTCGTACCCAAAAGCACCACCACCCAACGTGCCTCCCAAGCGGGTGCGGCGCACCTCTCCATTCACTCTGTGGTAACCGATACTAATTAAGAAAACATTTATTGCTTCACGCCCTTTTCGCCGCGCTGCGGATAGTTATCAAAAGTCAATGCATGCTCGATACCGGTTCGGTGGACTTAGCATAACGAATCTGCCTCCCAGATTGCCATGGCGAGGGGGTGGGTTGGGGGGGGGGGGGGTGGTTTGCTTCCTAACCGCTGCGTGCAACTTACACAACATCTTTAATGCAGAGCGCGTTTTGCGGATGGTGGAGTAGAGCTCTTCGTTTCAGTTCCCATCCGATGTGCGACAGGAATGAATGCACCCAAGCGGTAGAGTTTTACATATTCGATGGATCCGGAGATCCTGAGAAACACGGGAAGCCCCAGAAGTCAATGACCGAATGTGGTCCAGTTTACACGGCCCGGCTGATACCTACCGGAAAGGATTGGCCTTTACTTCATCGGCTTCGCACATTCACACGTCGTTTGCCGGGTGAGGCCATACATAAAAGATGTATGTAAAGTGTCATTTTCGATACTCCATCACATCGGGTGCGGGTATACCTGAACGCTGGAGGATCGCATTAAGTGACACAGGGAAAGGGAAGAAGAATTCCAAAGGGATCGTTACCCGGCCAAACCCCTTTTTGGGAGGGGTAATTGAGACTTTTACGATAGCCACCACATCAGGATGTACACGTGCGGCTCAAATCTTTGTAAAATCAAATCCACAAGCAACGTGGATCGACAAACGTGTGACCCCTGACGGGGAGAACATGGTTACGTCCAGCTACATGCTTGGGCGTTCCGGAATGTCCGAGGGCTAGGACAATGGAACGTAATGACTGGTAACGTGAAGCGAGCGAGTCCCAGGATTCCATTTCCTATTTATGAGCTGGCAACTGGTGCTGTTTCTTCTGCTTAGCTTGATTTCTGAAAACGGGAACATTTTCTGCGTCCAAGCGCCTACCAGTCTTCTCCATGACAGACCATACCTGAAACACCACGTGCCCCGCTTTGATGTACGTCCCGGCCCCGGTAAGAAATAATATTGTCTAATTTCATGAATTATGACCGCGTAGCATCATTAAACTTGCATGGCGTACCATTTGGAAAGGAACGCAACCGAGCATTCGGTGCACGATTCCATGGCAGCGCCGTGACCCGCAGGGCCAACCAGGTCCGGGAGTGAAAGTCCCGGGAAACGGAAACGTCGAGAACGGCCGACTGCTGGAGCAAGGATTAGAGGGCACTTTGGGAAACGGCGAGATACTGCACGGGTCCGATTTCCACGCCCCAGGTGCTCCGTACAAAAAGGGCACCGTTGGGAAGACGAGTGGTTTCGGGACGGCTCCGTAGGCTCCGGTTCCCGGCTCGCCGTACGTTGCCGGGCGCCGGTGGATGTTTTATTCATCGGAATCATTGTCGAGTTTTCTCCATCGTCCTTTCGCGAAACGACCGCCGGCAGAATGTTGAGATTTTGCCGTGGAAATCGGTGGAAGCGGCCTGGCCGAAGCACCTGCCCGGGTGATGTTTGAGAAAATGTTGAACCCCCGACCTAGCAACGCCTTCAATCTCCTCGTTACTTTCTAGAAACGGAACCTTTGAGTTCCTCAAATCCGACGTCAACGACAGGGCCGGGCTTCATTCTTGCAACACTCCCCTAACCAGTGTGCCTTACTGCTTCGGCCAGATACGCCGGATGGTTCCTACGGTTGATTAACGCTCCACTAGACAACTGGAAACATTTGGGCAATTATTTTGACTTTACGATGCGTGCTTCAGAGGAAAGCTACAAGACATAACATAAGCATAACACTGACGTACTACACGGTAGATCCTTAGTCCTGGGAAGCTTGCACATGCCACCATAAGATCCTAGTAACAACGAACTTGGAAAGGTTGAGATAACAGAAGTTAGGTTATTTAATCCTGTCTTTTTAAGGATTGATAAAACTTGTACCTAGTAAAACTCACGGATGTTGGTCTGAAGATAAAGTGATGCTAATGCATTTCATTTCCGTGTTCATAATTGAATGCATAAAATGGTTTGCTTCAGTAGCACAAAGATTTATATTAAATAGACAATGTAAAAAAAAAATTTCCCTTGCTTCTCTCGAACCGTCCTGTTTATAGCAGACTACAGCCGGACTGTGGCCTTCTCAGTCGTCAATTACGGGCGGCTTTCCCATCGCAAAGACACCGGTCTCGTTGGGCAACGAAAACCTTGCCTAGCCGATCTTTTGCCAAACTGAATGCAGCACACGGCAGACCTCGTCGGTTCGTTACGAAACACACTAGATTTCCCTCGCAAGCAGAACCCGGCGCCTCTGCTTGCCTAATGATCTCTCGCACTCCGCTGGCTTGGAGGATTTGATTTTATTTAATTTTAAACAGAACTATTTCGATTACATTCCCGGTCGGGTTCTGGTGTCGGATTAAACCGCGGTCCCGTCTGCGTTCTGAAAAATTTCACCTCCTCTTTCGAAAACCATTTCCTTGACCACTTACCCACCCTCCTCCCCTCTGGCAATCGCCATTAGGGTTGGGTAAGCTTGGTCGAACTTTTTTTTGTTTGCTTTTTATTTCTCCTTGACGCGCGCTCCGATTTTGGACCCCCTGGGGAGTTTGACGAGAGAAAAAAAAACACACACAAATACATATGCCGTGGAAGAAAATGGCTCCCCAACGGGCGAGTGAGGGAAAGTAAAAACTATGTGGAAAACGATCGCTTGCAAGGCGGCGGCGATGGCCGTGCGCCGACAGCGGAAACTGATGGAAAACATTCTTCAACTTCACATTTCTCACATTTGATTGCCAGCGGGTTGATGCCGTGAAGACAGCCGACCGTTTCGGAATCTTCTTTTGAACATTTTTAACTTCTTCTGTCTACTTCGTTGATTGCTGGATCGGAAGCTTCTGCAAGAAGCCACATTTATCCAAACGCGAGTGGATTGCTGTAATAGGATGAGCAATCGTTCCACAGGTTTTTCCCGGCCGCGCGGTGGTGGTCGCTTTTCGCTTGGCCATTTTCACGGTTCGCCACGGTGGCACTTGGCCAACAATAAATTCCCGCACGAGAAGGGGAAAAGATGAAAACATCCTCTGGCGATTGGAAAACTGTCGGAAAGAAATTAACCTATTTTGTTTGTGCCGTTCCGTCGCTGGAATGAGTTATTTGGGGAGAGTTTTTGGCGCGAGAAAGGTTCTCCCGAACGAATGAATTATTGTGTCGGTAATCGCGTTAGCGATAGCAATTGGGTGAGGAAATAACAAATGACAGGAAAGATGACTTGCCCATTTGGGTAACAGTGTAACAGTTCATTTTTTCGGTTTAATATTCCTATTCAACAACGTTTAGATTTTGGTTATACTATATAATAGTGTTTCTAAATTTCTTATTCCAAGCTCAGATAGTGATTACTTGGGTCAACGCTTCATTCCATCTTACGATTCGAAGAAAAAGTAAAGAAAACCATAGGAATGCCGGATTGACAAACAGATGGAGCTCGTCTTCCCGGTTGAGATTTCGGGTCGAAAAAAAAAGCACTACCAGACCTAAACAAATTTTATAGACTTTTCCACGGGCCACATGCTCTGGTTTGGAGATAAAAGTGGGTTTCCACCTCTCTCTCTCGCTCTCACACTAACAGACACACCGGTAACGTTGGGCCACCCTTTCGAACGTACGAAAGCGTAAAGTGTCCGTATTTTCGTTCTTCCCGGTTAACCGGGGAGTCACTCCGTAAGCTGATGAAATTGTTTAGCGTAAATGTTGCTACAATTTCCTTCTTCGAACTGTTCCGTTTGAAACGATCCAGTGTTTGTGGTGTACGTCGACGGTAGGCAAGTACTAGGAAAATGTACACGTTCCTTCTGGAAATAGAATCGCATTTCTTGACCAAGTGTCATAATATCGCTTAAGGTTTACATTGAACGACTATTTTAATTGATATTATATGCAACGCTTCTTAAGGGCCGGCTAATGTCTTTTTGTGGTTTTAAAATTAAACATAAAAGTGTATAGGATAGCAGCGAATAAACCTACTCCAATTTGACTGATTGTTTCTCATAATTCTGACATGTATCTAAACGAAAAACTGCCGTGAAGTTTCTTATGATTAACTGCGCTTGTGGTCTTTATTATTTCCCTCTAATTAAATTAACGCGTTTGTCTCCTTCCAAAGTGTCATAAATCAAACGCCACGCATGAGTCACAAAAAATGTAAAAGGATATTTCCATCCATCCTTCTTCATCCTTAGAAGACTTTTAAGCTCTGCTTTTTTCCTCGGAACGTTGGTTGCTTTTGTTACAAATTTGATATAATTAATTACAAAAAATCACACCCCGACGCAACGTTCGTCTCGATTTATTGTTGAGTTCCTCAAAACACATTTTTCATGTTTCGGTAACCGATATTTGAAGAAAAAAAAATTGTCCTTCGGCCTTCAGTTGTTGGCCAAAATATGGTGTGAAGCCATTTTTTTTACTGTCTTTGACGATTCCCCATTGTCAGCGTAAACATTCGTCGTGGAAGATCCTATAAACTTTGTGAAAGTATTATTCCATTAACAGGTTCGACCTTTTTGAAGTTGGGTAATAAATCTGCTGCTGAGGTTATTTCCAGCGACTGATCACGGGTCGTCTCACTGCTGACGACTGCCGGATGATGAGATAGAGAGGGTGGTGAAATATGTGTGCCTACTTAAACTTATTAACCTTCGTAAAAATCTCGTTCGTTAACCTGCTGACACTGGAGCAACTCTGACGAGCAGGTTCCAACGAGCGATGGCAACAAGAAAAGGGGTGCCGTGTGGGGAAAACCAAATTTAAAAGGAGCGTGTCTCTCAGCCAACGGTAGCAACGTGCCGTGAAAGGAAGTGAGAAAGAAACCGGGAACCCAAGGATCTGCTTCCTTCGTTACGGTTGGAAAGTCGGGACCGCTCGGTGGTAACGGTGTCCAAACGACGAACATAACAATATGCGACTCAAACTCACGCACCCCAAATGGTGGCACACCCCAATCTTTCGTTTTCTATCCCTCACGCACACGCACAACGATGCACTAACACCGTCCTTCCCCTTCCTAGCCGTAAGGTGGCGCTGGTTTGACCTACATTTTCGTATCTCTCGTGCTGATTGTGCGTGCGCATTAAATCAATATGCCGAAACTGGACGAAATTAAATCGAAACCCCCCGAAAAATCCCACGACTCACTTGCCCTTCAGTTGCCAACTTTTTAGCTTTGTGTTGGTACAAAAGTGTGCACAAGTGACTATTATGGTAATCCTTCATAAGGATTGCTCTTATCCTGGAGGATAGTTGTCTTTCGGTGAAAGGAGTACCTAAAGGATGATTAGTTATTCCCCCGGTAATCGGGTGGATTAGGTTTCGAAGGGCGACAGTCCGACGACCGATTGCGAACGGGCTTCCGTTATCGTGTTGTGTGAAATATGTGTCCCCAGGGTGAAAACTACAGCTTCTGAGGTTTCACCCGTAGAAAGATTGTACTAAATCCACTGACTATGGGTAAGTTTTATAAGAAAATTTCATTTGTTTGATTGTTTTCAAAAACTTTGTGTTTTCTCATAGTTTAAAAAAATATATTTTTCTTTATCCCTTTTCGTTGAAAACGACCTTTATTGATTTATATACTTACAACAACAGAAGAGCACGGTGTTTCATCAAACGAATCTTTTTTGAACGCTCTTTGAGCAGGATCTTCTATTCTCATAATTTTTTCTACGACTGATCTGTTCAATCTCAAATTGCCGACGCAACCAATAAGCACTAGAAAAACTTGTGATTTATTTTCATATGCGCGTTAGAAAACACAACAAGTCCCGCTTTTCTCCGATGTCGAGTGTCGCATTCTTAGTTCTTTATCAACCCAACTTCGTAGATTCGAAGGGTTCATTCATATTGACGAAAGCGGTGACAAACATAACTTGCCTTGCGTTGGAGCCTTCAAGTGTTTTCTTTATTTCCAGCACACATAAAACCAGAGAAGTGCCGAGAGGTCATGCCTTTACCCCGCACGACAAAGAGCATCGGCGTCTTTGTTTCCTTCGGCCGCGCGATGGCTGATGCTGCTGCGCAACAGAGGCGCAGCATAGGCAACGCATCAGGTTCCATGCTGATGCGGTCGGGCGCGTATGTGTGTTGTTTGTTCGCGTCGTAGGCAAAGTGACGCAATTTATAGGTCAATCGATGCTCATCCTCACCCTTCCATCGCGACGCTCTATCTCTCTCTCTCCCTCTCTTTCGCTTTCTGAATGATTGAGTCCCTTTGCCCTTTGTTTGTGGCGAGCATGCCAGGTTTGTCACCCCGCGTGTCTTTGCGTGCCTTCTGAACAGAAATTTGGTCTATGCTGTGCTATGCTGTGTGCTGTGAGCGGAATGATGCGCCTCAAACACGTGCGCCCGTCCGAGACGCAGTTTACTAACAGCAACCCCTTGCCATCTTCTTCGTGCTTTGTCCCCTTTAGGTCCATGTTCATTTTAGGACGGGTTCGAAGCAAGCAACATCGTCGCGAAACGTGTCTGCATTCCCCTACACCCCAAAAGCGATACAGCCCTAATTTTCCCTTCCTCTTTTTCGGGAAAAACTGTGCAAGTGCACAAACAAGGCACACCTGCCCCATGATGCACAATGACTATTGAAAAAGAGAGAGAGAGAGAGAGAGAGAGAGAGAGAGAGAAAAAAACGCTCGCACACCAAACCAAAAATCCTATGGCGTGCGAGTCGACGGCAAAACGCAACCCGCGGTGGCGCAAACGCCAAAAGCCTGTGCGCGTCGGAACGTGGAAGCGCGGATCGCACGGAATTGTTGCGCAGTTCTAAAAATAGCTAGACCAACCCCCCCGATGGTGACGAGGAGCTGCGGGGCAGTAAAAGAACAGGGAAGAAACATGTACACACTGTTAATACAGCTTTGCGCGCTCAATCAATGTCGACTTCCAAGGTGTGCAGGTTAGAGGCGTTAGAGAGGAAATAATGATTGCCGTTGGAAGAAGCAAACGAAGCAAAATAAAACTTAAAAACTGGTTAAAGATCATTGCATCGCGCGGTGGAGGTGCAATCGACACGAAGAAGGGACCTCACAGGGGGGGGTTTGGGGCCTAGTCACGAACACGGGAAGGGTGGGTAAAGCCTTATTTGTTCACCTTCTAATTTAGCGACCAGTTGAGTGCGCACACTAGCTGGCACGTTGGAAGTATTTTATGTCACGCGATTTTATGAACAACAACGCAAACGCATGTAAATCATACGCGTAGGCACCCGAAAAGGGTACGGGGGTAGGGAAATGTTTGTTCCGAAAATAGGAACCCTGGCGGGCAAAAGTTTGCCATTGTTTCCCTGCAGTCTAATTGCTTATGCATCATGCTGGGAATGATTAATTCGGAACAATAAAACGTGCCAAGCATTTGCTCGTTCTCGTTGTTTTTGATATTTTCAATAGCAATACTCCAAAATCACGACTTACAAGGCAAGTAAATTGGTTCTTCTGCAAATCTTGTTGATTCAAAAATATTTACACAAACAAAAAACTTCACTGTTTGGCATAAGCTTCGTTTTACAGTTTCAGCTACTTATTAAAATAAATTATTAACGTTTATTTCATTTCTTATTTAAAAAAAAAGAGCACAAGCTTATCAAAGATAGAAAATGGAAAAACAAAATGAATCATCATCAGTGGATGTGAAATACTGGTTTTAAAATGTTTCTAAACCATTTGAAACTTGACAAACCTCACCCAACCAGCGAATGGCTGGCTCTACGTGGACGGGGACCACAACGTCGTACACTCGGCTGGAAGCGATGAACGCCATCTCTCGTGGCAGGGCAGCATCCGATCCGAAAGTAGTCCACCGCAAGCACGGATCGGCAGCGGCCGAAAAAGTGAGCGATAGCGATCGCGCCTAACTCGCTGGAGGACGCCTTCGAAAACCGCTGGCAAACAAAGAGCCCCAGGTCTTTGAACTTTCACGCACGACAAACGCACGCAACTCGTGTGCTCGTAGGGGGTAGGGTTGGAGAGAGAGGGAGGGCGGTAGGTTGAGACGAGTTTCTGGAATACGCGCGCGCCCAAACAAAACAACAAAACCCTCCGAACGTTGCGTTGCGTTTGATCGCCGCGTAACGGACTCGCGTCTTGCGCAAGCCACGGACGGATGGACAAAGGCACGTGGAGCGACGACGTACGCATGGCAACGAAGGCTGGGAAACCTGGAGCTGGGTGAGATCTGCCGCGCCTTATCCTTTCGCTGAAGGGGGTGGGATGCCGAATGACTTCTGGCCGGAGAAGGAGATGATGGTTCGATGCTTCGATCGGTCGGATGAAGGATGGTTCGCGATCTCTCGTTTACTTTCTCCTCGTCGCGTGACACGATGAGCATTTGCTTCTTTCGTCATGTTTCTTATTTCTTCGTCGGCTCTTTTTGTTTGACATCACCGCTGGGTGATCCAACTAGTAGCCTCCTATCTGCTCATTAGGGCTGTACACCGATAGTGTAGGAAGTAAAGGCACCGTACCGTACTGCACGCTTATCCTGTCACTGATGGTGACCATGGTTTCGAATCCCGAACGATCCCTAAGGGTCTTACAGGTTTTTTCAATGGATAGGATAAGCGTAAACGCGTTTAGCCAATGTGCAAAAATGGCCTATCAAAGTTGAAACCTGAACAAGCCATGTGTGAACCCATCAAGCCAAATGTCGTATTCATCAGCATAAACACACAATCGAACACCAGATATTTAAACCTCATTAACATAAAAGTCAGATTCGAGGCCGGTCTGTTTTGGTTTTCATAGATGCAAATTGTGTACACTTACATATATATACAACCATTTGAGCTTCAGTAGTAATCAAACATTATTCAATTTCCATAACAGTTATTAAATAAAAATTGATTAATCTATTGATGCACAGCGTGGACGTTAAATATGTGTAAACAGTAACTTTTTTTCAAATGGTTGCATATATTTAGTTATGTGTACACAATTTGCATCTATGAAAACCAAAACAAACCGGCCTCGAATCTGACTTTTATGTTAATGAGGTTTAAATATCTGGTGTTCGATTGTGTGTTTATGCTGATGAATACGACATTTGGCTTGATGGGTTCACACATGGCTTGTTCAGGTTTCAACTTTGATAGCCCATTTTTGCACATCGGCTAAACGCGTTTACGCTTATCCTATCCATTAAAAAACCTGTATCTAATCTTCTTTTCAATCTCAAAGCCTGTTTGCTTCCGAGTTCTGCATTAGCCTAAGTAGTACCAATATCATGAAATGCTTAAACCATTATTCGACGTCGTGCTTAAATCGGTGAATGGTACATTCTCATTCTTCAATTTCTCCCAACCCCCCCCCCCCCCCCCCCCCCCCAGGAGCCTTAAAATACCTCAAATGGCTACTACTAAGCTTCTCCACACGAGCTCAAATGTAGGCCACGAACAAATTAACCCGTGAGTTTTTGTTTTCACGTCTTTTCTTCTCTAGTGTAACTGCCACGTGTTAGCGAGTTATTTTTTTTTCTTTTTTTGGCACACTTGTGCTAATGTTTCGAAATCGGACTTAAAGCGTGGATCTCAGGTGGACAAGTGGAAACGGTTTACGTGCTTGGAACAAAGTGCCGATTACCTACAATTATGTTGGTTTCGATGGATGTTTTTCGTTTGTTTGGTGTTGCATGAAAAAACACTCGATTTTCACCGTTTCCTACATTAATGTCGCTGCTTGGTTTATGGTTTTTTTTTTTGCGAATGTTTGATACAACGTACCTATTTCTTAACGCGGGCAAGAGTAACTTACTCTACTTTGTAACGTCTAATGCATTTTTTTAAATTAAGACATTTTTTTAACGGAAAATGTAGGCCATGTTTCTTCAAGGTAAATAAGCTCTAGCAATCTATGACCGTTAAAAACAGGGCCCCGAAACAAATTAACCCCGGATCGACACTCGTGGGAAAATCTTTCCCCGCTTCTTATAATTCTTCTCTTGCCTTTTTTCTTTTTTTTTTTTTTTTAAAGAATGTATACAAGTTTAGAAGGATGACCCATCGCACCGTATTGAACGGTAGACGCTCTCACCATTTTCCTGCCCTCGAGGAAGTGGTGGGGCTCGTCGAAAAACTAATGAGGAAAGCTCAAACCCGTCTCACCCACTCTCAAGTTCTTCTTTCACGATCGATGGAATAAATGGTGAAGAAGAGAACAGCCTCCTTGAGATCGAGCGGATCGGCCAGAGAACGGCTACTTTGACCCAGCCGTGGAAAATTCCGGTCACGCTAATCAAGTTTGTTTGTCGCTTTAGCGTTTACTTCTTAGTAGGCCACGGTTTTTCGTTGCATTGAGGGCAGCACATGTTTGTAGTAAAATGACACCTTTTGACGGTGTGAACCCTCTGAAGCAGTGAATTAAACGTGAAGAAAACCCTGCAGAAATTCGGAAAATTTCCCAATGCAATCGACTCCTGTGAAAACCGATCAACCTCCACCACGGACATCGACATCTCGCACGCCGGTAGTTGCTGCATATTTGGAAGGACGATTATGTTTTCGAAACAAATAGTAGAAAATAATCCTACCCTCCACCCCTCGTCCTACCCCAGCATGCAGTGGTGACAGCAGTCGCGTTGGACAAAACGGTTGCAAATGTGTGTTGGAGTTTTTCCCGAACCCCACCGTCGAGAATTCATTGCGTTCTTTTTTTCTTTGTTTTCACCGCGAACAAAGAAAAGCGACCACAACCACACGCTCGCGCAACAACGCTGCTGCACACGTGCGTTCACGTCGCGGGCAACACTTTTTCGGTCGAAAAGTCATCCCCCGTACTCTGTACAGCCCTAGGACGGGGTAGATAATAAACTCGCGTTTCTTCTCGCCGCTGCATCTCGCTCGCGCTCGCGATTCGCCGAGGCCAACAGTGCGCCATCTCGCTCGCTCGCACTAAACAATGCACAGTTGAACAGTTTAGTAGACCATACGATTCCCGTTTCGGCGTACGCGATGTCGAAAGGGCGAAAGAAAGATGGCCGCGCGGGACGCGGATGCTCTGGGGGAAAAAAAAACGAGGGACAACGATTAGAAAACCGGCGTGCGTGTGCGTGAGTTCGCCAGATGGGCGCTGGTTTCCGCAGTACCTTATTTGCCGCGCCACCACCCGTTTCCAACGTTGTTCCCTTTTCGCGGGGCACCACTGGCTCACGCACACACGTTCGACATTTCCCACAAACTGGAACGACGCAATGCGAAGCGCGCCCAGCACCAACACAAACGCTCTCTAGCAACGAGCCCTTGCGCCCCAGCAGAAGCAGCAGCATCGGCAGCGAAACGGATACTTTCGGTCGAGGAATCGAGTTTTCTTCAGGCAGTGCAGCTACAGTCGTTCGCGGTTCGCGGTGGAAAGGTGTTGTGTCGTGATTTTATTCGGCGAAACGAACGCTTTGTGTTCCCCCTTCAGTGCATTTTTGGTCGGAACAATCGGACTCAAAATGTTCAACGCCTACCGTGGTAGCCTTTTTTGAACAGTCTTTCTCTCGGACGGACGGACAATCACAATATGAAAAGCGAAATTGTGGACTTTGGCTACTATTAAAAATGTCTGCAGGGGAAAAGAATACGCTACAGAACGACATTTTGGAGCTGCTGGTTTGTTTAAACAGCAGGCACATTGCCACAATTACCTTCATGTTGCTCAGTACTCGTTCTGACGAATTAATGATTCATCTGTACGTAGCTGACAGTTTTCATAGCGCACTTGACGAATAGCACGAAGAAGCTGTCAAAGGAGAGACGCCGTAAAAGTATTGTGCGAAATACGACGAAGCAAGCGAGGAGAACATTTAAAAAAAACATAATTTTGCCAAACCACCAAGTATTAAAAAGAAGTCGATCGACCGCAAAATGTACGCACGAAAGAAGAATAACGCGATGCGTGGAAAATTTGGCACAGGGCGTAAGATTGACGGGACAAAGTCAGAAGACACGTGGAGCAGACTACACGCGCTCGGTGGAGTAAGTGAGATTGATACAGAGTACAGTGGTGAGAGCAAGCAACAGACAGCGGTTGGATCGATCTTCACGAGCGCACCAGCAGCAAACGTACGACAAAAGATGGCGTGTAGGGCTGGGAGAGGTAGGCAGGGGCGTGTGGAGTGGTGCGTCGCTGGTGGAAGATCCGTTGGCATCAGCGGAGAACGGGGGAGACTTATGTAATGCGTAAGTAGAGTAGAACGCGTACACGTTGTACCGACTTCGGTTTCCGCTATTCTATTTTCTATTAAGCATTGTTTTACTAAGCCGCCATTCAAATATTTCAAATTACCTACAATACATTCGTTGCCTAATCGCGTTTAGTAGTTCGTAAAATATCGTAAACTAATGTAATATATTTCAATTGTTCAGCACACATATCGCATATCCACAGTCTATAGTACTGCAATGGTCGCAAACGATCGCGTCCCATCGCGTGTGCGAGAGTGATGGAACGCGCGGTGTGAGAAAATTTGACACACATTTCGAACTAACCTCCATAGCAATAGCTCAAGCAGCAGAAAGGGGAGCAACTGAGACGGGAGACTGGCGCGCGTGCGCGCGATTTCGTATTTCGTATTTAGCTGCAGTCTCACTAACACATCGATCGACGTCTCTCGCCTCCCGTCTTTCCCATGCAGCGTTTGCGCGCGCATTTCTCATTCCAACACACGCGCTTCGTTCGAACACGTTTCGCTGTGTGGCTGAACTGCTTCCCCCCTCAGATACACCGCGACTCTACACCAAGCGCGCACATGTACATAATGCGGGGGGGGGGGGGGCTTCCTTCACGCGGTCTTTTCCTGCCGCAGTAGGGTTGCTTTGTTCAAAAGTGTCTTTCTTTTGGGAATACCACAGTTCACCGCTTCCTTATGCGGTTGGTCAACGCTGTCCGGTCAGTTGAAATCGTACCGTCGTCGGTGAACGTTCACTTCTAGCTCGAAGTGGGCTACGCTGACCTCGCTTCCTGCTGCTGCTTCTGCTGCTGCAGAGTGTGTGTTAGTGAAACAGAATCGTTCAGCATGTGTGCCGCAGTTCACCATCAGCACCATCGCAGAAGTGGTGGGGGGAGAGTTGTGTGGTGGAGCAGCACCTCTTTCGTGTGCGGCGGGTGGAAACGCGATCTCACTGCCACAAGGAACGCGCGCGCACACCAGCGCACACTACGATGTGTCGTAACCGTTCGTTCAATAGCAGCAGCCGCAGTGGCAGTAGCCGCAGTGATGTTGTGTGCGGACATTCAAACGTCGACAATCTTTCGTTGGAAACGCTCATTCGTTCTCGGAACGTCGCGTTGTGTGGACGTGCTTTTGCTGGTCGGTCTCCGTCTCTGGTTCGAGTTTAGTCGGTCACAAGTGGTGCTAAAGGAAGAAGGAAAAGAGGATTCTGCTGCCAAAGGGGAACAATCTTCTACAGTTTCCAGCGAATACCAGTTCACCATTCGTTTGGATGCGAAGGCAGGCTTTTTCTCCTCATCGTGAATGGTGGACCATGGACCTGATCTGTTCGTGTGATTGAATTTAAAGAACAAATTAAAATCGTTCTTTTGCTGTGCATACAACCAACTGCTACTATTAGGGCACAGCCAAAACGCAGCGCAGTGCTAGTGGAAAAGTGAATTCTTAATTTTCGTTCAGGACAATACGAAAGGCACATTTGATCTTTTATTAGCCAAAGGAGGATACTTGCCTTGGAAGTGCTGGAAATGATTCTTAAAGACATTTATTGCCGGTGTACAAGCTGAAATAACTTCTTTTTTTTTCTGAGCGGCCAACGTTGTCCAACGGAAATTCCCGTCAGGGGTCATGCTGGGTGAAATGGATAGCTTTCTTCTAGTACAATTTTATCCTCAGCCTTCTGCAGACGCTATCAACGTGTTCTTTGGCCCCGAAGATTCTTTCCTTTCCCTTGCCTGTACGGTGTAGGCCAACCGTCGTACTCTTTCTTGCAAGCTAGGTATCTAATTTTAGAAGCAGGAAAGAAATCATACTCAACCGTTTTTAGGTCAACACCCAGAAACAAAACCAGCAGCAGCGAAGAAGTACCCTTGACGAAGCGACACGTCATATTCAGCAAGGCCTTTGAAGATTCTTTTTATTCGCTAGCGTATTTCATGCGTAGAGTAGATAAATTTATCATCTGCCTCTCGGGAGCGGATTTTGTGTGGTATGTGATGGGGAAAAATCCACATGCGCATGCCACACACTGCGGCGATAATAATCCAAGCAGGCGTGAGAAAAAGCCAAATTGCTGCTCTCACTCGCACTCACTACTGGTGGTGGTCATTAACACAGTGAGATTGCGTCATCCGATCTGTATGTTCTCCTCCACGCAATGGCCGAGTGACACGCTGCTGCGCGCTACTTTTGCCCTGCCGTCAAGACAACAGTGGCGAAAAGAGGCCATGCCGAGAGCCCTTCTCGACATCACCTACCTGCGTCCTCCTTTCGTGTTCGCCATCTCTTTCTCCCACAGAAGACGCCACGCGCTAGTCGGCTGCAATGATTTTTTTTCTGATCCCCAACAATCATCGCAAGAGAGAGGGGGTAACTACGGGGAATACCAAGCACACGCATCCGGCAGCAAAAAATCGTTACTGTGCCTCCGCGCCCGGCCAGCGTCCCACCCATCGTACATCGGAAGACACGGAGAGTGTGGTGGCACATCGTTTGATTACTTCCGCCAACACGACACGCAACGCCGCTAGCAGCAATGCTCCAGTAGTCACGTTGTGTGCCCTGCCCTGCCCTTTTCTGCGCGTACTCGCCCGATAAGCCTGTGGGAGCGAGATTAAGGCTTGCTGGTTATCACGTTGAACTATAGTCAGTCTTTTTCTCTCTCCTATCGGTGCAACGGTGCTTCATCGTACGTGTTCGAAAGAAGGAAATCGTGCTCCACGAAATGTGATTGCGCGAATTGTCTGCTCAGCGCGTGAAGTAAATGTGTGTCATCTCAACAGCACGGATTCGCAGATGTGGCAATTATATGACCGGGACGCGCTTTTGCTCTGGCCGAAGTGTGGATATTATCTCGTTCGTCTCCTACGATTCCTCAAGACCTCTCTTGAACAATCGCTTCCAATTTCCGGCAGATTCGTAGTTCTCCTCTTTTATTCTCACCTGGTGATGTCCTAATGCCCGAATCCACTTCAGGAAAGTCCACATCGAAGCAATCGCGAGGACCTAAAAAGCACCAACATCTCTTCCACTGCCTCCTTTTCCCGCCACCAGAGAGCGACAGTGTAGCGTGTAGTATTGCCAGCTGCGCGCTTGCGCCGCACACAACATCGAGGCACGCGGAACATCAGTGTGTCATCATCATTGTTGGAGGAGGAGGGGGCTCCACACACGATCGAACTCGAACCCGTCAATGTCGTTGATTTTTCTAACTTCGTTTGTAGAATTGAGAGTTTGACGCGCTTGTTGAATAGGCCTGTTTATGGCTTGAACATCACGCGTTTATCTTAAAGTCCTAAAAGGTTGTTTTCCTAACTTTCGACGGAACACAAAATCGAGGTTAAATAAAATCACCTTTCAAACCACATGCGCGCCCCATACTCGCTTCACAACGTTCGTCTCTTTTCCCCGAATTCGTCATCGCTTCGACTCGCTTCAAGTCATTAAAAAAGTCCGCCTGTTCGTCGTATGCAAATGTTTCAGCGTTGTATTTTCGCCGAGCGATCGCCCCAACGCCCGCAAACGAGTTTCTCCCGCCGCAGTACGTGTCTGACCGACTGACTGACTAACTTACTGCTTGCGTGATGATGTATTCGTGCAGCAGCAACTGTGCAGTAGTGTGTGCGGTTGGCAATCGGCAATCTGTGTCATCATCATCATCATCATCGTGTTCGCTGATCGTTGTACGCGGTCCAACATCCTCCCCCCCTGAAAAAATCGCGAAAGAGAAAAAAAAAGCTTCCAACGAGAAAATCACGAGTCGCGGGATCGACCGATATATTTGCGTGACTTGCTCCTCCAACGCCGATGCGATGGGGCTCGTCGCGTTTCTCGTGCACGAGCGGGATGGACCGATACAGCATTTGTGGAGCAATCAGCCGATCCTCTCTTTCTCACTGCATCTGACGGCACCTTTCTATTCGTGCGATCGTTCGTTCTCACTCTCTCCCGTCCCAGTTTCCCTTGGTAACGCGAGCTTTCTTCCTCTTTGCTCACGAGCCACTCGCTCTCGTTCTTTCTCGCTCTCACGCGAGCACAAACACGCGGAACGCTAACTGTACTGTGACCTCGATCGCGCGCGCTGCTGTGGATGATGCCGATGATGATGATGATGATGTGATCAAGCGTTTCACAGTCGCGTTTCATTTGTTCTCTCATTTTTTTTTCTCGCTCGCACACAAACACGCAGGTCCCCAACCGCATGCTGCGCATACTCGGATTGCTACCTCCCCTTTTTTTTTCGCCACGATTCCCCCCGCGAAAAGACCGTTCAATTTTCGATATCTCTTCAGTTGTGTGTGCCGCTGCTGCCGCCTGTTGTAAGCAGCGTGGCAGTAGAGGCAAAGTTTTACTTTTTTTTCCAATGTATGTATGCTCCTCGAAACACAAAGCAACGCCAAACGCAGGCAAGTTTCTCATACGCGCCGCCAATAGAGCCAAACTCGCTGCTTCGCTATAACTAATATCATTCACTTGAGTCGGAGTTTCGCGTGTGATGGAGCAAGAAGGGTACGGGGTGGATGGGGGGTTGGTGGGGTGGGGTGCAACTGTGCTTGGTTGCCGAGGGGGGAGAAATAACAACTTGAAGATAATTAATATGAGCAACATGGCGGCGGCAGCGGCAACGTCGCACATCGCCGTCGTGTGGTTAAAGGGAAGTTAGAAGTGGGGGGGGGGGGAGGGGATGATGGCAAAAAAACCCAAACGCTGCAAGGCGAGATAGGAGGTTTTTTTTGTTAGTTCTGTCTCGAACCGCTCGATGCTAGGATGCAGGGAACTTTGGGGAGAAAAGAGGAGTAAGCAAACAGAACACACCACAGACCTACTTTTCCGGGAAAAAGTTAAACGATGGACGGTCAACCGCGAGGGGTACCCACCTCTCCACAAACAAAGTAAAGAAATAATGTTACAGAGCAAAATGCGCCAACGAACACGCGGGTTTTGTCTCTCAAGTTCAGATCATAAACCCAGAAAAGGGCTGAGTTGGCGCATACAAATCGCTTGGAAAATGAAGGGCGGCGAGCCATTGTCAGCAAATTCAACAATTTTCTTCCAACATGCATACATATCCTCATAATCATCATTGACAATCGTGTAGTATTATTTTATTTAATGATTTTCATACTGCATACTGCATGATATCTACTGTAATTGTCTAAGTCGGACTGGCATGTAATTAGATGTGCTTGGGTTTTTTTCCCCCCTTTACCTGCCCTGGCATAACCAGTCATGAAAGCAACCGCCAAGACCACAACACCCCCCAGCCCTTGCACGCAATAGAGAGCCCCTTTCCGTTTTCGACCCCATGATCGCAGTAGGTGTGTTTTGTTGGCAGTGGAAAAATACTAATAATAGCCCAGCACACAGCATACTGGCGGTTTTGAAAATGCTCCTCGGTGCCAAACGAACTTTTCTGGGAAGTATTATGCATAAAACATGAAATATAATTATCACTAAGCGATATATTTATGTTAGAGGATACCCTTTAATTATTGTAGATGAATTCTTAAACATTCAATAATGTTGCAATTTCCCAAAAAAAGAAACGATCAACTGATGAGTAAAATAAACCTGGAGGAAAATGATAGTTATCTGGCAAAACCAAGCGCTTGCATTGTAGCGGTGGTAAAGCAAAACTAATGTAGAGAAAAAACCCTCCCAACCCACCATCGCCAGGGAAAGAGCAAAAAAAACCTCGCTTCGTCCGCTCAGATTCCACCGAAAGACCTTGAAACAGCCAACACCAAACGCGCTTCAAACGAATTCGATCGCAGTAGCGCGCGCCTCGCACGAACACGAGTGTGTGCAGAAACGAACTAATACACACACCCAGAGCACAGAACATTTTATTTGCGCGCAACGGCAAATGAAATAAAAGAATACACGCGAACCCCCCCCCCCCCCCCCCCCGGTCCATCCCAGCCTGACGACAAGTTTGACCCGCATATTATACACAGCAGCGCGAGAAAGAAAGAGAGGCGCACAACTTTAGATTTAGGCTAGTTAGATTAACCAACACGCGTCGCGGAATGTCGCGGAAGATGAAGCGCGCGGATGGATGGACGAAAGAGAGGCACAGAGCGAGCGGAGGGCCTACTACATATAGTGCTAGAGATCGCGAATGTCGTAAGGGCGAGGTAGAAATAAATAAATAAAAATAAATAAACGAACGGCGGTACGATAAAAATGGGTTACGTAAAATGATGAAACCGACCACCGACCTGCAAAAGCCGACTCACCCAAATAAACCTGCTTGCTTCAAGCGGCGAGAATCATTGGTTATGATGAAACTGCCGTGTATGTGTAATTTCGCATCGGGAAGTGATCCATCGGGTATGCGTTCTACTGCGCGTAAGGATTGGTAGGGGTTTTTTTTTTGTTTGACAGATCGAGCCACAGTCTGCTAAGCTTTCTCAGCCTACGCGACGCGCGCACAAGATTGTTAGAGAACGAGCTTCGCCAGTGCGCGCGCGAAAACGATCATTCTTCCACTGTGTTTTTTTTCTTTTACTTTTCTCTAAACAACCGATGGGTCCGCCTCTTCGAAACCCCTTTTTTCTCTGCGCAAAATGGCACTAAACAACAAGAACACGCCAGAGTCAGAAGAGGGGCCAAATAACGGGTTGTAGGGAGCAGTGAGGAAATAATCTAACATCGCGTATGGTGGGGTTAGTATTCACGTCTAAGCACGTAACCGCATGCTCGCACACACATACACGCGGGTTGATGGCGTTAGCTTTTGTGCTGTCTCTATGTGCGCACGGCTCGCTGTGATGTGGAAAGGGATCGTATAATAAACGGCACGTACACGTTGCTGTTTTTAGGTCACGTAGTGTGGACTTTTTTTTTCTGGTTCCTATCGATGCCGTTGGTTTAGAGCTGCGTATCACCAAAACTATACAGATGCGCCAAGGGCTTTTGATGTGTGGTACGCACTTTACGGTGTCTACTTTAGACGACACTTTCTTATACATACGTGGAACTGTCAATTTTCTAAAAACTTTATCGCGGCACACGCGATCAACAAAGCCAAACACACAAGGCAGGCTTCCCAGTTTGAACACGGACACCATTTGCCAGCCGTCATTTGCGAAAGGGCGGGGGGGAGTGACGAGCAAAACAACATACAAAGTGGCACATCATTTACAGTGCGCTCCGTGATATTATGACCAACCGTGCCGCATGCATGCAAAAGTGTTACGAAGCTTGACGAAAAGAGAGCCACTTTGTAAGTTTGCGTGTGTATGCAAGTCAGAGAGATGATAGAGAGAGAGAGATAGAGAGGGAGATAGATAAAGGCATGATTAGAGAAAGCATGCGGAATGGCTTTTATTTCAAGGCAAAAGGGACAGGAGATAGGATCGGGAGGACGCACCTGAAGGAGATGTGGAAGGAGATCAAAACGTCTGCGGAAGGGAAGGGAACGAGGTCTCTACGTCCCCTCTCTCGCCCTCCGGCATCCTTTCCTCCAGGAGCCCTTTGTTCCAAAAACTGCTTTCCAGTCGGTGTAACTCTTCTACCATCACTTTACTATTCCGTTGCCTTCTTTGTCTCCGAGGATGGTTGTAATTTTTTTTTTCTTTTCTAGTTTCCAACCTGATTAGATCGACGGGCTGGGGAGCTGCGCTAGTGTTTGTGCCGTGAAACCGTCTCCCCCTTCTCGCTCTTACTCGCGTTGCCCGCATGTCGTTTTTCACTCTCGCGCGCATGTTCGTCTATCCCTTGGGGCTCCAACACACGATTTCAAATTCATCCCCCTACTTTCAACCCCCCCATGAACGCCCTGCGACTTGCAACGAAAAGCGGTCGCGAAGCGGCTGTATCACACTGCCCTACTTCCTGAACACTCGCGCGATGATTCCCACACACACACAAACTTAAAAGCAATACAAAACCAGAAAATAAAAAAATATATAATAAAACGAAAGAAAAAGTAGCACAAGAAGAACTCCTTGTGAGTCGATTTCTTTATGTTGGCTGGGGGTTTATGTGTGTGCAAGCAAGACGATTGTGTGCTGCGTCTTACGAACAAACGGACGTTTGTTGTGCTTAGATGATTTTGAAAGTTTGTTGCTGCACTGCTGGCGAAGGAGAAAAAAATAAAGAAAAGCTGTGTGGGGGGAGTGAGGCGGGGGGATGGGGGCATGTTTGGGAGCAGGCGAAGGAGCTGCTTTGTTGAAGCGCAGGACTGTGGTCGGGACACAGAAAAAACCCTCTATGAACGCTTAGATTTCTATCGCGTGCGAGTTTTGTTATATAACTCCAAAAAAACAAAATAAAAACACTAAAGCAACATTGACTTGGAAATAAATGGAAAGGAGAACAAAAATGAAAGAAAAGTCTGGTGAAATATGAAATATTTTGAAATTATGAAGTGAATGCAGGTAATAAACAACATATGAGAAATAAAATACTAAAACGTTTTTCACTTGTAATAGTTTTTTCATAGCATAAAACACACTTAAAAACATAATAGCATAACATTTCGAGTTAAGAACAGAAACATTAGAAGGAGCGAAACATAATTAAAGGGTATTGAAAGAATCGCAAAACATTTTCCTGAGACTTATCCATCAGCAGGACAGGACTGCAGTGAAACGGTTCAAGGGCTTCTCGCGGGCTGCAGGCGGCAGACGAAGGCTAGGACGGAAGCGAACGGTCCGTTTGTCAGCTCTTGCCCCAAACCCCCCCCCCCCCCCCCCCCTCACCTCCTCTCTCTGGCTGCCAGTTCTGCTCCACCATATGCTGCTCGGCAAAGATCGAAAGGCAAGGTTAAACGACGCAAGGAAAGGGTTGTGTGAGTAAGGGGCAAAGCAATCAAACAGAAAAGAAAGGCACAGCATTTGCTGCAACGTTTCTCCAGTGAGGAAAAAGGATGGAAATCCCTAGCCCCGACTTTCGTCGGTGTGTGTGCGTGGAGCATTAGATTGCTTTTGGGTGCTGCGGGCGACGAAATGATACAGGGATGGTCGGGAGAGAAGGATGGGGAGAGTGTGGAAGGGGGGGGGGGGGGGTTGGTTCTTTGAGGTTGGAGCGAGGGGATACTGATTCAATCATGCGCAGTGGAGGCCAGCAAAAGCATAGCTTCGTTCCTGCCCTCAAGCACACAATCGTCTAACGAACATCTATGCTACTCTGTTGGTTTGTTTCCTCATTTTGGGGACTCGCTTTTATCTCTTTCTCCATCATACACACACATACACATACACGATCATGCTCGTTTGCAGCATAATTCAGCGGCACAAAGAAAGAAAAAAGTAGGCGAAAAAACCCACTGACTTCTTCTTCGTTTCTCCACTTTAAGAAAGCAACATCTCCTTTCTGCATCGCAAACGCTTTCCTCTTCGGGGCGCGATGGTAAACGAAGGGAAGGAAGAGAAACCTATCAAGAAACTAACTGTTCCGTGCACACACAAACACAGTTTCATGCCTTGGAACGGGTGGAAGCGGTAAATATGATGACAAGCATATCTTCCAGCATCCAAAAGTCAACTGTTTGCCCTTTCTCTCGCCGCGACGACGAGCGGAACCGATTTGGATTTGGCCTAATTAGCTGGAGATAAACTAATCTTACTGGGTTTTGCTGTGCTGTCGTTTTCCTCCCTTATGTAGAGAAGATTGTGTTACAAAGAGTTAAACAAACTTAGAGCTAAGTTTTGCTTATTGCACGTATTTTGTGAATTGAAAAATCAATGCCTTTCGGAAATATATAACGTTTGTTATGAACTCTGGAATATACGTTTTATGTAGCATAATTAAAATAGTTCGGGTTTGTCTATCAGGAAAATTCCAGAAGAAGCCTTTTGGAAAATTAACAACCCTCAGCAATTGCAGCTTTCCCATGCCAATAAACGGTAATGTTTAAAGCGCTCCCCCGTGCAGGGTGGAAGAGAAAAACTCACTCCACGTAAACCGAGCTGTAGAATAAGAAAACTCGGAATTTCTTTCGGAGAAAATAACGCCAACGAAAGTAAAAGTAGTTAGTGCCGCGCTCGCTTTGTTCCTCTGCGCCCCCCGGGCTTCTCGCGTGGGAGCTTTCCAATGCCTCGCTCTTTGCCTTTTGCTTTTCACTTATGTCATGGATACGTTTTCCCCCGCGTACACCACGAAAGCCTACGAAGGATGTGGTGCGTTTTAAATGCAATACGTCCGTATTGCCCGCCGACCAGGGGAAAACTGTGGGAAAATAAATGATCGAAAGAAAAAAATAAGTCAACCGAATCGGAGCAGCATTGCTTATCTTATATATTCTACTCACGATCGAATGTAAGAATGTCACCGAATAATCCGGTTTGTACATGTGTTTTCAAATTTAATTTCGAAGAACGAATTGCCCTTCGCTCATTTCTAGTTGATACAAAAAACAAAACCGAATTGTTTCGAAAATTTACGATGAAGCAGTAAAGGAGTTTGTAGTAACATCTGGCATCCTGGTACAAGAGCGAAATTTGATGTTTATGATGCCTTCTCAAAATTGTTCGAAAATATAAATGGTTGCTATCGAATGGGCCAAGGCAAGTTGGAAGATAGTCAAGCCCTCAGTTTCGCACGGAGCGCATCCGTTTCCTTCGCGTCGTAAGCTTTTCGCTGGGAAATAACATAAGAACGGACTTCAACTCCCGGTACAAACTCCGTAGGGAGAAAGAGAGAACAGTGACTGTCGTTGGCTTCGACTTCAGACAAATGAACCAAATAAGATGTCCTTGTTTCTTGGGACGAAGGATTTTATCGTGTCCAATAGTTCGGTTGCCTTGGTGGAACACTGCTCGTAGAGTTGTATAAGACATTTTATTCTTCAACGAAACTTGAATACCAGAAACTATTGAAATTCTGGCACAACGATCCATTTCGAATAGGACCCTCAAACTCGGCCAGGAATTTCGAAACTTTGAATTTCTGTCTCTCCAAAGTGCTTTGGGCAGGGGAACCAAAGGGCAGGTTTGGCGACGTTGTAGACGATTCGTTAATCCAATTTGTCTCTCATTTACGTTTTTCTGGGACATTGACTAACCGTGTTTTGGGGGGAGGGCAGAAACACAAATACGCACGCACTTCCCGCACCCGACACGAATGTACGCGCAATTGGATTCCCGACCAAACCAGTGGAGGACATAAAAAAAAAGCTTTACGGA
Source organism: Anopheles atroparvus (assembly GCA_914969975.1). Classification (NCBI taxonomy): domain Eukaryota; kingdom Metazoa; phylum Arthropoda; class Insecta; order Diptera; family Culicidae; genus Anopheles; species Anopheles atroparvus. Next base: position 13,826,561 of record CAJZCY010000003.1, on the reverse strand, counting down.
AATAGTTTTCCTGTTCGCCCTTCTGTCCGAACGCTATCTGTCAAGCTGTGACAGACAGTAGGAAAAAAAAGTAGGGTGGAGCGGAAAACAGATTGAGCGGGGGATGGAGAGCGCTCGGAAAAGCTAGCAAAGTTCCGGAAAGCCGAACCGACACTCCGGATGATCTCGGGTGATGGAATTTTTGAATTTGGTCTGGAATGTTTTCAGTATACGATTTGCTTTGGGTAAGCAAATGCGGGTGTTCCGGAATGGAGGAAAGGTTAGCCGGAGGATTATAATCCGATCCTTCGCTCGCTGGGCGCCAGAGGCGATAATTGAAAATTCTTTTTCAAATAACGACAGTCAGCCAGCAGTGAAGGAAGAAGGATTCGTGCTCGTCGACCCTGTTCGTGCTGTTTGGCGAATGGTGATTTGTTTCGCATGAAACATTAACTTTTGACGAAGATTTACTTTCCGATTCCGTCTGGCTTTTCTCTGGCATTTGCTCCACTCTGATCAAGACATTTTGAACCGTGCAATTCCAAATAAAGTTTCGCTTAACTTGTTTCTTTGTCTTATCGATTTCCATTCCAATCCTTTGACGTATTTCCGCTGACTTTAACTTGTTTTTAATTTCAATATTTTTAGTGCTTATGTGTGCATGAACTGAGTCAGAAAAAAAAGATCATAAGGAAACACCTACCCAGGTGCATCGTTTGGATAGTTTGCGACCCCAAAAATAAACCAAACCAGAAGAATGACGCGCTGCGATGCAATTAGACTCCCAACAGCACCGCCAAGCCAGAATGTTGCGTAAACAAAATCAGCTGGCGAACGAACACCGGCGGTGTATGCTCTCAGAAAAACCACCAACACAACATTTTCCAACCCACCGGGGCGATGCATATGCAACTTTAATAATAATAAAATGTCAGAATGCCGAAAGCGGGTGCACGCTAAATATAACCAGGGTTCCATTCGGCGTACGGAGCCGGTTCGTAATGAAGCAAAACGTGCCAAATACTGGGCGAGGCAGACTTGAAGGACGTCTGGCATCGGTACGGGCGCGGGGATAATTAAAACTGTGCCCCAGAAATAATGCTAGATCATCTATCAAACTATTGGCATTTAGCAACGCGCGAACGGATGGAGGATGCTAATTTTCTTAGCGGTCCAAAATAGATTTGCGCACACACGCCAAGACTGTGAGGATGTAATCCTGGGCTTATTTACGGGGAGAAACGGGAGAAGATGCTATTAGCAGCCTTTCATGTGGGGGTTTATCGATAGCTTCATTAAATATTGTACTAAAATAGGGTGTAATGCGTCACCGATCCTTGCCGGTCTGGTTTCTCATTATGGTGTGAGGATTGGGAGAGTCATATTGGAAACTATAAATGCTATTGAAAATAACAATTTTGGATTGACGTTTAGGGTATCTTATGTTAATTATGAGCAATGCATCGATGGTCATCAATCAATTATCAATACGAAAATCATACAATCAATCAGTTGTTATCCTAGGAATAGTCCAACGATAATAACGAAATGCTATTGCTTATTCGTTTTCAATTGATTCACCTATTTCGTTTACAAAGTTAGTAAGAAACAAAACTGGTTATGTTTGCCTCGCATAGAGATCATTCGTTCACCTTCAATCGTAACCCCTTTTTAACGTCCCTCTGATGTCACCACTTGCATATACCCCTGCCAAGTGCAGTTGCAACACACGGTGCAGCCGTTTCTCTTCGCTCAAAGTAACCAGTTCGGCTGTTCGATCATTAGTGCTGAAAACAAAGCAACACTTTGGCCAACTGGCACCTGCATCGGGTGATTTCCTTTCACTTCCCTCCCTCCCGCCCTCCATGAGGCGGTTCAAGGTGAGGCAGATTAATGCAATGTCGTTTAACATATTATTTTTAAATTGCACCGCACCAGCAGAGCTAGCAAGCAGCAGTCAACTGCAGCTTTCGGTGTGACAGCTTTTGCCTAGCCGCTTCGTCGCGTTAGATCGTTTCTTCCCGTCCGCGCAATGGCCCCAATGGTGGGATTTGTCTCGCTTGCAAATGCCCCCTTCAAGTTGCAACTCTCAGCAATCCCGCGGTTGGATTCGTCCGGGGGCAGGCTGGTCAAGACGCTGGCCGTACCGGGCGGGACACTGCCGTCACTGCATGTCGGCCTTTGATTTACGATTGTCATTAAACGATGCGAAGCTTTTCCAACCGCTTCAGCAGCAGCAGCAGCATCGTCGGAGGTCGCCTGCTGGTGATGTACGCGGATGCAACTCCACTCCCTTCGTCGGGTGAGGCGGCTTTTATGTGTGTGCAGTGCAGTGTGGATTACGTAACGTGAGTTACGACGATTGTCATCTGGCCGCGGCTTCATCGGTGTCACCTGATGTTGGGAGAATGGGTCGAGAGATTTACGCTGGAAATCTTCCCTCTAAGTAATGCTGCTTTAACAGCTTCGTTTTAATTTAGCTTCGACAGTGTATGTATTCCCAGTGGAGGATCTTTTTAAATTAAACTCCTAGAGCAAATGTCCTACTTGTATAATGGGATTAAGGGATAGATTTTTAATATTATTTTCCTTTCGGATATAAATTGCACTATAAGTCATCGATATCATGCCATGAAATATTGCTCAATCCAATCAGCTGGCTGACAGCAGGACAATGTAATGGTTCGCTTTCTAATAACCAGGGTGGTGATTACGGCGCTTCGATCAAATCAAATTAATGCACCTTTAAAACGGAAGCGATCGTCATCGCCGGTACGGTGCCGGAAGCGCCACGCTGAAGGTTAAAAATGCACCATAATCCGATTATATTGTACACAGATGGGCTGCGCTGAATTGATTGCCCTCGATCTGCACTTCTGCACACAGTTTGTCTAGCTCTTTCCCCCACCGCGCGCCATGTAAATTTCCCCCATTTTTTTCTTTGCGTTCTGAACATCGAATTATTCCACTTCACTTCCACTCGGCTTGCATCGTTTGGGTATAGCGAAATAAAGTACGGCGTCCAAATTAATCATCCTCACCGTTCGGAATGGAAAACGCCAGCCGCGAAGGATCTCGCTCGTTATTTATCGGACGAGCCATCATTTTGCAAACTCATGCCCCCCAACATCATCATCATCATCATCATCAGTAGTGTCGCCGTCACCTTCGTCGTCATCAATTGCGCCATTGCGAGGCGAACTGGTGGATCATTTACTTTTTGCATGCCAAATTAGACACGTTTGACGACACGGAGGAGTAAGACAAAGAAGCAACAACAAAAAAACAAAATTCTGGATGGGAAACGGAAACCGAACAGGGAAGGGGGTGGCATTAAACCGTGTTTGCTAATTCAACTGTCCGGCATGTGTGTTTGTGACTCCCAACAAACAGGTTGGTCCAAACTTTGCCCAGGCAAGTTATAGTTGTAGTATAGTTGGTGAAAGATGTAGCCAACAGTAGATGGAAGAGATATTGCCTTCTCTTCAATATTACCAGGATATTCCATGAGCTGTTCCACCTAACAAATCTAAATGTATCATGGTTAAAATCGTTTTTCACAAACTCAACCCGTTTGTTGTACATACATATTAGAAACTATCGAAATTTCAACTTTCCTACAAAAATTTGGAAAATGGAGGACACAAGGATTTGCTTCTGTAAAAATCAAATCTTTCGGATACTGTTATACATACAAGTGATAATATTAAACAAAAATTGTTAGCTTCGTATACTTTGGTCGCCACTGTACTGTATTTGGCCAACACATCCACATCCGGGGCATGCAAATCCCCTGATGTGCACTCTACGCTCCACGCGGCCGCACTCTCGAGAGGGAAGCCCCCTAGTTCTATCCCTTTGGTTATAAAACACGGAATGGCAAAAAAGAAAACTCCAGTAAGCGGCTCGTGAGTTGTGTGTGAATGTTTTTTTCTTCTTTTTCCAATCCTTAGGGAAAACCGGTCGCTTGGGTAAGCGGAACGGGGGCTCTGGGTGGAACGGTGCGGACGAATTAATTCATTTGATGACAACATTTGCCTCACGTCAGCCACCACCCGCCTTCCCTGCCCATTCTTCGGCGCAGGTCAGGTCATATGCTAATGTCAAATGAAAGCTCCCCCCCTCGCGATGTATGTTGCTGCGGCTCGCGTGCTCGCGTGTGTTTGTGTGGAGGGATGGGGAGTGTCCCGTGTCGCGTACGTCGGTTCGTGCTGCAGTTCCCTTTCCAAACCCCCTTCTCAACCCCACCCATCTCTGCCCGCTAACGGACCGGGGTCCATCGTACAGCAATTACCACTCAACGAAATGAACAGTTTAAAGCTTAATGTCCATCATTTGCACTCGGCACACGGAGCCGGGCGGAAATATGTGGATGTGGAAAACAAAGGAAAATGGAAAAATAAATAGAGCAAACATGACCGATATCCCTTTTTAGGTTGAAAGGGAACGATGAGAGCGCCCCGATCCCCCGTCCCGTTGATGCGGGAAAATCCGAGCGGCTAGGAAATCCCTTAACATGTCCTCGTTTCATTCTGACCACCACACACGTTGTTTGGGGGACGATTTGTGTCCTGCGGCGGTACTGTTGTCCATTTTCATAAGCGCCCAGTGAATGTTATTTAGATTTTGACACATTATTTGCAGCATCCTTCACCGGCAGGGCGAAATGTGTGGCTGTGGTTTCGGAATTGGATTTCGTTGACATACGATGCGTGGGCAGGACGACAGTAGGAAGCAGGGGGAAGAGGAAGAAAACCGTGTTGTGTAGCTTTTTGTTGTTGCTGTTGGTTTGCTTACCAATACCAGGAAAGGTGTGTCCCGGAAGAGCCACATTAGGTTGCACCGTTCCGTGAAATTATGCGACTGACACATCCTGCATTCCGGAACCGATCGAATCGGCAATTGGCAACATAATGTTTCTGGCTAGCACCCCCCACCACCCCCCGGAAAAAGGGGCAGCAGGCAGGCGGCACTCTACTGGCGGTCGATGAACCGATGTGGCCACCCACTACTGACGATCTGTTGTCGAATGGAATGATGTGGTTTTTATGTTGGCGTTTTGTCCATGTGGCTGTTTCCTTTTGTTTTGTCAGATAATCCTGTTGTGCAATATTGTAATTTTTCAAAATACCCGATCAATTCCAGCTATGAATAGAAAATAAATTGCTTTTATGTGGCTCCTCTGGCTTCAACCGAATGTGCTTCAATGTTTCAAACAGATTAAGGGGTTTCCAGCTTAAGTAGAATTATATATTCCCTTGCTTTGCGTTTCAACCTACTCGACCTTGATAAATGTATTGAGTAAAATTTTCCTCACTCCTTTTCTAATCCATTTAATATTGATGTTTTTTTTTAAACTCTCTTTGGAGTTAAAGTGCCAAAGAGTTCATTGGGGTAAAGCTGTAGCTAAAAAGGAAATGAAAAGGATAAAAAGATAAAAAGGAAAGACAACAATCCAGTGCAAAAGGATATCTTAATTTAAAAAAAAAAGAAAATCAAACCATGGCGATAGGATTAATAGGATTAACCGTTGTGTTTCCTCTTCAAGATCAATTTTTTTATCTGCCGGCCGTTTTGGCAGTATTAATCTAATCTCTTTCGCTTTCTTTCGCGGGAGGGGCCTGGGCAAGAAGAGCCAGTGAACTTTTTCGATCGAAATCGATCCCCCTTTGCCCGCAGCCACAAGCCCAATGGGTTATGGGAGCTTTCGGTGTGCAAAAGCAAAACACTTAAGCGGATAGCCAAACCGTATCGATGCCACACAAACTGGAACACTCCGAACCTGTGCAGCAAAGGCTATGATTAGAGGGGTAGGTGTAACAAAAAAAAAGAAGGCCAAGGAGCAGGGAGCGAAAAACATCGACCGACAACAAACCACTCTAACTTTTAAGCCCCCCCGAGGCGGTAATGAACAGAAGATATACGTTGACGATTTGAGTGAGGGTTTTTCGGTGAAAAATGGCCAAAAGAAAAAGAGAGTCGGGCAAAAAGAAGAACAAAAAAAAACAACCTCCCGGCAGCCCGTCCGCGTGCAAGTGGCAGGGCAAAATAAATAAATTTTATTTAGAAACTTTCACGGCGCGCACACGCAACCCACGGTTGGGCCAAGCGAACCGAAACCACGCGGATTGCCAAATAGAAAACTTTTTAAACGTCGCTGGACCGCACTGACCATCGAGGGAGGGGGAAGGAGTTGGCTGCAGCCAATGCAAGGCATAGGAGAAAAGGCGCGGGAAAAAAAGACTCTCCCCGCGCTGTCCGCGTGGATGCAGATGCGGTAGGAAAGAGAGGAAAAGAAGGTGAAAATGTTATGACGGAATGGCGTAATCCTCCATTCGTGAGCGAGGACCCGTGCGGCGGGGAATGGGAGGATGGGGATGATGGACAAGGGGTTGGACCTTACGAAATCACACACAAAACGCGTTGAAGACCTCCACCGAAAACCCTCCGCGAGTCTGCAACCTTTTTTTTCGATGTTTCGAGAAATATAAAGAATACCTGGGAAAAAAGGAGGGTATCCAGTAGATGAGTTGATTGAAGAGAATGAAAACTTATTATAGCCCTCCATAATAGGACCGTCTTCTGCGAAACCTAACTTTGTGAAGAGTGTGAATGATAACAAACTCAATTACGTTCAAGAATTGTGATTAGAAAAGTAAAAAGGTTATAGTTCCGGGAGAATTGAAATTGAAAAGTAGTTGAAAAGATTGTGATGTTGCAAAAAACAAAAAATGTTTTAAATGAACCATAGTTTAATTAAGTAAAAATTGGAGTCTTCATTAAACTGTCCACAACGCCGTGAAGACTTCGTTTATGTACGCAACCGCTTACCTGGTCAGCTGTTCGCCTGCCAGCCACAGTGTTTCCCACCTCCTCCTCCTCCTCGCCTTTCAGTTCCATTCGAATCAAACCAGTCGTCCCCCGATTCGATTCCCTTTTCTGCCCTTCCGTCATTCCTTCCCGCGCGGAAGTTTTCTCAGCGAGACCGGAATCCGAACGGTTTCGCGTGGTCCCATTTGCTCGCTTCGTCGTGATTCAATTGAACCGAAACGACAGCACAAACCTAGATTTCAAAATGCAGTTGCATAAATTAGGGCCCCAGCCCGCAGGGGCAGGAAAACGCCGATCGATCGGAAGGCGTTCCGGGGGTAGCAGTAAGAATGGGCACGAGCGTAAATGTGGCGTTAGGGGGGAGAATTGGCACAAAACGTCACCGTTGTTGCTTTTTGTAGCTGATTCGCGGGCTTAAAACTTCCAACTTCCGAAGATGGATCGTAGGTGCATGTGCAAGGGATGCAACAAACCAAAAAAAAAGCCCTCCAACAGTTAACTCTGGTGCGGTACTGGGAAAACTGCTGACTCGAATTGGCGAGCCGGTTTTTTCGTGTCTAGCGCTCTTTTCACTCCACGAACTCGGCCATTCGGAGTGACCAAGTTTTGGCTGCACTGACATCGATGTTATTTTTTAAGCCTTACATTTTTAGCACAGGAACCTTCTTTTCTCTCGCAGACGGTGCGACGTGTTTCGTTTCGTGCACACGGCTGTAATGGACAATTGGTCGGGTGGTTTCGTTGGTTTCGCTTCGCCGAGCTCACGCCGTTCTTTGCGTGCGAAAGATTTCCTACGGAAACTGCACGCTTAGACGTGATCCGGTGCTTCGGGAGAGCTGATGCCGTCCCTCATGGGAATGAGGACTGAGGACGGATAAGTCGAGTCGTGGACGATGGACGACTAAGCGCTTCTTGCTAACCTACTTTTCGCTGGGAAATGGAAATGAGCTGACCAGCACCAGCAGAAACGGTGAATGAGCAGCGGTTTAATTTAAACTGTCCAGTTGCAGTCACAATGTATGCGCGCTCAATGTGTTTTCAAATCCATTAAAGAACATGGAGCATAAATTTTGCATGCAATTCATGTCGCCTTGCACAAACGATTGAATTGTGTAACGTAAATTACCCGCTGCTTTTCAATCCAGCATTTGGGAGTGGGTTTTTTTTAATGCATAATATTGTGCTGATACCTTTCATTTCAGCTGCTAGCTGCATTTTCTTTTTCCATGGAACGCAATGTGAACAAGTGAAGAGTTCAAAATGTTCGTTTTTTTTTAAACTTTTTTACAACCGGCGACTAATTTTTGTCAACCTGGCTGTTTTTAAAACAACACCAGCCAGAAACGGTACACTTTGTAGGGCTGACGGAAGGGACACAAACCAAACAAACAAAACCAAAAACTTGCAAACACATGTATAAAACAGGGAGGAACCTATACTTGCGGTACCCCAGCACCGGCGAGGCGGCTCGGTTTTATTTTTCCCCCGCTCGCAAAAAAACCCGATCCGTTTGTTTCGTCTTCGGTCGGATTTTAAAGTTGTTAAGTTTCATGTTTCGCTGTCTGGAAAATGGTGCTGTAGTTTTCCGCACACGTAAACGTTCTTTTCTTTTTATTTTGCTCAGTCTACGAGTCGTACAATCGCGGACATTTTTTTTTCTTATTGTACCCTTGCACACGCTGCGTAGTTTTATTATTAGTAACATACAGTGGTATTTAAACCCTGCCGATTCTGCTGACGCTGCGAATGGGAAATGTGGCTGCGGATTTCGGAACCATCGTGAACCATGTTGTCACGGAGTTCGGAGTTCGACCAGCAGAAAGTAGATGGGAATTGTTTCCCTCACGCTGGCGGAAGTGGTTATCATCCACGGGTTTCCCTGCTGATGAAGTTAACGCGATGGAAAAAAAGACGTTTTTTGAGTCGTCTAACTCACCTTTGGCCTACGTCCAGCGGTGGTGCAGTGCCGTCCAACCGCAAGCCCACATGATCGTCGGTTTCGGTTTGTGGTTTTCTGTCCGTGGCGTTCCGCTGACCCACATTTGGCTTCTCCCTCAGATTGCCACAGGTTTACGCTGGTCTACGACTAATAATTTATCCACAGCTCTGGTGGCTCAATCAAAATGACCTCACCGTATCCCACGCTCGATTCACCTCGCACCAACCGGGCTTTTCATATATAAATTACTAATATCGAACGCCACTCCACTCCAGTGGGCGATAGAATAAATGGAGCCGGATGAAACGAACAGGAAAAGCTGGAATCATTTATGGGGGCCGCCCTCGGATCCGTTGCACGTGGAGGTGATTGGTGCGTTATCGAATGTCAATAATGAATCAATATTTTTAACCAATTACGGTGTAATTAGAACTTCACCACCACTTGAAAAGTGTATGTACTTTATAAAAAAGGTTGCTGGATGTTTTATGTAGAAAATTTACTAACCGCATCAAGCAGCTACCAACCTTTCTATGACAAAAAAAAATCCTAGATGCTACCGTCCTACTGCATTTATCGCTGTGTCGTGATGTGTCGTGGAAGAATGAGCACTTGTTTTTCCATACCATTCTGGGAGGCACATTGATCTAGCAAACGATCGCATCCATTAATAAATAAATAGATGTTTCATCAGCTTCCTAGAAGCGCAGTATTATTAGTCGGCGTCAGATGCAATCATTCGATGTACTAAGTGATTCGTGGAAGTCGCAACGCGAACGAGTGCAATAGCGAGGTAATTATTTGCATATAAATAGGTTAGTCGTAGTACAATCATACAACGTTTTGGTCTGTGAGTAATTTGAACCTAATTCCAGTTTGGTTGGAAAATTTGAAATTTAATGAAACTTTCTTCTGGAGAACAAATCGCTTCTGCTTTTGAGCCGAAAGCGAAAAAACTTTTGAGATTTCCAGAAAAAAAAAAAATTAATTCCAGTGTGCGCCAAAGGTAATGGGGTTTCGTTTTCGAAAAGAAACCCCACAAGCAAAACAAGTGCGAGCGAACAGTCTTGCTAGCTCCAAGCTCAACAGGGGCAGATTCATGGGCCAAAGGGTTTATGAAACAAAAAGCTTAGAAAAAAAACATAAACACCCAAGAAGGCAAAGAAAAGGCACGTGGTTTCAAAACCGTTGTGAGTGAATAATTTATTTTTCATTCGGCATCGGTGAGCTGCAGATTGTTTCTCTCCCTACCAAGATTGGCCAGGACAAGATACCAAAAGGGTGGAAGAGTCCAACACAAATGCCACAATCGTCGTTAGATTATTCTTGTTTCGCAGACTCACGATTTACTTGTGCCAAACAAGAACAACGAGCATAGGTTTAGGTATTTCATGCAACTGATATGAACCATTACCAGCTCGAACATTTGATGTCAGGATAATTGATACCCATTTCGGGAGAGCTTCAATCGATCGTTCACGTGAGTCAATTTAAATTTAAATGTCACACAATTACACGACATCGATGGTACTGTGCTGGAGAGAGTTGCCGAGCTTTCAGCCGAACCAAAACAGCACGTTGCGCGAGCTGTTTCTAATTAACAATAATTACTCGGCTGTTTGCGTTCTAATTTTCCCCCAAATGCGCTGGGAAGGTAAGTAAATGAAGCGCGGCGTACTTTGTGGCTATCGTCGGTGGACGGTGGCATCTGCAACTTGTGCTGTGCTTTGGGAGCTGCATTCGGCATAACTTCCACCATAACTTGGCACACCACGGAATTACCTGAGCAAATGCAGACATTTCTAATGGCACGTTGTTTCCCCTTGTCAAACTCGGCGACATTCGGTGCTTACATTTGTGGGGCAAATGTGGGCCTGTTCGAGGAGAATTTCCGACTCGCAAAGAATGAATTATGCATCTGAATTGCTTGTCGACGCTTGACGTCTGGGACGGACGATGGTGCAGAGGTTGGCAAAATTACTGTTAGTCAGAAGATTGATATGTTCCTTACTTGTTGTAGGAGATTTAATATAGTGAATGCCACATTCTGTTCATAAATAAAAATAAATGTTCACACCATAACCATCACGAATGCAATACTTTTCCCAGCAAATCGTCCAACCCTGGAACGAGAATCCGCGCGCAAATAATTTGAACCATCGATGGCTTCCCTGCAATCTACATTCAATTTATGCTCCAGAATGAAGGACTTCCGGTGCGATGCTGCTGCTGAAAAACATTTCCACCACGTTGCACGTTGGAGGATGCAATCGGATGCAGCGAGCGCAGACGTGCGGTCCTCCTTCGTACACTGCGAGGTTAGCGTAACGGTAGTGCTATATTTTATGACATCATTTGCCGCACAGTGAGAGAAGTGCAATCGATTCCAATACTAGGAATTCAATAATGCAAAGCAAAATCAAGTTTTATATTAAGGAATATTCTTTGGAGTAAGACATGTTAACAGTTTTAAAACCGCTTTCGATCCACGGAGGCGCTCTTGAGTCTTCATTGATGAATCAGAATTTAGAATGATTTATCTCAACTGCAGTCTCGTTGAGTCAGTCATTCCGTCAAACTTCCCCCCGGGTGTTCTTCCGCACAGCAAACCAATTGCCCCTTCACGGAAAAGCCTAGAATGACTCATCGCTGGCCGCGGGAAGTCCTTGGCATTTTATGCCCATCCGTGACTTAGCTGCGACGCACCGCAACTCTGCAGCGATCATCGCCGTGACGCGTATTCTTGTTTTTGCGTCGCAAACGTGGCAAAGGCGCGTCCTCTTGCACGCCATTATCTTCCCCATCAGTACCACGTGCTCGAGTGTGCATCAAAGACGCAATTCTTCAGCACTCTTCTTCCGTTCGTTTTTTTTTTACTTCTTTTACGAGCCTTTGTGCGCCGTGGGATTTATATCGTTCGGCCGTTCGATCCACACTTGGCAGGCACGAACGATTCAACAAACTGGCAGCGAGTGCGTATTATTTGCGTCTTTCCCTCCTCTCACCGAGAACGCGAGGGAAATTTCAATGGAACGCACTACGCATCGTACGGGGTTGTTTTTTCTTTCCCTACGTCATCTTCCCCCTTGGAAGAAACACGGCGTTGGAGATGCCTTTGTGCTAGGAGGAAGGAACTGCACCGGTGGTTGTTCCCCCTCTTTTACGCCGCGTAGAATCTAGTTGCGCGTGCTGCCGCTTAAGATTAGGGCTGGCTTCTATTCATTTCCAGTGAATGTGACCTACTGAACTACATTCCATTCCGCTCCCTTTTGTCCCGGGATGAGAATGTGAAAGGTTCTAGGAAAAATAGAGACAAGTGCTGCCGTGGTAAAGCCGGAGGAAAGAAATGGAAGAAAGATTTATGTTTAACAAATAAAATAGATTACTGCAGGGATGAAATAAGATGCACATGTTTCGATTTGATTATTCGCATAATTCATTTTTCCAATGGTTTTTCAAACATAATCTTAATTCAAAATGAATATCATCTCCCTTCAATAATCGCTTAATAAATGCATGTCTTCATTTACTAAATATCAAAGATATACACTAAGTGCAGACGTGCACCAATAATTATGGCATGCGGTGTACTTTGATGTATGTACACCGTCCAATGGAAACAACGTTCTCGGCAGTGGAAGGCAACGGGGACAGCTCCAATGACCCCGTTTCGGTTAGAACGTTCTATGCATCGCTTCGGTGCGATGGTGCATTGTATTAGATTGAAATACTTAATTGGAACAACAGCGAGCCGCAGAGAGTGTTGAAGCGGTCCATCGGCGGGGGGAATGCAATCTTACACCGTGGAGGTACCTTTTGAGCTTTAGCTTGGTGGGTGAAAGGAAAAATCTTCCTCTGCAAGGTAATGGGCAGTAACGCGCGACGAATATGAAAAAGGCGAGGCGTCGGAGGCGAGTCAATTCATGTACCGACGAAAACAAAAACCTTTTCCAGACAAAAAAAAAAGAAAAAAGCTTTTAAAACACACGAACGATAAAAAATGAATTAGGAAGGAGAGGGAAGGAGGTAGGAGGGGGAAGAGGGGGGAGGGGGGAGATGCCAGAGAAGCGCTAGTTGAAAATGCCCGGTGTTAAATCTCAATTGTCAGTGTGAATAACACATGAATGTGCTAGGTGACCTAGTTTCCCTTCAACGCCGATGTTTTATGCTTCCACCGGGGCTGATAGAAATCATGGCCCACGTATGCATGGGTATGTGTGTGTGTGTCTGTGTATGGAGGACAGGGGGAATGATGGATGTAGTTCATGTACAGTAGGTACCGTAAAACTAGTGTTTGATTGGGTAACTACCATTGTTTAGTGTCCAACTGCTTTTAAACAATAGTTAAGTACAATTTTCCTCAATCTTGTGTGTGCATTATATTTCCTTAAATTAAAATCTTCAGAATGCAATCATGTAGTATCCTCTTACTACATTATTTTTTAAATAACAAATAATTTACACTGCAATCTTATTTCGTTTATGCTCACTAGTGCAGGTGCGAAAGAATCTGCCAACAACCAGCTCGGTTCACGTTGCACCATTATTTATCCCAAGTGGTATTTTGCAACGCGAACTCTTGGCAAGGGGTGAGACGGTGTGGTCAGAAAATTATGCAACGGTCCGCAGCGGGACCATTGTCGCTTTTGATGAAATTGAAACTGCATCCGGCGCTCGGTGTGACCCACTTCTTCTGCGGCTCGAATGCGAATTTCCCACCGAACGCTTCGCCGGATTCAATTATCTCAAATGGACAAATGCGCACAAAGCATGGCGGGTTGATTTTTTTTTGAATTTAAAGGAGAGGAGGAAAAAATACGAGCACAATCGATTTGGTGCCCTTGGCTAAAACCATCCCTTCCTTGTAGGAGCTGAGTCAACCATCGCCTCTTAACATTCGGTACACATTTTAAACGAGCAGGCAAAGCCGTTTCCATGGTAAGGATTTACATTGTGGTTCTAATTGTGTGTGTGTATGTGTGTGTGTGTATTTTGTTTACGAGACTTGCAAATAACAGTGGAAAGCAGAACGTATTGGGCATTTTGGTCCATATTTTACTGGCTGTAAATTTTCCTAACTTTTAGACAGTTTTCGCAGGCTCCAAAAGAGCCTACCCATTGGACGACCGGTTTTCCGGTGGAATGCCCGGTGGAAAGAGTGGGAACAATAAATTTTCATTTAACTAATTCGGTGGCAAATTTTGCCCCTCAGCCGCATGCGTTATTCCGTCGGCCTCGTGGCAGGTGGAGATTTGTGGAAAGTCGTCCCACCACAGGTCTCGAGCGAAAAAAATATTCATACAGGAAGAGTTTTCTAAGGGTGTCTTTTTCTAAGTATGAGGATTGTTTTTTTTTGCAGAAAGCTTTTGTATTTGTTTGAAAAATTTGTTTCTCCATACTTATGATATTTTTACAGTTTTCTTCACCATTCTGACAATCAAACAGTGCCACAGGAAGAACACGAAAACATTACCGCTCCATTGCGGCAAAGTGTCAATAATGTACAGCTTGCTTGCGCAGAGGCTCCTTCGCGTAGCAACCGACCGTACTGCTGCTGTTTGCCGTCATCGCGGTCGTAGCAGTAGGCCCTGGAGCATTTGCTGCTTTCGTGCGCATCCAACGGTACGAACCCAGTGTGTCCTGCCTGCGTTCTCGATCCTCGGAGCTCCACGGGAGGAGGAAAAACGCGTAATGCGCCGTTGCGGCAGAACTGCGGCCGGGCGACGCAGGGCAAGGGTGCGATGGGGGCGCTTATGGGGGAGGCAGTAAAAATCGATAAACCTATCCAAAAATAGGCCGCCTCGGGCAGCCCAGTTACTGAAGGGGGAGGGGGTGGGGGGTGGAAGGCTGGGATTTCCACGGTAACGCACAGCCTACGACGAAGCACGGCCGCAGTTGCGTCTTCGCATTGCCTTCGTTTTGGGCTTTTCCTTCCTTTACTAGCAGCTTGGGCTACCAATAAAATGCCACCACCCCCGAGGGAGGAAAAACGAAGCATGCAAAAGCTTAGACAGCTCTCTGCTTTTGCGTACAGTAAGAAGGCCTAAAAGAAGACGCTGAGCCCGCAAGGAGCTTTAGGTTTTATGTTTTTTGAGTTACAATTTATTATTTTACCATTTTGATATAGCGCGAAACAAGGACCAATTTAAAAAAAACGACGTTTAGAGCTGATACAACTAATAAGCAATAATTTGGAAGGACATCAAAAGACCGTTCTTTAGGCAGGTAAAACTTTAGAAACTAGAAACTCCTTGTCACGGAAAGCCAGTGCTTCTACGCATACGCATATACTTTCAGGCAGTATATTATATCTTTCATACATGCAACACAAACCGCATGCTTCGTGGCACATAGATGGCGGGCCAGGTACCACCAAAAAGGACCTCTAAGGAGAAATAAAAACGAGTGGCAGACCTTTTACCAGTGGATCGATGGAAGAAGGTGCGGCTTTTTGCAGGGAACCACAAAAAAAAACCACACCTTGTGCACCTTTGGCGCGAGTCCTCTGCGCACATGGGAGTTTCGTTATGACTTATTATTTTCTACAGTGACATAAATAAGGGCTGGAAAATTTGCTAATGCATACAAATAGAATAATTTTTCGGGTTGATGGAGTCGCCCGGTTGCTCGTGACCGAATTGTGGATTTTTCCGGATTTGCAAGCTTGTTGAGTTTTCTAATGCAAACGTCCTGTGAAATCCTGCGAGCCACTCGAGATCTTAAGTGGGAAATTCCTTTCAACAGATTCAATTTGAACAACTGATCGGGCTTAAGAAACTGAGCCGAGTCAGATTCTGAGACTGAATCAGTTGTTGTAAAAACTGAAACCCTTCGATACGATGTACGCGTTATGCTTTACATCATTTCCTGTACCAGGTAAAGGGCTCAATTTTATTTATTTATTCATTTATTTATTTATTTTTTTGTGTTTTCCTTGACTAGAACATAAGCTTGAAGTTTATTTTGAGCATAAGTAAGCATTATTTTGTCTTTATTTCGTTCATCTTTCGTTCTAGACGTCGTGTGGAGTAAAAAATTTCAGTGAAGCTACGCAGCAATTTTAAGTAACATATTGTGGAAATCTTAAAATTGAAAAATGCATTTACTGTTCTTATTTCACAAAATACAGACAATCAACTCGTTTTTCAACAATGTGACAAACATTGGAAATCAGCTAAAAATTGTTTCATTTATCGTTTTTATCGATTACGCGGCCAAACGATATGTCCCTGATGTTTCATGTGTTGAAATATTTCATGTTTATTAAAGCCGTTCCCGAAGGGCGGTTTGTTTTGTGGCTGTCAGCTGAGTTGAAGTTTACATTTAATGTTGGTAAACAAAGGGATGTGAGAAGCAAAATTGCCAGTTTTATACTCGGCTTCATTTGGCTACATTTGTTGCCATTTTTTAGTCATCAAAGGATAAACATGGATGTGGTTAAAGTACGCTGAACAATGTTTCCTTCAAAGGTAAAACTAAAGTTTTGTTTCGCTTTTTTTTGCAGGTGGAGGAAGTTCTTGAATCAGCACATTCTCAACTACTCAACATTGATCAGTTAGCGCTGAGCAATATCCTTCACTATTACGACCACTACTATGAGTTAATAGCAAAAATCGTATCAATTCTCGATTCTTTCGTTCCAAAAGAGATTTCGGGACAAGGAGGATGTAATCTGAGTGTGTCGCACGACGTGGAAAGCCGAATCGTTAGCATTCTGTATGGAGAAATCATTGAAGAAGATACGGAAACAGAGCCCACTGTAGAGTCGCTGGAACCGCAAAGCGCTTCAGAAGACTGGGAGTACAATGATGAACAGTGCGAAGAAGTCAGCCAAGATATTGCCGATGATGTAATTGAGGAAATTTTAGAATCAGAATTAATCGTTTCTTCATCTGATGGAATGATAGAACTAACAGGTAGTGCTGTTATTCAGAGTGGACAAGCAGTGGAAAGAAATGAGATGAATGGCCAACCAATCATCGTATTCGATGAACAGAATGGTTTCTCACATGAAGAAAATTTGGTTATACAAGATACACCGTCATTTTTAGAAGAAATTTCAAATGGAACGGAAAGTACCGACGCCAAGTACATATGCCAATATGTGGACTGCCCGAGAAAATTCTGCCGTGCAAGAGAATATTCCATTCATCAAGAGAAAGCTCATCCATGGTTGGTGGAAACTGAAATCATAGTGCGGTGTAAATATATTCACTGCCAGGCTCGATTTAATAGTATTAACCTGCTCAATGCTCATCATGAAACGCACCGAATAGGAAGTATAGCCCGAAAAAACCCGTTCACAAACGACACGGTGAATTTGAGAATGGACAAACGTTTTGTACAAAGAAAATCCCTCCCGGAACGACCCGTTCGTGTGCGAAAGTGCGAATTTTGTGAAACAGTGCTGGACTGCAGGGTGAACGTGTACAGCCAGCACTGCCTGGAAGAGCACGACCGTTCGCCCTACGCGTGCCCTCTATGCAAGGCACCTTTCCACCTGCAATCCCATCTTAGCGAGCATGTGAAAACGGAACACTCGCTGGAGGAGGTAGAGTCGTTTATCGCGCAAGATCTCTGGCGTGAATTCACGGTACAGGAAGGAGTGCGGATGGCAGAGTGCCGCTTTTGCTACCGGATCATCTCTTCCCAGGCGTCGCGCAGCAATCACGCCGAACAGCACCGGAAGGAAATCTGGAGATTCTGTAGCCAGTGCGGAGGGAAACACAGCGAAGCGTTCTGCAGCCATCCGAAGCCGAAATATGACGCCAGGCTGGAGAAGCTGCACTGCGCCCAGTGTGACCGGTGGATGTCGAAGAAAAGCTTCCGGGAGCACCTGGTGACGCACACCAAGGATCGGAACTTCCCGTGCACGGTTTGCAAGAAAACATTCAAGGTACAGCGCACCGCAACGCGCCACATACAGAACCACATCAACGCGAGCAACCGCAGGCGGAGATGCTACGACTGTGCGGCCGTTTTAGCGGACGAAGCAGAGATTCCGGAGCACTACCGGTTGGAGCACCCGCTGCTCGCACCGTACCGCTGTCCAATCTGTGGCGAAGGGTTCCACGAGAAGGCACTCCTGGCCGATCACTGCCACACGCACCCGGACGACGCACGGCGCATGGTATCTATCGAGGCGCCGCTGACCTCGTACCAGATCGGCAGCGCGCGCGTCTTCGAGTGTACCCTTTGCCGTCGTTCGTTCAGCACCAAACGGTCGACCGTAGCGCATTTGATCGTACACACGGATCGGCCCTTCGTTTGCCCGCAATGCCATTTGTCTTTTCGTATCGAAGCTATGCTCGCCATGCACATGGTGGACGTGCATCAAGTAAAAGACGTTTCGATTTCACGGTAAATCAATTGGTATATGTCTCCAAAGGTGCGAGAAAATGTGATTTAGAAGACTGAGAAGAGCAGACACTATTTTTTCCGTATTTTAATTAACTTTAAGGTTTGTCGTGTGTGCTAATTTTATTGTGTTTCCCAATTTTCTGTATAACAAAGTATTATTTCATTGATCTCATTTTTTCTAAAAAAATCTTACTTTACTATACTTGAACATGTCATATACACGCTTTTGAAATGGCAATGCAACAAAACTATGACACATTTTATTTAAAACGAATGTAAAGCTCGTAAAAAGTAGGTTACAAAATAAAACAAACCAAGGATGTTTTTGAAACGTTAAGTAAATCTATCATTAATTTAGAAGGAAAAAAGAACGAATTTCGGCACCCCGGCAACATGTACCATGTGTTTTTGCAAAAACAAAAAATCAAATTGAGGAATCATGCTCATGCTCAGTCGAAGAAAACTCACGTACGCGGCATGGAACGGGTCGGTCGGAGGAAAGGGGGGGGAAGAACAAATGCAAACAATCACGAGGAGACCGCGTGCTCACGCTAAGGACTTTGAAAGGATACGGTGGCACGTTCGGCGCAAACGCACCAATCCGCTAGCACCACTACAGCGAAGCCGCACCGTTTGTTCGTTGACAGCCCGTCCCACAACCAACTTACTGGCCCGAGCGACGAGGGTGCGTCGAAATGTCTCACTGTTAGGTGCCTGCCAAGAGGAGCCCTCAGTCGCAGCTGTGTAGCCCAAGTTCCAACCACATACGCCGGCAACACCCACACAGCGCAGGCGATAGGCGAAAGCCACACACCAGAAGGGGGAACACTTTGCAACGTCCCTCAGGGCCAGCGTTAGTGTATCGCAACGGGTGACCTCGTCGTGTCCACATTCGCGTAAGAACGGTTCCGCGGGTGCAGCTTCATCCGAGACCGAAGTACACGAGGCGTGTACTGTGTGCCCTTTTTCCAGCTTTCCTGCTAGGAAAGCGAGTGCGAGTGTCAATTTCATCTTCTCTGCCTGTGTGTCCGGCCATTGCATCCGAAAGTTCGTCAAACAGTGGTCGGTTTTGTGGTGAAAATTAAAATAAAAGTGCACCTAAGGCGTGAAACGTGAAACTTGTGGAAACGGCCTTGAGTCGGAACCGGGTACAAACACCAGCAACAGCATCCCCGTGACCTTCAAACGTTCCGGTGGCACAGCAGCGCTCCGGCCGTGTGCTTTCTCCTCCTTCCCCTGCGGAAAGTTTTGCACCCGTGCCACGAACCGCCGTAGCAACAAAAATCAGCCAAAATTGCCGGAAAACTCAGCGACAGCACACCGTAAGTAGCTTTTCCATTCGCGTTTTCCATTTGACTTTCCCGGTGACCTTGCAGCACGTTCCAATATGGCCACGGACGGACCTCTTACGCATCGGTACGGTGAAGCAGCTTTCGATATGCTGGAGCACGTTTGTTGGTAGCGTTGGTAGGGTTTTCTGTAAAACTTTTCCTCAATTCACAGAAGGAAACAAATGCGCGCTCCATGGGGGAAAAGTATTGTTGGGAAGTAATGCAGGTAATTTTCGGCAAGCCTCCGATCCAGCCAAGATTGCGCAACTTACCTGGCGGGGGAAATGATGCAATTTGTAACATTCTCAGGCGCAATTCCCATTGGTCTTGTCGATCAATAATGGTCATGTCATGTTTAGATTTTTTTCCCCCGACGAGTGACGTGGATTGGATATTATGAGATATTTTTGAATCAATCTTTCGTTGTTTGGATGTGTTCATACCAAATTGTTATTTGAAAATGGAGCTTGATTTATTTCAAACAAAAAGTTGTCGATGAAAATTAAGTAGAAGCAAATATTTGAGAAACAATTTCTATTTGTTATCTAAAAATCTATTGCTGATCTACTGCTGACCAAACGTTTTTTAAACCATATTTTCCCGCTAAAAAAACATGCTTTATGGTCGTGTGCCTCTACCGGTTAACCTTAACCGGCATTGTTGGTGCTTGTTTGAGTGGGCAGCATGTTTGCTAGTTGCATTTTTGGGACCGGAAAGGGGCGAGCTTGGGTTCAAGCGGGTGGCTGCTGTTCCGGACCGCTACTGCTTAATCACCAACCACACGTTGTTGTTACACACGAACACATGGAAACGCAACTAAATGATCCCACGTTACGGAAGGAAATACGGAAGGTTCGGTGCGTGGCAAGTCTGCGCCGTTTTCTGGGCACGAACGGGACGAAAACAACAGAAAACAGAAGACAAAGTTACACCTCACACGATCGCTTCTTTCACGCTCAGTTGAAGGCTACCATCGGAACCAACGTGATCGGGATCGCGTCTACTTCTTGCAGAAACTTTGTTTGTCACACCAAGTCGCACTATCGATCGCCATCGATCGGAATAACCGTTCACCCAGTGAGTTGATCAATTCGCTACTACATTCGTCATTCTTTAGCCTTTTCCGGGTTCTCGGTTCATCGTCACGTCATCTTCAAGAGTCCGTTTGCTCTTCACGTACATTACGATCGATCACAAACAGCGGATTGCCGCTTGCACCCGGGATCCGCCGCTTGCAACAGTGCAACGGCACAATTTAGGTCCCAGCGTTGCTGCCAAACCGCACACCTATCCCAGGCCGGTCTATTCTCGGATCGTGTACGCGCGAAGTGTCGCGCCGCCGGCTCCGCTGGCAGAGGGAAAAACGACGGCTCCGTAGTTCGACTATCCGCGTGCTTGCAAGAGGACCGCTTGAGCGAGCGAGTGTACTTTCGCGTTGGGTGTTGGGTGGATCATATTTTGCTCCAGGCGGTTGCGCCAGCTGTGTTCTCCAAGTTCTCGCCGGTGTTCGCAGAGTGCATTTTTTATTTAAACCTTGTCTCCTTGTGCCACCAGTGATCTGCTCCTTCGACAGTTGTTCTTGGTGCGCATTCGGAAATAAAATCTTCATCCAGCTCAAACACACTTCAAAGCAACAACGGTTGAGGTAAGAAGGTGTTGTTTTACACCAGGAACGAAGCCATCGTTTTTTTTTTTCAAAGTGGCAAGAAATAAGGGACTCACTGCAGTTAATGCGGAACCATCGGTCTCCGAAAAACCGATTGGCATACGTTGGAACCCGGACTGCGTGAAGGTGAAATAGAAGTGAACTGTGGCAAGCAGTTCAGTCCGGACGGAGCGAACTTCTTCCACGTGCCCCTTCGCGGCTTAAGTTGTTGGTTTGGGGTGGAAACGGAAAAAAAACCGAACCCTAACAAACACTACCACACTCAGTTTCTGTCGATTACACATACACCTTTCTTTTTCCAATCCACCTGAGTTAGGGAATGTTCTTTCTCTACTATTGCATGTTTACTTGTCCTCTTGATATTGTGTTAAAATAAATAAGGTTTGTTTGCATGGTTTCATGATTTTGTGAAAATGTCTTCCTTAAAACTGGATTTTGCTTTATGGTAAATTGCTTTAATGAATTTGAATGCTGCCATTCAAATCATAACCATTGCTTGCAATAAGGCATAAAATGCCGTCCATATGCTTACTCACAAGCAAGAATTTTAAAGCCCGCAAGAAGAAAAAGAAAACAGGTTAGCGGTTTAAAACATCGCCCCAACTAATCGGTTCCCTCTTCTCGGGCCAAATCGCGATTGGTCTATTTACGGAACCGTGTGCCCGTTTCCACTTACACACCGGCCCACTCCGTCGCGCGGTCTGATCACGGTGCGATCAGCTGTTTCACGCTGCTTCATTGCAAGGGCTCGACGTGGAAATGAAAATGTAAAACCCCACCGAGCAGCCCCGCTCTCTACCGCTGGTTCCGTATCGTTGCACCGTTGAGATATGATGCATCATTTTTTGAGTTGTAGTTGTGCCAGCCAAGTTGTGCTGCCGCTGTCGATATCACGCGGTCCGGGAGTGATCAACCCCGGTCGACGGGTGTGCTCGGATCCGATGGGGAACGTGTAAAGAACTACCTCGAATGCATGCCACGAAGAAGGCATCGTGGCGTGGCAGACATCCTGTCTAGATGGTTCCATCCGGTTGGTCATGCGGTTTACTAAGAATTTCACATGGGCCAGCTATAAAGGAACTAGGTTTTTCATTCATTTTAAACAATATCAAACGAACCATATTTTCTTACAATATTTGCTCGAGCTTTTTCCTCGCTACACGATTCTATTAATGCTTTCTGAAATAAGAACGTTTCGACAAATCGAGCAGATTTCGAGAAAAAAAAAACATCGAGTAGGATATATTTGTCGTATTTAAACGTAATTACACTAGTGACAAATGGCTTTATTATTCATTTACATGTTGCTTTAAAGTGTTATCAGTGCAACCAAACATTCACACTGAACTGCATCATAAACCAAAACAACTCATTGGAATCCCACTACAGCCCTCTTAAGTGCCCTGGTTTAACGCTTTCATAACCTTCGCCAATAAAAGGGATCCCGCGTCTAATGCCTCCTTTGTCCGCGTGACGTTGCTAATCTTGGCGGATTGCTCTGCGGAATTACCGGTCTTTACGTCCCCAAACAAACGTTATCGGGAGCCTCTCGGGGCCTACCTCAAGGCTCGTGGTGGTCGGCCGTAGATTGCGTCACGCGGTGTCGAAGGAGATTCCTACCGGAGGGACATTGGCGTACCCGGTGATAAGAAGTCGATGAATCGCCTCGATGGCAATGACGTAGGGACCCATGCATGCCATTGGGATGCCGGTGTCTACGTGCCTGCGGTCAGACACTGTGCGCTCACGAGAGCTGATTAAAGGATGATGCCCGAAAGGTCAAACCGTGATACACTATCGACCGGCATGATTTTGTTACGTCAATCATGGTTGCGCTCACGGAGCAGATGAAAGTGGCCAGTTCGTCACTGGACTGGCCCGTTGGTCGTTAGTGGCATCACCGGTTGGTTGCATTGTCGATCGTTCTAAAAATAGTGCAAGATTATGTTTGGGTTTCCTCTACTGTGGTTGATGTTGTTTTTTATCACTTTTTATTGTCGTGTGTTGTTTGCTTTCTCGGCGTCGATAGTTGTAGGTCTGGTATACATGGACCAGGATTACCGATGTTTTCTACTTGGAAGCTATAAGAACCTTCTGCAAACCACTTCAAATGATTCATGTCGGTATAGGACATCTTCTAGATCCTCGCTCGTATACAATGCATTGGTCTGGTTACATTTGATTTTAATATTCATCTTCCTGCAAATAAGTGAAGTCTTGTTACAGTCTAGGCCAACGGCAAAGTAGTTAAAATATTGAATTGGAAAAGGTCTATACCGTCGAAACATATAACTTCTTGAAGGACGCCCTCTTTCCCTACGATGTGTTGTTATTATCGAGCGTATGAATCATGGTGCAACCGTCATAAACTCTTTTCAATGTTGTTTTCCGACAATCGGCAACAAACACAAAAACAAGCGGCCCATTGATATCAAGAACACAACTCGCAGCTTTCCCACGCCGCACGATGGTGACAATGATAGCGTGGAGCGGGCGGACCACACAAACCCTTCCCTTCGGGTCGTGCGTGTGTGTTTGTTTGAGTCGTCAAAGCACCGGCGCCGTTGAATCGATGCACGGCACGGTGTCGACCGGATCACGCACTGATCACGCGTGCCGCATCGTCACCTTCGAAAAACTTTGCCGCGGTTCAGGTTGTCGCCGGGTCGTGCGGACTATTTCCGGTCGGTGCAACGTCGGTTGCATGCATTACGAGAAAAAAAAGGGCAGCGTGTGTTCTCGGTGGCCGTTTAGTCATCGACGGTCTGGCCATCCATTACCCAACTGCAGCTAGAGCATGCGATTCAGCCGGAGTAAGGGACCGACAGTTATTCACAGGGAGGCACCGTTAGACGCGGAATAGACTGGAAAGTAGTGGAGCGTAGAGAATTCTCCCCAGAGGCGAAGAACGATGCAACTATATACCCTCCGTTATACGCTTCTAGTTCAGTTGTAGTTTTCTTCCATTTTCTGGACGTGGTTATTTCTGGAAATTCTGAAATGAATCTTCGGTGTTTTAAGAAGAACAATAAAAGATGCTCCCTCGTGGGACACACTGAGGGTCGAGGTCGGTTGAGATTAAAATAACGAACACTGTGGATATAACCAACAAAGGTAAATCATTTGTCTGACCACGATACGAAAAACATGATCGGATTTCTCTTGTCATCTTGGGGAGCATAACGTCAGCTTCAAGGACCTGACCAGGCAAACCCCTCGAGATAGGTCATAACCGCGCTAGTCCTTGACGCGATCGTCGTTTGCGGAAACAAAGTTTCTTCGTAAACAACGCACCGTACCGTAACAACAAACGCGGACAGGGCGTAAAATAGGGATAATTCGTTCGTCGATCACATTGATCATTGGCTTCCCGAATACCTCGCTGGGTGAACCTTTTTCCTGATTTGTTCTTTGTGCGGGAAACTTCCTTACGGTGACTTGGCGATATCGGATATACTCTACGCAAACGATTCCCCATGAATTTCCATCCCTCATTTACATATCCCGACCGAACCGACACCGAATGTTCACCGACACACGCGTTCAAGGACACCGGCGGGGGTTTAAAGGTCGAGCCGATGACTGAAATCTAGTTTTTCGACGCGCAAGCGCTTGATCGCAAAACAACGTCCGATCGGAAGGAAAAAGATTTCTTTTGCGATGACACAAAGAAGAATTTTGTTGTTTTGCGTCGTGCAAACTGCGCAGAGGCCAGCGATTCTTCGTGAGCACGATAAGCGTATCACCGGGAAGGAAAATAAACAGAGAATGAAAGATAAAGTTTTTGTATTGACAGCAAGTAAACATTTTGTCAATGACAATGAGTTCAGAAGTTTGACTTTAGATCGATTCGATAGAGACACATTTTGAAGAAGCGGTCATGCTGAATCTTTCAGTGGGTAAATCTATTAATCACTCATCACTCTTATAAGTTTTGTTAATGACAAAGTCACTCCCATCCCAAAACTGAAACGACGCAAGATGTCTGATGCAATATGTGGGCTTCTCATCATCGTCAGCCGAATTTAATCATGTTGGGCTCGAGTGTGCAGTTGACCGACATCTTGCCCAATCTAAATTAAACGGAAACAATAAGCTCATAAGGTTCACGGGTCCTCCGAGTGGGTCCTCAATCACGAAATCCGGCGGTGATCGTGATCGCTCTGATGTGTGTGCCCTGATTGCCGGTTGCCCCCTACCTGATAAGACTGCCGCAGCCCGGCTATGGAGCTGCGTTGGATCCTAATTCGGATGTGGCTTGATGGGTTGCAACTCCTTGTTTTGTAATTACCCAACAGGGGTGCGATAAAAATGGCTGGCCAACGAGACGCGAGTGTATCCTCGAGTGCACGGCAAACAACGGAACGACGCAGTTGCGATGGCTACGGCAAACATTGTCCCATGGGCGATGCCATCAACACGATAAAGGGGTAGTTGATAAGAGGAACTCATTTGTTTCTCCTTTGTGCTGTATTACATCGCTTTTTAATTAACATATTTTGCTCGTACGGTAAAGTTGTGTAATTTTTTATTTTGCCCAACATACTAAGGAACAATTTGTGAAGTTCTCCAAGAAGGAATTCGCCACTGCCCCAAAGCCACTCTGACTGTTTTGAATTTGTAGGACTTGCCTTCCTGCGGCTTTCGCCAAATTGACTCTAATTGAATCGCAGCTCCAATCGCGCCCCCGTGTGACATCGGCATCTGCCAGACTGCATGGAATCTTCCATACACACGCCCGAAGAATTGCCACGAGACCCGGGGTAATTGGAAGACGTAAACAAACGTGACTTGTTGCGAGGGATGCCGGCAATCAGGAAAAAGGCAGTCTATTATACTTTGATTTACATCTAATTCAAGTGGCGTAACATGCAACTTTCTGGAGTTTTCTTTCGTGCAAATGGAATAAAAAGATGCAGCTGAAGTGGACAGTAAAATAATTCTTCCTGTTAGGCAAAAGGAATCTTGAAAGGTCCCTCAAGATTCCTTTTGCCGATCATGTTGGACGTGGTAGAACCTCACGTGGCTACAGCTTTTGGGTCCACTACCTGAACTACGGAGTCTGTAGACATTAAGTTAGCCAAAGTCTTGGAAGTGGAAGGAATGAACGCCGGACCAAATCAGCTGTGCGGTCAAGCGAATCTTTCTTCATCCCAAAAGGTGAAGGTGCAATCAGCTGTGCGCCACCGGGTACATCGGGGGAAAAAAAAGTTGCAGTTTGCTTTCCCTTCCCACGAATGGGGATGAAGAAGGGAGGCAAAAAACAATGGAAGGGAAGCCGAACCGTGTGGAGAAAGGTGAAAACTGTGCGACACAAAACAACCGCACGAAACGGCGGCGCCTAAAGTCTCGCGAAGACTTTGACCTCCGCTTTGCCATCGTCGCTTGACGTGGTGGCTGATGTTTTTCTTCCTCTCGCGGCTGTTTGAGATATACAAACGCACACATCGAGTGTACTCGGAAGCCGGATTCCCGTCCCTACCTTCCCCCCCTCCCTTTCGCCTCTTCCTCCCTCCCTCCCTTCAGACGTAACCAAAACAACCGCGGTTTCGCACCGCACCTTCTCGCGCTTTCGTTCGGTTTCTTTTCCCTCCCGCTTCATTCGCTTCGCTGGTGGTGATCACTCGTTCGCCGCATGATCAGTGGCTGATATTTAGCTGCGTTCCACGGCTGCTCGCGGCCACGGGAGTGTGTGCGTGCGCGCGTAGCAAAACAAAGAAACGCGCGTTCGCTATAGTGTGTCCTCCTCTGCGGCGTGGTTTTTGTGTTATCTCGTTGCACAAGAATCGTTCTGGTAACTCCCGTGGTTTTTGGGGGGCCTTTGAAAAACCAACAGAAAACCGGGCGTTTCGGGCGCGAAGGGAAAGTAACGAAAATCTGGTAACGCCGATAAAGCGAGAGGGAAAGCGTGTGCAGGAAGAAAACTGTATTGCAGCACGCGCGTGCGCACGCACACCAACGCGTGGACGCGCACACCGTTTGTCCACGCGGTGCCGGTTCCGGGGAGGGCGGCCCTACAAGGGTTCGTCGCGGCGCACCGTGCGGTAGTGGTGGTGGCCTTTATTTGGTCGCGCACACACCCAACCCGCACGCGGACGACGGCGGCGGCTCTCTCGCACACACGGCGCTCCCCGTGGTGGTGTGCGAGCAAAATAAAAATATCGCGTTATTATTTTATGAAAACAGCTCACCGCGAAAGGGCCGCGCATTCGCTCGACGGAAAGCAACGAGTTAAGTCGCGAGTTTTCTTCCGCGCGCCACCCCAACACGCGCACCTTTGTTGCATCGTTTTTCCCCTCTTTCTGGTGCCGAGAATTTTTAGTTTCACTGCGAAAGCGAAAGAAAGTGCTTCACGGAAAGTGATCGACAGTTTTCTTCGCAAAAGCGCTCGAGTTCCCTGAGAACAGTCACAGTGCTTCCTGGCTCCTGGCAATGAACAGCCATTGAAACAAAGGAAGAGCAAAAAAATACACACACAGGAAACACGGGCAGATAGAACGGGCAGAAAGAAAAGAAAAAGACATCATCTGGACAAAGAAACTGGCGAAGTTATCTCCCGCGGAACGAAAGTTAAGAGCAATAGAGGAAGGTCGTGCCCAACGACAAGAAGTGGCAAAAACGTAAACATAAAAACACACACACGAGCTGTGTTGAATCGGTGTGTGTATGTGTGTGCCTTTCCTTCCGGTGTGAAGTGAATTTATCCTGCAAGGATAACCAACAAGACACATCAAGGACATCCGAAATAACCCTCTGCGAATCTGGGAAGAGAGCTCCAACAAGCGACACAGTTTCACGCCTTGAAGTAAAAACTTTGCGATCGTTTGTGTCAATAATTTTCACAAATTAGACCTATATGCCTGCAAAAGAAAAATACGTTAAAACTGCAAGTGTTTGATCAAAAAAGGGCTCTTGGCAAGTGAAAAGTGGTGATCAGTTGAGGAGCGAAAGAACCGTTTGGAAGTGCTGGCAAAAACTGGTGATTCATTTTGACGTGCAGCAGTGTCGGCAGAACAGATAATTTCTCGTGAACAAAATGGCCGTCCAAGTGGATAATTTGTTACTCTCAGATATTGGGTAAATATTCCTCTTCCCTTCCTGTGCTCCCGATGAAGCTCTTCGGGCTCTTCTAGTGTAAAGGATGTTTTAATTGCCTCGCTCAAACAAGTCCTACCTCGAACACCCTTTCGATGACATAACAACATCATTTGGGGCCTATTCTGCCATCATTAGTGGACATCGACCTGACACGCCCCGCATCTTCCTCTCTCGTCTTTCCCCTGGCAAAAAGGGCGAACTTATTTTTTGCTTCACTTTCGTTGAGGGATTGGTGTAAGCTTGGGGCCGGTGTTTTGTTTATAAATACAAGTGCGGAACGTGCGCCATAGCAGCGAAGAAGCAGCAAATGCGTGCGATTTTCACATTACGCACCCAAACTGCGAAAGGGGGTGTTGGGGGGAACGCCTGCCCTTTCTTGGGAGGGTTGTTTGCGGTATCTATAGATTCTTGAACTCCTTCACTCGCACGCAGCGAGTTTCCCTCGTGTGTTTTGGCCATTCGTCATTCGATGGCCTCATTTCGCCGGTTGGCACCGGGGAATCAAACGGTTAAATTGTAATGCGTAAAAGAAACACACGGAACTGTGTCCCAGTTTTGGGCGGGGATGTTTGGGCTTGTTTGTAGACATTTGTGTAAGAAATGAGGAAGACAACGAGTAAACATGTTTGATTTAATTCATCAAATATTGTACACCGATAAACAGAATTAGTAAACGTCATTAATGTCCTTGCAATTGCTTTAAAACACAGTTCTATCTCGATTTTATATTTCTCCCATCTTAAACACTTATTTGTTACGAGTCACTCTTCTTCCGGACTCCATTCAGGAAAACGTTGCAACCTCGGGTTTACTCAAGCTGCGCCCATGGAGGAGCAACGCTCAGAATACGATTGCCTTTCTTGGTTGGGCCTGGGGGAAAAACCGGTTTTCAATACGATTCGACTTGGACATCAAGAGCTGCCTAGCTGTGAACGTTCTAAGTTGCAATCCACAATCCGTAACGAGGCGCATGTTTTGCTAGAGAAAACACTGACCATTCTCCTCGGCAAGAATGTTTGTAAACAGATTTGCTTTGCAGCAACTGAAAACCTTGAATCAGGACTAAGTCCAGGCTGGCAATTTCTCGGTTAATCACGCACACTCATCGATTACTTGCGTTGTTTTTTTTTTTAATTTGATGATTGGAAAAATACTCCTGAAATAAAGGAGTAGTTTAATTTTGTACACTGGCTTTTGGGGGTTATTATTTGCGATGACGGTGTTATTCTATCTTAATATGGTTGTGTTAATTGGAATGAAACAAAAGGTTTTTTTTAAATTATCCACGATTGCGTTGTCCAAATTGATTTACATTTTGCCATCCTGGTGTTTAATTTAAAGGGGGTTCTTCTTAATGGCCAAAGTATGCGTGACTTTACGTTTTTTAACTGGCAAATTGAGCTTAATTTCGTGTTTCTCAAAATAATATATTCAACCAGGAACGTCACAAAACCTCGCCATGAAGCATCTTGTTAATTTGCATGACAATAAACAATTCGATGGTGTGCATGTCGCTGTTCTATACTCGCACCAAAATAAACCATCAAGCACCTCCATCAAGAAACATTGAACCCATCGAAAGATGATTAGTAATCCTGCTGGAAGGGGATCATCGACACGACAAGTGATTGTATCCGTGGAGTGGGTTTCATTGGTGAATATTAATCGCCCACCGCGAATTTAGGCGAAACCCCATACGAACGGCCAACGGAAAGCCGACTAAAGCTCCCTGTTGCCGGGCGGCGGACAGTTGTTGGCTTCGAAATACTTCCTTTTGCTTGTCCCACGCAAGCGAAAGCCAAACTGCCTGCCTGCTCTCCTTGGCGAAGGTCACGACAGCAACCCAGGCACGCCGACCAACCGTACTGCGGCGTTCGTTTGCTCGTTCTCGGCATGCGACCCGAGTTCGTACGGGTTTCGTCTTTTTTTGTTTGTTTTTGCGACATGCCAGAAAGGGAAGACGCGACAAACGGACGATGTTTGTGATAAATAGTGATATGGAGAGGTAGAGGGGGGGGGGGGGGGTTGTTTTGGGCTAGAAAGAAGGAGCCAAGTGTTTGGATAAGACGAACGTAAGCAAATCCGATCGTCTCGCCGAGGGAAGAATTTCAAAAAGATTAAATTACCACAAAAACGACAAGACAGGAGTAAAATAATATGTGTTTTAATATAATTTTGAGATCTCGTTCCGGTTAAATTTAAAATTGGTTTAGAGAACTTCAGTCCTCTCATCTGATTAGTTCAAGAGATTAAAATGAATAATTGCACATCAAATGCATGCTTAGTTTAGAAAATTATGTTTTTTAAACCTCAATAAAGATGCGCCCCCTCCTCTCTCTTTCTAAAATCTCATTTCTGAATCTATTACAAAGTAAATCGATCGACAGTGTGAGGTCTGCGACCTCCGCTGCCTCTGCCATAAACGTTAACCTCGTCACGAAAACCGATAGCCGGCGTCGTGGAAGTAACTTCTGGCCTGTTCCTTATCTTGGCTTGGCTTTGTTTTGTAAATCCAACGGCACGCAGCTGGGCGGCGAGCGATGAGGCGGAATCGGTTGAACTAGATTTCTAAAATTAACCACCCAACTAACCCCCGCCCGATGGCCAGCTTTCCCCCTCGGTCGGTGATCGGTTGGGATTGTTGGATTGTTTTGTTTATTTGTTGCACCGCAGTTGTGATGCATTCTCGGCTGCTGCACGTGACCCCCAGGGGAGAAGACAAGCGAGTTTCAATCGGAAAAGTTTCAATCGCCGTCGTTATCATCGAGGCGGGTAGCGTTGATTACATTGGAAAGGTCGCTGGTTTGCGTCACTCTTATCACAGTCATGTTTAAATGCACAATGAAATAATAGCTGACAGCAATGCGAGATGTAGAATTCCATGGTAAATAAATTTTAAATCAAATTCGTTAAATAGTTGAAAATAGAGACTGTAAAACGTGGTGCAGCGGACAAGCGCTCGGTGGCTCGTGTCGCCGCCCATCGTAGCCCGATAAGTAATTTCCATTTTATCTATGCCCATTAAACGATCCTCTCGCTGCATAATGTGTTCCCTATCCGAGCAGCAGCAAGGGATGGCATACAGTTTCCGTAACGATTCCCCCGGTGGAACCTGAAAGGTGATTAGTAAACCGGCCGAAGACACGTGGCGCCAGTCAGACAGCCTCTCGTCGCCGGCGTACGTGCCTCCGGCTATCGTGCTCAGTTTCCGTGCGGTGCGAGACCTTTCCAGCAAACATCAGCCTCCATTTAGCGACTGTGCGGTGTGTTGACAGTTGCACCGATTGATGGAATTTAAAGCTGCACATTATTCCCGTGCGCCCCCTTCGGTTCGGCCTCAGCATTGGGCGGGCTTGCGACATGAAAGTGGCATTGTGTTTGCAAATGCGCCGAGCCGAGAGTTTCCGCAATCGCAACTTGTCACAGTTTGCTGATGAAAAAGGGGGCCAAGCAACAACCTTCCTACTATCGATGCTCTTCCCATGATCCTTGGATCCATGGAATGAACTGATAATTCCTTCGCCCTTCGGCCGATATCGAAGCGAAACGTTAGCAAATATTTCTTCTCGTTCGTTTGTTTGTTTAAGCTAGACACACAATTTCTCCGTTTTAATTACTCCAGCTAAGAAGCTTCTGCTTTCCACGTGCTATCATTTTTCCAATCTTTTATTCCATTGGGCACATTTATTTTTTCACAAGCTTATCTTGCTTTTCATTTATTTTTTGTTCGTCGGCTTGTTGTGGTGACGACTGGCGCTTATCTAATCAAATGGAAAGCAAATACGCATCGATGTAGAAGAGGAACTTAGGTAACGTTGCTAACCCGTAAACCCCGGAGGACAACAGACGATCAACAGGCTGTTGGTTGGTTTTGGCGTCATCCATCGAGAGAAAGGCACGTTTGTTCCTCTCCCTCGTCGACTGGTGTTGACAGCTTGGTATCCCAGGGGACATGATACACGAAATATGGGAGAAAATTGGCACCAAATGGTGTACAACGTGTTATCACTCTCTTGTTGCAATTTAGTTGTAGTGGATTCTCCGAACATACCTTTTGGGTGGATGAGACATTTGAAACCAGGTTAGAGAATGTCATTGGTTTGTTCTGGTCCATTATCGTTTTGTGGTCCCATGGAAGGAAGGAAGCATGCGGTAGGATAATTGATTGCGAAAAGCTATTTCGTCCTGGAGGAAAAGCGTACCATGGAGGCGCCTGGTGGCTGATGGTATATTTACTGAATTATATCTTGGCAAGGGAAAGCAATGTACCTGGCCCGCTGGTCTCGTTCGTTCAACTGAAGCTACAAAGTGTTGCGACCCACCCTACCAAGAAACGATTGACGTTCAGTGCTGCCCATCGGAAACAAGCGGTTAGGTAACGGCCAACGGTAAGAGAGATCGATTTCTTACTTCTTGTTTGCCGCTCTCACACGGCAGAGACGAACGGGCCAGGCAAACACCCACAGTTTTACATTATATGACCGTTCTACATCCTCCCGACGTCGTTTCGAGACGCTTTGCGGGGCGTTTGTCTAATAATAAACTGACCATCGGAAAGCCGTCGTCGACACGGTTGGAGTTGGTTCGGTTGCTACACCAACACTTGTTCGGTCGATGTGCATTCGGTGGTGAAAAACTCTCACATCCTCCGCCGATGGTTTTTTTTCCCCCGTGGCTGGATAATCCAAGCGAGTGCGCGGTGGGGTCAATTAACTGGCGGGCCTTGAGAGTCCAGTGCGATTCAGAAACAATCTGTTGCACATCTGTCGGTTGGCTGCTTGTCTGACGGGGACAAAATGCCTTCCTGTACCTAAGTAGCCTTTGCAGTGCACGCGAAGGGATTTCATTGACAGCTGTCAAAGGCAGGCACGGTTGGTTGTTTGTCATGTTCGAAATTGTATACGTGAGAACCAACTCTAGGACGACTGAAGCCGTTGTATCCACTGTTTTCTCTGAGGGCGGCTCTCTCTTTGGTCGCGTCGGCTTGTGTGAAGGTGCTTGAAGGTCAAAACCGATCGCAAGGGAATTACTTAATCGAACGGGACGACAAGAAAAGGGAAGCAACAAGGCAAGCGTACCTCCCCGCCGTCACTTGAGATTCAGTAGCAAAAGTTTTCGCATCGAGCGTGTTGTAATTGTGAGGTTTTAATCGTTTTCCTGCGTTCCTTACTTTCTTCCGTCTCCCCGCCCATGTCTAGCCGTTCGATATCGTTGGACACCGCGACACGTCTAAGAAACGCCGCCATGAGTAAGCTGATCCGCCAGGTGTCGATCGAGACGCCGGCCCCGAAGCTGAAGGACTGCGTGCTGAATCTGGTCGTGCCGGTTCCGGACACGCCGCCCCAGGGTGCCCGCATCCTTGTGGTGTACGCCGGTGCGTGCTACCGCAAGAACCAGTCCACATCCATCTCGTCGATCAGCAGCCAGCTGTCGGATACGGGCGACATCACGACGTCGCTTTCGCTGCTGGCGAAGCAGATGCAGAGCGGCAGCTTCTCGAGCATCACCGAGGAGGGACCGGACAGTGTGCCGGTCCAGCTACACCAGACGTCGGTGGCGATCCAGCACAACCCGCAGGCGCACCAGGGCGTCCGGGACGGGGCGTTGTTTCCCGGGTTCGAGGTGGCCGGCGTCATCGAGTCGCTCGGCAGCGAGCTGAAGCCGGACTGCGGCTTCAAGGTGGGCCAGCGCGTCATCATCTACCCGTACGAGGGCCTCCCGCATGGCTACTCGGAGCTGATGGTGGTGCCGGACCTGCAGTATCTCATCCCGATCCCCGACGAGCTGTCGCTGAGCGTTGCCGCCACGCTGCCGACCGGTGCCCTGCTCGCCCAGAGTGCCATCATCGCCGCGCACAAGATCGTGGACGGTCTGCTCAAGAGTCGGCCGGGTGAGAAGGTGAAGATCCTGATCGTCGGCACGGGTGGGCTGGCCCTGTGGGCTGTACGCATTGCCGCGCAACATTTCTACACACCAGCCACCAAGGACAAGATACAGATCACCGTTGCCAGCCTGCGGGACGAGGGTTTCGTGGTGGCGAAGAAGTGCGAACGGTAAGAATGGCAGAGCTCGAAAATCGTGGGGAAGCGTCTCACCACAATCCGTTTTTTTTTTGTTGTTGCTTGCAGGGTAAACATCGTCCAGTGGAACGAGGACCTGTACGAGAAGCAGCTGATCGAGCGCACGCACGACGCCTGCGACGGTCTGGTGGACATCGTGATCGACTTCGGCACGACCTCGCGCAGCTTGCACCGATCGATGCAGTGCCTGACGACGGGCGGACACATCTTCATCAGCGACGAGGTGGCGGAGAAGCTGCTGCAGAAGTTCAGCAAGCGCGCCGAGGAGCGCGGCCAGACGATCGAGACCTGTCCGACCGGCACGATCGAGCAGCTGCACCAGCTGGTGAAGCTAGTTTCTTCCAATGAGGTAAGAATCGTGAGGCCTCCAAGGAGCAAATGCTCGAGGGGGGAATTTGTTCGATTAAACTGAACGCTTCTTTCTTTTAGATTGAACCACCGCCACACTCAGTATTTCCCTCGGAACAGGCCGCCGAAGTGGTGCGCAAGCTGGCCAGCTCCGAGATTCCTGGACGTGCCATCCTGAAATTCCATGATATCGAGTAAGCACACACACACAACAGGAAAAAAAAAAACATCTACACACATCAGCACCAAACCACCAATGCCCAAAAGAAAAAAATATTCAAAAGAAAATGCAAAATCCAAGAATATCTTCTAGATCAGAGCGTGGGCAGTGCCCCGCCAGGAAGACATCGGAGCCGAACCGGTTTTTTGTTCTGTTTTGTAGTTTATCCATTTACCCAACTCTTGGTTTTTGCTCCCGCCGTCAAGGGCCATTCTCTTTTTATTCGTAAAAAAAAGGCACAAGGAGTCAAAAATACACATCACACACACACACACACTCGCAAAACAACGAGATGCAAAAGGGAAAAGATAAACGCAACACAGTTGTTGTTTTTGCGGAGAAATTGTTTTGTTGGAAAAAGCTGAATCAATCTGAAATAACATCATCATCAAGGGATGGAACAAATATCAATTAGAAATCATGCCCGGCAGCGGTGTAGAACTGGTAAATGGAGCAGTTTAAAAGTAGACGTAAGAAACGACAAACAGAGCACCGGGGAGTTGCGTGTTACCATTTCGTTTCACACCTTTGTCCCACAAGTTTGTCCCACACGAAGCACATCCCTTCTTCTCAATGTTGCTTCACTTTGGTTAAGCAATAAAAACGGGAATTTTCTTTCATATCGAGATACATAAATGTGTCCACGGGGCTGATCTAATCTCGGCGCTGTGACGACATGCAACAGATGTGTGCGTTAATGTTTGGAAAACTGTGTCCAACCCTACCCGGTATGCTAAAAGGAAAAGCAGCTCCTACCCGGTATCGAAATGTATTACCCCTATGTGGTTTCTAGTTGTTCTTCCATGCACTTCAACTTGCTGTCGGTTTTCAAATTCCCTGCGTGTGAAAAAAATATGAAGCTTATGACTTGTTTTGAAAAAGAAAGTAATGTATGTCCTTGGATATATGTCCACAAAATAGCTGCTATTTCATGAAGGGGTTGTTATGCAGATTTTGTTTTTGGAGGGTTTGTCCTAACGATAACGAGAACTGTTATTTAAAGTTTAAAAAAACATAATACAAGACAAAGAACTCAGCCGCAAAGACTAAAGAGAAAGGTTGGTTGAAAGATACGGCACGCCGCCGTTAGCTGATGAATGTCTTTCTAAAGATTTGCTCTCCTGTAACATTATCGTGCGTGTGTGAGGATTTTCTTTTTTTTCGTTCAGTAACAGTTGAGGCGATTTTTCTAATTTAAATGTGATTTATACGATATACGAATTATGTTTGGATTGGTTCTTCCTTCGGTGAAAAACCAAGTCGGAAAACCGCTCCCTTCTCTCTCTTTCCGTGAACGGTAAGGTGCAGGGGCAGGACAGACTTATAGGTGACAGAACTAGCAGCAGGAAATTACAATGTTAGCAATTATAAAAGGACCTCAACAAACACTGGGAGAAGAAGGAAGTAAAGCAAACCCAATTACGCTAACCTCTATCAATAATATAAAAAAAAATACAACAAACAGAAACACACTACTACTATGAATAACACGATTGTCGATGAACGATGCGAGTCAAGTTTAGTAGCAAGTAAAGAAAGATCTAAAAGTGAAAAGGGAAGCAAAGGTAGAGCGAAAGAGAGGTAAAGTAGTGAAGCAATGTGCAGCAAAAATGCTACGATGTCTCAGCTAGGAGGTAAGGGAAAGCGAAGAGGGAACGAAACACTATTATTATCAACGATTGGCCGCAAATGTTGTATTATGCAGACAAAAAAAAAAAAACCACAAAACACAACAGTCACTTCCCATTTCGAGCTGAAATGAACACGGACACACATTTCGTGCCGGATTCTCTGCTTCACTTTCCCGGTCCTTGGTTTAGAATTTAGTTGATAACTTAATAGTTTGTAAAAGTGGCGTAAACGGATAGTGGAGCCGGAGCGGAGGAAATTAACTGAATGCAAAGTGTATTATTGATAATGAATTAAAGGAAAACCAAGAATAAAGAACTGTATAGAAGTTACAAGACAAATGTAAATGGCACCATGGGTTGCGACCTTGTACTGTGTTCAAACATTTCGATGACAAAAAGAAAGAATGAAAAAGATCGGCAATCAAAGTGCCACTTGTTGATCGTATGTTCTTACATTATATTGCACGAATAGAAGAAAACGACATATTAAAGCTAGCTACACCCCCGGGGCTGGAAATGAAACTCGCACCACTAGCTCTTGAAAATGTAGTCCTCTGGCATCTCCACGCCAATCTGCTTGCGGATGGCGTCCTGCACACCGGCAATGGACAGGCTGTCCTGGTGCGACACCGAGGGTGACTCTAGCTCGCCGGCAAGGATGCGTCGGCGCGTCTCCTCCGCCTCATACCGCAGCCCGATACTGTTGAGCAGGATGCACTCGACCCGGGACGCTGGCAGCGGGTAGGAGCGGATGGTTCCGTCGATGTCGGTCAGCTCGATCGGGCACCAGAAGTCGTGGAGCTGAGAATGAATGGATGATTTGGGTTAGAATCAAGATCAGGTTTTTTTTTTTTTTAAATGAAAATGCACATTGGAGGTTTGCTGCATGGACTTACCGTTATGGAACCCTTGGTGCCGGTGATGATGGCCGTGTTGGGCAGCTTGTCGATCGCACTCGTCCGAATGTTGGCAACGCCGCCATTCGGGAAGTGCAGCGTTGCGGTGATGCCGACGTCCACGCCCTGATCGTTGAGCTGGCCGGCCGCTTCGATGCGGATCGGTTCCGCCTGGAAGGCCCACATCGCGACCTGGATGGTGTACACGCCCAGGTCGAGCACGGTGCCGCCGCCGAGGCTCTTCATCCGGACGCGCTCGACGTGCGTGAGCGGGAAACCGAACTGCACCTCGACCCGCTCGACCCGCCCCAGATCGCCACGGGTGATCCGCTCGCGCAGGTGCACGTAGCTCGGGAAGAACCGGGACCAGATCGCCTCCATGCAGAAGCGGCCCCGTTCGCGGGCGAACTCGAGCAGCGCCCGGGCCTGGCCGCGATTCACGCACAAAGGCTTCTCACAAAGGACGTGCTTGCCGGCTTCCAACATCATCCGGCTGACCTCGTAGTGCGCGTTGTTAACCGTACCGACGTAAACGGCATCTGCCCATCCGGGGCGAAAGGGATGGAGGAACGGGAAACAGGGAAAACGATTAAGCGAAAGTAGTGGGAAAATCCCACACATCTCCCCCCTCACCCCTCTCGTATACTAACTATATTTTGATCTACTTTCTAGTGCGAAGAAAAGGGTTCACCATTCTACGCGGTGAGCACGAGTGAGAAACGATCGGTGAAGCATGAGATAAGCTCATGAGATACGCTGGTGAGTGATGAGATGAGCTGAGATGAGATGGGTTATATTATTTATGGGATTTTCTCTTCGCGCGCTCGCGTTTGTTTGCGACCTTAATTTAAGAGGTTGTTGATTGTGTACTGCCGTCGAATTTGTTTCGTTCTTTCCGTGCGGATACTAACTAACGAATCGGGGCGAAAATTGAATTCACTATGAATGTGCCTCAAATATACAGATTAATCTCAGAAGTTCTAGGAATAGCGTGAGAATAACATTCAACACTTCCGACACTTTTAAGCGCGTTCATTTAGAAATCTTCCTCAAGAATTTACTTTCTTCTAAGCGACGAACTGCCCGCCCGTTACTCACCCACTTCCGGATCCTTCGCGATCGCTTCGTAGCCCTCGTAGAACCGAGGAATGCCATGCAGTTCAGCAAACTTCCGGGCATTCTCCAGACCGCGGGCACCAACCGCCACAACCTGGTGGTCGGCCGCCGGCAGCGTCGAGACGGCGCAGGCAAAATCGTGCGATATCGTACCGGCACTAACGATAGCCCAGCGCAATGGTGCCATTTTTGTCCACTATGCCCTTTCTCTCTTCAAACGATCCTGACGTTGCGTTCTGAGAACTGCAGAATGTCGATCGATGTCCTGCAGCAGAATGCTCTCCAAAATAGCAACAGCAAGTCCACCAAAATCACCGAAACGGGGTTTACTTGAGAAGAACTGAAACTGTGCTCGATCAATCAATCGGGATCCTTTTTCGAACAACCAATGCTCCTCTCTAATATCCGTTTCCGAACACTTTCACTTTCGGCCCAGCACTGCCACGGATGGCCGAGTGTCGCGTCGCTTGACTGGTGACCGCAATTCCGCTTGCTAATCGTCGTCGTCGTCGTCGTCGTCGGTGTCCGTTCACTCCTTTCTCTCGATCCCACGGTCACTTCGGCTACGACAAGACAATTCAACAAGCTATCGTTTCAAACTATATCGCGCAATTTCCCCTGAGTCAAGCCGTTCGCGTTTGCCTGGTTGGCGTCGAGTTTGCACACTACCGAGCTGGCTATTTCTTTGCCGGGTTTTTATTTGCTGCCTGCGCCCTTGCACGGCTTCGGTTGCTAGTGTTACGATTCGCCTTCTCACGGCAGATGACGATTCCGATGTGACGCTAATGATGTACTGGTATCGGATGGATGGTCTACTACCAACCACAAGGTGGAAACAATAAAAGTTTGTACCGAGCAGGGAAGGGAAGGGCAGCATATCGCGCATCTGGCGGCAGTGTCCAGTAAGCCATTGGCCGTATCTTATCATAACCACCTTTTCCCGGTTGATGATGTAATTGATCGTAAATTTTTTCACGGGTTTAGGGATAAGATACCGGTGCTGCTAGTCTTCGTATTTTAGCATTTGTGTGGTAGTGAAAATTGTTCCCGAAAAGCGATAAATACATCTGTTCCTGCTGATAAGGAAGCCCTGGCTGCGATAACCGTGTGCTGTTAGCGTCACAGATCGAACAGGACGCCACGCGCATGACTTAGTTGTTGGATGCGTTCCTTGGAAGCACCCGTTCGTCACGTGATGATCTTAAAACGGCATCTCATTATAAGTAATAAGATTCGGTTAGTTTACAAGAGGCACAAATAAATATTCTTGATTTCTTTCACTTTCACCGTTCCTCGGTTAACAAAGAAATACGTTTATGAAGAATGGCTTTCATCGTCTTTCTTACAGGTTGAGTTTCTCACTAAGTTTTGCTTTTATTAGTTATAATTTATATCATTAGAATATACTTTCTACCATTTACTTTGTTCCGCGTTCCATCCCCTGGGTGGTACACGCAATCCATGGCCACCCTGCCATATTATACACAATGAATGTTGCTGCCTTCCGGTGCTTTTGCATATGGTTTCTCAGTAGCTCCCGAGGCAAGACCTACCACGAGCACCAGGAAGGAGGAATAAGCTGTTTTTCGTATTTGGATTTATTTTACCACCCTCCCCTCTTTAAGTTAGTTCTTTTTTATCTCTCTTATGGCGGCGTGCCCAGCCCAGGTGTTTGTTCTTTTCCTGCGACGTATTCATGTTTTACCTTATTTACAACTCGTTTTGGATGGTACGTGTTTTAGATGGTCCAGGGGTTTTTTGTTTGTTTTGGAATTCTAATGGTTTTCCTTGGAAGAAGGGACACTTCGTAGATGAGCTGGCCAGTAAAAAAAAACAGGTGTATACAGATACGTTTTCTGTAATTGAATGCCCTTGTGTTGCCCTCCTTTCTTCCCTGCCCTACAGGGGCGGAATTGCTACCAAAAATTTGCAAATCTTGATCGCAAATATCATACATTATTCATTTTGATCCAATTCTACTAACTATGATCATGCAGTAATTTTTGACTGGAAGTGGCATATCACTGCTTATGTCTGTAGACGCAAGGTGTGGGTACCATTTAGCTATTTCGAGTGCAACAGTTTAATGTTTCGAAACAGCCACTAAGGCGTGGGCTGAGGGAATCGTCTTATGAAACCGATTGATGAACCAACGAAAACGAAAGAAAACGAAAATCATCAACATCTTTTACTCCCTTTAGTAAAGCTTTAGTAAATCCGAGGACCAAAAAAAATCTATAGCTAACGCTCTTTAACTTTATCTGTGCACAATTGATAACAGAACAGAAATTGAAGGAAAATGGTTCTGAACGGGAAGGAAAACATGGAACGTGGCAAATGGCTTTAAACAAATGTTGTGGAACGCATTCTGCTTTAAACAAATGTTCAGCAAAGATTTAAGTAGGAACAATGAGAAACGAAATGAAACACAGTACTGAAGAAGAAGAAGAAGAAGATGATGGAATATAACGACACACCTCGGCGTCCCCGTAGACGGAGACCAGCGCCTTCAGCCTTCAGTGCGACACCGCCGTCTCGACGATGCTGTTTTTGATAATTTCACAAAGTTCTGTTGGATCACCAGGGGACGACGGCAGGCCAGAAGAATCCGCCGATAGAACGGCGCCGGTATCAGTCTTCGCCAGTTTATTCGCCAGCAACCGAGATCCAACGGGGGATGATTTCGTGCCCTCATCATCGTTGCTGTTCATTTGTGACGGGCTAGGTGTATCCTGCCGCACTCGTTTATTCACGTCCCGCCGTTCGTTTGCCCCCTTGACGGCATGGGCTTCCGTTCCATTTTGATGCACCGAACTCTCCTCGTTCCCGTTAACGACGACCAGAGGAGTGCTGGATGTGGCGGTGGTTGGGGTTGAGTTGTTGGTACTGTCGACCACAATGACACCGTTGTCGTCGTCATCGTCATCGTCACTCTCGATCGTCACCGCGGGAGGGAGCGGTGAGTGTCGGAAGTCGCGCAGCTCATCGTCGTCCTCGGCGGCGATCGAGCGACGGGCGAGGGTAGCCGAACGGCGGCTTGATGCCAGCATATCGTTTATGGCTTCCAGGTGTTCCGCGTTGCCGGCAACGGGTGCGCTTAGATCGATGAAGCAACTCGATTGTGCCATTCGTTCACTATCGCTGCTCTCCGACCTCCGAGAGGGATGCCTTGCGGCACTCGATTGCTCCGTGCGTCGATGATCGTCATCAGCATCATCATCATCATCATTATCGTCCACGGCGATCACGGGGGAGGGGGAAGCGTTGTCTACTGGTGAAGCTGCCGCCACGGTTTCGCTTTCATTCATGACAACCTCCTCCACACTGCTATCAAGCAGGATACAACCTTCGGCCGAGGAGTCGCTGAGGGGAACATTTGGTGGATTTTCCTTCTCGGGAGGGAAATCTCGATTCGAGGGAAGGAGCGACTGAGAAGAGGCGTAGCTCGAACCATCTGGAGTGTCGAGCGTCGTAGAGGTCGTTGCACTGGACGGAGGTTCGATGCGAAGGGTGGAATCTCGTTCACCAGTAGCCGATAAGGGTGTGACCCCGACTTCGTATCCCGTCAGATGCCGATCGTGACCGGTAGGAAGCGTGTGTTGCTGGTGGTAAGGTGATATGCTTCCAGTTCCGGCCAGCTGATGAATGGGTGGCGGCGGCAGTGGTGGTGCAGTCACTGGCAGGTGGTGAAGATGGCGATAGTTGGGATCGGTCGAACCACCAACGCCGGGGGAGGATCCTCCGCCGTAGGTGTAGTACAACTGACCGTGAGGCAAGAGCTGCTGCTCTGAGGCTGGTGTTGCTGCTGCTGCTGCTGCTGCCCCTGAGGTGGTACCGCCCACGAAGTAGTCCCGATAGGCGTAATGAACGTCCACCGGGTCCGTGGAGTGAGCCGCAGGCGAAATAAGGCCATCGATAAGGTGCTGGGGGTTGCTGGTGGGTACAGCCGTCAGGAGCATCTGTGCGTTGCTTGGCATGTAGTCATGGTACGCCGGATCGGCCATGTAGCTTTCATGCGACTGTGGCCCAAAGTATTGGTGCTGTGCTTGCAACGGCAATGGTTGATGGTACTGTGACGGTGGCAGGGAATGAAGATGATTCATCGGCACGAGCGTACCTTCGGTTTCCATGCCACTGTGACCGGGCGGGAGAACGGGGGCATGCGTACCTCCCACGTACACCATCCCCGGTTGTTGCTGCTGCTGCTGTAATCGTATTGGGCCATTGGACCAATTCTTCTCACTTTCAGCCACGTAACCATTTTCACTCGTCGTTCCACCATCGACCACGTTGCTACTTCCGGATGCACCGGGAGCGTTTGTGACAGCCGGTCGATGCATCTCGTTCGCCTTTCCCTCCAGGTTCAGCCTCATGATGGTGTGTATGAAGTGTGTCCGTACGCGCCCCTGATTGAACTCCACCCGACCGGCCTTGTTCGCACAGCCTTCCTGCGTGCAGCCGCAGGGGAAGTTGGGCCGGTCGACCTGACACTTGATGCCAGTCAGACTGCACGCGCACGTCGCCGGATCGCAAAAGCCGCGGCAGGTACATCCGCAAACCTCGCGTGACGTCCTGATCTCCCGACATTCGTCCTTTTCGGTGGAATCGATCTTCCGTACGCCGGCTGCCTTCAGTAATGCGCGCCTCTGCCGTGTACTGACTGGCTGCAGGAACGCGTACGATTCGCTTTCCGCTTCCGAGCCGCTCTCGCTCGGTTCATCCTCGCTGCTCGTGTCGTCGCTTGACGAACTGCGCGGGTTCAGCTCCTGAAGCTGCTGCCGGTGGACTTTGCGCTGTTCGGACGAGTGTTCCGCCAGCGTCAGACGCCTGTGGGAAGGAGGGAAAGAAACCGTCAGCTGAGAAACGGCACCAACCACAACACCGTGGGCACACAAACTTACCTCGAGTGGACATGCTGAAATTCCATGCCCAACGTACAGCCTCCCTGCGAGGGCACACAACCGAAGCCCTGGATGCGCGGGAAATAGTACACGGTTACGCCCTCGAACGTGATGGCCTTCTTAGGCCGCTTCTCTTTGCTGACTCCTTCGTCGACCTCCGACGCGGTAGTCACAGGTTCCGAGCGTCGCTTAAGGCTACTCTTGATCGGTGGAAGTTCGAGTGGGGTGTTACTACTGTTACTGGTTGGCGCCACACTTCGTGCTGGTTCGAGTCCTAGCCCGGAGTCGGAACCATCGCTGGCCTCTTCCTCCTCTGCTTCAGCCCCGCTTATTGGCAGAGCTCCCTGTATTTGTTTCGATAGCGTCGTCGTTTTACTCGCCGCGTTCTCGCCATCCTTCTGCTTTTGGTGTTGATCATCACATGGAGTAATTGTGATGGGTGCATCCAGAATGTCTTGCGCATGGTCCGCAGTATCGTGACCATTCGGTAGCGCCTTCTCCTGTTCGATCTCTACTACTTCCTCCACTATCATCACTGGCGTAACGGGTATAGCCACTGCCGTAAAGCTATCGTTTTCTGTAACCGATGACGAATCTAGCACACCATCGCTGTCCACCTCGATCACGCAATCACTCGATCGATCGAGCACGACGATTTGACTTGTATTCTCTGAACCACCGCCCACATCGCTGGAGCAACTGATGGTGAGAAGTTCGGCAGAGCAATTCTCCGTTTCGCTTGTAATCTTCATCGCTTCCTCATCCGCGTCTTCGTCATCCGTTTCAAGCTCGTTCGACTGGTCCATGCTCGATTTCAGTGAGGTCACATCGACCAATATTATCTTGCCACTCGCGACACCATCCTCCACATCGTCGGGCACATTGATGCTCTCCACTGCGACTTCGCCGGGACAATCGTCGTCCAGGGCGAGCGGATCGTACAGCGGATCTCCACTCTCGTTCGCCAAATCCTCGTTGGCGATCATGATCGATTCCTCTAGTCTGGGCTGCTCTGTAGGTCCCATGGTTGTCGTTAATCTGTTGGATAG
The DNA here is from genome assembly GCA_914969975.1 of Anopheles atroparvus. NCBI lineage: Eukaryota > Metazoa > Arthropoda > Insecta > Diptera > Culicidae > Anopheles > Anopheles atroparvus. The sequence continues at coordinate 13,782,116 of CAJZCY010000003.1, read as the reverse complement.
AACAAACGGTTAGAGATAAGAAAAGGAGCATATTGCTTCCAAAACGACGGCATCAATACTTACCCAAAGATATTCGAACTATTGGCATTTCTCTGCAAATAGGTAAGGAAGGTTTTGATCGGTTTCAGCATACTTCGGTGCGGTGGCCAGTGCCCCTAGCCTCCGGGGTGAGTTGATACGATCGAATTGCACCGTTGAGAGAAGCCACAAATGAGCTGCCACCATTCGAGGTCGACTGAGCGAGGATCCCGCGAAAACACACTTCCTCTTCGAACTGTAAACTACCACCGCGGGGTTCTACCGTTGATTGGCAAAAAGAACAAAGTCCTTCGTTTGATTTCTGATTGAACGATTCCGGACGCTCCCGCGAACTTAAACAACTGAACGGTTTTTCGGTTGAAATGGTAAAATAAACGAGGGATGGCTGCTTCGAGACTTTAAGCATGTTTATGCCATCGCTTGGGAAACGATAAGAACTCCACCATACCACATTTCAACCATTGGTTGCCTTTAAGCCACACAACGTTTTGAGTCTTCACTAAGGGTCTTCAGTACACTGCGCCTTCAGTTGATTGTTTTCAAAATAATAGCGCTGATCAATGACTAAACACTGGTTTTACCAAATCTAAAAAGAGAAAAGAAAAATTGTATAATTAGAACATATCAAGTGGTGTTTTTGTTACATTTTTTTAAATTCTAAGAAGACGTATTTTCTGTGATATCCATTGAACGGGTTTAAGTTCACGGCGCATAGGAAATCAAATACTCCACTTTTTCATCTGGAGCAACTGGACGTGTATTCGTATGGCTTTGAATTATGTTGTGCTTAGCACTGCCAGGAAGAAAGTCTTCACAAGACAATGCAAGCATGTTATGACTAGGAAACTTGCCGTTTTGTTTACTGATGATATGGGAATGTGACCACAAACAGTTGCATATTTCTTTAAAAATACATTCCATTGATAGTGGATAGACTAAACAACACGGTGCCTTACATTCCACAGGACGGAGTTTTAAGCATAGTTAAAATAAAAACTGCAAACAAGACCCATAAGGCCTCCCGGCCAGTCGGAGTGGGGGGAACGATCTCGATAGGGCACTCGAATTTCTGCAGCACACAAATCTATCTTTCCATTTTCTCACTTTCACCACGTACCACGGCGGGCCGAAGACCGGCGTTGGCGTTGTGTTACTGCGGCGTTTGTGCCCGGTCTTATCATGTGTTTTGGAGTGGTGTCTCCTCATGCCGCTTGTGATTTAATGTTGCTTATTTTGACCAGGGAAACGTACAGTGTGTTCCCGGTTTGCTAACTGAGTCAACTGCAATGTCGAGCAGAAAACAATCGATACTTTAAGAAGATTTCCTTTTTTTCTTTGCTCCTGAAAAGGGCCTGGAAGCTCTGTTAAAGCATGCCTCAATATAACGATTGTTCAGAACAATATTTCTTCCTCGTGGAGAGACCAACAGAGTCGGCTGTGTTCAAAATCCAATCAGCATTGATCGTAAAAGTAATAAAAATAAAGCCCAAGACCTTGAACAAGGCATCATTGCCACGATTAGCAATTTATAACGAGAAAACGGTCCTTTCATTCATCCGGAAGGATAATAAAAAGTCACCGGAATATGCTCCAACACACAGCCTAATCAATCCTAATCATCATCCTTCGTTCCACCGCCATCCCTGATACCTCACGTTCACATGAACACGACATGAACCTTCTCATACAGTACAGACCGATTGTGATCTTGTGAAGAAATCTGTCGACCGAATGGACCCGTGTCAAATCAATACTCCCCCAACTGGCATGTCAGGCATCGATCGATCGCCTTTCGTCCCAGAAGAAGATGCCGTGCGAATTTTGATCTCGCCAACCGAGTGGGGATATTTGACCACGAAAACAGTATCGCCAAGGCCACAAGGCCTGTGCCCACAAGGCCCCTCTTCTAGAACCAGTCGCGTAGTAGTATCGACGATCGCGTTTACTCCTCCGAAAATCTACTCGGAACCGTGTTTTTTTTTTTCGTGCCTGCGCTTTGCTTTCCTACTCGCGGTGGTTGTTAGAAACTTTCGTACCGTGCTGTAGACGTTTTGGTGGTTCGTGTCGAACGCGCGCGCTCTCGACCTACGGTGGGGCCAACTGTGTGTGCGCTGTTGGTGCTGCTGCTGCTACTGCCGGGGCGGACACAGCGTCGACTGTTCTGCGGTACAACTACTACTGACTCGGGGCGGTGTTGTACGCGTCCGCTTCACGTCACTTTCCGCGACCATCCGCGGACGGGTAGACGCGGGCGGTGCGCGGGCATTTCGCGGGATCGTCATCACGGAGTGAGTGAATGGGATCCCTGGCGAAAGCGAACGAAGGAGACTATCTCTCTCTCTCTCTCTATCCCTTCCTCTGTCTCTCGTGCGGTTATAATAGTATAGAAGGCTCCCCTTTTATTTGCCTCCTGATCTCCCTTCGCGTATCTCATCTCGCGCACGCACACAGAGGATTCGTTTCATTTTACCAAACGCTCAAAGTGATGAAATGCGGTATCGCCTGCTCGCTCTTTCTCCCGCTCTAGCTTTCTTACTCGCTTTACCAATTTTTACACCTCTCAAGGCGGGAGCTGGCTGCCTTGTCGTATCGCTTTGTACCTTTCTTGCTGTTTCGATCCGAGCCGGTTATTTGCTCCACACGGAACGGAGAGAGGAGCCTATTTGGAGTCTCCCTAGTGCGATGGCGGTCATATCCTTTGCTGCTGCTGGCAGTATTCATCGGGGGGACTCGTCGTGAGTTGCCTGATGATGATGATGATTATGATGATGATGATGATGATGATGATGGTATCCTTTTCGCCATCCATTACGCAAGCTCGCTCGAGGGCGATGGTGGTTCGCGGTGCGGTGGAATGAGTTAGAGCGTCAGCGAACGTGAGCTCGTGAGCACAGTGCCGTAAAGGTAAACCGCAACATGCCATACCGGCCGTGCTAGCCTAGGATCGTAATAACTAACAGGTCTTGTAGCAAGTCGTGTGGTGGTGGTGCCTTCATTTATCGAGCATCCGGCATGGCACGTTGTTGCCAAAGATATTTTTTGTAGCTCAGCTTTCATGTATTCTCATGTATGTGTTCTCTTGCTTGTTGTAACATTTGCTACTAGAGGTTTCAAAATTCGATGTTCCATCTACTATCCCTTATATTACGTTCCTTATTTTATAGTGTTGATTTATTGTTTTTTTTCAGACAAAACAATTACTATACAAGAAATTCATAGTTCATAGAAAGTTTTTCACCGACGAGAAATTCGATATTCCATCTACTCCCCCTTATATTCAATTCCTTACTGTATTAGGTGTGCTTTATTATTATTATTTTTCAGACAAAACAATGACTCAACTACTATTGCACAGCGCACTGTAACTTCCTAGTTCCTCCATCTGCAGAAATAATGTTTGCCAAAACAAGTAGGATGAAACCGAACCGAACTCTTGCATCTGCTCGCTTTCCATCTTCCTCTCGGAAGGGCTCCATCATATTTTGGATAGATCTCCCCGAAGTCTTTGGCAATCCATTTTTCTCGTACGCTCAAACGCTCTCCCGTTCGTGGAACTCACTCGCGCCTTGGCAACATCGATCTGCTCTTGGAAAATAGCTTTTTTGCTCTATGGCTGTGCCCCACGAATCTCACATTCGTACCGAAGCTACCGAGCGTGCTCTCGTTGATCTTTCGTGGCACGATACCGCCAACATCTGGCTCTACAACCCACAACATACGTATAAAAACAGAAAAAAACCGTGGTAGTAATCTCTCTGATGGTAGCTCTCTTGTTTTGTAAATTTTCTAAAAATCATTGTTGCAACTCACCGCTTGATGAGGAGAAAGGAAACGATCTGAATTTTGCTCAGGTGATGTGCCAACGGCTCTGTACTTTCGCACTTTGTACTTGTACTTGTTTTTGCTACATGCCTTAGGTTTAGTTCCACTTGAAATTTAGTAAAAGCGGGTTTTTAAATGTTCCAACTCTTTCAAGAGAAAGCGAGGAAGGCAAAGGAAAGCAACAAAACGTTAAGAGTTTCACGAGCAGGAAAAAAACATGGAGATCATGGAGTGTGATTTGGTGTACATAAATAGTCCAGTATTTTCTTTAAAGGGCCCAAGTTAGCTCCAAGTTCAACAGGCGACAGGCTATCGCATCTGAGCGATAGCAGGATCCGTGCAGGGCCAGTGCTGCCAGCTAAAAGCGTCATCCAATCGCCACACGATCGACCCACAACGCGACCTATTATCATGCTGGCTCTCGCTGCAGTGTTGGGGAGTTTCTAACGGTAATTGTAGGGGGCGAAAAGCGAGAGCGACGAGAAAAGAAAGGCGCAACGCACGATTGGAATGAGTTTCCGACGGGGAACGGAAAACCAGAGATGAAAATTATCGGCGGCATTCTTTGCAGGCGAGAAAAACGGGTCCAACCGAAGCAAGGAGAGCGAGTGTGCGTGTGTGTGAGAAGGAGAGGACCCATCCGGCTCGCTGTAGGTGTTAGCGAGATAGCGAATGGACCATCGTAAAACAATGCTACAGCATTCGTAAAAGAAGAGTGGAGAAGCTAGTGTGGAGTTGAAATGGGAGAAAATGGTTGAGATTCCCCATTACAAATCCCTCCCCTCCCCATCATCCTGCTTTCCCTTCATTTTCATCTCAAGCCTCTCCGGCTAAGTACGGCGATCAACACGATGAAGATGGAGAACACTCGCACCGGAAATTCCTCTTTTCACACCCAGTCGATCCCCCTTTTCCCGGCCGCTCATCGCATATTGCGCGAGAGCTTTGACAAAAAGCTTTCGTCGTAGCAAAAGCCCCCCCACCCCGAGTGGTGGAGACGAAAGCGCCAAACAACGATGCAAGTTTTGAATTGAATTCGACGCCCGGTCGTTCCGCCGAGCCACAGCAGGCAAAGTGGTGTTTTTCTATCCCCTAGCGACGGACGCACACGTTCCACAAACAACTTTGGGTGGAAGAGTGCGGTTGAAAGGGGGGTCATGGTGCCAAGAAGGTTGATGATAAGGGTCGTTACCGGCAAAAACAGCACGGCAGCAGCTTTATCGCAAAGAAGCACCACACTGCAGTGCTAGTTCACTGCTGCTTCTTGCAGGAATCTTGCCAATTTTACGAAGGAAGTAAAACCTTACATGTAGGAGTGGCACGAATACAAGAAAATACCTGCTACTGGTACGGTGAAAGTGGCACAACAGTTCAATAAAATTTCATTTTATGCCTTCTCAATATTGTCGTATTAAAATATTGTATTTGCTATAAATTATTAGCACAATTGTCTGATTCTTATAGTCATTAAATATGCGTAAAAGAACTGTTATCAGTGATGTTCGCACATGATAGAATTAAATGGAATAGCTCTAATCGCATAAGACTTCAAACTGGCTAAGGACACCTGCTGGGCTCATATTAGGAAACTTTCCATTGAAATATACACTGCTTAAAACATTCTGCAACAAACACGAATTAAAATATTTGTTGACACACATAATGGTTTTGTTGCAAGCGAACTTTAACATTTGTAATGGTTTCTAATGAACCCAGAAACATTCACTGGGAGACCAATGATAGTTAGTTACACATTTCAGAAGAGAAAAAATAATTTAAGCTGTTACCTCAAATTAATGTTGGTACATAAAAGGTTTAACAAGTTTAAGTTGAACGAGAGCTGGTGTTCCGTGTCGGACATCAAGCACAATCCAAAAAAATAAAGTCTCTCCATTACAGACCAGCAGTGAAACCCACTCCTTTCGTGCTTGATGCTGCTGCTGCTGCCGTGTGCCGCACTCGACGGCTTGGTGACGGCCGTTCGACGTGGCGTTCTATTTTTGCCCCCCAATAATGTCCTGTTGTGCTGCCACTGCAATTGCTGGGGCCTGAAAGTGAGTGCCACAAGCATCATCGGTGCGATCGTCGCCTGAGTGACGACAGCAACGCGGAGGAAAAACTTCCTCAACGCCCGGAGGGGCGCGATCCACCAATGCAACCAACCCGCAATCCGAGAACGGCACCGATGGAGTCGCACGGTCAATCATCGGGCCACGATGGAATCGGACGCCATTGTGTGGAGGAACGCACCACCCCGAAGCTAACACTTTACTCTACTTTTATTGCGCTGTGTACTGCGCGTATGTGTATGCTGCGGTCGCCCTGGGAGGGCTGGAGGGTTTCGGTTGGATCGGACGTCGGTTCTCACTTGCACATGCACGTACGCACGCAAGCAAACGTAGCCCTGGGATTGTGAGTTAATGTGAGTGAATAGCGCGCGAGGCAGAGCGTTTCATGTGAAAACATGGTCTTGCCTACGGCTGGCACAACTGTGCTGTGGAGTGGGCCGCGCCACAAGACGAGACAGCGTTGAATAATCATTTTAAAATGTATAATTTTCTTTGGACTCTAAAAATAACAACGGTTCTAGTTTTTAAAGTTATTAAGGAACGTCTAACTAAGCATATGAACCAGTAGAGTTTGACAAAAGAAGGCAAGAGTAACTACAGCTATGTACAATACCTTCGCGGAATACTAAGGAAACCCTGCTGGGTGGATTGGCCAATTGCCGATGTACACTAGCGCGTCACGCCAAAAAGATGAGACACACGCACACGCAAACCACACCCAGCCCACACGATCGCAGCAACATGGTCGCGTTTGATTCACTCCGGAGGAAGTGAACACCCCTGCTGCTCCTTCGCACCACTGAGCAAACAAGCTCTTAGTAGCGTACATGTTCCTACTACCCCCGAAGACGCACACAACAACACACACACCTCCAGGCCACAGGCTCAGCATCGTCGAGATGTTTGTACACCTTCTGCTGCTGCCTCTCTCTGCCCCAAAAGATCGGAGGAGCAACAGCAAACACTGCCAAGAGGAAAGATCTCGTACTCAGCGCGCGCGCGCGCGCTACGTGTGTGTGGCGAATTTGGCAACACACTGTTGTTGTGCTTTGATGTCTTGTGGAGGAGTGTACAGAAAAGATACAGCATCAAAATCAACAAGACAGCCAGGAGGAACTATAGCTTCCAATGGGTTTTCCTGTGCAGCGCTGGCGTACACAGTTGGAGGCGATCGGGACCTGGACGATGGGCGAGTGAAATTCTGCAATGGCGTGTTTCCCGCCAAGCATCCCCAGCAAATGTATGCCGTCACTGACCCTGCCTTGCCCCGTCTGAGCGGTGTGCCTGAGATGCCTCATCCGACTTGCCGGCGACCTTCGGTGGAGATTGGCTTTAAGTCACAGCCTGGAGCCGACGAATAATTTTACGACCGCCAATGTTCGAACGATCGGACGCTCGACTCCGCTTGTGCCAGCCTGTTAGGATGCGGTTCAATTCTGACTCAGCCATCTGCCCAGCGAATGCTTTGCTTTGAACTTTTCACCCAGCAGCCTTCGGGCGAGATTTTTATGCTTCTTCCACACAATGGTTTGCCATTCTACCGCCGAGTTTTGTTGTGCCGTCCATTTCGGGCAGACACAAAACAAGAAAAGAATTCTCGCTGCTGAGTCTGAAGAAATGCGAGTCTCAAAACGAACGGTAGAAAATATTAATAACGACGGGTTACACACATGTGAACATTAATAAATGCTTGTCGATATCAGCCAATTTTTTTTTGTTTCTTCCAGAATGAGCAGTGAATGAAAGTTTTGCAAAACCAAAAATGATTGTTTTAAATGCTTTCGCCCGGAAATACGAAAGGTCATTTTCATTAGATAACATATCTCTCTGATCTTTTGAGCGTTTCAATCAAGCGTCTGGCTTATAAAAAGCTAGTTATTCATTTAATAAAAAAACTACTAAGGTCAAGAATTTTGCCTCAAATGCAAAAGCGGAAGATATAATTATTTCTCAGAAACATCTTTATAAAACCAGTTCCAACAGAAAGCTAGTCTCGCGGAAAGAAGTAAAACCCTTTACGACCCTCTGCACTTCAGGGGACTGGCTCAGTTTGGAATAACAAGATATCTGTGCAGTTTTTGCCACACATGGCAACCATAAAGACAAAAATCATAAAAAGATGCAACATGCAGCGGCGTGCAATGCGACACAAACACAACTGTGGATTATATTGTAGGCAATAAAGGAAGAAATAGAGAAAAATAAAATGATGAGATGCAGAGGAAAACCAATTAGTTACAGAAAGAAAGAAAGGATGTGAAATCGGAGATGCAGAGCCTGGCTGAGTTTAGAAGAAGGAAAGCTGCCGTACAAGAAGACAGAAAAGAGTTAAAAGCAATTGGCAAGAGAGGCATACTCCGAACATTCTCACCCTCATTTTTACCACCCATTAGCTTTTTTTTCTTCTCTTCGACAGTTTTTTTCCTTGACTGAATCATCACTAATCTTGGCGATGAAATATTTTGTTCTGTTGCAGAGGGACAAGGATTGTTCCCTTCTCTCCATCAGAAAGAATTGATGGATAAAGGTAATTTGCCAAGAAAATATACATACAGAAACGGCGCCGCAATAAGATATGTGACACGAAGAAACATGTGATGTTTGTTTTTCAAATAAACATTTCAAACCAAATTTTAATCTATTCTTACAGGTTAAAATATGTAAATGTAGCGCATATGGTAAACGTGCGTTTAATTGTGAATTCATAGAAGAAATATTTTAAAAAATTGTCATATCCTGTCGTTTGCGGAATACTTCCTCTGGGAGGAAAAGATAAAACAATATCGAACTACAACCCCGCTTAAAAAATATTCTAATATACTCTGTTGGAAATAGCAAAAGATCAGCAATATTGTAGCGTAAATTTTGCTTCAGAAATTAAAAAAAAGGTGCATTCGGAATATGATCAAAACAATGTTTACAGAAAGGATTAGTTCTTCGTATGCTTCATGGAGAGTTTTCTATTGGCATATTGTATTGAAGCTTTAAATTGCACTCTGCATCCATTGTAAATTTGTTGTATTGTCCCTAGAACTCATACTGTCTGAATAATCTAGGATATTGAGAGTCCGTAGCTTTGCGGAGTTGCGAAGCTTAGACAAACAATACAATATTTCATGAAAACAAAACAATGTTATGATTTTAGGGATCATAAATTAAAAAAGCTGTATGATTAAAGGAATAACAAAGTACGTTCTTCAAACAATGAAGGACTTCACGGGTGGTTGTTTTTTAGCAAACATTGTATGGGACACTTTTAAACAACGGTCCTTTTGTAGCAGGGTATAAAACAAGAAAAACTGGATACTTTCAAACATTTTTAGTCTGTCCGTTTTAGATTGAAGCAATTGTATATTTAACAATAGCTTAACAAAGCTTTACATATGCTACCCCATGAATCATTATAAAAAAAAAACTAATCAAATTTTCAATTTTCATAAATACAAGTTTTCCAGGAAGGTGAGACATATGGTATGATAAATAAAAAAATTAACTGTGAGCAATTAAATTCTCCTTCACAAACAACATGAAATACAACACGAGTATCAAAACACAAACGCAGCAAAGCTGAACGGAAAATCGGAATGACGTAAGAATTGTAAAAAAAGAGTTCAACATTTATGACTCATTCGATTGGTTGAATATCAAATCGCCATCCACTGCGCCTGATAGCTAGTTAATGTTATAAACCTTTTGTCTCTCAGAAACCTTAAGATAATGCAGCAACATATGAAACATGAATTATCGCTCTACAAACAGTTGATGACGAGTGGCTAATTCATGTCGATTACTTTACAAAGAGTATATGCTTTAAACATGAAGCGCAATATCTTCTTGTAATTTTAAATGTTGATAGTTAGTCTCTTAAACTGGAAGGATTATTTCGAAACATGAGCGTAACAAAATTATGGCTCATTCAGTAAACGAGCATTTAAGCTCATGGGCACCATTTTTTAGGAGACGAAACACAACTGCAGTAGATATCGATCATCGACCGATTCATAGAATTGAAACGAGGAAGCCAGTTTTTTTTTAAATTGATACTAGTAAGAATTATAGTTTGTGAATATAGTGCACGAGTTGTAGAATTGCTTTTCAAATGAATGATTTGATTGTGTTAAGCATGGTTCATCAGATGGTAAATGGGATAGGATTGCAAAAACTGTACTCCGTTGGGCAGTATGCAAGATGTTTTCATATTTGCGGGCTTTCCAAATATTCAAATTAAAAGCATCCTTCCTTGCTCCGTGTCCATCAGTTAAATATAGTTTTTTACTTTGAATAACAAACAAGGTTTAGCATTAGAAATACTACTTTGGAATTGCTACTGAATTGATTTTGCGATGAACAAAGGCTAGAGGTCTTTTATATATAAAGATAAAATTAATCAATAAGAAACCTACCATCACAGTGCATTGTAGGTACAATACGTCCGTATTCAATCATTTGTATCTGTTTGCTATTGCAATTGATTTTCCTGTTGGCAGCATGTCTCAGCTGGAAAATTAAAAATGTGGCGAAAACTTACGTGGGTTGAAATCCTATCCATGCACCTACGGCGAACGTTTCTGAAGCTGAAAGTGGTAGGAAAATGGGTTAGACTTCGCTTGCGCATGTAGGCCACAGAGCTCCGATGTAACTTACCAGGTACTCCCGCGGAAAACTCCCACTCCGTCTTGGAACAACTATTTTCCGTAGAATAGAAAGCGTTTGCTGTAGTTGATCACACTTCGTAGGTTGATGTGAGTGGGATCGTGTTCTTTCAACTCAGTAGGCTCTTCATCCACACAGTTCGGTTAGTTAATCGATGACGTTTTTAGTACAACTAGCCACATCTTTGAACAATAACTTATCGGCATTCATTGCACGAGAGTGTTCCGAAAATGACCGTCCACACTGAATACTGCCCCCAACACGACGAATATGTTCAATTGCTTCCCCAAGAGGGTAAACTATCCTTGCGAAAAACTTTGATAGGGTGGGAAAGATCCTTCATCCGAATACCGCTGCATAACTCACTGCACCGTTATGTTCGCAACATCTTCACGATTTTATGACGTATTTTACACTCCAAGGTGTTTTCCTTCCTGGAAAATCAACATCCCGACACGATAGCTGCGTTGTGTATAATACAGCTTTATTCCGATGGTACTGGGTAGACCAGGTTCTTGCCCACAGTCGTTTCGTGTAGATAGTTCTTCAACAAATCAGCGGCTGGTTCCTCAAGACGATGCACGATTAAAAGGGCTCCCCGAAGGTACGGAAATGTTAAGCGACCTTGGGTAATCCGCGTCCGAGAGAATTTCACCGGATCACTTTGAGTGCGTACGGGAAACGACCACAAAAAAGGAGCACCTCCTCACTCTTCGATCAGTCCAAATGACAACGACGACGACGGCTACTATGATTAGAGGTGGGAACACCAACATGCACCTCTGACGTTCGTACCATGGCTGAAGCTATGCACCCAGGTCCGTTCCCTAAGAAATCCATGTAGGTGTAGCCAGGTGTTTTTGGAGCGAAATCAGTCTATTTCACGCCTGCAAACGACAGAGACGCATCATTTAGAAATCCTAGGACAAAGTAAATGTTCGTCAGAGGCGACCATGTTTTGTGTTTAATGCTCACAAACCGTGCTTTTGCACCCAGCTCCACTCTTCGCTCATAATGAAATGTTGAAGCAGCTCCAACAAATTATCATACACCCGCATGAATCCGAAGGTGATATGGCAGTGCTGATTAAACAATTTCAACTTATGCATGTGAACTGGTTTTTGATTTTCGATAGATACGCGTGCAATGTAACATAAATGTATACCAGCCATTTCCGGTGTGATCTTTGAACTCAGTTCCGAATCGATCCCCCGTATGCTGAATGTTCCCAACACCATTCCACCATGTTCAAGGTGTATATACAGAATATTGACAGCAACATGAAATAAATGTCAAGGTAAACATTACAAGATGTTTCAAATTTGTGCCGATGCAGCATAAAGCCGTTAAAACAGGATTTTTACACCATGTTTTAGCGGTAACAGGAATAAGCTACATGTTCAGGAGAAAAACAATGAAAGTGAGTGGTATGGCCTTTTATACCGATGATGTTTTAATTTTATTTACAGTGGCATAAAGAAATATGGGCATTTCGTAAACTTTTTACTCTATTTTATTTAGACTTTCACAAATCTTTCCTATAACCTACTAAGGTACACAGCTAAATACACAGACAGATAGACGGGGAGAGATGAGTTGATTCACAAAACCAAGGACTTGAAAATGGAAATGACTAGAATACTTGGAAAATTGCAACCACTACGCTACAGGTTTGAAAATTCATAAGCTAGCAGTTCAAAAAACGCTTAGCTTGAAGAATTCACATGGTGATTAGACAAGATGGCACACGTAGGTAATCGCGTTTGGGCGATTCTTGTTTAGGGATTCTGACTCGGGGCAGGTGGTGGTGGGGGCGGTGGCTGGCTGGGAGCACCTGCAGATGAAGTAGTCGCACTTGGCTGGATAGAGAGCTCCTGATGCGGAGCCTGAAGAAGCTGTTGAAGCTTCAAAGCCGAAGGCATCGTGCGTAAGTCCACGGTAGGAATGCTAGCTCCGGCAGCACTTTGTATGTACGCCAGCAGTCTGTAGAAACGAAAAATCGATAAAATAGAAACTTATTTTCACTTGTTTCACAACTGTACACCCTACCTTCTCAGTTCGTCCAAGGCATTCGCTTGCATAAGAATGTAGTTCTTCGCTAACAGTAGCGTGGCTATTTTGGACAGTTTGCGCACGGAAGGCGAGTGGGCGTATGGAATGACACTGCGCAGCTCGTCCAGGGCATCGTTCAGATCGTGCATTCTGCGTCGTTCGCGTGCGTTAATGTTCAGTCGGACCGATTTACCCTGGCGGTTCTTCTGCTTCCCAGCTGCTCCGGCCGGTACGGATGGATGGTGATGTGGTGGTGGACTAAAATAAATTTTATTTTCATTAGGACTAGCCTTCAAACGTCGAATCAGCGAAGCGTCTTCGTATTGCTATGGTATCGCACCTTTCGGAGCTCCCTGAGGGACGATTTTCATCGGTGTGCGTTGAAGAGGACGCATGCGGTTGAGCGTAGAAACCACCAAGCCCTACCGTTCCTAGCGGTGTTCTACGCCCTGGGACACTCTGCGGTGGGCTAGGAGTAGTTTCGGGATGGTGCCCGTGCACCGAGTGCGAGGCCGGTGGACCTAGGTGAAAGTTGAACGGATTGTGTGGAGGATCCATGGGACATCAACTGGAAACATGGAAAGACAATGGTTAGTTTCGATAATAGAAACTGTTTGTCAAACATGTAAAGGCAATTTTGGTTAAAAATAAAACATATTAATTCGCATGTTGTCTGTGCTTTGAATGCTAAAAGCTCGCCTTGAGGATGCAGGATGCTTGCACACAGTAGGCAAGGATGCTGTTTGGTTCAGTTCAAAATTCGACAGATGGCGCTAATACAGCATCATTTGAGACGACAAAGCTTATTTTACTATACTTTTCCCTGTCGTTCTTATTCTGGTTGGAATGAATGCAAACCTCCAGACGTCACTACATGTAAACGTCGAAAGAAATGGAAAAGAGTGTCATCATCGTTAGTTTGCTTACCTTTCTTTTCACAGGTAAAAATAATATCCCTTGCAGAAGCACACGGAATGTGGATTGATGATGATTCCTCGCGGCTCTAGCAATCTTTGAGGATCATTTAAAAATAACACTAGTGCGATGCTTCCTAACGCACAACTACCATCCCAATAGGCTTACAATAGGAAATGGCACATTTAATTAAACTGTCACGAACTAAACTTCACTAACTGTCCATCAAATATGTGACGATTTGTTTAAAACTGCGGCAGGTTCTTCCTACACGCGTGTCAACCTGACGCTCATGCAAGCTTCAGCAAGCAAATCCTTCCGTGGCCGAACGCAGACGCCGATCCACCGAATCACACCAACAACAAACACCATCCAACCTCCACGAAGGACACGCAACCGACAAAGCGACGATGTTGTTGATGATGATGATGCTGCGGTTTTGGTTTTGATGTTCGCACTAATTCCAGCTGATGGCCGCTGATGGCGCTGCCGTCCCGGAGGGCATTTAAACGCGGTTCGTTCCAAGCGAAGTGCACAGACTCCGGTCGCTCACAAACACACAGACACGACGGCGGCACGGACGGGTCGTCCTTGTTGGCGCCCAGTACCAGCAGCAGCAGCAGCAGTAAAGAGGATGTGTTTCATATTTCACACACCGCACACCAACGCTGGTAAGATGAGGAATCCCGACGTCACCAACACAACCGACTGGCAGTAGGGAAAATGAATTTCAGGGGGTTTGCTTCGGCACTAACACGTTCGACTCGCGCTGGTCGCGAGGATTGAAAAGCGATCTACAAATCAATTAGATGTCTGTTTGTTTGTTTGAAATTAATTAATCCTTTGCGCAAACGAGCACGCTCGCGAGCTCAACAAATAGAAAGTGAGCTTAGAGAGACCGCTTTTCCCGGGAACTTCCGCTTACTCGCAGCCCGAAGCAGCAAGCACACAACGTTCGGAGCGTTCTACGCTAACGCTAAGTGCGGCAATGACAATCGAAATAAAACCCGGCCACCAGTGGCTAATGTAATATTTATCCGGACCACAGCTGCCCCAGGTTCGCAAAGCAACCGCAACCTGTCGGAGAGGTTTCGACTCCTGGGAACTGAAACATCCAAGCATCCCATTTTGTGGTCCTTACCGGTCGCTCCATCTCTCTCTCTCTCTCTTTCCCTCGCTCTTTTTCAATCTCCGAAAGAAGAGAGATCCTTATAGGTGACGTTGGTTTATTTGCTGCCGTTCATAATCGAAAGAGGTCTACCCACGGCGGTACGCTTTTGGCCAACCCGGGTACTGGTTCCGAGCGGATACTTCGTGCGCCACTAGACCGAAAGAACAAATACAAACACGCACATGAATAGTTGATTTTTCCCTTGGCCAGTGAGTTTATGATTTAGGAAGCCACCACGGTACTACAACAAATGAGCAGAGATTTTTTTGTTTAGTTCGCTCGTGTGTTGTAGCCCTTCGCATGGGGTCGCATTTGAACACAGCGGCGGGAATCGTCCCTGTTTTATTCCTTGACGGGGATCGGTAGAGTTTAGGGTAGGGAATAATGGACAACCGAGTCGAGTACATGTATAAAAATAGGAGGACTTTGTCAAACCGTTGTCCCTCGGTGGCGGTACGCGTTAGATACTTGCCGCTTTTTAAATGGTCCAGCGCCGTTATCGGACAGATGGTACGGGAACATGTATCGCGGTGAAATTCGAGAAAAGCCCTGTGGAATCATGGTGCTATGGTACGGAAGATATGTTGCCATTTGCATCATAATGTGCGGACAGTTTACGATAGCTGGTGCAAGCACCCGCCGCCATCAATCGAACATGGCGGATGCAGTAGGGTTGATAAGTTTACAGAATGTTGAACACGATTCGGTATTCAATAAGTGTATGCATTTTTGCTGCTTTGATTTACAAATATTTCCTTCATCGAGTGGAAAGAAGTAGAGAGCATAGAAATATTCTGCGCTTCAGTTTGCGCAAAAACTTGTTCGTCCTTCCTTCTGGCCTCCCCGTAAACTTCGTTCGAACTAAAGTTTCAGTTGCTGCTGGAAGTTTTTTTATTTTTGCAATGGAAGTTTTGAAATATTTCAATCCTTTTGCTCCATTCTTCGAAGCATAGGAATATTTATAACAACTTTGCAACGTTCAAACCTTGACGGTTCGTGGGAGAGAGCCAGGCCACCCGGGGGGGACGTACTGGGAGGAGGGGGAAGCATTCCTCGCATCGCAAACCGGGGATAGAAATCCGACCAAACTCGCCCGCAAATCGCGCCCTCCTCGCCTCGCTGCGAAACAGGGGGAAAAGATTCGGAATGGGAAACGCATCGCGTCTGATGATCTGAATTCGTCGGAAAATTCGTGCGCCAGACGGCAGCATACAATTAGCATCAGCACCCCTGAGCTGTCAGCCGAATGGCAACGTTAGGTTCGCTTGGTGGAGGGTACGTTGCAAATAAATCCACCGCCGAGGGGTTTGGTTTGGCCTGCCTGGGGTATGATGATTGTGCGCGATGCGTGCATGGCAAGAGGAAAGCGCAATGGACGCAATGGAAAAGGGCGCAAGGGGAAGGGCTTTTGCATTAGTTTTCCACAACCACCTACGTGGCAAGGGGAACGTGGCAGAGGGCTGCGCGGATTGGAACGCTCGACCGAGTGCGACGAAGTGAAGTGGAAAGTTTTGCAACAGCATCATCCTCCGTGCGCACACACAAATTGAATTTTTATTTCACTCCTCCCGGTTGCGTCTATTTTTTGCTACCAACTTTTCGATTACTCGTTGCACGTCGCACCACCATCGTGCTGCGGTGGGCTTGCCTCCTGCCAACGTCCTTCACGTTGGGCAAGAAGGGAAGGGGGTTGATCCATTTCCCCCTTTTTCTTGGCGATGGGCAAGCAAAGTTACTTCGCAGAACACATGCGACCCGGTTGGAGGACGCCACGCAAACAATGTCGAGCAGGAAAGGACCTTTTTTCCATCACACACACACACACCTTCTCAGTAACGTGTACGCACATACATCTTATCGAGTTAGGGCAGGCGACACAAACTTTACCTAATCTCTTCATCAGGCGCAAGCAGGGGCAGGGATTTGGGTTTAAGCAGAATTACTCGACTCTATCAAAACTACACGACACACGTACAAGCAAAGAAACCCACACATACACAGGACAACAAAGAGAACGGCCCGCAGTGTCGTTATAACGACTCGTAGCGCCACAAGGACGGCATAGATAAGGATTGGGAGGCTGCAAATACCAGGCTCGGGAGGAAAAAAAAACAAGGATCAGCTCCTTGGTCGCCGAACGAAGGTTTCGGCCAAGAATAGATCAAAAGAAAAGCGAGGGAAATACATTCAAAAAAAGAAAAAAAGAGAAAAAAACGGAAAACTCCACACACTGCCACAAAAAAGGCACAATAAGGCAGGCAAACAAGTGCGACAGTGTCGGTCGACAAACATAGCGTCCGTTTATAGATTGTTTTGGGTTTTGGAATATATCGGCAAACGGGGTGTTTAGTAGTCCCCGAAGTTTTCCGGGGGAGGGGAATAGTTTGTGTACTTTGCTCCCGGGTTTCCGGGTGCGAAAGTTGTCCCGAAAGATGCCGGGGTGTGGACGCGCCGGCTGAAATGTTACGGTAATAATATTTATTTCTTGTTAAACAGCTTTGCACCAGCTGCTGCTGCACCGTTCGGTGTGTAGGTCGGTCGGTGCTGGACTCGTTGCTGCTGGAAGAAGCAAAGAAGAGCTTTGAGGCTGCTAGGGACGGACGTACGATGGTCCGGCCTGGCAAGGACTTAATTAGCTCGCACACATTTATGATGGACAATAATCGTAAACAATGCCCTGGAAACGGTGCCATTTAATCTCAACGAGAGCCATTAATTGGAATTGGCCGGCATCGCAAGGCAGGTCCCGCGGACCGATTCGGCAGAATTCGAAAGTGTCAGTGCTGGATTGTGGATTTTATTTAGATTGGGGGGGAGTAAAAGTCCGAAATGAATTAAGAGAAAGTTTAAATGTTATTCCTTTCACTTTGAAATGTAATCAACCCCAGTCGTTTTAAGACAGCAGCGGAGATTCACGATTTTGATGTTTACAAGAAAACTTTGTGGTCATTTTTATCAATTGTAAACGAAACATAACCGAAATTAAATGTTCGACGCCTATAAGAAACAATCCTCACTTAAAACCTGAAATTGCATTAACATTCTTTTTTATGTAATCCCTCGAACGATTAAGCATGAAGAAAGTTAATGAAATTTCCCCAATGATAAAATAAATGTTTTTCAAAATATTTTTTTCGTTAAGTTATTTTGTTGGCCCCAGTGATTATGTGATATTTTTAAGCTTCCCGTTTAAGTGATTAATATTAATAAGCATAGATGCGATGGAAAGTAGGATGCGTTAAAAAAACCCTGAAGCAAAACGTGAAACCAAATTGAAAGTGTGATCTTCACCTATTGTTTCCAATACGATCGATTAGCATTAAAACGTCCTGCTCTTCCTGGAAAAGTTTCACAGTGGCACGGGCAAATGGGGAGGAAAAACATAAAACATCCCTTCCTCCACCTTTGCACCGTTCCTCTTCCCACCCGAGCATCGTGTTCATTCAACATTTTCGTTCGACCTCGCCAAAGCCTCGGCTTAAGGACGAAGAAGTAAAAACTGCCAGCCGAGCGAGAATAAATTAAATTTATTTCAATTCATCGGAACTGCAGCGCATCAGCGGTTTTTCCACGGTCATTTCAGACAGCTTCTACCCCGTTATCTCGACAGCCCTCGGTCGTGTTGTTCCGCCCCGTTTTTCCCGTACACTTGCTCAGTTCTTGACACTCTCCCGCTTGCGTCACAGCATCGCGTACTCTTGCCCCGTCCGCATGACGCAAACTCATTTAAATTCAATCGAGAAATTTTTTAATTTGCTTATTATTAGCATTTCTTACATTTTCATTTTAACCACCGCCCACAGTGCCCCGGGTTTTCCCGCGTTGTTCCCCCCCCCCCCCCCCCTTTCGCTGCGGCACTGCATGTACCGCGCTTTTTCCCGTCTGGATCCATTTTCTTTCCTTCGTACAATTTAATTTTCTGCCCAACGGCAGATCTCCTTTCCACCTCGCTTTCACCGGACCGGTCAGTTATCGAAGGTTAGCGCGGCGAAAAGAACGAGGAATCGTGAGGAAAGAGAGACCAACAAAGTGAGAAAAAGAGAAAGGAGACCGAAAGATAGAAAGGGTTCAGATACTGGAGGTGCGGTGGCGGAAAAGAAGAGCTGAACTTATGAAGAATCAACTTCCCAGTGAAGAGGAAGGAAACTAACTCGTTTCCCCGTCGGGTCGGTTGTTAGTTGTTGGCCTTTGTTGCTCCGGATTTTTACCTCCTCGAGGCTTGACTTCCACTTTGCTTCCCTCGGGTGTTTCGCACGTTGAGTTCGGAAAAACTTTCCCCAACATAACTTTTCCTCATTTCTCGCGGAATTCCTTTCCACATCCCGGTTGTATTTCATTTCGCTGTGTCCGTTAACTTTGGTCCAAGTTCAGGCGTGTGGAAGGACAAACTGGCCGAAGGCGTCCCGTAGACGGTTCAGCGCGGAGTGGGAAATTTACAACCAAACCAACCAACGTAGGCACGGTGGAGTCTGCAGCGGTACATGTCAAATGTCGCCGGGAAATGGAAGCAAATTAATTTCGACAAGTTTCGACGGAAACCCGATGGTTTGCGGTGTGTTTGCCGCCAGTGCTGAAGGTAAACTGAACCTCACTTTTAGGTTTTAGTATTTCCGGTTCCGGTAGTAGTGCTGGAGGCGGATTCAGCTTTGGTGATAGGTTAGATTGTTTCATCCCTTGTTCGAGGTTATGCTTTGAAGGAAAATGGAGTAACTCCTGTTTAAATAAGATGCTTTTATTTCATGCTTAAAATGTCTTATAACTCCGATCTTTTCAAAAACTAACAGCTGTGCACAGCTTAATGAAGCAACGAGACATTTTAAACTCCTTACGTCAAATTTAGCATGCTTGTGAAGAAACAACCTGATTGTTCCTACCGATATAGGGTTATATACTCGCGCGTTCCTTAGGAAATGTTTGTTCCTTGAACACTTTTAGACCATTCCAATCTTCCCAACAACTAATAGTTATTCGATAATGGAAACTTCCATCAACTGCTGTTTTTGCTTAACAACGTAATTTGTAACCACCATTTTATTCTCATGATCACCGAGAGTATTCCATGAACGTTAGGTTGAACGACGTTTTCAAGTTATTTAATAGTGTTGTTAGAAAAAAAAATCTTTTAAAACTAGCTTGAGTTGAATCAAGCAGTTTGAGCATTCGCCAATATTCACCCTCGTTGAGAATATCCCGCGGAGAAATCGACGAGCCCGGGGGCACCACATCCGGGAAAACTTGGCTTGGTAAACAACATTCGCAGGGACAACTTTGCTTGTTATGCTCTTCGAGGAGGTAACCTCGCGGCAAACCACTTCCAATTCCGGTCGGCGAAGAGTACAACTGAATTCAAACGACCAACTATGCAAGTGTTGCCGAAGGACACGCCGATTGGATGGAGGGATCAATGCGGAAGAGTGAGCTTAAGACTTTCCCTGTGGACATTGGAATCGACGTTCGAAATGGTTATTATTAACTCGAAGTACTGTGCCCCTGTTTGGTTCGTTCCTCAAATGTGTCGAATTGCGATTAATGAACCTCGTCCCGAATCGCCGTGGCACCATATGGTAGTATTCCGATGCGCTCCGAGGGATTCTCCAAATCGGCCATTTGTCACGGTAGAGGGAAATGCTGCTTAAAAATATGCGTAGCAGAGCCATCCTGCTGCGAGTACCAAGAAACGAGGGTGACCGCAAGTGAAGTAGAGTGCTTCATTATCATTACCATCAGCATCATCATCATTACAATCATCTCCGCCATCGATCGAACCCATTGTTGCGACGAAACCATTGGGACCAATAGAAAGGTACACCGTTATCTTCCCAACGCCCATCCAACGAAACATTCGATTCGAGGACTGTTCAAATAACGTTTATCCAGGTCTATTAATCTTGAGGACATGTGCATGTTCTGCATAGCGACTCGTCGCAACGGAGCATAAAATGCACCAGAGGACAGTCCTACTGCCGCAATAAGCTCCAAATGGTTACAAATGCGTCTCAGCATCTCCCGGGACTTTGTATGCTGGAGCGTTTGTTCGAGTATGCCCGAAATGAAAAGAGCTTCCATTCTAGGCCTTTTTTAATATCAAGCTCAGAGAACTCCTGCATTATTAAGCAAAGCAAGACAAACAGAGACATTTCGGAATCTTCGCATAGTATTGTTTAATTTTATGGTGCATCGTTTGATGATTCCAATCCGATCAAACAGTTCATTCGCACATGATTTCTTTTGTTAATAATTTGAAATCAATATTTGATATTCCTTGGACAAATGTTTTTATAGCAATCAAAGTCAAGCTTATTTCTGGGAGATCTAGAACCAACCGAAGAAACGATAGAAGTAAAATTGAGCAAAGAAATATGGAATTCTCCTTATCTCCTTGGAAAGCTCCATTTATCTCCAAAGTGCAAGTGGAAGTGCAAATTGCATCCACTCGTGCATCAACGGGAACGGTGAACCGGTGCTAAAGTCGGAAAAGTCAGCAATTTCTTTCGACCTCTCCTGGCGAAGAAATCCTTAGAGATCGCTCGGGACGAGATTCCGGGTGAGTAGCGAACGTGCTCTTTCTAGTTTTAAAACATTTCCCACGCTGAGCCCTAGCCAATTCTTCAAAGTTTCATCGATCAGCAGCGTTCGGATGTTGGGAAAAAGGGCACCATTTTGGAATGGATGAACGGAATTTGAATCCACCCACGGGACCGGTCTCGTTCGGAACGGAGAAAATCGCTTGGGCTGAAGCAAACGGAGGTGAAGACAGCAAATGTTAACAATGCCGCATCGAGGAAACGGCGGGGCAAAACTTTACATTGGATGATTGAGAGTGTTTGTAAATAGCGATGCACTATTGTTCCGGGCTTCAAGCAAGCTTCCGGGCTGCATGCATAAAACATGAACCCTTCGGTCGTTGCGCTCCATTACATAACACAAACATGCCCCCCCAACCAACCACCCACCCGACGGGCTTCGATCATCGAGTGTTCGATCGAATGTGTTTTCTAATAACTGCGGAGAAACGGAAAGGAACGCTGAGCATCCATGCAACCCAGATGCACCCGTGCGACCCCCATGGGATGGTTCGGCCCTGCGTTCAACAGGGAAAGCTTACAACTGCACGGAAACGGAAATGGAAATTGGGACGTGGTGTTAATTTGTATTCCGTCTCTTCCAATTGATCAGACGATACATTCGGTTTGGGTTGTGTACTACGCAACCAGGAATGGAATGAACTCGTCTAGTCCTTCGAGTGCGGAAAAACTATCCTGTTGCTCGCCGATCTGCTGGCAGGGGGGGAAAAGGGGGAGATGATGCATTTTTAATTCCATTGCCGATACTGATGGCCGGTTTCCGGGGTTTTATCTTACGCCCCTGCACTCGGTACACAAAACCGCAGCTGCATGCTCATGGAAAACGATTCCCGTTGAACCAGGTCGATCGAGTGCTGCTAGAGTGCCTAGAGGTTTTGCATATTTTCTAATGAGAGCTGACCGTATGCTGACACACGAATAGCACCGGACCGGCGAGCGCTGTGAAACCGTAATTATATTTCCTTCCCTAGTTGCACTGGAAACGATAAAAGGATTAAAGCCGGGAGCACTAACGCCGATGGCAGAGAGCGAGACAAAGACATCATTTTTTTTTTCTTTCTGCCTTACTTTTAGAGCGCGCTGATCAATTTTGCGCCAGGTTTTCCAGGGCTTTTGGAAACAAGTGCGACAAGTGTGCAGCCATGGAAGTTATTATTTGGTGCAAACGTAACAGGGTTATGTTTGGGCGTTCGTAGCGTTTGTGAATGATTCCTCAAAATTGTGACAGATATTGAAAACAGGGAAAGTCTAATGATGAACAGAATAAAATCAAAATAAGATTGGCTTAATGTTAATGTTAATAGATTTGGCAAGCCTTCGTGAAAGCGTATTTCAATATATATTTTTTCTCAAAACACACTCCACTCTTACCTGCATTGCGCTGCTTATCCCTTTAGCACCCTTAACACTACAACACTTATCATAAAGCTTCCTTTAGCTACTCGGTATACGCGCTCCAGTCCTGGAAACGTACAAAAAAGTCCCACCGCCTGCCACGAAGATGGTAAATGGTGGGCTGACGGGCAATTGATGTCGTTAGCGTGTCAAGGTTCAAGTGGAAAACGCTCTGTTTTCCCGACCTGGCGCGAAGGTGCGCTAAATCCTCTTACGCTGCAACCGTACGCTGCAAAAAGCTTTTCTTCGTTCGATGGTTAAGTCGACGACTTTGCGACGGTTCGCAGCTCATCCGGGTAAGGCTTAGCCCCCCACTCCCTTCCCCTCGTACCTCATTCCTCCTGAAATGCTCCTTTTCCCTTTTTTCGTTGAACGTTAATCCTGTTCAAACGGAAATCCCTGCAGCCGACTCGTAGCTGCACTTTGGAACCATCCATCTTGAGTTGGCATGAGCTACGCTTTTTGTGAAGCTAAGTGTAAGGGTGGGGAAAGGATTTGGTCGGCGTGTCGAGATTGTTTTAAGTCGTTTCCCACGTTCCCCGTACACGCGCTCCAGTTCCCCGTAGCCCGGTTGCAGGAAACCCGTGACAGTTACAGCTGGGCCCTTGCCTGTACCAGAGTTTACCACAGCTTCCACGTTGACGTTTTGTGGCTGGCCCGTTCAGCCAGGGGTTGGTGTGCGAACGATTAGAAATTTCACCTTCCACTAGCAACCATTTGGTGTAAAAGCTCGTAACCGATTGCCGGTGGCACACCATTTTCGTGTTAAACGATCGGAAACGGGCAGCACCCAGCTGTGGCAGTAAAGGGGGCAGTAAAAGTTCCTTTCCGGCCGGTGGATTGTGGTTCCAGGCAGCCAGCACAGAAAAGCCACACGAGGCAATTCCGGGAAGTAAGGTTAGGAAGCCTGTGATGAAATACAATCCCCGGAGAGCCGGGCTCCAATCAGTTGGTTCGGTTTTGATTTGAACCGGCGAGTGACTTGACGGTGGCAGGGAAGGATATCAAATTTATAGCTCCGTGTTTTCTCCCACACGGGGGGATTGTAAAGGAAGGCTGTTTAAATGAAATGTTATCTCCGCTTTATCCTCTAGATCTTTCTGCCTTCTCCCCCCAACGTTTGATGTTTGGATAAAAAGCCGGAACACATGAATGGCGCTCTGAAACAATGCGCTTCGTTAAGCAGGGGTCTAGGATCGTTACGCGTCTTCATTTACTGCTTTGGTCGTGTACGGATCGACTTCCTTTAAAACTCCAACAATCAAATAGGGCTTTGAAGAAGATAATAAGGGCAGCCAGATAGAAATTGTTGGGCAATTTTGAGAACTCATCCCTGTTTCGAGCTGCATGAAAATAGCCCAAAACAAATGGCGTGAATAATATTTATGCCACCGTAAAAGAATGTCCCGGAAATGACGTCACCCAGCGACGCGCGAACGTGACCGACGGTCCAAAAGCCCCAGCTCGTTGCCCTGGCAACGGCCGGGGAGCTTAATTTGATGACTCTGTGGAGCTTCAGCTTTCATCCGTGGGGATGCGATGCTTGTCATTTCGACCTGGCTACTCCACCGAGAGCGAGCGGGACGGACAGAGAGAGCTAGAGAGAGAGAGAGAGAAAGTAGCCCTGTGCATGTGTGTTCCACGAGCATCCGAAATTTTGCGACACTTTTCCTCCAAAAAACGATGCACTTTCGTCGAGGTGCCCGTGTGCGTGCATTTGTATGTCGACATGTAGGACGCGTTCAAGTGGGGGGGGGGGGGGGGGGGGGAGACGTGCTGGGGAGGTGCCGGGGACAATGGGGACGATCCTTGCGAACGTTAAGCTGCCGGAATTCGCTCTTTACCAGCAAGAGCACAGAGGTTGCTGGACGGGTAGCGGTGGGGTTGCGGCGGGTGGTGGTGGTGCTACCGGGAGGGTAGGGAAAATCATGCCCAACAAAGCCGGATAAAAGGCTAGCGGAAGCTTGTTTGTTGCTTGTTCGAAACTTGGGAAGCAACAATTTTTTGTTGTTGTTGTTCAAAAATCGGTAATTGAAATCGTTCACTTCGAGCGAACACATGTATCCCGTGGCCGTTTGTGCGCTTGTGTGCGGTGTACGTGTGCATTTTTGGTGCAACAAACGATGCGGCTCTGCCGGTGCAAGCTATCTGCACTTTGATTGCAATTTACTGCCCCAGCCCCTGGCGCAAAATGGATCCATCGTGCGTGCGGAGCGGAAGGGATCATTTTGGGTAAATGATAAAATCAATTATCGAAGCGAAAATCGAGATCATCCGGCACCGGCCGGTGCAGGCAATTGCCATTCGATTTTTGGAGGAAAAATATTTTCCCACAAAGCATAGTCTGTGCAGTGGGATCAAAGCAGATTAATTCATGAAATGTGCGAAACATCATTCGATTTTCGGTTATGATTCATACAAGTAAAGTTTCCCCATTCGTGGTTGATATGGTTGTACTATATCTTACAGGACGGTTAAATCCATTCTTCACCGAACTTCTACGAACGTATTGATGGAAAAATCTGTTCAATCAATAGAATGCTACTCTATAACAACGTGATCGAACGAAGGCGACCGCGCGTCCCGAACCAATTAAATGGGATGATTAAATTTAAATTCACTACCAAAATTAATCGTTTAGTGACGCCTCGGTTTACCGAAATGGCACCGGGCCCGGAAGCGCACAAGGGAATATCCGGGGGCCGGGCGACGATTAAAAATAATTTCAAAAAACCGTCTCACTAATTGATTAGTGGTGTTGCGCTAAATTAATTTCGCACCCACAAAACCGGCTCCCCGCCCGAGGGCCTCCTCGATGGATGGATTTCCGTGTTCTTCGCCTCACCCATTCGTACAGCCAGCGTTTGATCCTTTCCGGACGTGTCACGCGTGTGAACTGCGCGGATTGAACCTTCGACAGGAGTGGAGCTCATCATGGGCCGAATCGTCTCGCGATTAATTGGCGCGTGGAGGAAAAGGATGCCTCCTCGAATCCGTCTGTGTCCTGCAACAACGTACAGCAGGCGTCGGACGGGTCGATGCTGGGGACAAACAAAAACACACCGGTCAAGCTGCATCAGGCTCGATTTGCAACGGACTAATTAGACCGAGCCGGGGTTGGGATCGTGGGGCCTATCGGAAAACTCATTATGCGCCCGGCCCGGAGTGCCATTATTATTCATTCGGACGAATTGATTGATTGATTGATTTATGAACTGGTCGGCATAATTTCCAACGGGCGGATAGGATTGTTTCGCGCTTGAGTGCAACAACCACTCGATCTTGCGACTGGTCCGCTGGGTTCGGATGCAAATGGCGGTGGAATTGAAAGAAGTAGGCGAAAACTCAAATCAAATGAAACCTCGCTGCAGGCAATTGGCAGGAATAAATCGAATCATGATGCAATCGCGAAGAACGAACGAAACATTCATCCCACCATCGTCGCCAACGAAAGCCTTTAAAACATTCTGCACACATTTGCTTTATTTAACTTTGTTTTAATCGTGTATGAGTATCAATTGCAGGTAATGATAACACAAATCTAATTTCCGTAAACTCGCAGCATCGGAACCAAAAAAACAATGGGATTTTCCTATGTCGGCGCAAAAACATCCTGCTGCTACCCTCGAGCGATCCAGTGGATGTTTTATGATTATTTTCATAGCTGAAAACAAGGAGGAAAAATAAAATAACACACGCCACGTGGGAGGGAAAAAAAAGTGGCACAACAAAGCCGGTTGTTCAGTTTCCCGCCGGGGTGTATCCGGAGCAGATGTGGCCATCTCGGTTTCAGCTAAGCCCGCTCATTCGTCAAGCAGCAGCTGGCCAATCCCCGGAGTACGGTGGCGGAGCAGATCAATTTTTACGATGAAAATATGGCCCAGAGCAGCGTATTTTTCCAGGTACTCATCGGTGGATGCTGCTGCTGCGGCTAGCATGAAAATCAACAGCTAAGGACGCTCATTCGACGTTTGATTACCCACCACCATCATCAGTATCGTCATCACCGTTTACGAGGCAAACAAATCGGTCAGAAGCATGAAAAGAACCCATCGAGAAAAATACGTGAACGGAGAGAAATCAACCGGAAATGCGAAAGGATAGCGCTGTCCGAAGTGAATCATATTCAACTATTTTCCGTCAAAGTTGATCGGGAAGCGTGTGTGTAAAATCTCGCCCTAATTAGCTGGAATCATAAGCCTAATGAAAAGTGGAGTGATTGTTAATCCTTGCGTTAATCGGTTGAAGGGAAATTGCAGAGTTTTCTATTCAAGCCTTACTTGATTTATCGACTAACGACCATCGACTATCTTGTATTATGTTTTATCTGCGTGTAGTACATTTCTTGTTGGTGCAATCATTTAAAGAAGAATTTAAACTCCTGTCACCAGCAACACCAACATCACATCGGCTTAAAGATTTCGTACGAGGTGTTTGAGGTGGAATCCATCTTTGTTCCGAGCTCGAGGACGAGGACGCATACGGGCGCCAACTTGCGTAGTAGTTGCGATGGCTATAAAACCCCCACTTTCTTGGAAAACAAGGGTGAAAGAGTGAATAACAGAACCTTCGCATCGTAATTATGCTCGCGTGTGTTGTCGACATGTAGCCCTTATGTGTTCAGTGCGAATGTATTCTTTTCATGCGCAGTTTTCCGCAGCTCTGCTCATAAAAAAGAAAACTTGATGCGCCATCGGTTCCCAGGGGGTGGGGGGAGTGGGGGTTGCGTCTGAAAAAGATGGATACAAAAAACGAGCTCGGCGAGGGCTGCGAACAGCATTACACGCCATTAACGGCACATAAAAAGCACTGGGAGTCGGAATGTGCCTTTCGACGATCCGCTACTGCCGGTGGAATGTAGTGATTATTCCAAATAGCCTTTCACGGCGCGTCACGGCTTGTCGGAACAGACACGTCGGGAATTACCGTTGTCGTGCCCCCGCACGGTGATGCCCTCGATGATGATCCCTGCCCTGATGGAAAATGGTAATGATGCTGCCGATAAGCAGCCGTAATCGTTTGACAGGGATTTGTGCTGCACCGACTTTGGCCAGCAGGTGGCAGATTGAGTGACGGCACAGGACGCACATTTGCTAGTTTTAACGACCCATTAAAGAATTTCGGTCACCGTTCGCTAATCGAGCTCGAAGCAAACAGTTCCGTAGCCACTGACGCAACGAGGGTAAACACCGATCCAACAGGGAGATATCCTTCGAGAAAACATCGGGTGGTCGTTTGCTCCTCGCCGCGCCTGTTTACAATGGCGCTTCCTTTGGATTAATTGCTGAGCTGAGGATGCGATCGATTGCTTCCCATCTGCCCGCTGCTGCCATCTGGCGGAATGTGCAGGAAGCTGGTTGGCAAAGGGGAAACACACTTGCTGCATCGAGAGAAGGGATCCTCCAGACCACGCAACCTCTGGCCTCCAAACGATTCCAACCTGTGCAGGTGTAAAATGGACGCTATTAAACGCCCCGTAACGAATGTGCAACAAAAGTGCTAACGATTGAAGTAAAACTCAGCCATTCTTCATACAGCTCGTCCATGATGACCTCAAGGATCTCCGTTTGTACCATGTTATCTTCTACTCCCATGTCTAAGCCATCTCCTAGCCAAGGTGGCCCTTAAATAAATTTAAAGCTTAAATAGGCTTCCAAGTCGACCGTTGTTCATGTGCTCCAACGGCTGTCGTTTGAAAGGATGCTGAAGCAGAGACTCCACTGGATCCATCGGTTGTGCGGCAAACGGAAGTTAGATTGCGAACATGATTGATTATAGCATATTAGAACCGAGATTGCTTTGTTCTACAATCGAGTGTTTTGATAGAGTGTTCTTACACATTTCAGGCAGCTGATTCGATTCTGATTCGTGCGTATAACAAGCAGATCAGGCAGAACCAGGACGAGCTATGTCGTGTTCGGATAAGATCGGATAAGATCAAAAGATTACTCCTTCAAAGTTAGTGAGAGTTTCTGCTCCAGACAGGATATATCCGATGTCGCGGGCCCTGTCAAGCCAATCGAGGAAGTTAAGTAGTCCACTTCAACGTTTCTGAACGATCGCTCTGATCTATTCACTCTCTGCCCTAGGACGACTGGTCGAAAGGAGTGGATGGTATTTGCTCAAGATTTCGAAGACTTTCCGATAGTACACCCTGCACCCCCCTCGAAAGCTGGCTCCGTATGGGACACAATGCCATCATGTAAGGATTACCTATGCTACGCTTTTACGACTTCCGGCGTTTCAAGCGTACGGTTGCCGTTGTTCACTTGTTCCCTAATTAAAAGTGCAGCTGGAAGGATTCCACGGCAGGTTCGTTCTCCTCTGCGCTTTCTTCCACCCTGCATGTGGAGTGCTGTGCGTTCAAAGATTCGGATTCACACCATCACCCACGTGCGCGCTCTCTCTCTCTCTCTCTCTCTCTCGCACACGCACATTATATCCCTCGTTTCTCTCAACACGTGCGTGGAACCACCAGTATAATTCGGATGCTGGGGATAAACGAAGAAGCAACAACACCGCGCGCAAGGGGGCACTCGGAGGTGGCGAGGAAATTTAATTAAAATGAAATATAAACATGAGCATTCCTTGGCGCAATCAGACGGGGAAACAAAAACCCTCGGGAAAAGCCGGGCGTTTCAGAACGCGAAACGTGAAACCTTTCTCGTTCGGCTTCGGCAGCGAACGGGACGGAAGGAGACAACACCGATGCAGAGAGAACGCAGCGAGACTTTGTGGAAGAACTTCAATAGCATGATGTACGCTGCTGATGGCAGACTTTGTGCAAATACTGCTCCCGAGGTACACGGCGGTGGATGCACATTTTCCACAGCTTCCCAGTACGCTCGGCGAGAAGACAGCGAACCGCAGAAGATGAAAGCGAACAGTGGGAGCCTGGGTTTGTGAGTGAGTGTGTATGTGTGTTGTTCTATAAACAACAGCAGACTTTGACACGGGTCGTGGGGCTGTGGGTGCAAAAGTTTGCTCGTTTGGAGCCCTGGAACGACATCTTTAAGCTTATTAGAGGCCATTGAAGAGCGAAGAAACAAGACACGAAAACACCGGCAGGGGGGGTTGTGGAAATGCTGTCAGGTGTGCTGTTTTTCATCTCCCAAATGAATGGCCAAATATGCAACAAAAGCAGGGAAAATTGAGATGGTCGAACGTTTCGGAGAAGAAAACATGTTACAAATAGACATATTCACTGGTGAAAGGAAGGCTGCCTTCATGGAAAACTGTGAATTTATTCATCGCATTTTGTCGGCGCACAAATACTATCCGCTTGCAGTGCGAGAAGGCGGGAAAAAGGCAATGCCGGAGGAGGGAAAACGAGGCAAAAGGATTCCGAGCAGAAATTACCGTGCCGTGGAGGGTAAATAGCGTTCCACCGGGGGCAGAAACGTTTGGAAATTTCTCGTTGATGAACCCATCAACCATTACATTTTGATAAAATATTCAGCGCACAGTTATTAAATTGTTATTTTTGTGTTCAAATATTAAATACCCTCCACGCGCCTGGGCATTCCCATTGCCCTTCCCCCTCAGTCGGCGTGCGGAAGAACCGGTTCGAGAGCGCACATTCATTCCCCGTTAACATGGCAACACCTTGGCAGCCCCGAGCGCCCAAACGGGGGCGGCTTCAGGCAGGGTGAAAAGCATTTAAAAATTCTCTTTTACGACCATAATGAAGCAACATTTCGCGCACATCCCCGACGTGGCGGTACCCCTTTGCTTGCGCCTTTGCACTCCCAGCCGACGAAGGAAGTTGTCCGAAACCCGGGACCCGACCGTTCCGTGCGTTCGTTTGCGCGTTCCTTAATTTTTCCAACAGTGAGGAAGAGGGGACCCGAGGATGCGAAGCTGTGAGAACGGGGAGAAATTAATTTGATTTTAGACTTTCACATTTACAAATTATTCTCGGTAGAGTACTCGACCAAGGAGCGCTCGGGTTGCCGGTTCTTGCGAACCGTTGGGAAGGGAGGGCATTCGCTTTGAGAGCTTTTCTAAAAGGGGCTCACTGGAGGGACGTGCTGTACAATGGGTTGAAATGTGGTTGAAGAAGGAGGAGTGCAATGGGTGGTACGGAGAAGCCATTAGGAGACAAAGATTACACACATTGGAACATCGGCAAAATAGATGCTGCCGCACCCGGATACCAACACCATCCGGGATACAATGTTGCTATCGAAGCAATTTCAATGCTCACCGCACAAGCACGCATACTACTGAGGATGGGGATACACGACAGTTTTTTTACATCGGTTATTTTAGAATTCATGCACAAAAGGTGTTAGCTCCATTTTCTTCCCTCGAAGTCACATTCATTGGGTTTTCAACGATTTGAAATGCCCCACAAAATTCGTTACGGTTATCAGACAAAGAACAGCCTAGAGGTGAATTGAACATGACAAGTAAAAC
This sequence comes from Anopheles atroparvus, assembly GCA_914969975.1. NCBI lineage: Eukaryota > Metazoa > Arthropoda > Insecta > Diptera > Culicidae > Anopheles > Anopheles atroparvus. Next base: position 13,750,998 of record CAJZCY010000003.1, on the reverse strand, counting down.
GTGATGCATAAGTATTTTTAAGAAGTTCCGACGTACATTCACGGTTTTGATTCATTGAATAATAGTGCTTCATTTGGATGAAGTCGATTGATAAATTTGAATGAGACGATAAATGTGTCGAGGAAGCGATGAATTAATTTCTAATTTCAAGAAACGAACACTTTTATCGGTTAAGCAAAAGCGGTCAAAATAAATGCAGGCAAAACCTGCAAACGTGTACCTTCCTTTGTCCTACCGGAAGGCGAATCCGCATCGAACGGTGCGCCAGAAGGAAGGAGATCTCGGTTGCCTCACGCCGGTTACGTTGTCCCTGGCGACGCAGTCCATTCAATGCCGGCGATGGTTCTCCGGTTCGAAAGTCACTTCAAAGGCATTGTGAAGCCGCTAGTTCTTACAGACTCTCGCACGCACACACACTGCGGGTCGTTACCAGCCGGAGATCGGAGATCGCATCGTGCCGTCATCCGGTGGGAAGGGAAACAAAAAAGAGAAGGAAAATCAAAGTGCTGTCGTTCGCTAGCCGGCCCTTTCGCTTGCCTGATGGGTTCCGGTCGTCGTTGGGTGCTGCTCCGCGTGGTGACGTTGATTTTAAATTGAAAACTTTACACCTTCCGCTGCGAGCGCTACGGTCTCCTGCGAAGGACATTGGTATGCGCCACGCTGAAGGCAACAGGGTTCCGAAGCGGACGAACCAGATACCGTTTGCAGCCCCCCCTCCGCACTCAACCTTGGCCGTTATTGCCATGCGAGCGGTGATTGCTGGGCACGTGGCTTTTCGGTCGGTGGATCACTCCGCCGGGACCTTCCAGCGTCGGGATGGATGAGGTCATCAACGGAGTGGAATTTGTGGAAAATTGAATCACAGTGGGGTTGGTTGGGGATGCTCGAAAGGTAGGCATGGAAATTCCCGGCGGTGATATGTTCACGAGCCACAGCACAGGAAGGATCACATGGGGGACCACGACGCACACTCACACACACACACGCACACACGCATGCCCGGACGGTTAAAGTGATGCTAACATCTGAGCGCTTTCGTGCTGGAAGGCCTTGCAACGACGAGCCGAAGCCCGTTGGCACTTTTTGGGCCAGAATTATGGAAACATCAGATTATATTTGGCCGAAACCCTCATTTGGGAAACAACGTCGACAGAACGTGGTAGAACAACGCATCAGAAGAGGGACGGCCGGGGAATGTCATAACTGTATTTTGTATGCCCTTGTGGAAAATTGTGTCATCAAGTCTTCACATGAAATATCAGTTACCGAAACGTGACGGAGAGATAGAATTGGAAGAAACGAGAGCGAGAGAGAGAGAGAGAGAGAGAATGAGAAAAGAGAGAGGAGTGGAAAAAGAAAACGTTAAAGCGAAGAAGATGGAAAAGCCTTCCCCGTGGTGTGACTGGCAGCGATGCTGGTAAAACGCTGCCTATCGCGCACGTCCATCATCTCCACCGATTCCCACCGGGTCTGGGCCTCACTTTTAGCCGCACATTGGAGCGGAAAATTACCTTTGATTTAATTAAACATGTACGCAGTTTTCTCCGAAATACCGTAGGACCCCGGATGCAGGATGCCGGTACGGCGCAAGGTTTTCGCTTTGATTCTTTGTGCTCGTGGCGTCCGTGGAGATTACTACCTTGTGCCTGATGTGACTGCGAGGCTTGCTGGGAGGATGTCGGTGAAGTCAGCCAACTTTCGATGGCGTAGTTTTGCGCTGCGGGAAGCGAACCGCGTCGTTGCCTTTGTGCTTTCACATTGAGTTCCACGCCGATCTCTCCGATGGCGAGCGAAAGTTACCCCCACTGTTCATGGCCTATTATGTTCGAGCAGATGTGATGCTATCGCTGAGAATATGAGTGGAAAAAAGGCCTTGTCTGAAAGGAAAATTGTCGTATCATGCGTCACAAAGCAAAACAAAACAAAAATCCATTTTTCATGAGGAAATAGAGCTTCCCGTGGGGACATTTTGGAGATATCACAATGGGATCCGATTTGGTTTGATCTTTGTCAAATTGTAAAATAATTATCATGATTTAGGTGATAATATTATACCAATATTGTTTAATAAAGAATTAGCTGTTAAAAACAAGTATTTCTATAAAAACTGTGGATTGGATTGCATGAGAAAAGAATAGGGAAGTTTCTATGCCAACATTAAATCACACTCATTCTGCTTAGTAAGGAAAATCAAAACAAGCTTCTTTTTTGTAAAAGAAATTTCGTTTCAATTTTCTGTATGGAAGATACAGAAATGTAACATACCGGGTTCAACATGGATAAAAGTCCTGCTGCACAACTTTTTGGTTACATCCATCACTCTTGACGATTGCTAGAGTTTTGAAACATTCGCTACAGATGGTTTGGTCTCATTGAATTCGCATTGTGGCAATGTGTTCCATCTTTGTCGGGTTTGAGTTTTGGTCCTGACTTTTCGCCTGGATGGGATGGATGATTTACAATCCAAGGAATAAGCTGTGCTGGTGATCTCCATTGCCATTGGTTTTTCATTGATAAAACCGTCCCTTGCATGAATTTCAAAATTGCCTATTCCGGGCGTTATCCGAGTTGCTTTCGGTGGATTTCTGGTGCTTCGTTTCGGCAGGCTCCTCCGATCACCGGAAAGACCAACATTTTTTTGCTTCCCTTCAGCTGTAAAAATTATCCCGTGGCGTTCGAACGACTGGTGGGGCGCAAAAAGTGAACAAATCATTTTCCATCTCCGAACGGACCTGAGCTGTGATTGCCCCCAACTCGGCCCTACGTCGGTCTATCGTTCGCTTTGCGGCCCTTATTGAGTGGAAGAAAAATTCGGCTCTTCCTTCCGAAACCAAAAATTGAGTAGCTGCCAAAGAAAACGAAAAAAAAACTATTCTACTGCGGAAAATGCTGTGCCGCAAACGTTTCGAATTACCTCAAGAAACGGAGGCAGACGCCGCAAAGACAAAGCACGTGGCTAAGCGAAAACTTATGAGGTTCATTTCTTTTCGCCCGCCTCGACGTTCATACGGCTGACGGAAAATGCGAATTGATCGCCACATGGCACAGGCATCGATCCGCAAAATACTTACTCGTTCATGTGGTTTGGCCTCTCTTTCCTCGCCCGGCATGAGCTCAAGCCGCATTCGTTTGGGTTTTGTATTAGTTTGAAGATAGTTCTTTATATTACTTCAGGAAAATTGCTTTTCGCTCTATTTGCTCGAGCAGTTTAGTCCTGGACGGGAGCAATTACTGCCATAGATAAACTTAAGAATTTATGGTGAACAATTTGTGGTGCACATCGAAAAGTCAACGGGGACGGCTCGTCCTATTTCTTCCAAGCCCCTTCGAGCATCGCCTTACCGGTGGTAAATATTAACTAAAGCGGTCCACTGAAAGTTTGCTCACCATCCTTCTTCGTGCGTTCCCTACCCGGAGGGAAAACTACGCTCGAAGAAACTACCATTATTTGCACTAGTTTCGTAACTACATGCTAAATATTCCGGCTTGCACCTCAAGATCGCTCCCTTCGAGACGTTCGCTGGCCTCCCCAAACCCGCCACAAGGAAGCACAATAATGAATGTACACCTTTCCACTCAATTTGATGCGGGAAAGTTCAATGTTGTCAGCCCGACCCCCAAGATGCTATTAGGAAATGCTCCTGCTCGCACAGCTACTTGGCTAAACCCCTAGCTCAACGATCTGGTGCCCGGCCGATGTTGAAACCGATGACAGGCGCAACGGGTCGCAGGAACTCTATGAAAACAATGGACAAAACTTTGTTCCGACACCGATGTCCTTTCGCTCGTCCCATTCTACGGCCCCCGTTGACAAACCCGACAGGCATATAAAGGCTGATTGTTTGGTCAGAAATTCGGTCGAATTACAAACCGGAACCTGTGCCTGCCCTGGGAAACGAACAACCGGGTTTTTTCATTCATTTTATTTCATGTGCTCCACCATCCGAACAGCTTCCTGATGGGAGATTAAGACTACCTAGGCGCTCCGGTGGGCTTTTCCCGGGAAGTTCTCTTTCGAAATCCAACAAGACTGTTCGCTAGGGCTAGGAAAAAGATCTGACAGACAACCCAGCTACACCGGAGCGACAAACAATGGCAATGGAAAGTTTCCTAATGGCCGACGACCCGGACGAGCGATACTCGGAGGCAACGCTGCCACCAACCCTGCGGGTGCAGGATAATGGCAATCCTTTGCTTATTTTTCGGAAGACATCTTCCGGTACGCGCCCGGGTTGTGGTTTCGGTACGGTGGATGCTTCTGGGGGAAACTTTCTTCTGGGTGGCAGATAAAACAAGCCAACAACTTTTCCTCCAACCCGCTGTGTGTTGGCCGGGTTTCTTCAGGCCCCGGTTACGGGATGGAGGGCTGCCCTTCGTGAGGATTACACCGGAAAAAGGACAGGCAATGCGATTAAACTACACATACACATTTCCAAACGATGTTCACCTTTTGCACGTTTTTCTTGCCTTCGGGTGGCTGGGCCAGGAGCTTCTGGAAGCTGCAAGTCGTTGGATGCTGCGACGGTTCATACCGAAGACTGTCGGTAACGAGCATCCAGAAACCATTGGCTACAGCCGGAAGTCTTAGGCGTCCCAGGGCATGGCCCGTTTGGATGCCCGCAGAATTCGATCGTTGTCCCCCCCGAAGCCCAAAGAACGGGTCGGCGATTTGATAGTTGTTTTAAGTTTCCGGCTGCTTGTGCAGCCACACCGCAACCCGCCGTTCCTTCATTTTCTTCTGGTTTTGGTGTTGTAAGCGGAATGTGTTCCGGTTCGTAATACCCTGTGCAATTACCACCCGTTGCTCTAGCAGGGTCGTTCTTGGAAGCCATCTTGAAGTGGGCAGGAAGGTTTGAAAGAGATTTGTGAAAGTTCCCGTGCTGTATTTACCGCGGTGAAGCGTGCATTTTTTGGTCCTACGTTGGGTTGCGTGTATAGTGGCCTTTTCGGGTGTGCAACCATACTTCAGGGGCTGTTTGCGTTTGTTCTTTTATTGTTTGCTACATTCACCACGTGGAACGATAAAATGCACCGAGTTATTTCAATTAAGCGTCACCGTACTTAGGCGTAATAGTTTTTGTTTTCATAGTTTTATTTCCTTAACGACAATTTTCTTCCAGGAACAGAAGTAGTTTAGTTGTAACGATAAAGGTACGAATATTTGCTACTGCAATTTGTGCTTTAAAAACCCCATTAAACATTTACCCTACTACATGCAATTCAGTCACCTCTTCTGCGTTGTGGGTGCCGTTCTTCCCTTGGGAAGCGTCTTTCGCTCCACGATGACCACGCCAATACCGTCAACGCAGTGAATGGTGGTGATTACCGTGAATAGGACGCTTAACGATCGAAGGAAACGTCCTGCCTGGGGCTAGAAGGCGACACGAAGCGAGAGAGAGAGAAAAAAAAGGTATTTATAAACGGGAAAATAGAAAAGAAACGCCGAGAAGTGCATCTAATCGACGACGTCAATGAAACGGAAGAACCTCCATCCTGTGGTGCTTCAGCATCTCCGTGTGCTCAAGGAGCTCCTGTGAGGCGAGTGAACGATCGGACCATGAGGAGGACCGTTCCTTCTCGCTTTTTGCTTTCGTTTTTCGTTTCTTTTCACTCTCACACACTCTGCCACATTCATTAGGAACAGGCTAAGGTAGCCAACGCTCGAGGAAATTGTGGCCCATGTTGGGAAATTGTTTTTGCAACTTCAAACATAAATTGATTAGCCTGATGTGGTTTAAGCGTCTGTCGAGCTCGTTCCCGTAGCCACTTGCCGTCTTGTGCAGTCTTCGGCGAGCGAGTGCGAGCTTTCCCGGAAGGCATGGGAGGAGGTTCCCCGTGATGCCCGTCCGAAGTCTGCCAGTTGCTGCTGTTGTTTGTCGTCACCCAGGACGCGGCCGACGTTCCCGGAGCGCTCGTTCAAGCCGTCCCCCCGGAGAAAGGTTGGACTTTGGCCCGTGGCAGGAACGAGGAAGACGAGCGGTCTGACTCCCGCGGCGGGGGTTTCGATAGTGTATGAATTTAATTAAATTTTCTAACCACCAACGAACGGCGGTGAAGACGGAGGCGTCTGCACACAAAAGTTTCGCAATATTTAGCGATCTTATACGAGCAGGATTCGTGTGTTTCGAGACGAAGTTTTGAAGCTTTCGCTCCCCCTCGTCCGAACTGGCGCTTTTCGAAGCAACCATACTTTCCTCCCCATTCGACGCCCGAGAGGTTGCGCATGGGAAAATTTCTTCCGCATCGTTTCCTAGGAAGCTGGACCGGATGGGTCTTTTTGCTTTTTTCTGTTCGTTCTGCCACTGAAAGCTAGGGTCTCAGGCTGGGCTTATTTCATTTAAGGTGTTCTCTTGATTGGGATCACCTTTAAGGCAGCTTTGCAACGGAAGCAGAGCCCTTCACGAGTAAAAAACGGATCGAGCGGATGTTTTGAACATGCCGAAGAGCCGTCAACGGTTCGGGCAGCACAAGACGACACACGAAATTCCGTCGTGGAGTACATCTTTTCACAACGACAGATGAAACTGCGATGAAGCTGATTGAAGATAAGCGGTGGAAATTAATTTGATAGCATTTCATCTTGTCACGCGGATAAAGTTGAACCAATAAGATAGTAAATATTAAATCAATTTCGCAACAGCTGGACGAGAGTAGCAGCAATAAATTAAGTTTTCGTGTCCTAAAACAATGCTGTGGATTATTTAATTTAGATTCCTCGAACGGAAATGATGTTTTTGAAGAAATATACCTTAATGATTATTGAGAAAGTTTATTTGGATGTTTTTTTAAAAGGCAAGTCCCTGGAATGAGAAATTCATGCTACTCAATGTTTTAGTTAAATAATATTCAGATAGATTGCAAAACAAAAAACGTATCTGATTTATTGAATTGACAAACCTGTAACAAGTGAGCGTTTGTAAAAGAAATCACACAAGAACGTCTTACAAAATGAATGCCACCAAGAAGCGACATTCGGAACCAATTGAGCGAAACTAGAATTTACGTAGGCATCCATTTTTGTGACTTTCCCAATAATCATCAAACTTAACTGCTACGTTCGCCGTAAAAGGATACGCTTTCGGAATGATTTCCACGTAAAAACGAACCATCCTGTCCACTTCTTCGCTTGCTCCCACCCACGTCGAGAGCATATCACTTTAATTTACCGTAAAACTTTACCGTCGAACTCCGGTCGATGAGCGGAATCACACGGGGAAAAAAAAACGGATGAAAAGAATTTTACCGAACGACAAATCTGCAAACGACCGTCCGCCGTCTCCCGGAAACAATGATCATTATCCAGTTATACCACCTCTTATCGTCTGGGCCGCAATGGAACGGTGTGACTATTGCTCTATGTAGCGTAGCATAAAGCTGCATCAAAGCATCAGACTGCTCCTCCAGAACACACGACACGGCGTACATGCAGCCGAAGGGCGCACATGTAGCCACGTGAATGCGTTTGGTGTTTCCTCTCGCCCCCGAAACCCTCCCCTCCCGGAAACGGGACAATTCACATTCGAATCTTTAATGATCACTGAACGAAAAGTGGCCGAAGATGGGGCGGAAAAAAGGCACGGAACGCAGTGTCATCGCTTTCATCCACCGGGCTGCTATGGCGACCGGTTTGATAAGATTGGTTTTTCGCGAGGGAAGCCGAGCACGGACGGGCGAAAACTCGCGGTGGAACGGGAAGGAGGTGCGGATTTGCCCGGGCAACAACCGCAGAGCATGGGGAGCAAGGACGCCGGTAGAAGGAGCACGGGAGGGAACCGTTTTCTGTGGCGCGTTCGGAAAACGGCAAAATCATTTCCCCTTAATTTCACTTCTCAAAACTTCTGCTAAACGATGTCGAAGTGGAGTTTTTCTTTGTGTACCGTTCTACCCTTCACCGCAGGCCCCGCTCCCACTGCTTTTGTCTCGGCTTTCGTTCAACGGGTTCGTCTCGGGATGGAAATGTTGTCAATCGGAAATTTCTTCTGGTGTGGGGAAAAGGACTGAAAGGAATCTGATCGGAGGGGGGAAAACCGTGCCCTTTGCCGTTCCCGGGGAACGTGCGATAGGTCGTTATTTTCTCTACACATTTCCACGTGATGCGATTATAATAATCATCTCTCGTTTTTCGCCCCACCCTTCCATCCCCTCAGCCTTTCACCCTCGGGAGCACTGGGCGACCCTTTATCGGGAGTGAAAAGTTCTTCTGCCGAATCTGTGCGAAGATAGACTATAGATCTTAGCAGGCTTCGGCTGGCTTTTTGTGTGTGCGCCATAAACGGCATGCCGAATTTTGGGAACATTCTTTATTTCTTATTTCCATTCACCCGGTTGCCAAGCTATCCACTTCAAACTTATCGATTTCACAGTGCTGTACGGAGTATATGCAGGTGTTTCGAAATGGAAGCAGTAAGCAAACGTGGGTAGGAGAAAACGGACTTGATTCTTTGTTGAAAATTTCAAAAATGTTAAATATATCTTTCAACATCGTTGGGTAAATTCTAAGATTATGTAAGAGTATTACTTAAAATGTTTTCAAATGTTATTCAATATAATCCCACGAAGAAGCCGAAGACGCCGGCCCTTTTCTTACGTCTTTCACAAACTTTTTTTATCGTTTATTGCTTCCTCCGAACACTGAAGAGCAGATTAATCCTTTAAACGACACTGTGCACGGAAAAAAGGACTCGCCCTTTATTGTCTTTGCTCTCTGGCTCTCCCTCGGCAGCCCTCGAGGGATCGGGGGCCAGCGGAAGGCCGTGGATTAGTAGAACGGTTGGTTCAGTGAGGCGTGCCGAGCCAAAGCCGATCATGCTTCCAGTCACTACGGAAGCTGGGAAACGCTTGCCGTTCCTCTGGGGGCACGGGTACGATCGTGTGGGGCGTTTCTGGGAAGTGGCAGAGATAGATATCTTTCCTTTTCCTTTTGTTAGCTTTATTTTCACTCTTATTTCCCCTACAGCTGGCGTCAACTGCTGAAAGAAAACTGCTTTCCGAACGGAGTAGAGATTATTTTGTGCCCGTGGAGAAGGTGGAGAACAGCACAACAAAACATGGGCGGGAAAAAGGAATCCTTCTGAAAGGCGGCCCGAAGAGTGAAGCAACAATGGTGTGTATCTTCATCGCCTTTCTATTGTGTCCAATTCCGGCATTAGACGCCGGGTTGTTAGTTCGACCTGCGCTGCCCTCGCCATCAGGTCAAGACCCGGCACTCTCAGTTCCGTGCCCTAGTGCTGCGAAGGACGTGCTTCCCGAGGGCCCGAGCGCACGACACGTAGGATGACGCAGCTTGCAGCAACCGGCGAAGATGCTTTCGCATTTTTCTTACCGCTGAGCGATTTCTCGGCTTCAATCCTTTCGCCGCGGTCAAACGTTCCACCTCTGCCGCTGCCCCCTATCGCGCCGGGGCTGGACGAGTGCTGCAGCGGGGTGTACGGAGAACGTCAAAGTGCCAGCAGGCCGATTATTTCCAACCCGATGCGTCCGGCTCGTACCGGCACGGTCGAGCTAACGAGCTCGTCCAGATCCGGATTTCCCGGGGCTTTCCGGCGCGAAGAGAAGCGCACAAGGGGCACACACGGGTGGGACAATAATTCTTCTGAGAATATATTGATAAAGAGCGCCCAGCGCTGGGTAGGCGGAAAATCCGTAATCCACGGCAAGGGTTTAGCGAAAGAGCGTACACCGAAAAAAAAAAAGGCAAAACCCGTGGGGGGAAAGATAGCCCGGCCGGAGCTCTAAGCAAGGATCCAAAATGTTGCCACGGTTACGGGTTTTCTTTTGTCTTTTCGACGTCGAAGGAAACATAATAAAATCTACCAAATGGAAATTTTCTTTCCTCCCGCACAGACTTAGTCGGGATGAATAAAAAAGAAACTGAACTTCGTTTAAGAAAGTATTCCCACAAATGTTTCCAACCAACGCAGCGGAGACGGAATAAATCTCAGGCCAGTACATTTTTTGCTGTTGTACATTTCATTTCCCCCGATTCACCCAGGCCTCCCTGCAGAATCCTTATTCCCCCACACGCACGCCGAATGGGGAGCGCAGGAATCCAATTTTTACCCGCCACGCTTTCCCGTACATTATTCACTCGCCAACCCTCCCGGGAGTGGAAAAAGAAAACCGACCGGTTTTCGGCGCGAAGATTAAATGGCAGCAACCAGTCGGGTTTTGCGGTGGTTTTAAAATTGGTGCGAAAATGCAGAAAATAATAATACTAATAGCACCGCAGCACCGCCCACCATGCCAATCGCTCCCTCCATCTGGAAGTAGAAATGAAGATTTATTTGATGAAGACGAATGGCCGACCGAATGGTGGGCGTGAGATGAATTAGGCTTTAGCCGTTTTTGATTTTCCCTCCGCCTGACGGAACCAGTTTGCGGTCGAAATGGGTAAAGGTGTTATCGTTCGCCGGAAGATTATTTTGTGTGTTCATGAATTGGATTAAATGTACCAGAAAGAGATCGTGATTTTCTGAATAAATCCCTAACCTAACGATAGCGTATTTGGAGGCTCGAAGGAGGAATTACTATGTGTGTCCAATAAATCAAAAATTGATTGACTTCAATTAGGGCTTCTAACATTCGGGTGAACGTGATCATGGAAAGTGAAAAACAACTGGCAAGAATTTTATCTTAGATGACGAACAAGTAAGAACTTTCACCAAAGCTTTTTCCAAAGAGCCCCATTGCGTACGATGGCAAATTTAAAAGAGAAGAAAAAAAAACTCTAGTCTCCTGACACGTGTCATTCGGTTGACTGCCTCAACGCCGATTCAACAAGCAATGACACCTTACTTGGACAAGGAAAATGTGAAATTAAACGACACTGACATTGCGATCTTCGCCTGCAGGGAACCGGCCACCATCCTTTGCCTGTGGCACCATTTTTTATTGCGTTTTTCATCTTCAATTGGTGTCAGTTTTTCCGCTTGATCGGCGGGTCGGGGCCGGGGTGGCACCATCCGGTGGAAAACAACCGATTCACTATAGACAGACCAGACAGGGTGCTGTCATCGCCGCCCCAGGATGGCGGGAAAATTCGACGTGTGCCTAGGAGCCCCATGGTGTGGTGTGCGCCGGCTTCACAGCACGAAATTACTTCTGTCACCCGAATGCGAATGAATGTGACAGGTGAGTGATGAAAGTAATAAAACTGAGTATTTGATAGTACGGACCGTGTTACACGCGGTTCAGTTCAGTCGAATTTGGCGTTAGTTGTCATTCACCGTTCAGCATTCGATTCTTTTTGTCAGATTTGGAATGCGCATCCTCGACGCGTTCGATTCAGTTGACAGGACCATCGGTGCCGCCAAGTTGTACAACCTTGAACCATCATTTGAAACAACAAATAAAGGTGATCGGAAAATAGGAACAACTCTATGGGATAACAAAAAGAGCAGGTAAACAAACCAGGCCCAGCAGCCATGCCATATTCAGGTTACAATTTGTATTGTCACCACCGCAAGCGGAGAAACTGGACATCAAAGCTAGGTTATGTGGATGAACTGGGCGAAGGACAATGATGGGGTGAAGTTGGAAAATCATGTCACCACCGAACTAAACGTTCGTGCTACATTGTTGCTCTCGGGATGTCTCGCGCACTCTTTCTCGATTACTCCAGGGTCTGTGGATATGAAGCGACTGGTAGTAGTAGTGGTAGTAGTAGTTATAGTAAACATAGTAGGATTATTCTCGTAACCATAGTAGTAGTAGGTATACTTTTTGCCCGTGTTCTGCTGCTGTAATTGCAGTTCGCTGCGTGGGTGTCCGGGAAGGTTGGTGAATTGTCTTCCAATTCTTCGAACTCCAGGGGACGGATACTTCGGTGGAGCCGTACACGAACCATTCGGCAGGACGTTTGCGTGCGCATGCGTACCAGCGCTGCTACAACGAAATCCCGGGCTTCGTCCGTTCATCATCATCCGGCGGCTTTTTTTTTTCATCTTCCCCCGGAGCTGACGTTGGATGCTGGCACGTCCCGGTACGTCTGTGTGCTCGTAGTGAGTATTTGTGCACTCCTGGGTAAGTATGTGTGTGGAAAGGATGTGAATGTAAAAAAAGCACAGTAAACTACATCGCATAAAGAAACATTCACCCCATCTTCATCCGTTCGCTCTCTTTCTCTGCATCTCGCGCTTCCTCTCACTCGATCACCTTCCGACTCTGATTCCGATTACCACTACTTCGCTTCTGATCTTTTCCTTGCTCTCTCCAACTCGCTTTGACCTTCACATCTCCAACGCAGCCCCCCGAATGTAGTTTGGAAGTCAGATAAGAGGACGGGGCACATGTGGGTGTCCGTTTCATGATGGAACAGCATGTGGGAAATGTTACCCAGGAACCGAGGATGAAGAAAGGTGGGAAATTTGTTGCAAGAAAAAAAGAAGATTAACTCTCCATCGAAAATCCCCTTTGTGTGCTGCGCTGGATTTGTATGTGTGTGTATGTGTGGTTGTGTGTGTACTTAGCCGTGTGGATTGAGTGCAAAGAAAAGGTGATGATGCTTATCGAAAATTAAATTTCCATATTGTTACCATAAATTATCTTTTTGAAGTGGAATTTTGCACTTTGCGCCCGCCCTGGACCGTGGTTCGGGCGTGATTAGACTACCCACCCCACTCCCCACTCCTGCCCAGTTTCCTGTTGATCCAGATAGCCACCCAGGGGTTGTGGTTTTCACCATTTCCCCCTCCCCACCAACATGGAGTGTACAATGGTTTCCTGCGATAGAGGCACGAAAATGGAACAGGAAAAGCTCTCAATGCACTCGGCTTCGAGGGTGCCGTTGTAAGGTGCGGAGGGAGAAACGACAAAGAAAAAGGCACTGGGTTAAGGACAAGTGAAGGAAAGGATGCTTTTACGGTTACATCGCCTGCAGGCTTCGCGATGCCATGGTGTTACGACGGAATTCGCCCCACGGCTGATACAACCAGGAAAGAAAATTGAACGAAGGAAATAAAATGAAACGAAAAACATGGCATCGAAACCTCCATTGCCTTGTTAAAAAAAAAGGCAAAACAACAACAACAAAAATTCGGGGAGAAAGTAATAGAAAAAAGGGAAAATGGTCGAAAACACTTTTGGCGCAAGGCGCGGCTGCGAAGGGGCCAAATGCTGACACATCATAAAATAACCAATTTGGCGCTGTAAAGTGGGCCTTATTCACGCTCGGCAAGATCGCACCGGTTCCGTATGCAAATTTTCTCCCCCACCCAGCGGGCGGAGATGTTCGGCCGAGATGTTTGTTCGTGCCGTAGCAGCAAAGCGAAAGGCAAAAGTCAAGAGTTTTCCGCCGTCAGCTAATGGATACATTTTCGGAAGGTAATGTTTCCAGCTTCAACGGGGGGCAAGAAAAATGGCAGCTTCTCGTACTATCGAAACTCCCGCCGCCGTCTTTTACCGGTGCTATTGACAAATGCACTGTTGATCTTGAGCCAAACGCGTCCCGGGGGGAATAGACGAGAATTATTTGAATAATCAAATGATCGTCATTTAATTTTGAAACTTGTTCGTGCCCGTTGGAACACCTTTCGGTGCGCTTTACTACGACTGGAGCGGTCCACTTCCTTTGTCCTGTGCCTTGCGGGCACGATCGCAATTCATTACTTTAGGTTGGTTCAAGTTGGTCCCTCGTAGATAAAGCATTTGCCATCCTCTCCCGTGTTGCGGGGATATTGGAGTAAATTCATTTCACAAGCTCAAAGATTGGGTAGTGTCTGCGTCTTTCTTCCACTAGCGATAGCAATTGTGGTCGCAGTGAGACTCGTTGCTCAAACACAATCACGAAAAGTATGGAAGCAATTTAATTTACCGTTTTTATTTAACTTCCAAGTGCGGTACAGTTTGGTTTGCAAAATGGTAGGTAGCATTAAGTTGAATTCGTTAGTAGAGAAATTATCCGGCTATATGAATAGTTTTGTGTTTCAAAAACGTAACAAAAACGTTCTCCTCTAATGAAGAGTTGTAACCCTACCCGGATGGAGCTGTTTTTAGTTGATTGTGTCTTATTAATCGACCGCTTGAATGATCCACTTTTTTGGTCTCGGGACGAGAGGGAAAATACCCTCGGTAGGTCGCGATAGGTCTCGAAAAAACTCTTATTCCGTTCCACACGGGTGCAGGTTTATTTAAAGTGCCGGCTTTTATTCCATGGTGGTTCTGACTGTACAGAATCCCGACTTGGATGGCGATGGTAGTTGGAAAAACCTTTTTCGAATTCTCACCCCGAACCGGTACGAAATCACTGTTCCACCAACAACGGGTGACTGTGGTTGGAAGTTTTACAAAACATAACCCAAAATACGCCCGGAAAGGATATTCCTACCGGAAATTGCTTTTAGCGTAAGCTCGCTGCTCCAAGCAGGGGGAAAAACCCTACGGTCTATCCGGGTGGAAGGTAGGGTGGCTTGAGGCGGTTCTCCGTTTCACCCGTATCACATTGCTCCGGCCTGTTGTTTTAGGGCAAGTTCTGGAAATGAGAGATTCAACAGGATCGTAGCAAAGCTGTGTGTTTCTATTTCCGTGCGATTTTTTATTCCCTTCGTCCGTTCGCTTTTCCAACTTTGGAGCGATGTTTTTTGTTGCGATCCTCGATGCTGTGTTTCGTATCCTTTGGTTTTCGCTCACACAGGTTTTGTTTGGTTCCAACAAACCTCCGGAAAGTTCTGCCGGAAAATTGCTCTTCGCGCATGTTCACCCCGTCCGAGTCGATTGTAAACGATTCCCACATGCTGCGACGACATCCGGGAATGTGCCCGGTCAAAATGGCGGTAGAAATTGGTAGCCTAGCTGTTTTTCAGCTGTGCTCTTATCCCTCCCTTGCGGTGGCCTTTCTTCCACGGTGGAATTGTTGAAAAAAAAAACGAAAACATAGCGAAGTTGCTCCACAACGGTTCTCCGATGAAGCGTTTTCATTCGAAACAGTATTTTTAATTGCGTCATTTGTCTTCGGAACAAACGCCATTTAACACACTCGCGCGTGTTCCGCCTGGGCTTCCGGTTTTCCACGAGAGAGTGTGTTTTATGTCAGCTTGCCTTGCGGTTTCAGCGGACTCGACCAGTGGCAGACGCGCGTTCCCCATCAGATCGCGAGATGAGACTGTCAAGATGGTGGAAAAGGAGCGCGAGATATCTCGCTAGGAATCGTGTCCTTTTGGGGTCTTTGGCGGTTGGATCTTCCGATGATTTAGATGAGCTAGCGCGAGGAGGGGGGGGGGGTTTGAATGGAATGCAGGCAAAGTATTTAGGATGAAAACGTTTCACCATCACCAATCTACGGCTCACTTCTTAATTTAATTTTAATCATTCCACTCTTCGCTTCATCAAGTGTTCTTTCAGCGTGGACGACGCACTAGATGAAAGGTTCATACATATTTTCAACCGTTCGCGAGTCACTCGAGCTAAACCCTGTCACAGGACATCTTAAAACCTAGGAGACAAGTTGCTTCGACATTGGAAATGTTCATTTACTTGCCTTAATTCAAAAAGTCTATGAATGTCTGTAGGTGTAGAGGGTCTGCATGTAGGCTTTATGCTAATATAACAAGTTTTTAACCCCAAATAATGTGGATTTTTTTATGAACGATAAGGAGCTGAGTATGCGCTGTAGTTGAGTATGCGATCCCAGAACCATTGGTTGAATCTGTTAGCATCCGAACCGTCGGGAGTGCAATCATGATAAGGACAATGTTTATTAGTTTAATTCTCTCCTTTTCTTATCCAGATGCAACATTATACTATGATTGGTAGTAAACCCCAACAGATTCATGATAAGGAACGGCCCAGATATCGTAACTTTTCGGACCTCTTGCGTTTATGGTGCTTCAAAGGAAGAAAAAGAACCTATACTGCGAAAATACCACTTGAGTTTTGCTCGTCTGTTTGTCCATTTTCGAACCGTTCATAATTTGCTTGATTTTTGTTTTCTTCTGCCCATCCATACACTTCGATCGAACGCACATGGAATACATTTGCAAACGCATTATGTTAGTCACGTACGTCCCGCATTGCTTAACTTTGATTCTATCGTCCTCTACATAAGCTCTCGAGAATTATTATGCATCCATGCGTTCCACTGCTTAGTTTATCTCTATCTTTCACTAGCGGCTGAGCAAGGTTTTTTCGTCCTAATTTCCGTAGTAATGTATGTATTGCTTGAAATGTATTTAACTTTAATAAAACAATTCAATGCTTTGAAAAAATATAAGGAGGATGAAAATGGAGATGAAGGGAAAAACATAAAATGGAAAAGATAAAGTAGAACCTTTTCTAGAGTAATCTTTTAACAAAGATTTTACGAATGCATTAAGTTGAAACACTTCGCGCCGACCTACATTTCATTTTGTTCGTTTGGGACGCAGATTAATTTCATGAGTTGTTGCCGCCAACAAACCTGCCCATTATCTTCCGAAGCACCCCAAACTTATCGATGCAGACATTGCCGGAAGCGACTACGGACCAGAAACTTCTTCAGCAGCCTTCCATCTCCTAGCCCTAGCCGATCGATACAGTGTCCTTCCGTAAAACGGCACGTTCGTTCCATCCTTCACTTTTTGCCGTCTGTGACGGTCGGAAGTCTCCTTCCCCGAGCCACTTCGGGGTGGACGTTGTCGATCATGGCGTCGAGCCGTGTTACTTCGCTTTCCCCCAAGGGAGTTACGAGATGTGTTTTCTTTAACATTTTGTGTGTGTGTGTGTGTGTGTTGATTTTATGCTAGTTCAACTGCATTCGTTAACTTCCATTCATGCTGCAGTGGATCCGAGGACAAACGACCAAATAGTTGCTCTGGCGCTGGCTTCCGCCGGCCGGTGGTGGAGGGAAATTTGTAAGAGAAACGTGATTTTAATGACATTTCCAGTAGGCAGCAGTGTTGTCGGGGGCCGCCATGAGGAACGACTCGAACGTGAACTCCAAACGGAAAGTATCCTGTTTCGCTTCCGGCCCTGGAGGAGGACCGTGCCGGCGGGAGAGCTGTTCGAACAAAGCGAGTTTCTTTCTTCGTTGATTGGTTTTTCAGGAGTTCAGCATGATCGCGGCTAGGCATGGTCGGGGACGGTGGTTAACGGTGTCCAGAGGTGGTGAATATGGGCGTAGAGAAACCCATTTTTCCAGTGGACAGTTGGTGCTCGCGGAATTTCACGCCACAAACCGACAAGGGGACAGCCTTGCGCCTTGCTTACCAACGAGCATTTTCCGGTTGTTGAAGGTTTTGCTTCGATTTCATTCTGCCCTGCCTATCCTATAAATGCTGATACCGTCATTTTACGTGACAGGAAAGAAGTCCTTCTTGGAAGCTGTACAGGAGCGGAGCGCACGCTTTCTCAGTCACTTTTCATAGTTCAGCATAAAAAAAGAATCCAGGTTGGAACGTGAGCCCGATGTCGACGGAACTGTGTCAACGATTTTCCACCCGGTATGCCTTCCGGAACTGTCCACTCCAACGCCGATTTGTTCCCGCACGATGCCTTTCGAGAATTGGGGAAAAGTCGAGCTCTTGTCATCGGAGTGTTCAAAGTGTGTCGACTTCAAGCGTTTTGCCAAGAAAATCCCTCGGGGGTAGGAAAATCGCTGCCTAAACAACAGGCTGCGAACGACCAGCTGCATCGGAAAATTCACTTGAAGGCACGTTTATGGAATATTTTCACTTCTCGCCCTAAATTATGGGCTCAAGGGAATAGATGTTACATGGTGTACAAGGATATTTTTAATACAACGCTCACCAAAATCAGGCGTATCTTCACTGGGTGCCTCTGGCCATATGCCTGCCATCTTCTTCAGGCTTTTCCTACCGTCCCCTTTATTTCGAGTAGTCGAGGCTTTCGGAAGAGCCCTCGAAGACATGAGCCGACGATACACTCAGTCCTTTTCAGTTGCTGTAAAAGCTTACATTCTGTGACGAGGCTCCAGGGAAATTTGGAGAAATTCCAACCGAACAAATTGTAATCTTTTCGTCAACCCACCACCACATTCCCCCAATTGAGGCGCTGTCCATTTCACGTACTTATGATTCCGAAAATAAAGCAGAGTGAAAACACGGGTCAGTTTTGCGGAGGTGGAAGGGGCGAGATTGCACTCTACCCTCAGCAGATGTGGTCCGATGGCCGATTATTTCCCTTCCAAGTCCACATATGGGGCACAATCCGAAGAAATTAGAATGTCAATAGCAGATAAGTAATCTTTCCGATGCAAAGCCATACTTTTATTCGAAAGAAGTATGTCCGAACCAAAACCATTTCAATTTATCCATTGTAACAACCAATTGCTTCTTCGAAAAGTGAAGCCAAGCTATTGTTAATCTGATTGTCTTTGTTTGTTGAAATAAAAATCGTTCCTGAACCCTAAGTTTTAAACGAATGGTCTTATCTAACCTTCGAAGTCGTCACAGCGAACACACCGCCTGAGGTCATCCGTCAAATCGCCCATCATCGGCCCGTTCGGTCGATCGATGGCGCAGGAAAAATGGGAAAACTTCTACTCGCACCAGATCACCAGTTTCCGGTTGGTTAGCCGCGTTTACGTTCGAGCGTACGTGAAGAGAAGCTAGTTTTATCACTTCCTCGGCACACGCAGCGTTCGACATTGTTTTATCATGCGTGCCAACGACGCTGGCACTACGCACGAGTAAACACCGTCAACCGGAACTGGGGCGAATGTGGGGTTTGGGCCGCGTGGTGTCGACTGCGGTGCGAGTTCTGTAATCAAAATGGCCCCAGTGTCCTGCCACAAATGGTTCTTTACGATTAATCTTCATCACATCAAAGTCACACCTCATTTACTTTTGCTAAACCACAAAATATGGTCCACGGATTGGTTCACCGGGCACCAGGGATGGGGAAGGGTTGACTGGATGGTGATAACAGTGCAAGAAAAAGAAAAACATAGAGTCACACATACCCACGCACGGCGTGAAGGATCAAGCAAGGACAAACTCGCTTACCGGCGCCCTGGTGGAGTAAATCTTTAAGTAAGTCTTCTCACACCGCCAGCAAACGGGGCGTGGAGACGGTGGCCGGGCTAAGGTTTCCCGGAGATCCTTAATGACTGTTTGGTCACTGTGCTTTCCTGCACACCGATAACGAACCATCTCGCTTCGCCGGGAGACTCCTGGCCGCACACCGACTGGGCGGCCATTAAATGCGGCGAGAGCAATTTTTCGTGCAGCGTGCCGTGACGAACGGGAGGAGGTCGCGTGACGGTCGCCCCTCGGCGGGTGTCTGGTTTCCCGTGTGAGGATGATGTTTTGCTCCCGGGGTAGATAGGGTTTCTTTCCCCCTGCGAGGAGTCACATGAGCGAAGCGTGAGTAAGTGGAAGTTCAATCCGGTAGCCACGGCAAACAGAAGCGAAGCAGCAGCATCCATTTGAGGAAAAGTAATCACCGACAGTGTGGGATGAATGATCACTCGATAATTGTTTAGTCAGGTGAAAAGAGTGAAATGGTGTTTGTATACGGACGCGTGGACGTAGAATAAAGTGCCTTAATGCATGGAAAAAAATAGTTTTTTGTATAATTTAAAAGTATCACAGCTATGAAAAATAATCTAACGACAAAAATTAGATTGAATTTTATGAAGACAATTTTATCAATAGTTGTAAGGTTTTCTATTCAGTTGGTTCAAATAATCTCAACCATTTTTTTTGCATATTTTTGCTAGTTTCAAGGGATTTCCATGTTTTATTTTGTTTCAGCCCTTGTGCTTTCATTGACAAAAGAATACTAAAGTTTTTGATAAGAAGTTCTCCTTAGAACAATTGTTGATAACTTAACATGCGCCATTTGCGCACGTTTCGTTCATCACTGTGCAGCCCAAAGACAAAGGATGCAACAAATTGGGCTGATTGGATGAGGTCGAAGTGTCGGTGCACACAACGCACACCGTCGTCGGTCAGCCACGCACACGCGCATTTATAAAGACACTTTTATCAACTTGCCGCAAAAGATGAGGCGAAGGTTGGCTCATTTTTATGACACTTTTATGGGCCATCGGCCGCTGGCGGAGCAAAAAAAAAAAGGTACGCAGCTTCAGCGCGTCGCCGTGGACGAGTGAAAACTGGATGCAGCATAAAACGGATGGACGAAAGTAAAACAACACACATTGGCAAACGAGCCTACCGGCAAGTTATAACTCTTGCTGCTGTTGCTGGCCCACCCCACTGTCTTCCACCGGGTATCCACCGTTTCCATTTCTTCGGTAGCATCGGGGCAAACATCCCGCTGGGAAGACACAGTCTCCTTAACAGTGTTTTTTTTCTCAGGAAACATCATGACAGTAGGAAAAACAGGAAAACAAAGAAAAATGTGCAAAATATACTTTATACAAGGACATGTTTTTTTTTCTCCACGTTGGGTTTCGTTCAACAGGAGATGTTAGAAAACTTTTCACCACGCCACCCCCCTGTTTTTCCGCATCCTTACCATCCCGCGACTTCGGGCTCGGGCCTTAAACCGCCATTCTCGTTACGACCGGATTACCCGGAATGGGGCTTTGGCATTGCTCGTGCGTAGTAATGAAATTGCGCCATTGAACGCCTTTTGTTTTGTTTTTGCTTTATCGTTTTGTTTTTTGTCCGGTTGTATTCTTCCTTTGGCCACTGAATGCCGGACAAATGGAAATAGTTCCGGAGATGGTTGATAAAAGATCTGTAAAACTTAACTGGCAGGAATGCGGGCGAACGCTCCAAGGATTATTTGTAATCCCGCTGCTGCACTGGGAAGTATCTGCGTGAGGAGGTTTTGTGTTTTTTTTTTTCGTTCGTTTTGTCTGCGGGTCTGTCTGATTGAATTTCCCTCGCTGCATAACCGCCTGGATTGTTATATTTTATTTAATGCCATTAATTAATTCATTACGCTATTGTGCATCGCAAGGGCTCAGCTCGTGCTGATCATATTTTCTCTTAGTGCAACAGTAATCCAACAGGGTGAACAACAGATTGGTGTTAAGACCTGTTTATTTCATTTAAAACCCGTTCTAATCGGTCTGGACATTTTTAAATCAAACTCTTTTTTATTTAGCAACTTATTTGCTTGGGAACTGTTTATAAATCATGTATAAATCGTGAATAAAATTGACCCGTCAAAGAAATGCGTGAGGAAAATTCATCCCGCGGAGAAAAATGGACGGCGTGAAAAAAAAAGTTAAAAACACGCTGGAAAGTTTAAATCTCGCTGTAATCCGGGTTAAAATATTCTTCCAAAACAATGGCCAAGCGTCCGCGGCATGTTTCAGCGGCTCGGGATCGAATTATGAATAGCAATTATAAGCACGACAACAAACGAAGCAGGAACCATCTTGAGCCCCATAATTCTCGCTAATCTACACCTCAGGCTGTAGCTCGGCAGTATTTCCCCGCAGCAATTTACCCCCGAAACAGAAACTAGACAGCTGTAAGAACAGCGACAGATATTGCTACATTATCGCCCGGTTTGATCAAAAACTTTTAACCGTCCTTTCGTGCCAAGGACCTCGGATGTGCCGTGACAGCGCTACGCGTGTAGAGAGAGAGAAAGAGAAGGGAAAGAGACGAAGCCATGGGTTTGAGCGACATTTTAACACCATCCTTGCCCGCGGCAATCACCGGCAAAACCGCCGAAAAAGCCGCTTTTCAGCAAACTGCTCCTGTGGTAATCTAATCGTTTTCTCGTTGGCGTTCGGCCGACGGTGTACGGGTGGATTTTCCGAACAATGGCCGAACGGAAAGCAGCAGCAGCCACCGGTGGGGGTTGATGTGGCAAGGAGAAAGGCTGTCGGAAACTCGCGGCTTGCAGAATGCTACAACCACATTTCGAAGCGGTTTGCGACCACGGATGCGTTGTGGTTTCCGTTTACCTCTTTTCCGCTTAATAGAGAACTTTGTGTTTGCTGTTTATGTTTTTCTTTTTCTGTTTCGTTCCTGTGTGTTTGCTCTATGGCACCGATGACAAATTCGCTCGTAATGATGATGTACGACAGTATAAATCTTACTCAAGGCACGCGCACGAGTCCGTCCGCTACTCGACCAGGCCCAGGAGCGCCGTAGTTCCCCGATCAACCAGCAATCCGAGCCCACTTCCAGGACGTCGTTCGGAAGAAACCACCGCAGAAGAAACTCGACACCACATTTTCCACGCGCAACCACTGGCATAGATTTCCGGGAAATGAGAGTCCCGTGGGTGGGTGGTGAGACGAAACCGAAGGGGGACATGGAAATCCACAAACCTGATGTTCGGCTTCTTTTCTCCCACCTCCAACCCCCGGAAAGGATTAATCGTCCTGAGCCGAGAGGAAGCTTTTTTTTTGTCCTCTCGTTTCGCGCTGCGCTGCAAAGGGACGGACAAAGAGTCGAGCTTCCAATCTGTTTTCCCTATCAGTGAATGTTTTTTTTTTTTTTTGCTTTGACGGCTTTCCGTTGCCAACCTCGTGAAAAGGCGCGTTTATTAAAGTTGTCTTCTGGTCGCGCACGACTGTGTGGCTTTGCTGGAAACGAGCTCGCGGCTTCCACCGTGGCTTCCTTTGTGCGGTGTCCTTTGAGAGACAGCTCCACCCGACGGAACCGTCCGTACGTAGGCGAACGATCGGCGAGAAAATTGTATGCATAAATTCATTTTCCATCACCAATCGGAGCAAGCTGGGAGACTCGCATTTCTGCAAAACCTCATCATCGCAAGCAACGCCAACATCATCATCAGCAGAAGCAGCAGCAGAACACACAGCGACATGAAAAGCGAACACTCCGTTGCGCCACTCGGGAGTTTGTTGTTGGCATGTTGTGAGCGAAATAATTTGATTTGATTTAAAAGGAAATTGTTTATCTACTCGAACCCATCCATATCGCTGTCTCTCTGGTCCTCGTTTTCCATCTCTCTTCCGAGCGCCGGTTTGGCTGGCTTTCCTGCATGTTCCTATCGGATACAAAAGGCCCGATGGGTTGCGTTTCGCTAGCCTTGCCTTGCGGATGTCCTTCAGCAGAGCTTGGTGACGCAAAACACCGCAGCCGCACGTCCGTCGTAGCCGCTTTGCTGGAGGTGTCATGTAGGCGGTGGGCCTCTGCCTCTGATGGCTCCACATGTGTTTGTGTGTTGTTGAACTGCAGCAGCTTCCCACGATGAAATGGGAAATGACTTGTCACGGCGCCGTTTTTCATGCCAATCCCGGTTCAAGAGCAGGAGTTCCCGATCGGCCATCCATATGGCTATCTCACGCCTTCCACAAACAGACACACACAAACGTATTGCAATATTACTCACCGGCCATCCTGTAACAATAGCATCGCGCCGTTTGGAAGGGCAACCATTACGGCCTAAGGGCCATTTCCATGAACTCCGGTGCTTTGTTATGCTGATCCGGCAATCCGACAATATATGGTTGAACCCCTGGACACCGCGTTTTTTTTTGTGTGTGTGCCTCCTCCTTTCGGTGCTGTCTTACTGGACACACGGGTTTAGCTTCTACTCGACGCAACTCGGAACTCCGGGAGCGTCCTGGACGAAGAGGAAGACGCAGCCCAAATGTCCACCATGTGACGTCCGTGGTATGTTTGCCACCTCCAACTCCACCGGCTGGTCGCGCATCGACGAGGGAGTAGGAACACTGTCGGCAGCGGACAGACAGCCAAGCCGGGCAGAGGTTTTGTGGTTATGTACGATGGTGATATTTGATCAACGCTTAAACTTTACGGCACACTGGAATGACCCGTGACAACCCATTTACGGCCGAGAGTGCTTTGGGGTTTTGGGGTTCGGGTGCGCGGATTTGGAACGCTGTGGTGTTGATGGTGAGCGGGCGAAGGCACTTTGGAATCCCCCCGTTGACCATTTGACGTTTCGAACATGGACAGGGACACGGAAGCGGATCACGGTTTGTGCTGGTTCGGTCGTGACGAGCTGACGTTTCCCGTTGGTCGCCAACCTAGCTGGCCAACACTTAAAGCGGAGAGTGTCTTGGGTTGCGGGAAGTATTTCACAAACTTTATGTAGCGTAGATGATATCCTTTTCTCATCGTAATGATCATGTCATCGCTATTAAGCGTACTAGACTGCTTTTTAACTTTTTCCTTTAAAATCAAAAGACGAAAACGATTACTTTGTCCATCGTTTGAGCAAACACAAAATGGCATTTTATTTGCGTTTCCAACGATTAACACTTTCATTCTTTAACGTTAAAACTGATGAATGTACTAAAAAAATAATCCAGGTGGCAATGACAAACCTAGAGGCGTCTGAAAACAGTCCCATTTGATTGAGCTGGTGTTTAAACGCCATTTTTACCAATCCTTTTGCAGTGTTGAAGCAGCTTGTCCGTGCACGGATATTTCTCGCGTGAACCATCGAGAAAATGTCCAACCGAACCGGAGTGTCCATGAAACTTTTCCAATCCAATCCCAGCCCGAAATGGAACCAACATGCGGTAGAATTAATTATTCGATATAAAAACAGACTCGGGTGAGTGCGAAAAAAAGTGAACCCCCTGTGGGTGTAACGGGGATGTAAAACAGCGGACCACACTCGAGAGTTATGCTGTGCTTAACACACAAGTAACACACACAAAAAAACAGCCCAGCTCGTTGAACCACTTTTCCTCTGAATAGTTCGATCGCAAATCGAATTTCGTTCGATGGGCTAAATTACATCCATGCAGCAGCAAAGCACCGATGGAGAAAGAGGTGACCAAGTGGATTAAAATAAACACCACTTCTCTATCCAATTTATGTTGCCAACGGAACACAAACAAAAGTTGTAATGGAAATCGATCTCCAGTCGTTTGTTTGCACATGTGGTCGGTGGACGCGCGCACTTCGCTCGGACACTTGGAGGCGGAAAAGTGGACAGGCGACGAATACAACCGGTGGAGAAAGTTACAACATCAAAACTTCAAATGGAAACCAATCTCCGCACTCTCCGGGTGCAGAGTATTGGCATGTTAATTTTCCAACAATGATTCGCTTCCTTCTTTCAGTCTCGCTATCGTGTTCAATGGCCGGAGCAACGGTTTTCCGTGCTTTCATTTCCGAAGGGTCATTTGGGTTTGAATTTTTGTCGCGGGAAGTTAATTAAAACCTGTCCCGATTCGTGTCCACTCTGAAGCGGGTCGCGACATGTTTCAAACTGCTTCCATCGCTGTTACATGCGCCCGATAGTTGCGTTCTGATTTGCCGTACTATTGCTGTAGGACAAGCTGCCCTGTGTGCCGGGCAATGGAGGATCGTCGAATGACGTAGGTTTTGAGTGGCCGACAGGGACACATCATTGACATGATCCAAACCGAACAAGGAACTCGTCGGTAACATGGCGCAGTATGCAATACTATCTAAAGAGGGCGGAACCAGGATGAAATGCGGCGGACCAAGTGTCCGTTTCGTTCCTGTAGCAGCAGCAGAACGTTGTCCAGTCTGTGCTCCTGTCGGTCCTCGGACGGATCCGATATCAACTCCACCAGAATCCCTTTGGGCCCGTTTAACTCGCCTCAGGATGTAGCTCGACGGGGATGGATGCTCAAGGACACTCGCCCACCGCTTCTACGCGTCGTCTATGTTCGTCCCGTTCAGGGTGGAACGTTTCGAAGGGAAAACGCTGATCTGGAAACATGTATAATCATTTCCACCGACAGTGATTAATAGGGTTTCTCCCAGGCCATTCGATGCCGGTGGAGTCCTGGCACTCGCATACACGTGTGTGGGTGTGTATGTGTGCGAGTTTGTTTCAGGAGCTCGTGTTCCGATAAAAAGACCTGTGGGGAGTCTGGTCGTTTATGCCCGCGCAATGCACGGGGTCATCCATTGCTGCAGCATCCCGTAAGGGCGACTCGGACTGCCTCTATTCGATTTCGGTTCTTGATGCAGGACTCGCTCTCGATCACTACCGGTTGCAGAGGGGAAAAACGAAGGGTGCAGTTACTGGCGGAGGGGGCAGCGGCGCAAGTGCGCGAATACGGCGCCGTTCCAATTGAATTTAATTTATTTGCACAATTATAATAAATAGCTGTCAGTGACAGGTTTCACACCCATTTCTTCTGCAAGCTTATTCCCGGTTAAGAAGGGCACTGCGACAGGCCACGCCGATGTTCACGTGCGCGGTCGAGAGAGTAGGAAGGGCGTGTAAGGGAAGAGCACCACCGTGCACTAGGTATGGCTAGGTGAAAGGGAGTCCATTGCGAGTCGCTGCCACTGTCGGCGTGTTTTCGCGCTTGAAACCATGCTGATGGTGCAAACGAGAAGCTATGATGCCACAATGTGGTGGGAATTATTTGCGGAAACGATCCTTGCACCTCTCGGTTTATATTAAATGAACTTGTAGACTTGTAGTAAGTGATTAAATTTTCTTGGGGAATTCGCTGTAATTGCAATGCAGGATACAAGAAATGTGGAGATAATAATGTAATTTATGAATACTGTTCGATACTGTTGATGCATGGACATTTTTTTCCTATTTTATTATAGTCAGATAGTTCAGCAAACCTCAACTGTCACGTACAACACTGTGCTGCTGATGTCTTGCAAGGAAGCTGCACCGATAGCAGAAATAAAATAAAATATGAATGACTTGTGAGACATCCTCGACGTCGTTGTCGTCGCAGTCGTCGGCGCCACCGCCGTTGTTGGAAGCTATTGGAGCCTTTTCCTCTCTAAAGACCAAACGGAAACAACGTTGGCATCGATTCGTAGCAAACTCCTTCGGCCGTGCCGTTTCTCTCCGTCGAAACCAACCCTCCCTGGCATCCAACCAATTGATGGCACGAACTGATGGAAAATAAATTGATGGCCTGTTTTTTTTTCCTTCCTCATCTTCGTCTAACCACGTGCAATGTGCTGCTTTCCATGGCTTGCAGGTGAGTAATAAAAAAAAAAAATGAACGGAATGGAGAATCTTTATGAGCTCTTCTACTTGCTTTCGTACCTTTCAGGGGTGTTGAAATATTTGCGAGTTTTATTAGTTACACATCGTTCTTCATGGCCGGTTTTTTGTGTGCTGGCAAACGTACCTTGCTTGTCGCAGTTAACATCAACCGTATCATGAACATAACGTGAAAAGGCATCGCTCGTAACCGTTTGCACTGGTGGAGGTTTTTTAAAATAGGAAAGACTTCTGCCATATGCCATATGAAACGCAAGTCATATAACCCCTATCGTTCTGAAAGAAAAAAAAAACGGATCTAGGAAAAAAACACCAAACCAGAAATATTTTAATACTTCACGCGCCCTCCTTCCACACACCGAAGCAGGGAAATTTAGGACGAGCTTTGGTAAAATTATCGTTATGGCATTTTTCCACTGCGCCACCGGCATTGTGCGGAAAGAGAAATGGATATCACATTCCAGTAGTAGGGCAGGCCGAACCGAAGAGCGACAGTAGCACTGTTCCCATTCCATTTGCCGCGAGAAGGACCAGTAACAACTTGCACTAATCTGAGTCCATTCGGCGTCCCCATACGAAGCCTGTTACGACTCCGGTGGACCGTAACACGAACTTATACGCCGCTGATAAACGATCCTATAGGAATAATTTAGCAACACAGTCGTGCGATCTTCATGCGCTCCCTTCAAGGGACGTGCGGGTAGAGATAATAATGGCATCCAGCGGAACGGTGACGAGGGGGAAAAGAATAAATATCCTTCCGGCCCCTGGATTGGACCCGAGGCTTAGTGGAAATGCGATAAAAAAGTTCATTCATCAGACGCACTCCATCGGATCCGTGTCCCGTGTGATCCCGGAAAACGGAGACCGTGCTGGTAGGATATGGCGATGTAAAGAGTGAAAGTGTAAAGATTTTATAACTCCAACTCGAAACGCTTACGGCGAATGGGGGGCCATATAAAATGCCTATCACCGGTTTATCGGTTTCGGATTCGCTAGACATTGCTGGTTGTAATTCAAAAATGGAACATTTTGCAAATTTATTCATGGCGATCCGGTGATGCATGCCATAAGTGGAGCATCTTTTATCCGTTTCCGATTAATCTGATGGCAGCAGGTGGTGTGAGTTAGGCCATCAAATGGTAGAAGTAGGGCTCAAAGACAATTTTATAACTTTACTGCACACGTTGTTTCATTTCCAAGGACGTTTCTACAGTTATTTTATCTTAAGTTTGCCTTTGTTTAAAAAGAAGGAGATTGAATGAACGAACCATATATACGGCACACCAGGGATACCGCAACTAGTGCCCTCCTCATCCTTCCATTTCTATTACAGATATTCTGAAGAGTCGTGAGCAGCATGGAGCGGTTTGATCGAATATGAATAAGCTCACCGTAATCGAATGAAAACATCCGTCCGAAATCGAAGCAGCTGCCAGAGGAAAAACCTCTTCCTTTCATTCGTAAGCGGAAGAACCTCGAGCTGGAAAAAGACGATGAAAACACTAACAGGCAAAAAGAAACCACGTAATGTAACGGTGCTTTTTATCATCTGTTGCATAACGGACGCCATCCTCGCGACAACCTCCACCACCGAATCCATCTTTAATGCTCCTCCGTCCCGATGGACGAGCGATAAGGGGGGCTGGAGAAGGTGGTGAACCGGCTGAAGGGTGACAACCCCGTCGCAGTATCCAGCGCAATCAGCTCGTCACGTTCCGGTGCCGGTTTGATGACTTTTGCCCCAAAAAAGTCACGCCATCATCGCATGTCAGCTTCACTCACCGTGGCATATCAAAGCGACACCGTCGTGACCTAGCTTTCCGTGGGTTTGCCAGCATCCCTGTTCCACTTTCGTGGGCGGGATGCGCTAGGGGAAAAAAAAAGGGATTCCGAACGTCCCGAGGCGGGATTGATCCCGGGTGAGCTCGAGTCGGAGGAACTGTGGCATAGCCGAGGGGTCGAGTGGCGGGATCACGAGGAGAGATGGTACCTAAATAATCAACAGTTTCCCGGGGAGTGGAGGGGGTGTTAGGTAGAGGGAGATGGAGGGACAAAAAGGAATAGAGTACGTCCCGCCGATCTCTGTTCGCTCCGTCGGGCCCTTCGGGTGTCGTATGGTCGTGTTCTAAGTTACCACAGCTTCCCCGCTGGAGTGGTCTGGCGAACCCGGTGGAAAACCTGATCATAATGCTTCCATTTGTCGCGTAAAACCACTCCACGGCCCGATCAGTTCATTTCCCGACCGGACCGGGCCCAGGAAGGCGCACCACGAAGGACGCAGGAATGCAGAAGAACACACACAAAAAAATCACCATAAATTATTCATTTATTCTGACAGGCAACATGACACGAAATGTATGTTGATCAGTCTCATCAGCATCATCACGGTGTGCACTTATACGTTCCCCCGCTGTACCCCCGACCGTGCTCCATACCGTGGTCCCCTCTTTGTCGGTTTTTTCATCGGGAAGGATGCTTGGAGCAGCTTTCGGGGTGGCTTCTGGGGCTCCTTGTCTTTCGCCGCCCACACCAACAAACCTACCAGCTAGTGTCCTACCTTGCGTAACGATGTCCTAGACGCGCGTCAGGAGTGGTGTCAAAAAATTACCAAACCCCTCTTCCTCCCGAAACGTGTGTCCTTTTGGGAGAGCATCATCGTTGCGGTGAACCTTTTACTGGTGCTCTTTGCCAAACAGGTCCGACGTTTATTTATTCCGATTTCCTTGTGGGCGCGCTTTGGTGCTCCACTTCTGCTTTCCAGCAGTTCCGGCATACCCAGGGGTTTACTGTTCGCGCCCAGAACGCTTTGGGGTTGACGCAACGCATGCAGGTCGCATTAGCGGATTGGTACGTCGAGCAAGTGAACCGCAAATGAGGTCAGATTTTCACAACAGTTTCGTACGAGGAGCGAGCGGTAATTGCATTGAGTCGTTTTCGAGTTTGAACGAATCTAGCGTAAAAGTATGTATGTTTTGAAGTGGACTTGTCGAATTGAAACACGAATGCTATGAAGATTTACTATCAACGCTGTTACAGGCATGGATCGTTGCAACTTTCCAAATCTGCGTAAACGATCCCATGATAAGATGGAAATACATTGAAGATAGTAATTAAAATAAATGGAAGGTGATACGAAAGAGAACCCCCGGAATCGGGTCGAGTGTGGCTCAAGCGATATCATGGTCCCCACTCAACAGCACCGTCGTCGTAATCATTCACGGCACAGCTACACGCTGTGATTGTCTGCCATTCTGCTGTCGGTTTTACCGTGGCGTAGAGCCAACGAGAAACTCTAGGGGGCAAATGCCACCCGGGAACTCCTGCCGTCAACCTAACAGCGCACCTACAAGCCTCTGGAATGGGACGAGCCAAAAATCACCCATCGGCAAAAAAGGGCATACGCACAGGAGGCGCCCATTTGCTTACGAGACACTTGCGACACCGTTGAAACCGTTGATCCAGCGGGAACGACCACGCACACCGATGAAGGGAGGAAGCACATTTTTTGTTCGCCTCCTGTGCAGCGGTGTCATCACCGAAGGTAGCGGACGTCCTGAGAAGGGAAATATTTTATGAGCCAAACATTGACACGGGCGTGGAAGGGGGGTTTCGTACCCGGACGTTCCAGCAGCCGGTTGCTCTCTACTCGGTGTTACTACAGACAACGTGTGGCTGTATGTGCCTGTGTGTTGTCGATGGTTCTGAGCAGGTGAAAGGTGAGGGCCCAAGTCAGCCTCACGGCATCTCAATCCCGATCAAATCATCGTCATTTCTGTGCCCTTACTGGATCTGGTTGGAGCACGCACACCAAGGGATCGAAGAGTGATGAGTGGGAGCAGAAGTCGCTAGACAAAGCGCTGCACGGCGGGATGTTCGGGGAAGAGGGTGATAAACCCTAGGTCTACTAACTTCCCGAGCCCGCGCGGAAGGTGGAGCAGGTGGCTGTTGATATCAGGATTTCACTCCTTGGTGCGTAACGAGCAGCCTGTTACCTCGTGCAAGAAGAGGGCGTATTGTTGCTCATAGGCGGAAGGTACATCCCTGGGGGGTCCTGGAACGGGAGCCCAACAGGTACCTTCCCCTTTTGTTTGACCATCGTTGTGAGCGAGCGCTTCCCGGAAACAATGGATCGCGTGCGAAAACGGATAAAGCTCGGTTGCTTGAAATCACGGAAGAAATGTTTGCGTGCCCTGTTTTCCTATGAAATAATCCTGGGCATAAAAGAATGTCGGCCTCCATTTGGGAAAGTTAGTTTGAAACTGGGAGAAAAGGTGGTCTCTGCAAATGTTTTCTCCGTAGCAAAAACAAAGCAGGAACACTAACACCCACCCATAAGGGCTACCCGGTACTTCACTTGTGCGGGAAGTAGGACCCCTGCATTCTGGACCACGAGGAATCTCGGTCCGGGTAGGGCACTTCAACAAGCACTGGCTCGACGATCTACTTCTGGTCATCTCGGGCGAGAAGTGTCTTGGCGGCACAAATTGTGATACCGTGTGTAAAGCTACGCAATGGACTCCGCTTTGGGCAGTGTTCTCGCAAGCTTCGTGAAGGTATGGGTAGGAAATGTTGGAAATGGAAAACACCAGTTAATAGCGACGAGCGGAACGAGGAGGAATTCTGCCGCCACCCTCAGGCTCGTACCAGAGAGACGGTTTCGCTCGTAACCGCAAACCGGTTCAAAACCACGCAGGCGAAGGAATATGCTGACGATATCCCTAGGACGCCCGTGGAAGTGTTTGTGTTTGCATGTGCGCCTCTGTGCACCTGTGTATATATGCGGCCAGCTCGCGTTCAAGCACCTGTCACTCTTCTCCCAGGATCCCGGTTTTCGCTCATCCCATTGTAGGTTCGTTTACTTTTTCTTGTTTTATTTTGGAAATCATGCCCGAAGTACTCGCGAATTCGGCATCAGCGTCATGCTTCCGAAAAACCTACGACGGAAGGGTGAGGGTACGGAAAATATCGACCGAAAACATTCCACCCCATCAGTACCCGCGAGGGACCATCAGCACCATCATCATCATCAGCAGCAGCAGCAGCAGCAGCATCCAACATCCAGGGCATCTCCTTCGTTCGGAGGCGCAACGCGAACCAAATTTCATACCCAATCCGATCGTTGTCTGCGCAGCGAACCAACACGCAGCCCGGACCGATTCGCACCACTCCCCGGCTGCACACACCAACACAGCCAAAGCTGTCCCGTGCGGGGATTACAGGGACTTTTGGAGCTCGAGCGGATACGCCATCCTGCCGGTCTAGCTCTACCCCGGACCTTCGCCGTAGCGCCTTGTATCAATGAATTATATATACGACCCGGAGTAGGAAAACGCATACAACAAGCACTGGGTAGTACGATGCCACGGAGTTGGAGCACATAATAAGCACCCTCGTGGCACTGCCCTCCCCTGTCCCTCTCCTGGCCCGATTTCTCTTCCCGTGTGGAAGGATTTTTCATCTCGCACGCAGTTTCGTTGTGGCGGGAGTTGTCCGCGTGCGCGCGCATTGCACGGTCCCGGCAGTCGACACCAGCATCCTGACCGAGCGTGCCCTCTCTGTCTCTCTGTCTCACGGCGCACACGGCCCGGTTTGGCTGTGTTGGTACACTTGCACAACCCCTTGGCCAACGCCTGCTTCGCTGTTCGCCAGCATCCCGGGCCCAGCATCTCGCCCAGGCGGACCCGGGGTTGCTCGCTCGGCCGACGTCGAATCCTAGTAGACTTTTAGGCGTCAACTGGAAAAGCTCGATGCTTTCGCTGTGCTCAACGCTGTGTGAGCCGAACCCGACCTGGGACCGGGCGGATCCCGTTTTCCTGGGTGTGCTACAGTGGTGATGGTGGTGGTGGTGGTGGTTATGGTGCTTGTGCTGGTGGTGGATCACGTGGAGCAGGAAGATGCAGGATGGGACAGGAGACGATTCAGCCCCGTTTGCAGGCCAGGGAGCTGCTTCGCTACACTCGGACACACTCGGTGAGTGAGAGAAAGGGATAGAGCGAGTCATATTGGATGGAGGGGGAAAGGGAGGGAGAGATAGGGTGGGGACACTTCGTGCTAGGTCCTTGAACGGTGCCACGAGATCATCGAAGAGGCCGTCGTCCCTTTTTTGGAGAGTCTCGAGAGTGCTCTTCAGGACGAAGGCATAGGATCCTGTTACCAACGGAGGAGGGGAGAGCCGGGGAAGCGGAAGGAATGCGTTGGTTGCTGGAGCACGAGGTGAAAGTCCCTGCTTGAAAGTCCCGGACAGCTCCCCACGTTCCACCTGTTCTTCCCTGCTGCCCGAGCTCTTCGCTGCTCGCCAAGGCTTTGGTCACAGTAAGTGATAGAGATAGCAGCAGAGATGCGAGATCGCAGGATCAGAGCGAGAAACCGAGAGAGCTAGATAGATGCAGTAGGAGAGGCGAAAAGAGAAAGTGCACGCTGTCCCTTATCTACCTCGGGCCAAACTAGCCAGGCCAGCCAGTGCACTGGTTGGAGTCATACATCTTCGTCAGTATGCTAAGCGCCGGAGTCCCGGACACTGCCCTTCGCTTCGCACCGAGCTCAGGCTGCTGGTCTCGGGCATCTCGTGATGGCGCGCCAAAACCGGAGCACCGGTTGTTTTCCTTTTTTCGGCACCGTAGTATTTTCGGGAGTCGCCGAGCCGCCCGTCGACTTTGGGTGCGACTCTGGCGCGAGCAAGCCTTCAGTCGTCTGGTGCCACTGCTGCTGGGCTGCTACAAGGGCGGGCTGCCAGTCCGGACCAAGGGTTCGGCAGCGAAGCACGGCCGGCCAGCCAACCAGTCGGTCAGGCTGGTCGCTTGGCAGCAGTACACCGCAGCGTGCTGCCGGAGCGGGAGTCGGGATTTTTTCGCTATTCCATCCAGTTGTTGCGCCTCCGTTCCAGTTTTTTTTTTCGTCGTGTGGTCTTTGAGGCTGGGGGCCCGACACAAGAGTCGGCGCCAAAAGAGACTCGGTCCAGATATTCAACAAGCTTCTCAAGTTTGCCCCAGTCTGCACGAAGTCGGCGGGAGTCGAGTCGGGATCTCCAGCAGTGACACAACGTCCAGTGAATAGGGAGCTTCCTTCAGCGGATGTGAAGTTTAAGCCATAGGTACCCACCATCGCCACCAAGCCAGACAGCCTGGCATTCGGTTCGGTTTCCGGTTCGGAGCACACAGATCTTGCCCAGCGAAAGCGTTCAGTTTTGAAAGTCGCATGCCGTTGAGTTGTAGCTTCAGTTCTTATACGCCATAGTGACCATAGTTGAGTTACCTCAAACCTAGTGAAAGTTCCTAGCAGCCACGCCAGCAGTGTCACGTGAGATCATGGAGAACAATCTACTACGCCCAACAGCGGACAAAGTTAAAGGGTAGCGCGGGACCGAGTGCTGAAAGTGTTGGAAAGTGTTTTGCAAACATAGAAGCGTTCCCTTCAAAGTCCTATCCACGTGTGTATCATGTCTCAACCAGGAATATGTGCTTCCGTTTGGATTCCCATTTTCTAACCTCTTTCCCTATTCACAAACCAGCATCCATTTTCAGATGAGAAATAATTCATCCATCTCCACATAAGCCTCCAACGGGCCTTTCTGACGTACGGTTTACTCTTTCCTTCCCATTATCGCCAGTAGCCATAGGGTTGGGGGGACAATAACTCATCGAATCCGTGGTCTTTCGATCCCACTCGCTCCCATGGCTTTTCCTTTAACCTTTTCCCCGAGATGCATGGAATCCGGTTGAGCATGATACACAAAATGGCCGCCAAGTATCGATTCCCAGGTAACAGTGAAATATTTCATCTAGAATAGTCACTTTTCACATTGTGAACTGCGAGTGAAACAACAGAAGGAAACTGTTTATCGTTTGCCTTGCTTTTTTCGTTTTCTATATTTTTCTTCATTTGTCGTTTAATAAGTGTTATGTATCTGTATGAGTATTTGTATTCCTTTGTTTGTCTATCCATACATTTCTGATTGCCCCACAGATTACATTCTAATTTTCGGCATTCCGTTAAGCTTGCTGATTTTGATCTTTATTTTTATTTACTTTTGTCATGTCGTTCATTTGTTTCATTTGATATCGTTTGCATATGTTTGAAGCGCATTTTGGTCGTCGCGCGCAAAGTGTTCGATGTTTCAAACAGGTTAAACAAACAACCCTCGGAAGACGCCAAACATTCACAAGTCCTTTCATTCGCATCCTTCCACCACTTCCGTCTCCCTCATAAGACACCGGCCACCACCTTTCATAGACTCACTTTAACACCTCAAACACTTCTTTGCACCAATGATGTTGTCGATGTTACTTGTTGTTGCGCTAGAATAGTGTACGTAGAGTTGGTAGGCTGCTATGCAAAACATCTATGTGTGTCGATCGCGGTTGATCGTTTAGTCAAAAGTAAAATCAATTAGCAATAATCATTACAAAGCAAGTAAACCAAAGCACAATCCACAATGCTATTCCGGTGGGATAGTCAGATGATTGTTCCAGACGAATTGAGCAGACGCACGAGTCGTCCAAAGTATGTTTAACTTCATCGACGGTAAGTAACGATTGCATATAATGTATGTTATGATTATTGAAAGCATTCCATTTGAATAAATTTTCTGAGCTTTTTAAATCTGTACTTATTTGATAAGTCTAGCCTTTTCAAGCAAGAGATTTTGTAAACATAATGTTTTCCCCCCATTGCATAATTATTGAGGTAGGATATTATGCACATTGAAGAACAGAATAGAAACACTATAACGAATTGAATTACATATTCAACATATTCAAACAGAAAAAAGTATATAAAAACGTTGCCCTCGAATGTACTGTTTCTCTGTTATAGGAACCACAGAATAATGTCGTAATTCCGGATATTACCGTAAACGTCATAATAAGTTACCCTCGCTAGAAAACCTTCTCCGGATGAGAGGAATCTCTTATGAGGCTATCCTTTCAGGCAGCTCGGCATAGAGCAGTAATAAGCAAACGGTTCAGAAAATTAGGCAGGATGCTCTCGACCGTTTTGGCACCATCAAATATCACCGGACCAACGGGCGGGAAATCAACCATGCACGATTTGTTCCCATTCTTGCCGACCACCGGAAGCTTCCTTTTATTCTTCCCCTGCAAGAGGGAGACGAAGTCTGCCAACGACAGGCCACGTAACAACCGACGGCAAAACGGACCTTCGCCTGAAGGCGTCGGACACTGCAGCAGGATGAAAATGATTTCCACCAACCGAGACGAGCGGGAGAGCGCACGTGCCGATAAAGATTTTCATTTTGCAAGGATTCTGGCATTCCGTTCTTTCCCTTCGCTGGGAAAAACGACTTATGGCCCGCGGGGATGGCTCCTTTGTGCTGTGGCTCGTGTACTCGCACGTGCCCCCGATGGGTCTTTGTTCGGAATAGGAGGAAGCGGATTTCCTTCCTTCCGAAATCATTTCGAATTCGTTCGCCCTCCGTGTCGCATGCTGGATGTGAAACTAATAACGTGTCTGTGGAAGATAAGTTTTTTTTTTCAAACAAAAAATTGTTATCAAAAATTGCACCCAGGGATACCCGTTCAAGGGGCGCTCTATCTTCAAGATTAAAAAGTTTTTTTTTATTTGAAAATTTACCTCTAGAAAGGCACAACATAAATTTAACTATCGTCCTATCTAATTTAATTGCCAAACAACCTCTTGCCAATATCTGGCAACACTTGCATTTGACAGTAATTGTAGCTTGTCGTTCCCCTCCTTCAACTGTAATGGCGATTTTACTGCGTCACGGTGGTGAGAGTTTGATTAATGATGGTTCCCGTCGGCAGCCTCTGCGGGCAGGAGCACGTTTCGTTTACGTTTTCCCGTGCGGAAGATGAATAATGGGCAGGTCCTGCGCAGGATTCCGCGTGCACAACGCGATTAGGCCATGGTTGGGGGATATGTGTTTTTGAAGGATTAGCATTTTTTCTCCGCCGAATCATTCATACACTCTCACATTGGTCACGGTGCGTACGGAAGCGCAAATGGCGCCTGAAAAGCATGTATGAACGTTCATAATTTTTTGGCGTGAAATTTATATTAATTTGCGATGTTTGAAATTTTGTTGTAACCACACGAGCAATAAATAAAGAACACGTTCTTTGGACACAAATTGCCACAATCTCAATTGCATCAAAAGATATAATAACTTCAACTGTACTAGTTATTACATTTTTTTTTATATTGATAGATGTGTTACGTTCACTTTTCTGACGGCCTCTGAAAAGAGAATAAATGGATGTTGGCAATGGTTGATGCTTCCGAAATAATCAACCAACCTTGGCACGTCCCGGGATCCCTGGAGAGTATTCTGAACAAGCCGCGACGCAACCGGGTTCGCTCTTCAATAATTTCCTCTGGGAATATACTCCCGTTTTTGGCATCAATTGAGCCAGTGTCAGGTTTTGCTGACATTTTCTTTCTGGTGCAGAAAATGAATGTGCTGCGGTAGTCAGCAGTTTTTCTCGCTCGACGCGAAGCAGATAGCAAATTCAATAAGCGTTAAAATTGATTTTTCCATAAATGAAGTGACTCACAATGGAACTGTCTGAACGGGGACCTTGGCGGGGATCGCATAAAACCATAGCGCTGCGTCAGCGTCACGATGGCGACGGGTTTATATCGACGCGTCCAATCAATTTCCATATTGAGCGACATCAAACTGGCTGCGTACGGAGCTGGTCGCCGCCAATGAGGTTGTGAACAACGGCGCCGGGCAGGAGCACCCGAGAAACACACCGAAGTGCGTACGGTGGAGTTGGCCAGCTTCCAATGTGCGATGGTTTTCCTTTTATTTTATCCATTTTATGCGGTAAATGTATAGTGAAACGAGAAGGCCGGTGTACACGCGAATCACCATGGCGCCAGTCGGCGGCTTCCGTGCGCCACCGTCTCCGGACGGTGCGATGTAGTTTTGGATCATCCCCGGGCCGCCGTCTAGACGCAGCTTCCGTGCTCGGAAAAATGAAATTATCCGAATGGAGCCGAAACGAGCGCACGAACGGTGTCATCTCCCGTCCCTCGGTTGCGCTCATCGAGATGAAAATCCGCCCCATGGTCACTCGGGCTGGTTCCGGCTTCCGACGGGCGACCGGATGGCGGACATCATAACTTAACTGAATCACTTGCCCTACTGCTCTACGGAGGATGTTATCATCTTGTGTGTGTTTGTGTCTTGTGTTTCCTCCGATACAAACACAGCGGCGCTGCCAGGCTGACTGGAGCCAGTTTCGGTTTGCCGCAATTCGGATATTGCCAAGAGTCATAGCCAACACGTGGCCAAGCTTTAATGGTATCCATGTTTGCATGGTAAGCAGTTTGTCCAAAACAGCGACCGTTGGACGAGTGCCAAATTGCCCCCCCCCCCAGGCTTCCCCCTGGCCAAGCGATTGAATTGATTATTTTATTGAACGAAAAGTGGAAGGGTACCGCAACCTTAAGCATTGAAACAGAAAGCAAACAAAACCACTATTATGTTTACGACAGAGGCATAGTTTGCCTCAAAAACTTCGTAAAGGTTTGATTCAAGTACGGAAATCCAATTGAAATCAGGATAAAATAAGCTACTAAGCTGATTGTATGTTAAACAAAACAACACAAACAACCAAAACCATAAAATTTCTACATAACCCTATCCAGTTGATTCCATGTATCTTCGCCCTATTTACCACACAAAATTGGAGCACACTTTGCTTCGCTGTTTGCTGCTCCTACCGCAGTGTGTCGCAACCAATTGTACGATATGAGAAGAAAGGATCGATCCGGATGGAAGCGATCTATTTTTAAAACCAGGAGGAAACGTCCTACCTACTTTCGACGTCTTTCCGCCGCTGAAGAGGAAACATTTGATCGATCGGAGCCACGCTAAAATATAACGAACGATGGCAAAGTTGTTGACTGAGGGACGTTCAAATACACAAGAATAAATAAGCTCGCAAGTGGGTGCTTCCATTATGCCGAACAAAACGAGATAAGAGTTATCTTCCGTTCTGCAGAATGGCGTCCATGTTGCTCTGCTCGAGGGTGCGATTTCGCCTCGTGCGAGCTGCTGGCTGATGGCAATAATGCCCCGCGCTTCGGTTGAGATGAAGAAATGAAAATAAACAAGAACGGTATTAGTAAATAAAATGGCGAAACGCACCCCCCGGGTTTTCCACCGTATCATCTCGCGCAGCTTCATCAGAAGCACAAACAAACGTCCAACGGGAGGGATAGGGGGACAACGACACAATTCTTCCTCGCAGAGGCTTGGGCCGAAGGATTACGCCCTGCGTTTACCGTTGTGCGTAGGGAATTCGGCTTCATCTTTCTGCTCATCTGTTTTCTTTTTGACACCAACCGGGGAACTGTTGACTTATCATTTGTTTGGCCGCTGTTTGTCTCCCGGATAAAGTGATGTGACGGGTGGGAGACAGGTTTTTTTTTTTAAAGCAAACTATCCTCCTTTTTCTGGTGTCACCGCTGTTCTCCCTACTGGAACTGGGTCGAGGTGGTTGTTGCAAAACGTGTCCCCTGTGGTGGTTGAGTGATAAAAAGGTCCCTGGGGAAAGAAGGATTCTGAGCAGAGCGTTTCAAAATGATTCATTTTACAGTTTACTTCATCCGCTTTGGATCGCTAAAGTATGACAAACAACAAAATTCGTTTAAAATTGATTTTCTCTAAACGTGAAATGGCATTATATAAATTCGTAGTTTCGAACCTACACGTTGCAAAACATATGACATAAGATTTTTTATAGCAATGCAATGACATTGCATGCAACCCCACATTTGTTTGACATTTTACTTGCACAAGTAAAAAAAATGTTTAGTAAACTTGCATGGTCTTGAAAAGTGTTTTCTTGTTTTTCTAGCGTTTCAAACGATGCAATACTTTATTCCATTTGATAGTGGCGAATTGTGCTCCCCTGCACAGCATCCCACGCCTGACCTCACTATAAAAAGAGCGAAAAACGAAGGGAACCATCAGAAAAAGAGAAGTCGAGCCTGTGTTAAGGAAGATATCTGTTCCCAGCTCAAGGCGAAGCAAAAGAGTTGGTACTTCAAGCTGAAGCGGTCAGTGAAACCGTTGGGAAGGCACAGTTGGGCTATTTCTGTCCCCGTGCCTTATTTGTTCCACTTTCCCTGTCGAGTGCTGCTTGTAATGGACACGTGGCTCCACACAAAGGCGCGGAAGAAAGCGGAAGTAAGCAAACGGACGAAAATAAACGTAAGCCTTTCACGCTTGACCACTTCGGGGAGTCCGGTAGGCCGCCGCCGTTGCTTTCTTTCCGCGCCGTATTCCCGCCACCGAGTTTGAGCATCACCTTCCTGATGCTGCTGAACTGGCAAAGAATGGGCAAAGGATGTGTGCGTCAAGGTTTCTACCAACACTATGCACGGCTGGAGGATATCAATGCGAGATCGGTGTACGGATGTTGGCTGTATCCTCCGCGTTGCAAAGCAAACATTAACTACTCGAGAGGATGTGTGACATTTTGTCCTTCCGTTTATGTGTATGTGTGCCTATCTACCGAGGATGAGAGAATACAGAATCGAATCCGCCGGTTTGCTCAGAAGCGAGCGGAATAGGGAATGGAAACAAAACGTGACATTATCCGAACGCGCGGGAAAGAGAGACAGCGATCCTATTTCGGCGAAACAAGAAGGAAGAAGAGGAAATTAGAAAGGAAGAGCAATACTGTAAGTTAGATCCTTTCGCACAGGGACCAAAGCGAGAGAACATATGCTCGGACGGGGACACCGAACGAACGGAAAACGCAAGCAAGGGGAAACAGAACACGCTGGAGCGAAAGAGAGATAATTACCGGGCGAAAGGAAGAAAAGAATAGGGAAAAGGCAGAAATTGAGCGAGACACGCTCCAGGGGTTGTAAGCGCCGGGGCGAGCGTGAAGTGCGCCTGAAGACCTACGCCAAACGCAAAACAACCGTCATAAGGTTGTGTACCCCGTCGGACGAAACATCGTCGCCGTCGTCAGCGTAGTTGTTCCCGTGGAGTGTCGTGTGTGTGCTTCGGTAAACCCGGTTCTGACGGATTTCTCTGGTGTTCGAGATTCAGGTTTGGAGTTGCTTTGAGCTAGAGGCAAGGAGCATTAAATATTTTACGACAGGAAGATCCTTTTGGTGTGAATCCTGCAACAGGATAGAGGAAAAATTCGAGCAGCCAGACATCATAAACTTTTACGATCCTCAACCCTGTATTTAAACCGAAACCCCAAACTATAGATAAGGTGAACGAAACGCACAAGTCTCAGGTTCTTATTCCTTCTGCAAAGTTGCTAGTTTCAAGAACCCGTTCGGAAAAAAGTGTTATATTTGTGCGATAAACTGGAGTCAAACACCCTTCCCAGACCCCAGGTGGCTTAAGCAAAGTTTGCTGCAGTCCTATTTCGTGAAACCGCCCAAGCATCGATGACGAATACGACGTCGACGAGAACGAGGATAATCGACCAAGCGAGCACGTGCTGGTGAATTTGTTTGGCTCGTTGTTTCTGGTCCGTTTCGAAGCCGACCGTAATGCTGGAAAACCCTCCTGCGGAACATAAACGCACACACACACACACCACCACCACCACCAACCGGTCGCGATCGATTGAAACCTTTATACCGGCCGAGTGGTCTCCAGCGGTTTGTGTGTGGAGCTGCCGGGCTTCACCGCGCGCAGCGAGTTTGACGATGGGAGTAAAACGAACGCAACCTGGTGGATTACCCGATGGAAGCGTAATGCTGGAAAACCCTGGAACTGGCGCAGGTTAGTCGAACGCAGCAAGTACAAACAATTAATAAAAAGAAACACATAAAATTATTAATCGAAATAACGTTGTAGGATTGCACGCTCTTAAGTCAAAGATCTAAGGCAAACAGGCTTGAATGCGTCATCGGAAGATTGACGAAACTTATCAAACTGTTAATCCTTACCTGTCAAGCTAATTGAGCCAGTGAAGCCAAACTGTAGGACTCATGTAGATGAATTTAGTTAGGTTTCACTTGGGCCATGTTAAACATTATTGTAACACGTTCAACAAATCTGAACGCAGCTGATGAAGCGTATTCGAAGGTTTTCAACCCCTGTTTGAAAAAAAAGTAATCAGCCTGAACGCTACACGTCCTGTCTACATAGCGTACCGCAGATGTTGGAGTCGACAGACAGGACATGCCTTTTAAATTTTTAATTTAATTTTACAAGCGTTAAATTCTACGGATTCTACTTTGATTGATGCCCTGACCAATCTCCCCTGTCGTTTGCCAGCCGGCTCGCGAAAACCCTCATCAAACAATTTTCAATTTCATCAAATAAAAAGCAAATCCTTCAAAGTTCTCCTCCTCCCAGCGTGCCGTCCCTCCGGGACAACCGCGTTTCAAATTGGCATCTCAATGTGTTCGCTCCTTCTGTCTCACTCTTTCCCGTCCGACATCAATCAAAACGGATCGAAGATTCGGGGTTCAAAAATTTAAAAAAAAACGAATTGAATATGCCCTGTGTGCTCAACGGCAAAAAACCAATGATCCGGCTTCCTGGCGCATCCCTATCGGCGAAATGATGCGCGGATTAAAGCACCGGAGACAATGCCTATCGGCTCAGGAATGCTCCGTATCACTTTGATGTGTAACCCCTCGGGAACCGTCGGGTGCTATGGAGAAAAAGGTAAAAAATGTATATCATATTTATATTGGGCGCATACATGAGCACACATGCACAGGAGGGAGGGAGTGCAACGTTAAGCTGTAGAACAGCCGGTTTCCAACAGTTTGGCTCGCAGCCAAGGTACAACGGGGAAAGGGGATCAAATTGCCGTAGGGTAGGAAGGGTCAGGAACCATGGATATTAAGCCCGACGACATGCTGCAAAAAGGAATAGAAAAAAAAGTGAACATAATTTGTACGTATTGCATTGCCAATCCGTGTACGGCGGCACAACGGTACAGCAACCCCCTGCCCAAGGTCGACGCGCTTAAGGGACGCACGAAAGGACGGCAGCTGCGCCTTCCCGCTACCGGAGCGCTCGTCTGCAAGTATCAACGATGCATTATTCTGCAACGTCGATTCAATGGGAAGGGAGAATTAAGCACATTGAACAGCGCGCGCCTGGACATCCCGGGAATCCCCGAGAATCCCGTTTCGTCGAAGGGATACTGTCGATCTTTATTTCTTTCTTTTTTTTTATTTCGCTGTTGTTGTGTGTTTCCCGTCCGCTCCTGTTTGGGTTACATATTTCGATTCGTTCTCACTTTCGATTCGGATCGTTCCCCCTCCCGGTTCACCCTACCGACCAGCGACTCGCAACACGATGCTGCCGGCTGTGGTGTGCTGCAGGGCAAAGGGTCACAATGGCAGCCCGGGGAAAGAGAGCAGAGGCTGGCCAAAGAAATCTCGGCCCTACTGCGGCCCGCAGCATGCGCGCATTCATGCGCATGTTCCTTTTTGTGGTTCCGTTGCGTTTGAGGGAGCAGATGTGCATGTTTGGCAAGGGTGGAAAGCGCCGCTCCCGGTGCTTATGAGTAAAACTGCATCGAATGTGCTCAAGGTAGAGCCGAGTGCGCTCGTTTCATTACCGTCGGCTTCACTTTTTCTCATTGCATCAATTCTTGATCCGATGTATTTTTTTTTTTTTAATTTAACGTATCCTTGTGTGTTCCAGTCTGTTCCGTTCGATCACATTATTCATCCCTTTCCCTTGGGCCATATGGACAGACACTCACCCCATCCCTAAGCGCCAGACAAGAGTATGCTCTGGAGAGATCGCCTGGGAATGGTGCTGAGCAAGACTTAGCGAGGCAGCTCTAAAAAGAAAACGAAAGGGAATGAAGTGATGTGAAAAATAAAGAAACAAGATATG
The DNA here is from genome assembly GCA_914969975.1 of Anopheles atroparvus. NCBI lineage: Eukaryota > Metazoa > Arthropoda > Insecta > Diptera > Culicidae > Anopheles > Anopheles atroparvus. Next base: position 13,707,344 of record CAJZCY010000003.1, on the reverse strand, counting down.
ATCAAAAAGGACGACAATAACAAAACGTATCGTAAGGAAATTATAATGTTGCACTGGAATAAATTATACAGCGGAGAATGGAACGGGGTCCAGAATGGTAATGCCAGACTGTACGAATTAAAGGACTTCTCTACGAAAGGCACAGAGAGTGTGCTACATTTTAACCTATGTTAGGGATACGATCTTCGGTATGAAGCAGAAGCAGAGGAAAAGGGCAGCCAACCGTCGGTTGATGCGAGGACAATGATCTCCATGTGTCAAATGAAAATTATTATCGTTATAAGATTCTAAAAGATCCTACTTCTAAGGATGGATTTCATAATTGTCTTAAGATAAATAATGTTTGATATTATAGACCGTGGTTGATGGTTCATTTGTAATATGATTTTGTTTTTCAGAATGAATATTGTTTTGGAGCATGACTGACGATACAGTTCGATATAAACATGGGGTATCTCGTCAATGCGTCAAGTGCTGATGAACTTGATGGCAAAGAACTGCTGCACCTGATCGGTCTACCGGCCCCCGGTAGGGACGGGCCCACGAGAGACTTGGCGCACTGTGACGCATGAATTTGTTTGTTTAATCGATGTCCCGTACATATGTGAGGGCTACTGGATGAGCTACTGTAAGAAAAGTGGCAGAGCGAAGTGGCGAAAAGAAAAAGGACGGCTGAAAGAAACCAGGTACGAAACGGGCCCGATAAGCCTAGCGTTCTAGGATGGCTCCGTGTTGCGGAACGGAGGCAGCCGATCGAAAAAACATCGTAAAACAGTAATCGGTGTGTTCCTCCCGTTCCTCGAGGTCCCCCACGAAAGGCCAATAAAATGGTACCTTTCGAACCGAGGCAGTAACCCCCCCTAAAAGACAACTAGCACACTCTCCACTGCCAGCTCCTTGATGTGTCTGACAAGGTGACCGAGGGGCGTACGGGCAAAAGGCAAAAGTCGAGAACAACCAGTTTGGCGAGCTGGGGAAAGTCTAATCTCAACCGCTCGCTGGCACTTCGGGCGTCGCATGCCAGCGAAGTGGAACGCACCGGCTCTCTGGCAAAAGACGGCAGACACGTCCGACACGTGGAAAGCCAGCGGCGCTAAAGCCGTACGACCTGTGTAGGAGTGAACATTGGGTAGGGCGACACATAGATAGGGCTCGCCGACGGTAGCCCCCGGGAAACCATGGAAAACTGCCCTTGCGAGCGTGGAAAACGAAGGGTGGGAAAATAAGTGCACTGCAAGTAGCCACGCGACTTATACCGCGACGAACGTTTTCCATTCCAATTTTTTTTTTTTTTTTTTTTTTAGAATGTAAAAGGGACCAGTGGCAGTAAGTAGTCGAGGGCTCTTGGGTAGGCTTTCTGTTGTTTTTATTCGCTTTTCATTTGCCATTTCTGTGCTGGGTTTCTTCTTCCCACTGTTCCATTTTTTCTCCTTTTTGGGCCACCCGTAGCCTTTCCAGGATTACCTCTATGCCCTCGGAGGTTCGAAGCTATTTCTGTGTTGTCTCGTGTCTCGTTCTTTGTTGATTCGATAGATTTATTGGCTTCCCTTTGTTTGTCTGGTAAGGGTAATTTTATTTTGCTGTCACATTTTATCGCTCAACGATGGGCAACACCGTGTGGCGAGCAGCTACGGGACACTCTGAGGAACTTTTTGGTAACCTTCAACATTGCACGGACTTACATGGACACACACATTCGTTATAAATGTTTTACAATTCATCCACTCGAGTGAACAGACTCGCAACAGTCAGGGTAAGTATGGATTGCCCCCAAAATCTCTTTCCAGGCGACCTAAATTCAAATTGTTACCTTCACTAATTAGAGCACCATATTCCGTAGCCAACACCGGGTCTCCAACACCGACAACGGGCCGTTCCGGTCACTTCCATATGAACCTTCCCGTACCACATGGCCTGTATCACGTGGTGTCGTCCAATGGCTTTACCAGCTCAAGCTCTACGATCGCCATTCGAGCAGTGCTCGCACGTTTTTCTCCTGGTGTTCACTGTAGGCCTGTATGTTCTGATAAGGATTTCATAAGGCACGCGGTGAATGCCAAGAGCGGACGAAACACATCAAGAAAATGTGAACAGAAAAAAGTGCTCCATTGTTAGAAGTGAACGGTGGGGCATTACATGCAATTCTAATACAGTGTGCCGTTGATTAAATTGAGAAAATAGTGAGAATAATACAGGAAACTAGATATAAAAATTAAACTTTTCTAAACACAATCATCATAATTAACATATATAAGTGCCTGAAGTATAAACAACCCCAACTTTTCAATCCTAGTTTGTTTAGATATGGTACACTCGATGACAGTAAATATACAAAGAAATAAACATATTTTCATATGAGGGTAACATTTTAATCAGGTTCAAAAAAAAAGTTGTTGAAACACATGAAAATATTCATTCATTAGTGTTATTCAACAACACTACGAAAATAAATAATATTTTTAGCTATGCTCCCCACGAAACAATGTATCGCGCAATCGCAGTAAATGCAGTTTATCCGAAATAGAAATCGTTTTGCAGCATGCCAAAATGAAAAAATATTTAACGAGCCACATTTGCTCCATAACCCAACTGCGAGAGATGCCATTTCCAGTACCATGGAGAAACGCATGTAACACCAACGTAGGCGGGTCGCCTTACGCGTCCGTTTCCATTTCCTCTTTGCCGACTGTTAATCTCGTAATGGACGCACACCATCCAATTCCAGCACCCGATTTTATCGCGCCCATTCGGCGCGGATGGAAAAAGAACAATGCGATGAATGAGGCCCATTTCCAATCCAATTTCGCTCGACGTTAGCCGCCATTTGCGCGGAGATTATCCGATCTTTCGCCCCGGAGTCTGCACCGCCAACACGGTGCTTCGCGGGGAATCGAGCACAAGATGTGGCCGGATGGAAATGAAATCAAAGTAAGCCGGGCCAGACCCTCCCGATAACGACGGCGACCTCAATGATGACGCTTGCTGGCTCAGTGTATGGCCTTGCTGCCCGAGACGAGGGTTGCTGATAATGGAAGGAAGAAGAAAAAAAACAAAGCAAGCGATGGATGCTCGGAAGGCATCAAAAGATTGCAATGTAATCTAATGACCCGATTAAGGTGAATGGAGAAAGCATTCCCTTTTCTATTCATCTTATTTATTCGGTGGGAATTATGAGATGGAAGCAAAAGCTCCGAAGTATTACGAAATGATGCACATTCATCGTGGACAGAACGAAGCCAACTGAATTGATGGTATCAATGGTTCATTCGCCATCTCGAGTAAAAGCATAACGAACTGAGAAAACAGTAAAATAAAATGAAATGCCTTTTCATTTAAGTAATACTGTTGAATTTTTTTGCCTCAAACTGTCTTGGTGAATAGTAAATCAACAATTTTGCAGCTTATGAACAATTTAAAAAAATGTTTAAAATGTCCCAATCAAACCAATACAAAAGATCGTCGCGAAATATGACATGTGTTGAATTTAATTTTTATAACAGTGAATGGGAAATATATTTGAAAAATTCATATTTCATATCGAATAAGTTTTTGGCAATTGTCGGTTGAAATTCGTCCACTTTTCGCTACCAATTAGAATTTCATTGCCTGTGCAGCATCACCTTTGCATGCAGCAAACGTCAGTGCTGTGTTTCAAATGCCGGAGCAAATAATTGTCAGTATTGCACCGAAGCGACTGAAGTGGAAAATTAGATTGGAATTTCGAAAATAACGAGTCGAACATCAATCAACAAACTGAACCAATAAGTCATCCGCATCGACGTTCTCCGCATCGAAACCGGGAATCATTTAGAACCGTAATCGAATAAAAGTACCAAGTGAAAAAAAGTCGATCCTGGCAAAGAGAACCCGTTCCCGTAATATGATGAAATGTTTCTCTGATGGCAGGAATTCTACACAGCCTCGGGGACGGTGCCTTCTCCTGCTTGTCCAACCCTCGATAGAGCACGGAAGTTAAAAATAAAAAACTGTTCAAAGTGGTTGAATTTGTGCCGTGGAACGAATTCGGGTCGGAAAATGGACATTCGACTGGTACTCTTTTTTTAACTATGCCGAGGGGTATGAGGAAGGAAGCTTGAAGCAAGAAAAAAGGCATTTCATTGCCTTTTGACAGGATGAAAAATAAACCAATTCCACCGGAAAACCCTTGTCGTTAGCTATGCGCTCGGAACTAGCTTATTCTGTCCACATCCTTTTTTTGCAATTTTTCTCACAAAGTTTCCACTGCCACTGGCAGAATCGGCTGAGCATCCTTCGTTGCACAGGATCACGTCCTTCGGTGGGTATTTTTAGAAGTGCTAATAAATCCTACCAATTATTGATATTGCAATCACATCGTTCAACAACGGCTTCGTACGCTACTCTGCTCCGTGTATACCATTAGCTCCGTCCGGGCCTTCTTCATTTCTTATTCGCTTCGGAACGTTAGTTTTTCTCCTGCCGTGGCAAATCGGATGCTGTCCTTCTGCACGGCGTTTCGAGCGAAGGGAGAAGGATGAGACTGGACGGTTGCAACGATCGGCAATCGAATCAGCAGCGCTGAGGACGATGTTCGTGCTGAGTGTCAACGCCTGTGACAACTGATAATGTAACGCCGGCCTACGGACGGTGGTAGCATAATAAATCATTTGCTTGTTCCCTGCAAAACGACACAAAGGAAGCGTGAATCTAGCTTCAATTAGGTTTCTAGTGTGAACAGAGGATAAACGATCAATACAAATACGCACACATCCGCATGGAATTCACTGTACCGACGAAAACGAGCATCAAGCTGAAGCTGGAATAGTCAGGCGTTATGTAATGGCGGAACCCCCTAATAATCGTTACCCTTGTCTTCATCAGCATAATCGACGATGGTGGCCGCGGCAGAAGCAGCAGCAGCAGCAGCAAGTCATTATCTTCAGCCGTCTCATTAGAGAGAAGCAGTCAGCTCGGGAGGTTGTGCGGCGACAAAGATAGAACAAGAAGCAGGCGAGAAGCGCCCGTTATCTTACGGGCGTGGCAGGAGTCGGCGGGCGCCGACACAGGGCGGATGTTGTTTGATGTGGCCGTTGTCCTGTTTTGCTGCTAGAGCGCACGGTTCCACCGGGATTGGCCAATCGGATCAGCGTCATTTTCGGATCGTAACAATTTGTCGCACGCGGACAACAACCAGCACCGGCGCGGGTTGGCCAAGACAGCGTCGAGGCGTAGCCACCGAGGCAGTAATTACTTACGATCAAATTACCAATTACCTATTGTAAGCCAGACATGAATAAAGATAAGCTCCGATGCCTGCCAGGGCGGACGTTCGTTAGCATTAGTGGTAGCCGTTTTGATGAAATGAGCAAAAGGTTAGCCGCTGGCACCCTCCGCCGCAAAGCCACCGACCGCCAGCGAGAAGGTCAACAGGATAACGAGCAAGTGCGGGACGCAAAGCGCCGAGATCGGATAGGACACTTTGATCCACTGGCCATGAAATTTGTGCACACCATTCCGGTGGAAGTGCCGTTCCCTTTTCTTCACCTATTCACACGAAGCTTAGATGGTCGGATACTTGTGGACCGAGGACTTTGTGCTGGGAATGTCCTCGGGATAGGAATATCATTAAGAATTAACTAGCTCTCTACAAGCGCGTGTGTTGAATGGTAATAGGACTGGCGAAATTTCTTGTAAAATAGCTTTTCATGTGTTTCACAGTGTTGTGCGTATAGAATGTTACTCGACTACATAAAATCGACGCCATAAATTTTTGTCAAGCAATATCAGTTCTTATTCAAAAAAATTACACTGTACAACCAACGAACGAAATGATTTTGATTGTCGGGTTTTATGTTCAAGCAAACAAGTACAAAGGATAATTTATCCAAACGACTTTGAGTTGAGTTGAAAAATTAAATATTCATCTTTTTGCTATCTCTTAATAGTTGCAAACACGCATATCACATTTCTACCAAATGCATCCACGATGGAAAGAAGTGGAAATTCATTACAAATGTTGCTCTCGTTGTGTACTTGCATAAATGATGCATATGTTTTCATCGTGACATTTCCTGTCACGATCGCTGCATCAGGGAAAATTACCTGATCAAAGAAATTGATCAGACAAATTAAACAAAATCCCTCAACCACAAAGAACAAGCCCATGAAACTCATTTTTTTTCTGTATGTTGTGTTCTGTTCGAGTGGAATGAAGCCAAACTACCCATCGGGAAAATAATATTCACAACTGAATAATCAACAGAATCACCAGCAAACAGTTTTTCCTTACTTTCAAGCCTGGACCCGCCCTGAGCATCATGTGAAACCGAAAACTTGGATCGCCAAACGAATGTGGTCACCACGCCTGCGCCACGTGCCCGGAGGGCATACGGTTCGCATTTCTCTTTGAAGTTGAATTTAATTAAATCATAAAAATTATACCGGAAAACAAAAAACTGACCGAGAGGAAAAATAGAGAAACGTATCAGAAAATTCGTGATGCAACTGAGCGGGGTATTTTTTTGTTTTGTTTTTTGTGCTATAAATTGAAATTAAACCCGCCGGTCGACGGATGAAAAAAGCACGCAGCCAGTTCCCATTCGTCCGCCACCAGGCGTCTCCATTTTTGCGAAAGCGGGATAGAATTCTCCGAAAATTCATCAGCATCACAAGTGACATTCCAGCGAATCGCAGGTAAAATGTATCGTCTGCTGTCTCGAACAGTTGCCTACAATCCATTACCGTGCGCCGTACGGTGCAAACATCGAAACGAATAATATACCAGTTCAGCTGCGACTCTAGCTCACATTGCCTAAGGGTCTTAGGTCGACTGTTTTTCTGTCCAAATCCCTTTCGTTTAGATATCCGAATGGTTTCTGCGTGTTTATATTATATATGTGTGTGTATTTGCCATGCCTTTGAGAACGTCGCAGTTTACCAGCAACATTATTCCACATAATCCAGCACGTCTATCACGTTGAGCAAACCAATTTCTATGATAATTTCAAGGTAATGACGTGCTTTTTGATCTGCCGATCCCATCTGGCTCATCTGTGCCCGTGTTTTCAGCCATCCTGAATGCGCCGAAAGGGATGTTATTCCGGTGAAATCTATCTGCTACCCTATATCCTTTCGTTCGGTCGCATCACACGTGGTTGGTCTGCTTGCTTTCTGCACCTTGGCTAATGCTATAAAAATGGTGATGTGGGGTTTTGCTATCGTTGTTTGTAAATATTTAATTATCAGTATTATAACTTCAGTGAACACAATCTTTATATCGTTAGCAGTTTTCTCTATGGGTGGTTTTGATATTGAAAGCCAAATATTTCAGGTTTGATTTTAAATTCTGGAATGTTATCTGATAAAATATTTATCGTACTACTACTTTTCCTTCATCTCACTTCAAAATCCCTGTGTCAAAACAATATCATGGTCTTGTACACATTTTATGCTTTTGCTCAAATTATAAAGAAAGGTTAATCAATGTTGCTCCATCTCAAAATTATGCTTCCATAAAGCAGACCTATATTTCCTACATTTCCATCAGATTTTTCCTCCGGTAGTTTCTGGCGAACAATAGACAATCGACTGTTTCCACTCAGTTTGTTGGCTGCGCACGATCGAAAAGATATTCTGTCTAAAAAAAATATCCGCGTCTCGCATCACGGAAGGACACACAAGATTCGAACGCTTGCTGCCGCTGTTCCCACTATGCTTCCATCGTCGGTGCGTTCTACAGTGTGACCGAGCATGTAGGCTATTGGGATTGAGCCATGTTCAGGTGAAAAAAGAGCCCGAAGATAGAAGACAGAGTGCTCATTACCTATCTGACGGTGGTGGCGGAAAAGATGCGCACGCCGGGGAATGAGCGTTTGGTGAGCAAACAAAGAAATAGCTTGATGAACCTGATTTTTCAAAGCAGTGTTTTCCAGTTGGTAGAATGTTTGCTTCTCCTTTTCCTTTAGTTTACTGCTCGAAACCCCCCTCAAGAGATTTTCGGGGCAGTTCTTGAGAACAAATCTTTCACACGGTGAATGATGGAGGGTGGAATCGCATGTTGCGGAGGATTTCCGGTGCCTGCTGCATTACGACTTCACGCTACGTTTCCCTCGCGGGCAGGCAAACACTTTTCGCCAAAGGTTTCACCTTATTCTGTAGTACAAGATAGCACTACGCACCGTTGGCCACAGGGAGAGGTATATTTTATTTATCTACTTCCATGCTGTCTGTTAGCGATGGTTTCCTTCCGAAGCGCTCGACTAAATACGGCGAGAACCGTGATCTTCTTGCTTCAACTTACTTCCTGTGAAGAACAGCAGATCGGCGATGAGGCCCGCACGCATTGAAACGGCAAGCAGCCGGCTCCTGACCCCCACACTTAGCTATCGTGAGTGGTATGAGCAAGAATCTGACGCTTTGTAAACTTGTCCAGAAAGGCAGCACGAGTTCCGTAGCACGGTGGAAAGCTGTTACACCTGGCTCATTAAGCACACTGGTCCTGTAAGCTCTCCAGCAGACAACCGTCAGCAAGCGTAAAGACGCTATCGTGCAGGACCGATTCATCAGCGTTCTCGAGATGGCGATTGTCAAACAGGGAAGCTGTGGATGGGGCGTGTCGCACGCAGGATATAAGATTAATAGGGCAGTTGCGTAACGTCTGGAACAAACGACAGCACCTTGAGTCGTCGGAGACATCGTTTGCTTGGAACAAAGCACTGGCTTTACGCTTGACGTGTATGAATAACATCTAAATCCTGCTGGATGTTTGATAAAGGAACGGGACGAAAGATTGATCTCCGCATGACAAAGGGAAGGTTGTTGTGCTACTCAACAAATACACTTGCCACTCACACAAACGCAAAAAACAAAAACCCTCGATGGTTCGTAATCAAATCCAGAATGCATGTGGTGAAATAATACATATTTAATCGTATGTAGTACGGTTCAAAGGAAATATTTATTTTGTTTATTTTGCTGGTTATGTTCTTGCAGGTTGTTGTTGAAATCCATTCCTATACTTTTGCCCCCGTACAACAAGTTTTCTAAGAGTATTTGTGAATACTCTTCAATTTCAATTTGAAGAAAACATAACAAAAAAAGTTTTTAAAACAGAAAGAACAAACGTAATGTAATGTATACGTCTTCTAAATCTCTTCAAAACTCTATGCAAAGTCATCCTGATGAAGGAAAACACAACCAAAGCAAAACTGTACCAAACAATTACCGGATTCGGCCCTTCCCTCCATGGGACATATGATTTATGCTTCTTGTACGGCCTCCTCACGGCCATTTTAACAGGAAACTTGAAGCATTTGCATCGAAAATAAAATCTCCCTTTTAAGCCTAATGAATGCCTCGACTTTGGAGGATGTTTTGAGTTTGGGTTTCGATTTTTTTTCTCCACAATAGCAACTACAGAAAGTGTGAAATTTTCCGAGAAAAGTGTTACAAGATACACTCAACACCATGGAACGGAACGTATGATTTGCGACGTGAAGGTAAGAGGAGCAGGGTATAAAAACCAGATGAGCGTGAGAACGAAATGGAATCATGCTGTCCTTTTGCATTTAAGAAGTTGTGTATGTGTGTGAGTGCGAGTGTACTTAAAATGGGGTCATTGAAGCGAGAAGCTGCGGCAAGCCGGAAAAAGGCAACGAGGACCATTTCGAAACACTTGCTATTACTTTGAGAAGCCATGTAGGGCGTTCGGAAAAAGTCTTCCGTTGCATAAAAGCGGCTTATAAAACCCGTTCCCAGCACCAGAAAGATGGCGCACAAAAGGGAGACGGAGAGAAAAAAGAAGGCGAAGAATCATCCGGATTAAGGCTTAATTTTTGGAAAATTTATGATAATGGCCTCCCCGGGAGATCCATTTGGCCCGAAAAGGAGCAAGTCACCTGTCAATAACGCGTCCCGCTGCGCCTCCCCGCTAATGATGCTGATGATGATGAAGAGGAAGCGACGATGATGCCTGATGGATGTCGGATCGATCGCAGCGCTGCCATGGCTGGAGCGCGTGGGATGAAGCCCTGCAGCATGATGGCATTTAAATTAGCGCGCCGGACGACGAACCGGATACGCAGCGGAGCGTTCACATATTTTTAACGCCCGAATGGCAGATTGATCGGTGAACAGCAGAGCGCCCTGGGATGGAGCAGAAAGGATCGGCAAATATAAAACGCAAACGCGACGCAGAAACTTAAAGATTTATGGCTCAATATACCATTACACGTTTATTAATGGGCACCGAAGCGGGGGCATTAATCGAGGCTCCACTTTGTGAAGCCTTCATGAAAAGCTAAATACATCCAACAAACTTTTCCTTCCCCTGTTTTCACCGCAACGCCTTAATGATACACAGTGGGCTTACTACTATCAACATTTTCTTAATTTCAGGTTGGCACAGTTTAAATTTAATTTAAATTTTTTATTGCAAAATGCCTCAGACAAGAAGGCCTCCTTATACCGTTGCTGTGAAGGCAACCAGGAACACAAATGGAAATCAAACCAACAAATTAATAAGTATCATTCCATTTCATTCTCCTCGCTCGAGTCTAATTGAACCACATAAACGTAACATTACCCGGCTGCAACCTGCAACAAATAACATCTTGCCCAAGACAATACGTTCAATCATCGCTCGTAATCATGGCAGTTTGCAACGCACCGAAACACACCCGAAACCGCAACGATCGCCGTCTATTATTTAACCTTCCACTCTCATCGTCTCGTGCTTTAATGGTTGCAATCACTTCATTAGTAATCCCGCAGCAGCCTTGCATTCGGCTTAAGACGCACTCGCAACCAATCAAGGTTTAATTGTAGCTTCCCTTTGAGTCTCCACCACTTTCCCTCCCGTTTTCAGGCCACCTATTCAAAGGAAAGGGAGCGCAAACACGCCTGCGGTACACGTATTAGATTGCGGATGCAATCGTCAAATAGATGCCAAACTGTGGGAGTGTGCGTGTGTGTTCTTCTTCGACAGGATATCCATCCTGTTTGATAATGGTAGACGGCGGGAGGTAGGAGACGAAATCCTTAACCACCATACACGCATTTATCGGACCGAACATAAATCGATTTATGACCCCAAGACCGGCGCTGCCAGGAGATGCATAAGTCGGCCCCCTTCACCACCCCTGGAAAGGGTTCGCAAAAACATACATACGCCCGCATTTAATGAGCATTCCCTGCCCTAAGCCAGCCCCTTTCTCCGCCTCCTAAACCGATCGGGTGCTATGGGATTCCAAAAGGGATGCGCATCGCTGTTCCATCATCCCACACGGTGCTTGCGCGTGAGTGTGTGATTCAATGGAACAAGACACAATCACGTGAGGCGAGAAGGTCAGGCCTCGGCAATGAATTGATGAATTCATAATAACGGGTTCGATCTGCTGTGCAACTGGCATTTTCCACTCCTTTTCCGAAGTTTCAGGGATAAGGGGTGGGGGGGCGGTGTTTTTCTTTTCCTCCATCATTCCCGTTTATTGTATCACGTCATCATAACATTCCCGTCAGAACAAGGCCTGGTAAGAACTTTCGTACGAATTCCTCCGGGAAGCGTCTCCAGGGAAACCGCACCGGAAAATCATCAAGCATTATTTATTGACGGATCCGTAGGAAACGTTTCCAGGTGCGGGAATCTCCAACTCCCGGCGTGAACCCCACGGTACTCTGAAACGCCTGTAAAAAAAAAGAAAAACTCATCCTCACGCGTGATTGTGTAATGTGTTCTAAGTAATTCCCGACGGGTGCTTTTTCTGCGGAGCCGTTTCTGCTCCAAAAGACCGACAGAAAACATCAGCGCGCCTAGCGGCAGTCATTTCATTTATGAGCAATCTCTGTGAATCCCCCCACCAGGGAAGGGGAAGAGATGCCGGGAAGAAGCTTCCGGCGACACGATACAGAACAGAGGACCAGGGTCCCTTCGGAGTTGCTTGGAATGAAAAACAACACCAACTATCTCGTAACACAGCTCTCGTGCTGTGTGAAGTTGATAAACATCAATAGCAAGTTGTCCCAGAGCCGTCCGGAACCGTACCGAGGCCGAGGGGAAGGACGAAAGCGTAAGAGGAATCCAATTTATGTGCTGGGTCCGGACCTGTGTCTGGGGAGGGACGGGGGAGGCTATTCCGGTTGCGTCTGATCTGACGGATCGGTTCGATCAATTCGAGCCCAACCTTCGGAGTGGTTTGAATCGCTCGGTTCGATACCGGAACAACGTCTAGATGTGAGATTGGTCTTGCTTTATCTCTTTTACTCCTCTACTCACTTTCTCTTTCCAAAACGATGACCCGTTACTTGCATACTATCAGTCAAATTGAATTTAGCTTGGATTTTCCTATCCGGAATACATTAAAATGAATTGTCGAACGGGTTCGATCTAATAAAAATAATTTCACGCCAGCACAATCCCAACAGCAGCGGTGGTGAAGGAGACGCCCTACCACACTCATGAGAAAAGGAAACGGCCAGAGACGGGGGAGAGCCGGATTCCAGGGTTTTCGCCACAAATTTCGAAACAAATTCCAGGGTATCCTTTTTGAAGGCGATGATGATGGCGTTGGCGATGATGACGATGATGATGATGAGGATGGTGTGCAGGATGATGCCAATGATGCTGACGCTCGGGCTTATGTAAACCAGAGCATGCGTCACCACTACACAGCTCAACAGGCCCATGGAAACCCGCTTGCCGTGAGGTTTAGGGTGGGTGCAATCCGGGAAATTCGTTCGCAGTGGGGTGAGTTTCCACCGGCTAGTGAAAAGCGGCCACACTGTATCCAATTGTGCATTATTTGTGTGTATTTTCCAAGTGTGTGATGAATATTCTGATGAAAAAAGAAAAACAATCATCGGAACGTAACGAAGCGTCCGACTGTCGTACGTGGCCCTTGTTATTTTCCAGGGGACCTCGTCCGTACGCGAAAGTCAGTGGGAGCGTGTGCGTGAGGGTGTGCGCACTGTGGTTGTGAACTCGTACCGAGCGAGCCACCTCGTCACGTGTCCACCGGGCTGCTGCTGCTGGTGTGTGCGTGTAGGGATGCTGTACGTCGTCAAAAGATTTCCCATTTTCGAGCGCAAACTGCTCGAACGAATTAAGCCAGGCTAGGTTTGTATGTGTGTGTGTGCGAGAGACGTTTCCTCCGAGAGAAAACGCACGCTTCGATGCGCTGCGGAAGGAAGGCGAAACACAGCGAATGATACATAGCAAGCGGCAGCCCTGGCAAAATCGATCCATTTTCCGGGGCCAACTGTGCGAAGAGTAGGCGACGTGTCCGCTTGTTCGTTCGTTCGCTCGCTCCTTCGGATCGGTGTTTGGCGGAGTGAGCTATTTACTCCATCGTTCCCCCTCGTGACGGAAAGGGATGGGGCTTTCGAGTGGCCCTGTTTCGATGCTGGGACGCGCCACCGCCGGATGCTGGCGAAAATATCGGGTGGAAGATATTTTCTTCCTCACATTCCCACAAACGGGCAGCTCTTTGCAGTCGCAGGCTGCTGAAGTGCACTACAATGACGGTGGAGATGTTTACGCCTTCGCCTGTGTCTGCCATCGGAACAGAAAGGATTTCTGTTACAATTTTCCAAACTGGGTTTTATTACGGTTTTTTTGGTTTTTGTTCTTCTCCCACCAAATCCCCTACAGGTGGAACCGGTAAAGATATTTCCCCACTCGCACTCAGCATACTGGTAGGAAGAAGCAGCTTAGGACTAGAGCGATACAGAATCGGTACGGAAAATTATTAATCTGAAACTGCAAAAATAAAGCAAGAAGTAAAACTTTCAACCATGCTGATTGCAAAATTATCTAACATACTGACCATAACTCAATTCCTCGCACCACCATGCAGAAACAGAACGAAACTTTACTGCTTCAAGAAAGATCTCTTGAAATACCGTTCCTTTTTTCCTTCCCCCCCATGCCTCCCTGCAATGAAATGAAACAAATGAAAGCCGATATAACAGCCACAACAGGCCAGGACGGAAACCCCGGCAGCAAAGAATCCCTTAATCTGACTAATCTTAAGTCGACGGTCGGGTGTTTTTCTTCATCGCACAACTTTTTTCTCAAGCGGAGCGCCGTCCCGCTTGTGCCATTCAAACGACCGGGTGAGATGAAACAAAACAGCCCGGCCCAAAGCGAGGCAAGGTGCTTAAGCGGTGCTACACAGGCCAGCGGTCTTTTGACATTTCCTCTGCAGGCGAGAAAAAAAAGGGACGTAAGAATCCTTAAAAACTAATGGCACGATTCATTAAACCTGCCATTACCGGAGAAAAGTTTAATGTGTCACCTTGCTTGCGCGATGGCACGTGAACTGGTCTTACCTTTCTTGCTCGTTGGAAAAATCATCTCAAACAGTCGTTGGATGTGAGAGTGAGACCGATGTGTTTCGGCGAAGGAAATGTAATATTAAAAAATTCCCGCAGCTCAGGAACTTATGATAGTTTTTTTTCTCTTTGTTTATTTTAATTCATGCCATGCCTTCCGAAAAAACCTCTGATCCTCTACTAGCGTACTCTACTCCTTAAAAATGGAAACAAAATAAACCACGAGCACCTCCTTCCCATTAAGAGCACTACCGCATGGCCTTTAGCGCATAATGGACACTCGGGTGGTAGATTTTTAATTTTACACAAACCAACGGGCCCCTTCTCGCTGCCGCAGCTCGAGCCTTCAAAAAGAGTTGCTTTCAAAAATTAAATTAAAATGTACAACACACTACAGCAGAACTGCCGGAGCGCGTTTTCTCATACCGGAATGTCAGGTTTTTCCCTTTCCATATGCGACGACCACACTTCCTCCCCCCGATGCAGGGAACCGTGTGAAATTGCGCAAGTTGTTACTTAGTATCACACTCTAAACTGATACTGAAAGCCGGGTGATACGGAGCATTTTGCGTTATGGAAAGCACCTTTTTTCGTTCCTTTTCGTAGGCGCTACATTGTGTTTAATATGCTTTAACGCTAGGTTCAATGAATGCGGTAGATGTTGCAACTTGTGCCCACATACTCGCTACGCTATATTCACTTTGCAAGTTTCGCTCCAGGGTGAAGACAACCGGCAAGAGGAGGATGGCTGCGCGGTCCTCACTAATTGAGTTACGATGCCGCAACCAGAAAGGAAGCGGCCGAAATCACTACCGTTGTGGGTAACGTTCAGAAGCAATGCCTTGTGCAACACGGAATACTGTGTTATTAGATGATAAGTTAAATTTTCAGATAAGAAATATGATTTTCATAATGTTCATACTAAATATGATGCAACGTATTTATTGAACAACCATGTTATAGTGTTTTAATGACGTTTACACACATTTACATTGCAACGAAATTTACACAATTTCAACATGAAAGAATGGGAAAAGAATTCAGGGAATTATACGACCCACGAAGTGAGATAATTCTTTTCCCCCGAGTAAAACATATTATCAATTCACAAAACAAAACCCAGCGTAATCAGTGCAAGCTATTCATAATCCTACCATTCCAGCTAGACGATGGACACTTTTATTCGCATTTCATTAATGTTCTTTCCCTTTCGACGCGTTATCGCTTGCGTGCCCGCCAAGCATCCAAGTCTTTCCATTCACATTATTCCTTTTCATCGCGCATCGTACTTTCTTGGGCGCGTTGGAGTGCGAACATTATCCACCTCCCCATCGTAGCCGTGTGCCCGGATTTCGTTCTGTTGCTGTTCGTCTATACAACGCCACAAATCGCCTTATCGTTTCGGGTAAATCTATATTATATCAAGCAGGACAAAAGTCGATCCCCCCCACTACCTAACCCGAGCTATACAACTGTCTGTATGTCGACGAAAGCTGTCCTCATTCGGAGTCCGCTTTTTTTTTTTTAGTAGCACAGCACAGTGCGAGAGTTTCCCTTTTTGCAAGGATAGATAAGGTGATCAACCAAACTAACGGAAAAGAGAAAATTCAAAGAAATGTACAGGACACATGGCTGTAAATCCAAAAATGTTCACGCAATAGATTTTGTTCCACACTAACGACTTCGTGACACAAACGGTAAGAAATAAACCAAAAAAAGAAAGAAATGAGGTAGTGTTTGTATTTATTATTTGATATAAATCGACATTCAGATATGCCCGTACCTGTCTTTTGCCAGACCAAAGGATCTTCCAAAGAAAATAAAGTGTGCGTCTGAATTTCTTTTCGAAATTCGTTCGAATTTAAACGATAACAAATGAATGCTGCAGAGTACAACACAAAACTCGGAAGGTTTCTACAATCGAATGTAGGTGGAGAAAAGAGCGGAAGGCCAACACTTGCAGGCCATGCGCTTATGGGTGGGTAAACATAGGTATTAAAATTATATTATCCAAATAAACACAACCTCAGTTCATTCCATTTCTCGGCACTGCGACCGATTCCGAATAGACAAACATAAAAAAAAAAAACACTGTGGATTGGAAATGGACGAGCTGTGGCCGTTGTGGTTCTTCCCTGCCCCGTCAAGCGCTTTTCCAGCATCTACGGTTAGGTACCCTCCAAACGGTTCGAACCCAACCCATTTTCATTCCAATGTTGAGTTTACTTTTCCGTTTAAACAATTTTCCACAAACCACCAGAACCGACCGACGAATCAACCGCCCAATCGGTCCCAAACGCTGTGGGACGTTCTACAATCTCTCTATCTCTCTCCCTCTCTCTCTCTCTCTCTCTCTCTCTCTCTCTCTTGCTTTCTCTCCAATAGGCAGCTCCCACTTGTGACCCTTGGCCAGAAAGGTGGGCGTTGGGGCAGCATTAACCGCGTGATGCTCTGCCAACAACAAAATGGCCGTTTCTGTTTAGTTGCAGGAAACAAAACCGAAAAATAATTCCACCGATTATTGCTAAAAGGCACATGTTGGACGTTCCGATAAAGCCAAACGTGATCAGATTCGTTTTCGAATAAATTTTCTGGTCCATCGCATTGGAAAAAGGGTGCAATTTTGGACGTCAAAGGAAACCACAAAGGAATGAAGTGAGACAACGGCGGCGTAGACAGAGGGATATAAAATAGTGTTGAAATTTGTTGAAACAATGAGGTAAAAAATGTTTAATTGTTAACCGAACTAACGTTACAATGGAAGCAACACCTTCTAAACAAGCGCTGGACTGCGGCTAACACTCTGTTTCTTCTTTCTTTTTTTTTTCGATACATACTGGGAAAATTCGGTTCTCCAGGGAATTCTCCAGTACGATTGAGACCGTTCGTGAAAATTATGAACTGTAAGCATTCGTGCCGAAATTGGATTCTATTGTTTCCGGGGACCGGTCCAACCGGTTTTCACCTGTGCTGGACAAAGCTTTGATGGCTACCGTGGCGATTACCAATATCGCGAGAAGCGTAGGGGGAGTTTGGTTGAGTTTGCTTTAGGATGGTGAATGTTTTGAAAAAGAAGTACAACGACACCAGGTTCCCCGGGCGTCATGGTTTTTTTCGCAATTTCTCTGAAGCATGGACCATTTCACCCTGCCCCGAATGGCGGCCAAAGGCGACCCATCGGACCGATGTTATGCGTGCAAATAAAGGCCAAAATCAACAAAAACCCTTCACCGACAAACCTGTTTCGTGGTGGTGATTGCATCTCACCGATCCAGAGCCAATCCCACAGCGACACTCCGGGGAGCCAATGCCGGGGAATTGCAGGGAATTGTGTTTGCAGGGAGGTGGGAGAAACAAAAACGTCGCCCACCATATTTTTCCACCAATGCTGGCTTTAATGCTTATTCTAGCCCTCGGTCCTAGTATAGATTTTTTTTTTATTTTGCTCCAATCAACCAAAGGTAGCAAACAGTACGACCGACTGCCTACCGATAAATACTTGCTACCTGTCTTGCTTTTTCGAGGCCCATTTTCCACATTTTCCGCCGGGAAAAACAGGGAACTCTCAGATGGCTGCGTATGACAAATCAACCGCAACCGGTTCCCGTTGGCACAGCATAAACGACGCACGCATGTTTGCATTTCCGTTCGTGATCACGTCAAGTGTGAATCGGTGGACATTTTCTGGCAGGACTTTTTTCCTTCCGTGCTTTTCTCGTATGAATTAGGGTGTCACTATGAAAGGTAAAGCACAGTAGAACCTGACATGTTGTTTGTCGCGATTTTTTAACGAAGTGTTTTCGGCAGGAAATATCTCTTAAGAAAAACTTTAATGTTAATAGTAATTTAGTAATAATAAATTAAGGCTGTTTTCAAATTTTAACTTTGAAATGTTTAAACAAAGACAAAAAGTATTTGGTCGATTTCCAAAGAATCATAAAATATTAAAAACATGATTTGTTTCACCGATCTTTCACATCCATTTCATCCTTCGCGACCAACGGTCTCTATACTACCAGAACAGGTTTTCCACCAATACGATGGGAGGGTACAATTTCTCGCCTGACTCACCCCTCCCACCCACTCGACCCCTTCCCCCCTCCCCTCCTCTTCATCATCTGTTCATGCTCTGTTACTGACATCAATGCCGCTGGTGCTGGTTTCATTTTGTGAGCTTATTCATAGCGAAAAAATGGTACCGTGCACCCGTCACGTTGTTTGACGGCCATCAGAACCAGCAGCCAGAATCGGTGGGACCGCATTCTTTCCGTTCCGAGCGCTACATCCTATCCTTCCTTTGGCGACGGCTATTTGCCACGGCCAAAGGCTTACGCGACACTGCAGGGAAGGCAGAGGTAAAAAAAAAACAACCATCAGGAATGAAACTACAGCCCAGTCCTACTGACGGAACCGGCAGGCTCGACACAACCTTCGGTTCGGTCCGGTTGTCCGCTCCGGCTTGAAGTGGTGGTGGAATGGCTGGCGGACAAGAAATAACCGGAAACCATCCTGCAAACGAAGGCACTCCGGCAGAGCAGAGTATACAGAAGGAAAAAGAATCATCTCCATCTGGTGGTGCCAGTTTTAATTTCGCTTTGTGCCCGTGTGTCGAAGCGAGGACATTATGCTAAAGTACATTCGCGGCTGGTAGGCGTTTCCGTACGCTCGAAGGACCATCGCGGGATGTCTGTCGTGTTTTTTTTTCTCTCAACCAAGCAACGCCAGCAGATGCGGAATGGAACCTTAAAAAATGCTCACAAACACACACACACATACTCGAACACACAACTTCTCTGCTTGGTTCCCTCTTGGGCCCTCTTGGGGAGCCAAAGATGATGCAAAGTGGTAGGAAGGCAGGAACAGGTAGTAAAAGAGAGAAACGGAATGCGGTGGAAACGACCGGCCGGTCTCAGGACACACCGTGAAGGAGCGAACGGTGGCCGGCTTTCACTATCGATCCAAAGACAAGACTGGAGTATGTTTGTTTGCCCTTTTTGCGCCGTAGGAGTATCTTCCGCGCCATGATTTTATCACACACCGAAGGTCACCTTTGCATCGATCGGCATCCAGGCCGGTATATTTCCCGCAGACGATATTTCGTTTTTTACTGTGCATTTTTTTTTTTGCCACCATGATCTTTTGAAATGACATCAAGAAACTGTCCTTTACTCTTGTTTGTCATGATCAAAAAAGGGTCCATTCAAACCCATCAATTCGCATAATTGCACCTGCCTAATGCACCGAAACATTGCATCCCACGGAAAGTGGTTCGCCATGGGGCGGTCGAGCAGACAATTATTTCTAAAATAGTTGCCCCATCGGGTGGAAGTTTACTAATGAATGGGCCCCTTGTGCATGATCTGCTTTTATTAATGGATCGAGCATGATCAATTATTGAGCGGCATTGTTCGCTTCAGTTTGTTGAGCGTAGTTACTCGAACGAGTTCGCCCACCTAGTCCACGCCAACGTGCAGTGCGGATGCGTAACGGAGTAGCGAATTCGAAGGTCGCAAATGGAATAAATGCTCGTTTAGGAGGGAATAAATGCTTCCCACCTAAGGCAACCGGTTCCACTCGCCCTCCTTTCCCACCCATCGGTTATCGGTTCCAGTTGGCATGTTTTTGCGAGCCCAGTTTTTCCCCCCAAAACGACCGACCGAACGACCGATGTTGTAACGCACCAGGACAACCCGGGACCGGGACCACGACCCGGCAGTAATCATCGATCGGCACACTTCGACCGGAGCCCGGGGCGGGTACCTTCCGAGTGGCGAGGGGGGGCGGCGGAAGAGGCTAGGTGGCCCGCTGTATCTGTGTGAGTACGCCAGGCCATTTTTGCTTTGTGGAAATTTCAAACTTACATCTGTGTAACAGCTTCCCCGATGATTGCTCTTGCATGTGATTGTTACAACCCACCACCGGCGTTGCTGTCGTCGTCGTCGTCGTCGTCGCCGGGGAAAGAAGAGGAACAGAGAAAGAGGGAAAGGTAGAGAGAGAGAGACAGCGGATCTGGAAAAATCGATATCCTTTATCCTTTTTTTTCTAAATGTTACTCCGGGCGCTCGAGAGCACCGTTGCTAGCTCGTTACAATTCACCGGTCTTTTTTATTTACGATTACTGCCCAAAAGAGCTTTCCAGTTTTGCAAGTTCCCCGCGCCCTCCCAAGGGCCCATTTCCGGGCCCTCGTTACAGCAAAGCCCTCTTCAGGTTGACCCTTAAGCTTCCACAGGTTTTTTATCCATCTAACAAAAATAAAATATAATAAAACTTTCGATTCGGATTTGAGGTGAGAAAGGTGCATACATTTCAGACGAGCTCAAATCGAATCGGAATGAATAGGAAAACGAAAACTGAAAGAAGGTAAAAAACACGCAAAGAACTGCTGGTGCTCTATGAAAAGGCTCCCCCCCACTGGTACCTTGGCTGAACACACAAAATGAAAAAGTAACGAGAGACACACGCACTCAGCGGAGAGATCGGGAACGTCGGGAAACTCGAAACCGGTTCGCGCTGGGGTGGGCCGAATGGAAAAGAAATAATAAACTCGTTCACCCGCACCAAGCAGTATGCATGCATAAAAAGGATTGAAATATAGGCCGTTTCCGTTTGCACCAGTCCTGGGCACAAACCCAGTCCCGGGCGTTGAAGGACACTACTCGATGGCAGAGCCAGCGAAAGGCTAATCGAAAATATGCAAATTCTTTAATTAAAACTAAAAGTGCCTCCCTGAATCGCTGCTGCTTCCGCAGATGATGCTCGCTGTGTTGGTCGCTGGAAAGGCCGATACGGTGCGCCGAAACCGCTGGAAGTTGGGAGTGTCCAACGGGTGGATGGGTAATTTCGTTTGCGAATGACAATTGTATGAGCTCCGGTTAAAATATGACGATAATTAGCTTGTTTCTATCGCGGAAAGGACTCGCTAGTTTTCCGTACTGCAACCCGGGTTGTGCTGGTTTCCTGAACTGATGCTAATGGATATTTTATCTACGTTTATTAAGAGAATTAACTTTAACCTGAACCATAGCTTGAACCTATTGCTTGTTAAACAAAGAAAATTTAGTAATTGGTTCTTCGTTGGAAAATCAGACCCTTTGATGCTCCGACCAACGGATCCTTAATCATACGAACCATTTCTCCAGCTCTTAGATAATGGATTCATCATATTGCCTACAAGATTCCCATCGAAAAGTTCCAAAGTGCCACTTTAACGATTATCATGGAACTGGAAGCCCCTCAATGCGTACGCTTAGACCCTGGCCCGATGTAGCACATTTTTCCGGAGGAAAGTAGGTCTGTTGAAGTCCCTGGAAGTGCCTGTGAAATCCAGATATATCTTGGGCTACACACCGTTCTCCGAGATTGGAACCGGTCGATCCATTAACTGAAACCCCCGCAGGAACCATCGTTTTCCGGCCACATTGTCTCCTGCTAGTTTGGCTCACCTGAGAGCTAGGACTAGGCTCTACAAGTTTCTTACCTTCCCATTCGTCTTCTTCCTCCCGAACGTCGCATGTCGTCGTGCCCGGGAAAAGACCATGCTCTCCTCGATCTCGTCGAGACCGAACACTAAATATGGTACATTTCCTCAGGGGCCGGTTTCTCAATGTCGGTTTTGGTTTGATTTTAATATTTGATGCGTTCTGATACTTCCCTGGCCCAATGGTTCGCACGGGTGGGATGGGTCGATAAGATCTGCCTCGAACCGGGATGGCACCGGCTCATACTGGCCTCAGTATAGTGCTACACACCGGTAGCAGTTGGCAGTTGGAATGCGTATACCAGTGGGCTCTGTGGTTGCCGGGTAATGTAATGCCGGAGTGGTTTTCCATGCCAGCCTAATCCTCCCAGGAATGTCGGACGGATGTGGCAGAGTGTATGCAACGATTTTCCCCACAGAAGGCCGTCGTCGTCGTCAGCCGTACACGGAAAACGATGTCAGGATGTTAACGGATTGTGTGCAGCCTCCTGTGTATGTCTCCGACGAGGCGAAGCTTTTGTTTTACCGAGCGTAAGGTTGCATACGCTGAATGGGCCAGATTAATCCATTCGTGACAAATCTCGGTAACGCAAGAGCGATTCGTTTACCAGTGATTGTACCAACGAACTACTTCGACGCTAGATGGCGCTTCCGGGGAGTAAATGCAGCAAAGTGTGTTCCATAAATTGTTTATTTGCTGTAAAATGAAACGATCCACAACGGGCAGAAAGACTTCAAATTTGAAGAGAAACACAAATGAAATGACAGGGTGCACAAAATTTTGGCAAAGCCTTGGAGATCCACGCCATTGAACTGCCGGGCTGCTATTTATTCGGAAGCTAAACGCTCGCCCACCGTTTTCCCTGGTGTCGCCCTCTGTGAAAGCTCATTGTGTGCAGGCATTCGGGCGGAACCGGGTAATACAATTCGAAATGGATTTCGTTTTCATTCTTTTTCCCTCCCCCGGTATGTCGACTTTCCCATCATGACCACACGCGTGCACGAAGCGATCATAAAAATAACGTCTGTGGACGTCGCCCACAACCTGCTGCCGCTGCTGCCTGATGACGATAAAGTCGTCGTTGCCAATGCCTATGTGCCACGGTTGTCGAGCACCGCAGCTCGATGGTCACTAGCTACTGCCGACGGATGCTGGGACGAACGATGATGGAAAATGTATTTCGTTCGCTCGAGTGTGAAAAGTAGTTCGCAAGAGGGTGGCCCGGCAAAGGCGACCGACATCCATCCAAGCACCAGCAGTGGGTGGCACTGCCAACGATTGTAAAACTACATTTTACTCAGTCCCCGGGGCCCTCGGAAGCCCACGCAAGACGAGAAATAAGCTCTCTTCAGCTGTCTTCAGCCGTCCGCTGCGAGGGCCATCGTGCCAAAGCGTCTCCCCGCCGAACTATACTATTGCGTCGTGGCCGCGCTGCGAAAATCATCAACATGCGCCGAACGCCTTGCATCCTTCCGCACACATCTTCGCCCAACGCCCTGCAGCCACCGCAAGGCCACTTCAGCCCGCAGCAGCAGCATTGTACAATCTCATCGCAACGCTGTGTGACTCTAATCCTCTTTGTGCAATCATCCCTTTTACTTCCTTTCGAGCTGATTCCATCGCCCACTCCGCACGTGGCCATGCACGTGCCCCTTGCCCGGCCCGTTGCATCTCCGCCTGCCAGGGCCACGGACTAACTTTAGGCACCGGCACGAACACAGCAAGCGTCCAAAATTATTCCGCACGAATACACCCTCAGTTCCCGCAGCGCTGGAGGACGGCATTCGCCATCACACAATCACACCAAACTGACGCGCACCTACACATCCCTTTTTTTTTGCGGGGAGTTGGACGGCTCTACTGCGGTCAGAGGGATGGTGCGAGGGGTTAGACGCCGGGGAGGGGGTTAGGTTGTTTGTGGTGAACGGTCCAATCTTCTCGTTTTGCTTCGCACTTGTTTGGGAGGGTTGCAAAGTGTCCACAACACCGATCGGGACACGTTTATCCATCACCAGATGTAAGTGGACAGTGGAGTAATGTTTTACTTTTGCTAAAATGAACGCCAATGTTTGAAGTATTTCTGAATTCTATATAAAACATTTAAAGAGTTTAAAATGTCTTACAGATCCCGGTGTTTTATCAACTACACCTGCGTGCTTCGATGTGTTGGTGGCATCCTTGAAATTGACGGAGCGTCACGGCTAGCGCCATCTATCGTCGCCCTGGCATCGCCTCGCCGTACTTCTGGTTCCAACTGCAGAAGAAAGAGTAAGGAACTGTATCTAAACTTCGCAAGGAGAGTGCTGGCTGGAAGGTTGCGGAGAGCAAAAATGGGAAGCATCCTTCCACAAACCTTTGGCCAAGCCACATCGCGCCGCGGCGCATGGAAAGCGCATAAATACATCAGCCGTCAGATTATTTCCCATGCTCTAGTTCTTTCTCTTTCATTCACGGTTTCCCTGCCACGGGCACACAACTTCACGCAAAAAGAACCTTGCAGCAAGACTAAATAACTGTTGCCATAGTAACGGGCAACTCGGATTCGGAATATCGCAAGTCCAGCTAGGAGGTTTCGTTCGTACAGGATCTTCGTTTGTTCGCCAACCAGGAGCACGTTCTTCATCTTTCCAACCCATCGTTCGTTTGCCCTCTCCCACCCTCATTCACGTTCGCAATCGCCCCTTTCCCCCTAGTCTCCCGCTTTTACAGCTTCCCACCCTTTGGGCGATTGTGTCGCACAAGGGCTGCTTAATAAAGGCCCGGGTTGACTGGTTGGCAGGGCCAACATATACTGGGCGATCCGAGCACCTCCAAGCTACCTGCTCCTCTTTCTTCGACCTGCCTTTCGACATGCGTTTGGTATGCCGTTAAAATTAGCTTCCCCCCTCCGCGACTTAACGCCCGAGCAGGCGCGAGCCCGGGAATCCGGGGTGCGCACGGTAGCTCCGGGAAGGACAAAACCGGTTGGGGTTTGGGTACGTGCTTGCTGTCGCTTGTTGTTGCGCTTGTTCTTGCTCTTGTTTGGCCGGCTTATGATTACCTGTCTGTCTTTAATGAGGTTTGCAGGCGGTTTTATTTTATTTCGTTCCATTTCTTTTTTTGCCCCTACTGTTTTCCTTCGCTGCTTGTTTGTCCTTTTCCCTTCCCTTCATGAGCTTTTCTTGCGAGGATTATTTTATGTTTATAATCTCACAGGAACAAAAGGGGTTTGCAACTGGCTACTAATTTTATTAGGTTTATTCATTCATTCTCACCTTATTCTGGGTGTTAGTTTTCTTTCGGTGAAGTTGTTGAATGTTATTACCATTTGTTTTTCAATGCAAAAAAAGCATTACGCTTACTTGCTTAAAAACGGGTTTCTCTTGCTCTGTTCGATATATTTTCTTACACTTTTCGATCGCACTATTGCACAGGATTTAGAGAAGTGCAAACCCCTCCTAAAGTGTTCAGTTCAGCGAATGAAAGCACGTTACAAGATATACTAACGGGGAAAAGAACATCTTCACATGTATGGAAATGAACCAGCAGAGCGGAGTATGAAGAAAACATTAGTTTTCTGTTTATTATTCGTCAAGCACGTTTTAGAAAACTTTATTGCAGTTTTATGTTTAACCTAAGCAGCATAGATGAAACTATCAATTTATAATCTTCCTTCCTCCAAAACCACCATTTGGTAATTTTCCGGCCATCTTCGGGAGAAACCAACCTCCCTCATCCGTTGCATATTTCATCAGTGCGTGATGATTGATTTCCTGTCTGGCCCCCGAAGCCGGGACGCTTCTGCCCTTTAATCAATCCTGTGGTCAACGGTGACCGGCGAGGTATGCGAGGCACCGCCGGCACCGAAAGAGCTTCAGCTGCACATGCGGATGCCTTCTGGTCCATCCGGCCCATACGAGCTGCATTCGAGAAAGGATGTATCCATATTTTAAAGCTATCAAATATTTATTGCTCGTATCGTTTCGCGATCGCATTTTCCTATCATCGCACCGTCGGGAGTCGGGACGGAGCGGGGCGTGAATGATCCTTGGGCCATGTTTTGCATGTCCGCTCGGGTTTCTTTTTGCTTTTCCCACAGCCGCGTCCTAGAACAGTCAGATCCACAACTCCCCCCCCCCCCCCCGGCACGGGTCGGAATGATGGATTTCTGTGAGCGTAATTTCATGGTTGCCCGAGCTGGATGCATGCGCGTCCGCCCACGCGTCACGGCCCGTACCAGTTGCAGCTAATAACTCATTCAAAAACCCAATCAACCGTGAGGGAACCCCAACCCGGCCCGGGTCGATCCCTTTTTCTCGGAAGTCTCTGCCCCGCCCCGGTGGTGGCCTGCGGAGTTCGAAAGTTCGGAATCGATCCACCCGGAATGAGATCAGCAGTCCGGTTTTTGCCTAGTTTGCATGTCGAGAGGGAGTATTGAGCCCTCTTATGTGTCTGTGTGTGTGTATGTGTGTGTATGCGTGTTTTGGTGACTCTGCACTGCACACAGACCGGCTCGGTTGGTTGGCCATCAAAATTCGCCCAGCCCTTGACCGGTCGCAAACGGTTGAAAACACATAAAAAAGCAGGCACAGCTTCTCGGTCGAATGGATGCGAAAATCTAGCGTTGCATTTTCACATTTCGATCGAACCGTCCCGGCCCGGAGGAGCGGACCCTCTCCCGCATAGCCAACAAATCCTTTCCTTGCTCGTTTATTTTATCTCCAGTTTTCTCGTGGTTTTTGGTCCAGGATTCAACCACGCGCAACCATTCACCAGCCAAGCCACCCGGGGTTTTTCAGCGCCATCGTCACACCACGCTACGCCACGTACAATAATTTTCATTCAGATATTGATCTGTAGCTCCCACACTCCCGCCCGAACAACTCTCGCGAAGCCAAGGGAGGGAAAACGGTGGAAAAGTTGTCCGGGAGTCGTGCACCACAGCTTCCGCGCAGCATCCTCGACGAGGCGAGTTTTCCAACTCGTGCAGAAGCGTCGGCCACAACCACTACCAAACACACGCGAACGCACACACTCACACACACACCGCACAACCACATCGTAACGTCGGGCGATGGCGCGCTGTGGGCACACGAACACATGCAGCACCGTCACGTTCCTCACTTTGAATGTACACTTATTCGCACACACTCCTACGCAGTTCGGTTCGTTCGCCGAGAATAAAGGAATCTTGTTTCGAGTGGGGGTTGGGGGGAGGCGTGCAAGGACGCAAACCAGACCATTTTATTGCTGCCGGGCCTCCGGTCATGTTCCCTCGTTATTCCCCTCCTCCAACTTGCCTCCTCCGGTGGCCGATCGATGCCAACGTACCTCTCGCTTGTCCTTCAAGCGCTTTGTAAAAGTTTGGGGTTTGCCATCCAGCGCGTTATTTCCTTTCTTTTTTTCATTCACAGCCTCCCCCGTTCGAACGAGAACACTCAGGAGGGGACAGGGGGAGGAAAGAGCCACCGATTGTGACGGACGGAGGAGAAAACGAGAGGGGAGAGAAAGAGCGTGACGGAAATCTCGCATTCCAGTGCTCTCCATCAAACTCACACAATCGCAAGCGGCACACATTAACAACAACCAGTCCCCAAGCTTTCGACGGCACAGGAACCGCACCCCCCCCCCCCCCATCCTATCCCTGCTCCTGCGTGCGCCGTATCCAGTGCATAAGAAGTTTTCGACTTTTTCGCAAATTGTTGCGAGCGAGAATGTCGGAATTTATGTGTCGTTTGTTTTCCATCTTTATTTCCGGGCCCCCTTTATTTTCTATTTATTTTGCTCTGTTTTCACAAAACCCAAACCTGACTATTTCGCTATTTTCGCGGGCGAGGGTGCGTGTGAGCGGTGAACTTATCCGGTCATGAAAATGGAAAAACTTTGGCCAAAATGCCGCTCGAACATTGGGCTACTTACTGGTGGGTGGGGAAGGGGCGGGCAGCCGAGATCTTTTCTATTATTCTTTTCAATTGTTTTCCCTCACTCTCTCCGGAGGTTGCCTTTCGCGCGTTTATTTGCCCACCATTAAAGTTTTCTTTTCTATGAAACCAGAAGCAGAATGGCATTCGTTGCGATTTCATCATTTTTGCGTTAACGTTTTTCGCGCATCAGCATAACGCCACTTATCTGTTGTTTGGACAGGTTTTACGATTTCCAATGCAACCGTGGCGTGGACGGTTTAGTCACTTCAGGCTGGCTCTTCGGCTGGCCCAATGAGAGAATTTCCATGTTCATCGAGTGTCATTGATCAAATGACAAACTTTAAACCCCCATCGCAAATGGAGCTACCGGCTGCAAGGGTTGCAGGAATTGCACTTAGCAAAATGAAATGAAATAAAATAGAAATAAAATACCAACTGAAGTACCCTCGGTAGAAGTTTTGCGTGAGTTGCACTAAGTACCACTACCGTTCGATTTTTGTATGCCATTTACCCACACGCTTCAGTCGGCCTCAGTCGATGCATTGGAATAATTTTCACTTAACCATTTTAATGCCAACCGATAGGGGGCGTCGTGCGGTAAGGGTTTCTCTCTCAAGTTGCATCAAGTTTCAGGTGGGATGCAAGAAAAAGATAGAAACAGAGCGAAAGAGAGGGCGGGGTGGTAATAAAGAGTACTCCGATACAATCTGGTGTTTCCTGCATCCGGACACGGATGCACTGATGGAAGCACGGCCTATGGAGGCCACATTTTCCCATACCCCCGCACCGAGCCTTGATGGCACTTCAACCGATAATCGTCAGCCTTCTGCCCTCTGCTCAGGTCTCGGTTCCACCGAGTGGGCTCTGATGATTATTTATGTGGCTCCTCTCGCTGCCTGCTCGAGTGTATATTTTATTGATTTATAATCATGAGCCTGGGCCTCGGGACATGGGGAAGTGCGCGCCGGAAAGCTCCTCCGTACGTCCAGCAGAAGCTGTGGCGCTCTGTGCATATAAATGAGTAATGTGATATCATATATAAATGCATGCGTCACATGTTGCTGGCTGAAGGTTGGGATGAAAGGAAAGAATGAGAGAGAGGTCGAAGGGAAGCGGTCCGGGCTTCCGGTCCAGCCTTTGCTTCATCGGCACCGAGAGCGAGTGAGCTTGAAACTGAAACCACGGACAACCGCATCTGAAACGGTCCAGGTTTTTGGTTGGTCGGAACGTGTACCAGGTCGGTCGGAGTGTCAGCAGCTGTAGTGCCTCGAGCTCGACCGGCGGCACTACATCCTGGTACATGGCTCTGTGGCTTTCCGGTGAGATTTCCGTACCCGTTTGCCCAACGGGTCCAGAAGTTTGTCCAACGGTTGGCATGTTTCCCAAGGTACCGCTTGGCAGATCCAACTCCGAGCCAGTATTGTGCAAGAACATTCTACCACCATCCGATGCAATGATGTTTCCCATTCAAAGCGGGAAACTCCAGCACCAAAGGCAGCGAAGTTACATTACCCTTGCTTTCTTTGCCCTTTCCACGAAAGAAAAGCTGATTTGATCGCTGCGCTTTCCGAGGCACGCTATCAGAAAAGTCAAAAGGTTAGCCCTTCACGTTTTCCATTTCGAAGAAGCATTGAGAAACCCGTTTTCCTTGAAGCGTCATATTGGTTCGCTTCGGGAAAAAGGTAGTGAAAAAGGGCACCCCGGCTTTCCAAGGTTTGATCAAAGGGCGATGGACGACAAAGGCGATGGAGTCTGCATTGGGTTGCACTAAGGAGGATTTAAATATTTCCCTTTGATAACAGTATACCCGCATCCGCTTTTCTTCCAAACCTGCTGAAAACCGTTTCTAAACAAGACGAATTACCTGCTAAAGAACCCTTTTCAGTTTCCAGAAATTGTTTTGGCTGATAGAGTTGCCAAATTTACCTTTGATGCATAGTTCAATGTATACTATTTTCTCAATACCTCGTAAATATACTGTCTTAGAGTTAGATATTAAATTAAAAAAAAGCATGAACATAATCTCTTGTGCAAACTTTGATAAAACGACCACGGTATAATTACACAACGGCTTATTAGAGGGATTTGCTTGGCACACTTTTTATCGATGCACTTATGTAAATGCATTCAAGCTCACGATGAGACAACTGGGGCGTGCTTGGTTTGATAAATTATTTAATGAACCAACCACATCGTCATGGTCCAATGAATGTAACCGGGCGAGAGCAAATGGAAAATACCCAACTCAACCAATCCAACCAACAAACTATGGTAAAGTGAAAAAAACACCCTCTAACTCTCCCTCATGTAGGATGCCAGGACACTGCCATGGCCAGCCCGTTTAATGGTCTGCCAGAAATCACATGATGAAAGGAAAGCATCAAACGGGCATCGTTCCAAAATGCAGAAATGTTTTACCATCAATCGGTTGTGAAAAATGTTCACACACAAACATAAAAACAACCAACACTTAGCAAGGGTGATGGCGCAATTTGCGTTGGTGCAAGGCAGGAGCGAGAGAGATGAAGAGTGCGAAACATAGCAAAAAACCTCTAAATAAAGAACCTTAATTTTTCACCTAGCCCCGAGGGTTTGGCACCGGCGTGCGGCCGATCGTAAATATTTTCGTTAGTTTCATCATAACTTTGTCCATCGTGTGTAATGAGATAGGCGAGGGTAGATAAAAATAAAATGGCCAAACGGCTATACGGCAAATGTGCACGTCAAACCAAAACAACTGCATCATCATCATCATCATCATCAGCACCGCCATTTTCACCATCGACAAATGGACGCAACTTTTGACGAGGGAAATGAGTGATAAAACCATCGACCGTTTGTGCACTAGAAAAGCATCCCACGCCCATCTCTCGGCTCCCTCAAGCAATCTGTGCACTTCTTTTTCCCCCCCAATGGAGACGCCTGGCCGCCCTAGCGAAGAGGACGGGGAAAATTTGGAAGTGGAGGCGCCTGGTAGTTCATTCCATGCCGACGGCTGCGTACGGTTCGGACGAAAGTCCATGAGTTAGGACATTCTGACAGACTACTTCCACCGCACAACCGCCAACGTCCCTCCAACGCCAACACAATGGAAGTTCGATGGAAAGTTATTCTTGCTGCATCAGCTTGATGAAACTAAATTTATGAATGTTTTTCGTTACCTTGCATCGCCGGGAGCAGGTGCGCCGGGATGGCTCGCCGTTTTCATCACTCCACTCCAGTTGTTGGCCCCACAACAACAACCCCCCCTGTCGAATAGGGATGCCGAACGCTTTCTGGTGCGAGTGCCCCGCTCATATGTCGTTCGACGGTCTTTTGCGAGCGAGTGCGTCAACCCGTACGGGTGCCCAGTGGCGCATTGTCTAAAAATTCAGTGGAAAACTTTCCGGGAATGCTCCATGTGTTTTATGAGTTCGACAAATAATGTCGATGGAAATACCTGAGAGCGTTCGAACCCACCCGGTAGCCGTTGGCGCACGCTTGATGGCCGTGTATTAGGAGCAGGCTCCATGCTCGGGTTTGCAACGTGCGGTGGTTTTGATGAAGCAGCTATCAACGTGCCAAGAGGGGTGGGTGAGGGGGAGTGGGTGAAGAAGGAGGCGCAAAGTGTCGTCCGTGAGAGTATTCGCTCCGGCACGGTAGGATGGAATTTGGGTCACACATTTTCCGCACGAAACCGTCGCGCAGGTGAATTGCTGAAATAGCGAGCGACGTGACAGTATCCATGGACTTTTGCATATATCTCACTCTGGGCTAATGGGAATTTCCCGTTATTTATTGATACGTATTTAAGAGGGATGAAATCTAATTTATAAGGGTACCGAAATTGATGTACGATAATATCTGAGAGTTGTTATAAGACACCGACACAATTAATACTAGTTAAGACTTGCCTTTCTACGAATATTACCGGTGCCTCCGATTTATCTGAACCCTGGTTCCTCGAAATCTGATATCCTTGTAAGGGGAATCTAACTTCCGTGAATTATTTAATATGCATGAGATGATGAATCAAGCGCCCAACATTGCGATCAATCTGCATAGCAGCAGCTTGCATCAACATCACTCCGATTCGTTCGCTGACGGTGACGATTTGGCATCAAAAATCACCAACATCAATGAGCAGGCACGCCCCGGTCAGTGCTTCGGCTGTGTGCAACACTTTGTGCTGCTACCTACACGTACTCTGTTGATTTATACGGATTCTTCCTTGCTTCCAATTTCCCTTTGCCACCGAAACGTAGCGAGTTTTCCACGTCAGCGAAATTCTCGGAAGTTATTTTTCAAATCCCTGTATCGGGCCACCGGAAAGCAATTCCAACATACCGGAATAACGGCAGAACGAACCCTGGAACAGTCTTCACAGGGCGTAGTACGGGAGCGACGGAAGCTTTGGCTTCGCGAAAGCAAGTACATTGCCGTGTGCACAAGTACATTGCCGTTTTCGGCCGAGTTTATACTGCTGTGCGTTGTTGTGCGATATGCAAATCGGGTGCTTTTAAGAACCGGCACAATGCAAGAAGGGGGAAGTTTGTCAACCTCGCTTTTGCTTGCGAGAAAGAACGACGAACGGTTGGCGTGGTGGGGAAAAAGTTAAAAGATAAAATACATCCGGGATGGATTTGCATTTCATTTTTCGGCATTCAGCGGAAAAAGCTTGCACACTTGGATTATTCATGATTTATCCGGTGAGTACGAAAAACGAAGCATTCCCCGGTGCAGCACAGCGAGAAAGGAAACTTTCAGGGATGCCAGCGCTCGAAGCGGTTCTTTCGTCGAATAATATATACACAGGTTTAACCGTTCGCAGCACCAGTTGATGCCAGCAATGCGAAAAATGATTTGTTTTGCCCCACCAACCCAGTTACGGTTCCTACCAGCAAACGGTCCGCACACCACACATTGCACATTGGCCCAACATGGCCGCGGCTGCCGGCATTCGCGAAAAGTTTAGTCAGTGCATCAGCCCGAAATTCTTTCGAACTCTTGGTCCACCGTGGTGCAAACGAAACACTCGCGTTCAACTCGCGGATCCCTGTCGGTTTTCGCACTTTTATTGGTTCTGAAAAACTGCGACGTGACTTGGGTTTGCAAAATGGCCACCATCTTGACTGCCACCAACACAGGAACCGTTGAACTATCATAAACAAATTCGGCATTATCATTGGCAGCTCGTGGTCGTGGCAAGTTTTCGGTGGTACTGAAAGAGTTACATCGTATCCAAAATGTTAATGGAAAGCTGTGCGTTCATATCCTACTTCATAACTTTTCCGAACGCTTTCAACAGATTCATTTTTATTGATCTCGACTTTTTGGAAAAGAGAGACAATGGTTAAATAAAAAGAAACCCTTCAAAATATTGCACGAAT
Source organism: Anopheles atroparvus (assembly GCA_914969975.1). Classification (NCBI taxonomy): domain Eukaryota; kingdom Metazoa; phylum Arthropoda; class Insecta; order Diptera; family Culicidae; genus Anopheles; species Anopheles atroparvus. The sequence goes on along the minus strand of CAJZCY010000003.1, from coordinate 13,674,286 downwards.
AATCCGATACAAACGTCCCCACCCCATATTTGGGAATAAAACCAACAAAATTAAATGTTGAATGATTGTACGAATGATAAGCGTATTCAATATATCTCAACGCATATGAATTTACCCATAGTTAATAATGGATTTACGCATTGAAACTCCATATGGGTTGCATGCTTCTAAATTGAATGATGGTATTTAATACAATTTACTAACATATTTGCCCCGTTCGTCGGGCCACCAACTTTCCTTTATCGAATCTCGAAAATTAATACATTTTCCCGCCACGAGTCCAACCTCAACTCCCACGAGACAATCGAAAATAAATTCCTCAATTCAACGCAAGCATAAAACACACTGTTTAACATCTGTTTCCTCTTATCGGGAAAAATGGGCGGGGAAAAGTAAAAAAGGATGAGAAAAGTCCTAACCGAGACATTTCAGTTCTGTTGCGAGTGAACCATAGATTAAACCCGGGTAGCTTCGGGAGCCGTGGCTACCGGTTAAGAGTCGTGGAATCAAAAATGAAATACAGATGGTACAGCGCCTCAGCACCGTTCGCGTTTTGGGAGCGGTGCAAAGAAATTGAAACACCCAGCTGGCTTAAGGGGATTGGAGGTCGCCTTTGAAGGAAACACGATGGAGGTAGCACCGAAATTGGTTTGGGAGACAAAAAGAAAGCACCATATATAATGGGAAAAATGAAAGCCTTCTTCCGATGCACAAGCCATTCCCAACTGCGAGATGGGTGGGAAAGTGGTTATATTTTCTGGCAGTTTTTTTTGTTACCCTCTTCGACTTCTCCGTGCAAACGCCGCGAACGATGAAGCAGAAGAGTAAAGTTAAATTGCTTTTCTTTCCCCCGTTTTTCTCTCGGTTGTACGCCACCCGACGGAAAGCTCCCAGCCCGTTCAAAAGAGGGTGCCAGTTTTTCTCGCCCTGAGCAGCTCCTCGCTGCGAACAACGTGCAGATGAACTTTGTGCCGAATGACACCGAACAAAGATGAAGAAGAAAAAAACGCGCGCAAAAACGAACAGGAAAAGGCCGGGAAATAAACGACCCGAGAATTGTTGAAACGAAACAGCAAACGAACACGATGCAACACCACATTTCTCGCAATTCTCGAAGGTTCCCTTTTCCCGTCCGAATCGCGTCACCAACCAACGCTTTTCTGCCATTCAACTGGGGTTTTTATTCCTCCGGCGCAAGGCTCACACTCACAACTCGTTTCGGGGCTGGGTAAGTTAGTTTTTTTTTTATTAAAGGTTTTCCCAAAATTCACCACCACCACTCCGACGAAGCTCCCGTATCTTAGAGTCACTTTAAGGCACCACGCATTTGTTCCTTTCCCCCTAAAGATAAGTCCTGGTTCATCGTAGGTCGTATATCTTGCCCCTTGGAGCAGTTTTTCCAGAAGACCGAGTGCGAGTTTTCCCCAGCCGTTGGGTTGGGAAAACAAACTATCCCAAGAAGTGCACCGAATTAACCTACACCCTGACAAATGCGAGCAACTGTCGTGGGAAAACGGGCCTTTAAAGGAGCGGTTCTTGGATTGAATTTATACCTCCTTTTATCCTTTCTTTTTTTGGTTTTTTTTTTGTTATTTTTCTTTCATTTTATTTTCTCTTTTGTGTGAGCAGAATCTTTCAGTTTTTGTAGGAAACAGGATGTTTTTTTCTCTTCTTGGTGCAAACAGAATCGTGGATGAAAGAAGAGATAAATTTGCGCCAAAGCAGTAGAATACCTTTTCATCCATCTTTAGTTGGAGGAATGGTTTCGACTTTTCTTCTCCGATGCTATAAGCTTGTGCTGCATCTTCCCACTGAGTGGTTTCATCGATTCTCTCACCTCTGGCTGGAGGAAATTGACAAGGATTTCGCTATGGGATGGACCCGGCTCGTGGGAGGATTCGACTGTTAAGCCAAACTTATCGCAACCGCGGCCCGAAAGCACCGTCAACTCGAAACCGGCTTTTCCTCTTCGTGTGCCAGCTCTCGCAAGCACCACGGCTGGGCACATTTATTTCGCACCTAAAGCTCCCCGTAAATCCTTCATGCCCAATTCGTCAACCTAGAGCGAGCGAGTGAAACAATAGAAAACCGAATGCAATCCATTAAATTGGAGTACGGGTCTTTGGGCTCTCGTCTCATCGCAAGACATTCCCGGGCCACGGTGTTGTCGGGCGAGAAAAATGGTGCTCGCATACCGTGGAAAATTTATTTCTATTAGTGTCTGCCTCGCTACAGAGTGCAGGTTGGGTGCGTGCCGGTGCATTGTGCATGCTGTTTGCAATCATCTCGAGTTCACTTAACTTAAAAGCCATGGTAAAGAAACAACAAACACGCTGGTACGTTGAAATGGCAAATGGATGCTCTCCTCATTAATACTGACATTTAACGAGCATTTAAGGTTCATCGTTTTATCTATAAGATTTATACTATTTACACAGGCGTTATCGTAACTCCTTTTATGTTTAGCTACGGTTTAATTTTTAAGATTTTTTTGTTACTTATCCGTAATCGTGCTTGGTTTGGGTACAGAGGCTCCCAAGCAACATCATAAAAAATTGTTTAATTAATATTCGAGAAACATTTACATTACTATTATTCGTGTCTCAGATGGAGATATAATTTATTTTAAAGTGAAAACGAGGATGAGACCACTCGCTTTAATGTTAACGGCATGCCTCATAAACTATTCAGGCAAACCAGAACACCATTTGCCCGAACGCTGTTAATCCTGCCGAGCCGTTTGTTCTTTGAAGATTCCGATGTAAAATCAGCTTAATCTTGCACATCACGCACTGGCAACGCGTGCGCGTGTGAGTGTGTGCCCATGTTTATTCTCCGAAAATTATGTTTGTTCCATTAAAACGACGGCAAACACTTTGCTTTGGCTTTGGCGGTCTCTACAATGTTCACCGTGGCAAGACATTTTTGGTTGCTAATGAATTACAATAATGGACGGGTGAGAAAGTTCAAACGCTGCGTACTATTCCTAAACTGGGCTCTCGAAACGGCTTGGAATTAAATTTAAATGTCCATTAGTGTAATGAGATAACGACCGTAGCAGTTGCGAAACAGAAATTGCACAACTGTTGGTGCAGGAGACAGGAGATATTAAAGTTGCCAGTTGCTTTTTGTCGTCATCTACTGATGTTTTCACCTGAAACACGAGCGAAAAGAAGAAGAAAAAAGCAACAGGAAGAAAAACATCCCGGAAAAATCCCCCGTAGCGTGTTGCAACCGGTCCGCAAATATGCAGAACTGCATTCATTCACGCAACGCTTCGTTGCACGCGCGCACAAATGAATAATGGGGTCCATCATTTATCATTCAAACATGTCCGCCAAAGGGGGACCTGGAGGATGGCACGAGGCGTGCGCGTGTCCACCGAAAAAATGCGATGCGTGTGCGTGAGCATTTTACAAATTCCGAAACCATGTACGCGCTCCCTGCTTCTCGCTTCGCCCGCCCGACCCGCCCTCGAGGGAGAGGAATAAATTTTCCATCTCCGATGACATGTCCAGTAATTCTGCGTCGTATGCATCCTTGCTTTTGCCCCATCCGCGGGCCAGCATTTGCCGTGAGCCCAGATCTACACCACCACCACCTCACATCGTTCTACCCCATTCCGCGACGAAATGCGCAATAAAATATGCTCAACAAACAATCCCGCCCAAATCCCGCCTTATTGCCCCGGACGATGGGTTAAATTGATGCAAGGGAACCGGGAACACCCGCGGTCCTGGGAAATGGGCAATGTGGGTGGTGGGTATTTTTCCGGCAGGAAACCGATGGAAAGCTGAACGCAAAACGCTTAGTCCCAAATCTAATTTTGTCCTTTGCGCACAACGATTGCCAATCATGCCGGCGGAAGACGTCAAGAGGACGGGAGGATAAACGCAAACATTCGTCCCCAAGCCGTTCTTTGTTAGCCAAAATTTTAGGATACCCTGTTCGCGAGAGGAGCGAAAAGCAGGACAGGGATAAATCTCCACTCCTCATAGCGATCGTCCCTTTTCGTAGCCCTTTCCCTAAACGTTTCCCTGTGTTTTTTTATCGAAACCATACCACCGGGCTTGTGTTTATACTACTACGCTGTATGCACGTGCACGAATAAAACGCAAAATCGGCTAGAATGCAAATTTGAAATGATTTTTTTCAAACACATCATTTCCCCACAAACAGTGTCTCCTTTTAGGTGCAAGGGAACATTTTCAAGCAAAACGCTGAACGGAACGGACGTTCATCACAAGCAACTGGTGGAGGGCAAACTAAGAAAAGTGACTGACGGACGCACATTCACCAGTTCTTTCCTCCCTCTCCCTCAAGACTATTTTCCCTTCCCACTGCAAGGCGACGTACGTGGAAACAAGAATCAATGTAAACCACCACGAAACACTGCAAACTCATCACTTTTATCCATCCTAACAGCAACAAAAAATGGTTTCTGTTTGTGCATAATAGGCGGATAAAAAGCAGCACACTATGCATGACCACTAGCATAATGGACAGAAGCCTGTTCTCCCCCACACACGATCCCCCTTCCCAACCCCATTGGGCCGGCAGAGAAGACCGATGAAAGCGAGTCCGGTCCGGTTTCGCTCGATCGACGAAAGCATTCATCATCTCAGCTGAAAAGATTCCACACCTGGGACGGGTGGAACAGGGCCTTCAAATGGCCTTACGGTGACTTTAAATGGATGAGATGAGTGGAGAGCAGGTACTACCATCCAAGGCGTAGAGTTCCTGTCGCCGTGACAGCGTTCGGGTGGAAACACAAAGTCGAACATTGTTTCGACAGAACTAACCTCTGTATAACGAGCGGTGAGAAACTGCGGATGGATGGGCTTTGACAGCATTCCGATGAAGGTAGGTGACCAACAGGAACAGTTTTCAGATAAGTTCTCCTCCTTCACTTCCAACATATGGCCTCGCAAATCTCGGCAGAAAATGGACTTGTAGAACTCAAGTCAAAAAAGATCAAATTTTTAATGATTTCCTTTCTAATTTTAGCATGGTTCTAAACTTAGTTAGAAGTGTTTTTTTTCTTGGATAAATTTATTTTCATGATTAAAAGAATTTTAATATCGACATTCAATCTTTTTCTAAAAAAGTTTTCAAACATCGATAAGAACAGTAGCGGTTGTTTTGCATGCATTTGGATTCTCGTCTTCCAGCATCCACCGACATTGGGCATCGTATGGCAGGATCGGTCACCTTCTATCCGATGGTAGAAACGCAGACGACAGCAATTTATTCTCCGAAGTCCGAGCGCCACAGATGGACGCATCAACTGAACGAAGCTTGAGATCCTTCCTGTCGGTGCCGAGTCAACCGGACAGTTGTTACCCTATCGTTCGGTGGCTCTTGGATACTTCCGGCCGTAGCCGTACTTTGGATCCAGTTGGTCGGACTTATTTCCCCGGCCCGATGGTCGAGCCAATCCTAGGAGGATTATTCGATTTCTCGTGCCGGACGGTGCAACCGAAGCGGTAAAGGCTCCCTGCCTGAGTTCGTTCGCTTTCGGCGGTTGGTTTTCCCCCCCTGAACGAACGAACGTTGTCATTCAACGCACCAACGAGCGATTTATGATACACCAAGCCGGTTATAGCAAAAGGAATGGGAATGGAAGAAAATAGGCAACCGGAAAACTTGCAGAACCATTCCTGGTGGTCGTGCAATCTGCTGCAATTGTGCAGCCCAGTTGAATTCTCGGATCGCCAGTTGCTGGTGGATTTTTCTGTCGAGCCACCCACAATAACCCCCTGCCCTCCTCTTCCTCTGCCCTGCTCGCTTATCCTTAAGCCCAGACTTTCCACCATCCATCATCGTGCGGTCGTCGATCCTCGCAAGCGTAGGGAGAGGAGCGCAAAAGAATGGAAAAAAGGAAAACTATTTCTGAATCTGATTGTATGTAAATTTTGCTTCGCTCAAAAACCGGCGGAGCTTCTGCCCGCCTACATTCTTTCGTCTTGCTCAGCAGTGCGGCGGCCGGAACCTCGTCGAATGGAACCCGGAATCCGGTCCGCAGCCGTCGTGGCGTTGAGCGCGTCTTTCTTCTGCGTTTAGCAGGGCTTGGCGGGGGGATGGGGGGGGGTATACGCGAGGTCCCAAGGTGGGAGCGATTGCTTGCGAGAAGTTGAATGATTTTGTGTCTGATTGCAGAATGCTCTAGTTTGATATTTCCATTCCGATGAGCTCGTGACTGATTGTGCAAGCTGTCACACGATGATTTTGACAGCAAAGGCAAAGGGAAAAAAAGGAGGAAAAGCAAGATGCACTGCAGGCGAGGCTGGCAGTAAGAAAGAGAGTTCGGTTGGGAGTGCTCGAGACACAATTCCCAGCGCTCATAGTTCCCAGACAAAGTTTTGCTCCAAAGTTCCGTTGTCCGAAGGCGAACGGTTTGCCATTTCTTTTATTATACTTTCATTGCAATCAAATGAAGTTTGATGAAGTTTTGATAACTAGCGGCGAGAGCAAAGGGAAATACTAAAGGGCGGTGGACTCTGTAATGATCAGAATAGGTGGGTTTTTTTGTAGAGATGATTAAATTTAATGTTTAGATTCATGCTTTCCCAAGGATTGCAAGAATCCGTGGTACAATAAGATGGAGGATGGAGCTGGAAATAAATTCAAAATAAATTTCATTATAAAGGAATTGTGCAACCAATTGTAGCGAAGATTCCAACGACCTGAGTACATAAGATTAAACAAGTGCTTCTTCACGTCAGACAGTTTTCCTCCGTGCAAGTTTTCTCAGTTTTGTGCACATCTTTCCCATTGCAAACAGCATCATCAGCTGCAGTGCAATTTCCACGGCAAACATCCCATCTAATCACCGGCAGATATGATTAAATCCTCGCTTGATTGCAGACTAAATACTTGCCCGACGGATTGCGCCACCGTCGTCGTAAAAGCACCGTGTGTCACGTACCTTCTCGATGCTGCCAGCAACCACTTGCCTTCCGGACTCGCAGTTGACTCGATTTTCGACCAGAAAACCCACCGCATGATCAGAAAACGATGCCGGTCGTACGGGAAAGCGTTCCGAGTTGAATCGTGCCGGTGCAACAGTGCGCTCGGTGGGATGCCCCTGGCAAACAATTAGATTTCAGCACACACGAGCACAATTTCGGGCTACCGGTTGCCAATATGGTGAAAATCTGCTGCCTGGTGGAATCACGATCGTGCACCCTGCCGTACCAACCCCATACCCATGCACTTCCCTGGCCTGTAAGTGCTTGTCTTCCTCCGCAAAATGCACCCGCTTTTAAGCCACACGTTGCCGGTTTTGCTTAATTCGATAATCAAACTTCCATTCATTTACGACGAATGGCTGTAAATCTGCGGGCAAATCGCACCATTCCATCCTGCCACTGGGACCATGGGCCTCCCAGCCATTAGACAGCGCTTTCCCGCCGCTGACTCCTCCTGGCACGTGCTACCATCTCTTTCACGCAACGGAACGAGGTGCGCAACACGTCGCTCAGGTTAGTCGCGGTAAGCCCTGATTCTGAGCCTGCCAGTGAACATTGGGCACCGATAATCCTTTCAGCGGGAATAGCTCCCACAATCGCCACAACCACCGCAGGCATCGAGCAACGTGGCCGCTGGATGTGCATAATTTGGCAGCAAATGAGATGTAACGGTACAGGCCAGGCGTTCGATGGCGCTGCTTTATGTTAATGGCTGCATAATTGGGTATGGGAGCACTCAAACGAAAATGAAACATTCCTAATGCCGCCTTGGAATGCATTGGTGTAGCAAAGGACAGAATAAAGTAGCAAATGTATAGCTGTATAACCTTTCTGGTACCATCCTCTTTCGTTACGGCTAATACTAAAGTTTGTTTTTTAACAAAATTATAATAGTAGACTAAAGTAATAGTAAATAGTAAACGTTATTTAAGCGTTCATGGTTAAACGAACCAAATATATATATTTTTTTAAATTTTCGATACTAGAGTCAAAACAGTTTCTGATCGATCCACAAGGAGTGCACTTATTTCAACCACGACACAATGCAAAACGAACTACAGTAGCGCCACCTATACGTGAAGAGCGTAAGCTCCACGAGCAAAGCATAGAGAACGATGCTTTGAGTAGCCGAGACACAATCTTTATTCAACTGACAGCATTTCCACATGTTCAAAGCGAACCCGTGTTTTACTGGTCGATGCTCGCGAAATGCGTATTCGACTGGTTCAAAAGGTTGCTTTATTGCCTGTGTAAGAGCCAAAACTAATAGAGATGTAAATTGATATATGAAACCTAATAATTTTATGAAGAATTCTAAAACACCTGGAGATCCTGCATGACCAACTACTGGGACGTATTGCCATTCATTGCACTGCAGCATTGTCTTCCTCCGACACGTCCAGCACATGACTTAGAATGTCCTCGATCAGATCGTTCGCCATACGGCCAATTTCCTCTTCCGCTTCCTGCTCATCCGCTTCCATTTCAGCACCATCGAAACCGAGTCCAAAGAAATCACTCCCTGCCAATTCTTCTTCGTCCTCGGGAAGTTCCTCCACTTCGTTCTCTGAGTAGGCCGACTCTGCCGTCGCAGCCGGAGGAATCTGCACGGCTCGATCGATGATACCGTCAAGCAGTCCGTCTACAATCCGCCTTTCTTCCGGTTGCTTCTGTTCGATCGTGGGCGTTTGGTACCCATCAGTGGCTACTCGTGTCTCAACCTCGTCATCGTCCTGCCGGTTGTAGATCATCTCATGGACGTTCGCCAGGAGCATCCGCTGTTTAAGCTTAATGTTCTCCCGTGCGGCCCGACGGAACAAATCCGGCAAGAGCATTTCGTCCGCCAGCGCGCCCGCAATCGTTGCGAGTTCTTCACGCACTCCCGTCGTTGTCCCCTGGTCCGGACCGCAAGCAGCCAGGAGCGAAGTTCCATCGCTGCGCCGATCCGCTTCCTCGTCGTACTTACGAGCCAGCTGGTGGATCTTCTCGCGCATCTCGTCCACGTTTTCCACCTGCTCGAGCAGAGCATTCTCCAGATAGATTGCCATCTCGTCCTGCGCTGCTGGAGCTTTCCTGTCCTGCGTCGGTCCAAAGGCGGAAGAACTCTCGAAAACCGACGACGACTCTCGCCCGTAGCGTTCCTGTTCGGCGAGCAGATAGAACGCCTGCGTGTTTCGCTCGTTCTGCAGGCGCGTCAGCTCCCGCTCGAGCGTGTTCATCAGCGAGCTCATCTGCGCATGGGAACTGCCCTCGATGAACGCGTCGAGTAGCTGCTCGTTCTTGAGAATGTGCAGATAGCGCTCGCGGACACTGCCGGCTCCCGCCATCGTGCTTCCGCCAGGGGCGTCCACCGGAAAGAACTCCTCCACCACCGGCAGCCGGTGGGACGCAATCAGATCCTCCATCAGGTCGTGCTCGCTGGCGTAGTCGCGATGGATCATCAACTGGGTCGCCCGGCCACGGATCAACTTCTGCAGCAGGACCGCCTGTTGGTACAGGGAGTCGTTCTCCGCTGCCGGGGACATTGCGACGGGCGACACGACCAGGCTTTCCGTCGGCGACGATACAACTATCAGACACTGAGGAACCTCACGTTCGCTGTCTTTTCGGTTGCGGAATTGCTGAAAGTAAAGTAAGGTATAAGGGAATTGTTTTTAGCATTTCAATTTCTTAAAGCATCTGTGTTTTTATCTGTGCTCTTGTTTAACACATTTTATTTCATAAACAAAATTGAAATGAGTCAAGAATTTAAAAAAAAAACGGAATATTTACTTTCTATCAGTTACCTTAAGTGATTCATACAGCTTGCGCAAGAAATTATCCGACCAGAAACCCTTCTGAAACTCACGACAAACTTCTTTCGGCTTCCAAAGTTCCGGTCTTTGATCGCGGGGATTCACGAACTTGTGCGCGATGGCCGTTTTCTTTTCCAACTTAGCCAGCCTGCAGAGATAAGAATCAACGAATGACACATTTGAATCATTTACCGCTCGCTCCACCCAACTTACCCCACTTCGATGAGGTTGGGATCGTAGTCGTACGACTGCTTGGAGTATTTTTTCCTTCCACCGGCGAGGGCTTCCAGTGTCAGCGAGCCTCTGGTGCCTTCCATTCCACGCCAGCCCTTCGCACCATGCCGGACGCTCTGTTCGTGGCGCTTCCGCTCGAGTTTGCGCAAATTGCGCTCGAACGTCGCCTCCAGCTTCTGCATCGCCTGGTTGCGTGCCTCGTTGATGCGCCGCTTGGTGTTCTCCATCTTGCCCTCGGTCGCGTGGTGCGTGTCCCGCTCGCGCTTCTCCATGATCTTGGCCACCAGCTGCAGCCGCAGCATCTGATACCGGTCGATCTGGCGCTCCCGGGCGACCCACTCCTCCCACTCGAAGATCTGCAGCACGAGCTTCTGCTGGCGCCACTCGTCCATCGAGTCGCAGGCCCCGAGGGCGTACTCCCAGGTGCGCTTGCGACGCGCCCGTTCCACGATCTCCACCTCGTTCACGCCCGGGAAGCGCGTGTGCTGCAGCATCTCCGCCACGTACACGATCTCGGCCGCGGGCATGACGTTCTCCTTCAGCACGGCCGTCGGCATCCAGGGCTGCGTCTGAGCCGACGACTCCCGGTACGCGGTCTGCGAGGCGACCTCGCGAAACCGCGGCTGCCCGTTCTCCCCGGCCGACTCGTCGTAGTCGCACCCGCAGTACTCCGTCTCCTGTTCGCCCCCGGAACCATGCTGCTCCGAGGCGAGCCGCACGTTGCAGCCCGTTTCGCCCGCGTTCGGATGGCAGAAAAACTTGGCCCGCTCGGCACCGAGAACTCGGGAGGTGTCGGGCGTTTGCGCCGGTAGACCCCCGCCACAATACGACCTCAGTGACGTCACCTGCACCTCCGGGTGGTACGGCAAGGGGTTCCGGTGCATCACGTAGTGGTTACGCGTCAGTCGGGGCAGCTCGCTGAACATCGATTGGTACACGGGGAATATGCCGATCGGTGCCGATTTCGCCAGCGCCGCATGGTTCGCCCGACACACGTCCTTCCGGTCCGAGGCCACGTACAGCGGATCGTAGATGTGGTCAAAGGCCCGCGATGGGCCCACATTGTGACTGCGGTATGTCATGTTCGCTCCCGGAAGAACCGCTTTGAAAAGTTTAATTAAAAATTCCTTCACTACGCACCACCGATAGCTTCCGATTCCAAGAATTCCGATACACACAAGCGACCGACCCCGGCAGACACGGTGAGGACGACTGGTGTTGTTCTAATTTTTCCGGTCGTGACTCGTTCACTCGGCGACTCGATTTGATCGATAAATAAACAAACGCGTAGCACGATGCGCTGCCATGGAAACGACGGTTTCGTCCGACGATGAAAGCATGCTCAGCAACACGTTGCTTTGCATGCAACAGGTTCTTTTTGTTTTTGTGTTTGAAATAAAAATTGATTGAAAGTAAAAAAATGCCAGATATTTTTATTCGTATTTTGAAGGTTTATGTGTGACCACGTCCATAAAAAACATCTTCTTATGAATCGCTTCCCTTTCCTTTCAACTTGCTCCATGAATTGTTCATCGATGACGTCACATACCAGCGCCCTTTCGCGTCGGTCTACCGTATCCATTCCAGTATTCAGTCTGCCATGTACATTCCACACAATCATTCTTCCCTAGAGCGAGCGGAATTCCCACGTCGTTCGCCTCAAGTAAGTTTCCGCTTTTTTTTTAATCGTAAGTGAGGCGTTACGCGATTAAATCCCTCCACGCGGTACGATTGCACCGCATGCGAAGTCGGTCCAATACATGTGTGTGTATGTGTGCATCCCATTTCAAATTGTTCTACTTTCTGAGTTCCAGCTAAAGTAGATTGCAATCCGATTCTTCTCCCGAGCCGATCAGTCGTCGTCTGATACTGTGCGTGCTAGGAGAAGTCGTATTGGGAGTAAAATAAGATTCAGTTCAGTGACTGTATCAACTTTAGAACCGCAGCATCCATCCAGCACACGATCCGTGCTTCTTTTTTTAGGAGAGAAATGTATAGCAATCAAGAATGTGGCGAATAAGAAACAAACCGCTCCACCGCAGGCACAATGCTATGCTGCGTTACTGATAGTGCTGATAATGGGGACAAGAAACGAAAAAGAAAGAAAGGAAAGGAAACCCTTTGCCAGAAACAAAACAGCAACTATCTGTCGACCGTAGTGCTACACATGATCGTTTCAGTAGTGAATTCCTTGCGATTGAGCTGCCAAGAGACAGTTTTACTTTCGATTCGTTCAGTCGCACAGCCGATGGCTTCCGAGTCGCATGTGCGTAGTGTGGTTAGACACAGCGATTAAAAAGGCTGATATCGATGTGTAGAAAACGGCAGTGAGACGTTGTTGAGTGAGGTACAAATGCGGTATGCTATTTGAAGGTTACTCAACCAAGAACGACTGTTTGGATCGTTTGTGACTCGAAGTGTGTGGAGTGTTTTAATATTCGTTGCAGTGAAGTTATATGAGAGTGAATCATCACGACAACTGATGAATGATCGTTGCCTTATAACGTACCGATCAAAGCCTGTGGTAAATAGAAGATTGATCCGGTTAGCTTGATCCATCAGGCCTAATTGTAGGCGATCAACTGCGGGATTTAGTTGATAGTTTAAAAAAAAACATGACACAAAACAATCGACCAAAATCGGCGACTGCCGGAATCGACGAACTACCGATGGGCAATAATATGGAGGATACGTTAATCGAGATGCATTCGATCGAGGGAACGACCGCCGGGGAGCGGGATACCGACGTTATCGAGCGTACAGTAGAGGAACCGCTCAAGATGAGGCACATTCCGGAAGACTCGAGCAGCCTCTCGGAGGTGGACGGGGGACGTCGGTCGCGATCGAACCAAACACACACCTACGACATACACAAGGGAATTGCCGAAAGCGCGATGGACATTTCGCTCCTAACGGCGAATGCTAACCAATTGCGGTTGCTCGTGACATACAACGAGAAGTCTAGCACCTACGTAGCCTGCATAGCGTTGGTCATTAGCTCGCTCGTGCTGCAGATTCTGGTAGCGAGTGCAGTTATCATCGTAAAGGTATCAACACTTGGCGTGAGGCCCTTAAAGATTGGTTTCAAATGTTCACCTAAAAATATGTTTACCGGAAAACTTACACCCTGTTTTATTCACACCTTTTTTCTTCTATTTCCATTTGCAGAGCCATCCAAAGTCAAAACCTAGCCAACGCATTTATCAGCTAAAAATTGCTTCATCGATTTTTGTCTCCATCATTACGGTCATCAACATATTAGTCGCTTCGCTCGTCATAACATATTAGTGGCATCCTTCCTGAAAACGAATAGGTGAATAATACTGTGTTAACTATAGGCTATAGGGGTATCTCTGCGATCCATCGATACAAACCAAGCATCGCTAAGCAATGTAGAAAAGAACGCCTTCGACGTTAACTTTACGTGATTCACTTCCACATTAGATGTAAGGTCACTTCCGAGCGATAATTGCACACGCGCACGGAGGGTATAGCTTTACTCAGCGAGCATCTACATCCCAACTGGATCCTTCACCACGATTCCACGGTTAGCGAGTAATTCTTGCAGTGGTTGCTTCATTCGGTTGGCAGAATCGCATCCGCTAGCAGCACACTGTTACCCTAACCGCAACACAAGAACTTTACCACAATGACGAGCGCCACAGTGTACAGGGTGAAGCAAAGCGATAACAGCGTTCCCGTTGGTCACCTGGAAGATGGTGTTACTGTGGGAACCGCAACCCCAAGAAGTTCTACGGAGGAATCCGCGTACGACAGTGCCGAATCTGAGTACTATCTTGCGCTGAGCAACAACGGGTACGACTGCTTCCGGAGCGTGGTGGAAATCGCACTCAGTGTGTCCTTTCTGGCGGCCAACAGCAATCTCCTGCGGCTGCTGGTAAGCTTCAAGGAGACGGAGTCGTTCATCGCCAGCGAGGCACTGGTGACCGTTTCGATCTTTCTGCAGGTCATGGTGGCCATTTGTATTATCACAATAACGGTAACGGAGGACTCTACAGTCACATCGGACGGACCATTAACGAAAACCTGTTCCTTTCTTCCAGCAGGTGGACGATCCTAGCCGGTACGTGAAGATGAAGGCATTCGCAGTGGCCGGAGCGATTCTCATCTCTCTGGTAAACCTGCTGATTCCGTTCATCGTCAACGTGGAACACTCGAGGATCGATTTCGAGGAAATATATCGGACCTACGCTCGCCAAGAAGGCGATCTTAACAAGAGTTAAATTAAGGAACATTTAGAAAAGTATGTTTTACGAATGGTATCTATCAATAAAGCTTTAAATTATGTCTGAATTTTTGAAAAACCGTTACCTAACCATATGATATATCCCTCGTAAGTTTGCTCCGATGCTCTTTTCAATATGTAAGGTAACAACTTCCACGCGGAATTAATTTTTGCCTCGCCACGCTCGACTGACCGGCGCGCAGAACATCGTGCCTCTAGGAGCACCCAACCTTCAAGAAGGTTCAATGCGGTGCAAGCCAACGGTTTTGTGCATCCATGCCCTTGACTTACACACTATAATAGCCCTTTGCTCGCATGGTATAATTTTCATAAATTCCCCGACCACCGTATCAGTAGCACGCGTTTTGCACCGTGAACAGAACACACTCCACCGCGGTAGCTGTTTGCAATGACTCGACCGGAGCCATCTAGCCGGAACTCCTCGCGGGAACGGGTACCGCGATTCGATCAGCCACAACATCCCGTCGAACGGTCGGGAACCCGCGGCGTACACATCTTCACCGGGAACGAGAGACAACCGAAGATGTTCTGCAATCCGGTTATCTTCGACGAAGCCGCAACGCGCAACCAACCGTACCAGGAGAACGATTGGGATAACAACGAGCGTACACCGAACCGTGCGGCAGATCGTGTCGCGAATCCCACGGACTATCGCAACGAAGGTGGCAGCTACGACTTGCGCCGTTCGCTGCTGGAGAACGCACTCACCATTGCATTCCTGGCGGCCAATTCGAACCAGCTGCGGTTGCTGACGAGAGGTAGCAGCGAGGAGCAGGATACGATCTCCTATCGTGTGTGTCTGGCCCTGCTGATACTGTCGTTGATACTGCAAATTCTAAGCGGTGTCGCCATGCTGTTGATGTCGGTTAGTAGTCGAAGTACGATAGCAATGTCGATGCAACGTTGTGAGGTTTCATGCTTTTCCGGTTTTGTTTCTATTTGCAGACGTACACCAGCCAGCGTTGGCCGCTGCTTCGAACCTTGGCCTGCATTGCTGCCACCATCATTGCCCTGCTCAATTTGGCCGTTTTGACCATGCTCAACGTACAGTTCGAATCAACCTGAGGCCTCTGAATTCCTGACAAAATTTAGCTTGAATATTGGAATCCTTTTTTATTTCTCGTCTTTTTGTGCCTACCGTAACTATTTTCATCTGGTCATTTGGGCTTCCTTAGGCTTTAGTTAGTTGATTGAGTTTCGAGAATATAATGATTGCCTTTTAAAAACTATAAATTCCATGATTCCTGTGTTAAAAAAGGGTCTGATTTATATGCGAATGAAATTATATGCGAATTAAAAATTATAAAAAAATATATAAAATTAAATAAATTATTAATTGAAAGATCAATATGTTCCTCAAAATCTTACTAAAATTAAGTTGATTATTTCCCCCCCCCCCCTCCCTTTCCCACCCTCCCACCACCCAAGCTGCATATCACTTATAATTCGAACCAATTATTTTCAGTGTTCAAACCTAACATCTGATTTTAACATAGTTATTACATAAATGATAAATTTAATTACACTACCAAAGTTCAATGCTGTGAAAATCAATAGAGTGGTTCATAAATCTCAAGGCTCATAATTTATATGATAGCCGTTTCTTATCACTACCGCATATAAAAATACTGTTACACCCGAATGAGCATCTTCCGCATTCTTGCATATCCCTTCCATAGGTATACATGGCTGCAACATCTATAAGTACGGCCAGAAGGTGATCTTAACGGAATCGGATCATGCACAAAGCAGTGCACTTCCAAGCAGCATAGAGAACGGAGCAAATCAGCTTTGATTTGCAAAATACAGTGTACGTTTTCAATCAATATATGGAAGCCAAACCTTGCTCCCTCTTTTGGTTAATCAACGGTATTTAAAGATTCTCCTAAATTGGTGAATTAATATGTAAAATTGTAAAGTTGGCATTTACGCTGAAAACAAATCTTTCCTTTTTTCAGGCTACAGTCTCGGAACGATCCCATTTCTAATCAGTGCAATGAGCTATCGTGAAAACGAGCAGCCGATCGATATTCCGGTTGTGTACCGACACAATGCTACTTCTTTGACAGGATCCAACCATGGAAATTACCGAATCAATCTAGCTCGTGCCAAACCGTTGTTTGCAAAAAGCAAGAGCGATCTTGATCTTGCCAGTGGCAAGTTCGAGTACAATCCGACCGGAGAAACCGCAACCTATACGACCGTTGAGACCACTCTGGCAACCCGATCTGGTCGAAGCTCAACCACTGCAGCCCCACCAACACCTCCGCCCTTGCCCCCAAAACCAGCCATCACCGTCACCGGGATCTACCAGACGGACAGTGGTCGACGGGTTTCTACCATCACGCCCTCGTACGATATTTCGAAGGGCATCGCCGAGAGTGCAATGGACATTTCCCTCCTGACGGCCAACGCCAATCAGCTGCGACTGCTCATCACCTATAACCAGGGATCGAAAACGTATGTTGCCTGCATCACGTTTGTTATCATGTCGCTTGTGCTTCAGATGATGGTCGCTATCACGATGATCATTGTTTCGGTGAGAATGGCAAAATATGTATCATGCCCCCATTTATTTACCGTACATTAACGCCATATTTTCATTCTCACGACGTAGCTCACGAAGCCTCAACGAGACGATCCGAAGAGGCATAAGGTAAAGATCGTAACATCGATCGGTGTAGCAATCATCACGATGATCAACATCCTTGTAGCATCGCTGGTTGTTGCTGAACAACCTCCCAATGCTATAGTAGCTTCTTCCGGTGGCGTTATTGGTCTGCTGACCAACGTTAACGTATCGGACGCGATTGGTGGAACGTGACGTGCGTGGTACAGGAGTAAAAAAAAAGGAATGAACGTAACTATGATTTTCGATCAAATAAATTCACATGAACTTCGACTGCCTAACATGAATTTTTATTTAGAAAAACCAGTTTAGATAATACTCAATTTATTTACATTTAAAAATCATAGTTCAGATAAACACGTGTATGAAATAATAAAAATTCAAAAATACGTTGCCCCTTCGAAATCTACGTCTTTGATGTTTTCCGAACGAAATTTTGACATTTGCGTCGTCCGCTGTCAAACAACAAAATTGACAAGTGCGTGCTGGGAAAGAAGCTCGCGTTGCCGAAATTCAATAAATATTCACTGCTTGTATTTCACGTATTAAAGAAAGGTAAGCAAAATCGTCAGTTTAAGAAATAATTTGCAGCACTGAGTGGATAAGTGTGAAACTATCAACAAACAAAACTAATCGATGAACCGGCAAACGGACGAATGTGTTGCATGATGTAACAACAACCTTCCGGCAAACGATTGAAGTTAAGGCAGATTTCCAACGAAGACATTTTCGATCGGTGGCCGATTTGCGCAATATCGTGCAAACGAAAAGCAATCGTGTACATATCCATACGTGCGAGATCACTAATTTCCGGTCCGGTCTGTTTCAGATTGCCTGGACAGTTGGCTTTTGATGAGCACGGAACCAAATGTAAACAGGCGCCACAAAGATCCACCGACAAAGCCATGTGTGAACCAATAGTGTTGATTCTGTCGGTAGACGACACCGTCAAACCGGAGACGATAGTGGAAAAGATTCGTAAAGAACCGAACGATCAGAATCAGGTCACACTAACCGACCCTCCGGGGTCGGTCGGTTATAGGTATCACATTCACACGAAATACTACGACACCGATGTGATCCTGTATGCACACGGTTCCGCTGCGCCGGCCTCGGTGCCCAGTGCAATACTGAAACGGATGGAAGGGCTACTGGTCTACTTCAACGCAAACGATCGCTCCTTTCTGGAGCGGCTGCCTGCGTATGGGGAATTCGTGCAAAAAAACGAGATCGAATTTGGAATTCTGCTTTGCACCACGCTGCAAGAGAACAGCACCGACGGTGTGACGTACGGTGAAGCGAAAAAACTCTGCACCGTGTTGGACGTGATCGAGCTCGAACCTGCACCCGAGGACGACGACAGTGCGGCCACAGAGGGCGAAGCGGTTGGTGTGGATGAGCTTATCCAGGCGATGCATAATCACATCTGGTCGAATGTGAACATCCACCGGGGGAACCGTGAACCGGAGGCCGAACCAGAAGAGGATGGATCTCCGGTGCCTCCCGCAGCCAATCCGACCAACGAGGATGGCCCGGTGACGGAGGAAGAAGAACGAATGATCGAAGCCGAGCTGAACGGGTTCGAGCGGCTTCTGACGGAAGTGATGAACTTCCAGCCCAACACCAACTCGTGGAGTAGGAACGAGCGGCTCATGTACGCGCAGGAGCTTGCGGAAATGTTCGATAATATGGTCGAAGAGGACGATTGAACCAGACGAGCTTGTTTCTGTTGTTTTGACGCTTTCTTAACACTCATTCCGCGACGGGGCAATACCAGGACATTTTACGTTTAAAATTAAACTGCAAACACGCTCACAAGGCATAATTTATTAGATATCGTATTCGAATCTTCCGTTCGAGTTCCCACGCACTTTCCCAGCCGGGCCCCCAACGTCTGTGTTACTGTTGAGAAGATATATTTACGAACCGAATCTGTTAAAACGAAACAGAATAACTTGTAAGGATATATAACAGGCATATTAATATTGATATACTTATTCCCGGAGCATGCCTGTGTTTGCCTATCACTAAAACCTATCCGATACGCATGATTTCATTTCTTTTCCAGCCCCCGCCGGGAAGCAAAATGTTGTTTAGAAACTTTCCGCGCCTCTTCCACACAACCGGAATCGGGTTTTATGCAGCCGCCGAAAAGAGTGCCCTCGCCTCGCTGCGCAAAAAGACCGGGTACACGTTTGCAAACTGCAAGAAAGCGCTCGAGCTGCACAACAATGATCTCACAAAGGCCGAGCAGTGGCTCCGCGAGCAGGCCCAAACGTTGGGCTGGTCGAAGGCGACCAAGCTCGAGGGCCGCAACACCACCCAGGGTTTGATCGGGGTGTTGGTACAGCGAAACGCCGGCGCTATGGTGGAGGTAAACTGTGAGACAGACTTTGTCGCCCGGAATGCCAGCTTTCAGCGGTTCGTGCAGGTCGCATCGGCGGCCTGCGTGCGACACTTGGAGCACATAGAGGCGGATGCAAACCTGACTAAGGTGGGACTGAACAGTGAGGCGCTGAAGCAGATTGTGCTGGAGGATGGCAAATCGTTGGGCGATCACCTGGCACTCATGATTGGCACCGTGGGCGAGAATGCGTCGCTCAATCGTGCGATCTGCTATAAGGTCCCGGACAGCATTCAGCTTACAGGTAATTCGATTGAAATTGATTCGTTCTAGCGAACGTCGTTTAATACGAACAACGCCGTTTCTCCTAACCTTTCTAGGATACGTGCATCCTGCTCCGAATGCTGACGTCCCGTTGGACGTTCCACTGATCGGAAAGTATGGTAGCTTAATGGCATTTAAGGCAGATCATTCCACAGTCCGCGAGGAGGAGGATGGCGACACTAGCGCACAGGTCGCACGCAAGGTGTGCCAGCACATCGTTGGCATGAAACCGGAACGGATTGGTGTCGCAGGCAAAGACGAACCGGCCGCCGATAAGGACGACGAAACGTGTCTGATCCATCAGGAGTACCTGGTCGATCCGACGTACACCGTCGGGGAGGTGCTGGAAGCGAACCGATTGCAGATTGTGGACTTTCAGCGATTCGAGTGTGGCGCAAAGAACAAGTCGGAGGATGAAACCGTGCGTGCCGTAAACTAGGCGGATGTGAATGTGTTAGGGGGAATGAGTGGAGGTCACCTAGTCGCTAATAAAATCGAATGCGATTCATGTTAATTTTTGGCTGATGTATCAAATGCTTTGTAGTACTTGCTCTCTTGAAACACGATGAATGCTTTTTTGTGATCTAATTTAAAATGCAGGCCCTTTGGGGTAAGTGACCGTCCTTGCAGGAATTGCCATTCATTGGGCTGCTTTCATCGTAACGTTTTGTAATTGGCAGCTTCTCCGCTAAATCGTTAATTACCACATGTGTGTTTTTTGTTTCTGATTCGGAACGTTTAACAAAATCAACAAATGGTTTGGCATGTTTCCATCGCTGAAAAGTATCTTTTTTATGCGTCTATCCTGTGTGATGGACTGGAGAAACTGTTTTACATAAAAACCACCACCGTCGAACGTTCAGAGGCGAGGGAGTCAGTTTTTTTTTTTGCTGTCGAAAGGAAGCGTACATAAAAATCAAGTGTGTTCTGCGAATTGGCTTGTGGTCAGCAAGCATAACCCTTACACGTTCGCAACAACTAAACCTCACAGTGCAAGGGTGAGCACATCGTTCGTAGCGAGGAAAATCTGTCCTTAGTGAAATCCCATCAAACACGCCCGCTGCAAGCGGGGTTTTGAATGAAGCGTTAAAAATTACCATTGAAGCGGTGCATAGTGGGCGCAAAAAAGCCAACCCGTGTGCAGATATGCCGTATGCAAAAAGAAAAAAACCGGAGCCATGGTCCGATGAGCACACCGCCGCACTGGCTGACACTCGGTTCGGTTAAGCTCCGTCGATGAAATAGGCCCTCAGGGGGCCACACGAAAAGACTGGAATGTGATAATAGCTTGAACAGTGAAAGAGCTAACCAAATGACGGGGCTAGTAAGATGTTGTGCATATTGACGCGCATTAGAGCACATTAGAGAAAGAGAATGATAACAAAAAATATGTTTAAAATGTGCCGACAATCGCAACCTGGCGGAGCGGTTAGCCAACGCACCTCCTTCTCCTCCTGCCGACAAGGGGAAGAAGATCCATCGAGGCGCGTAAATGCTTTTGGAGGGAAAATAAACACCGCGTTTGGCGGGCTCGTCCCAGCACATTGACCATATACTGTAGAACCACACCGTGTGCGCCCGCAGTACCTTGATCGTTACATATGTTGGCTCTTTCTCGCAACGGCAAAAAAGCGAGCGATGCTTCGAGAGGAACCGTTTGAAGCGACGATCGATCGTTGCAGACTCTAATCCTGCTAATCAGTTTATCGTGCCTTCAGTAACGAGCAAAGAATCGTCTGTACTGCGTGCGGGTTTTGTGCATCCCCGAAACGTTTGGCGGATGGCAACGAAATAATACGCTCTCATCGATTTCAGTGCTTTTTCATCGCGTTCTTCTACCTCTGTATGTTGCAATCCAAACAGTTTATTCGCATCAGCGCGCCGAACCAATTGTCACGCGCTGATCGATTGGTTACGATCGACAGTGAAATTGCGATTGATGACTATGGTGTATTACCGAAAAATACTAAATGGGTTTCACTGATTAACTGGAGCTCTCCCTGGCAGAAGCTAAACATTGCACCAGTAAATAGTGCAGTTTCCTGTGGATTGTTATTTGTAGAAAAAAAGCGAAAGTGTGTTTAGATTTTGTTCACATGATGGTCACTCCTGTTTATAGTGTGTTTAATCACTCCTGGTTAGTTGTTGTAAATGAATTATAAAAGAACCGTATCATTTTCGAGAACCTAAATCTACAGCAAAGTGGGCAAAAAAAAGCAACCATAGGCTACAGTGACCCAAAATGTGCAACCACCGGACAAATCATGCTAAACCCACGGCAGCGAAGTTAATCGCAGGTGATCGGTCGGATGTGCGCTTCTGCGAAGCCGCCACGGTCAGCGTCCATTGTTTGCTGGTCCGTCACATACTTCCAATGGTTTTGACTATACCCATCCGTGGACTTCTACACTGCCCTTTGGAGTCCGCGTTCACCTCAGTCCGGTCCCCAAGAGGGCCAAGCCCCCTTGTTGGAAACGGATTGAAAATAAAGAACATCCCCCCCCCCCCCCCTCAAGCTTGCACCGACCGCCGGCCATCCAGTTGCCGGTTGTCAACCAACACAATGGTCCCCCAGCGGCCGTAACGGAAGGGAAACCCGATGGGAAGGCAATTTGGTGTCTGGTGAAGCGCCCCACCCCCATGGCAGAAGCATGTTCGGGCCGGCGGTAGAACTTGCGCGGTGGACATTCACAAACGGTTGTTGCGCTTTGTGACAGTCAGTCGGTTGGCAGCCAGTTTTCCATGTGGACTGCCGCCGCGGATCGTGGATCGCGGATCGTGCGTGACAGTTACTGGTGAGCTTAGTTGAAAGTGAAATTCCGTCCCCGACGGTCGACTGTTGGTTGCGACGTCTGCTGGGAGCGCAAGATAAAAGACGAACGAACCGAAACTGAGCTTGTTTGGTGATCGTAGCCTCTCTCTCGACCTGATCAAGTTCTCTTTACTTTCTCAGACTTTTCGGGCTGGTTTTTTTACACAACAAATATACGATTATTTGGTTTTACAGTGACAAGGAGAAGTGAATTCCAAAGCGCAGCAAAAGAACATTAGGAAAACGATCTAAAAGTGATTTGTGATCTGCGATCTAAAAGTGATTTGCAGGATGACGGTTCTGGCATAGTTTTTCGTTTGGCTGAGTGAAAACTTGAAAATGATTAAGAACCTATCGCCCGTAAGTATTGACGTTATGTTATTTAGTTTTTTTCATTGTTTCAATAATCAAGAAATTAATTATTGAATTTATATTTCAACCAAAACACCACAAACCAAACAAGCAACAACACGTCATACAGCAACATCATTAACATTTCATAATAATCAGCTGGCTCGAAGGGTTGCAATGCCTGTCATTAGCATTTCATTTGCCTCCCCCGGCTGGATCCACCTGGTGGAATTCCGAGCCACCACGTAATATTTTCACAAGCTTGTCGACGGCAGCTGAACCATAAATTTCCATTATTTAGCCGGGTATATTCAGCAGAGACCTGCGCCTATCTGCTCGAGCGCCCGGTTTCCGGTGACATCGTTCTA
Source organism: Anopheles atroparvus (assembly GCA_914969975.1). Classification (NCBI taxonomy): domain Eukaryota; kingdom Metazoa; phylum Arthropoda; class Insecta; order Diptera; family Culicidae; genus Anopheles; species Anopheles atroparvus. Next base: position 13,651,191 of record CAJZCY010000003.1, on the reverse strand, counting down.
CTTCCTCTGGTGAGGTTGAAAAAGTACATTCCATTCACTCTGCTTCATTGTGCCTGTGTGGGGGACCCGTGCATGTGGTTTGGGAACGGCCTCCGAGGGCGCGATTGCTGGGAAACCGAAAATTCTTTCGACACCCGCAGCTTACACCGAAAGGCATATGCTGGCAGTAAGCATCATCTTCATTAGCCTGTTTGGGATGCAAAATAGGAGAAATGAAAAAGAACAATTGAGCAGGAAGAGACGAATGAAAACCCCTAATCAACAGTATATTGACGGCATTCTGTAGGAGAAGTAATACCATCGGGTGATACATGTTTTTGTTTCCATCCATGTTTCTTGACTAGGTGCGTCGGTGATTTCAAAAACTAGACAAAAACTGATTACAAAAACTGAAAAACTGATTACAAAAACTAGACAAATCCAATGATTATCAGCCGATCCCTAAAGTGCAAGTCTTTACAAGCACATCAATCAGCGAATGTTCAACGCTTCATCAGCTTCGCAGCATTCGCAATTCTAATGCTTCTCACATTCACTCTGAATGTCAAATGTGACGAAACAATACCCAACCTAGTAGAAAAAAATGGGAAAAACACGATTTCGCTGTTGTGTTTTCGCGTCATCTTCATCCGTTGAGCCAATATCGATAGAAAAACTTCTTCACCAACGATCGACGATCTGTTCTCTGCGCTAGGGAAAAAAAGAAATGATCGAAGATTACCGAGCCCATGTTTTACGATTTGCCAAATGATGCTCGGTAAAGAGAGGTCACCTTCTGCATGCGGTTCGACTGTGGCATCCTCTTAACGTGATTGGAAAGGAAAATCCCCATCGGCGTAGCTCCAGAGCTCCAAGTTTGATTGCAGAGCGCTGCAGTTCGTGTGGTTTTCAGGCGTTTCTGCAGCCAGCATGACGCTGGGCGCAAACACAAAACAGACGCTCTCCCCTGCGCCCATGTTTATCGCACCGGTCACATACAGCAGACGAATGCAAGAAGCGCAACGCTAGCAAAACTGCAAACCCCTCTCGGTATAACGTCGTAACATGCCGGCGTGAGAATGGTAAACCGCAGGCTTTACGGTTGTTGCCGACCTGGCTCATGGACCCAGCTGGCACACAAACAAACCACGACGCAGAAAGGTCAAAGCCACGCCAATGCCGCACATTCCGTTGGCAATACAGCATGGCAGGGCAAAGAAAATGCTCCTTCCCCGGGGGGGGGGGGGGGGGGGGGAAGATTTCCTTCGCGCAAGCAGCACCGCTCCGTCGCGTCGAACGTGTAAAAGGTGATGAGCCGTGAAATGCGGCAGCTATAAGGCACGAACAATCTATCTTCCAACGTGGCAACGAGGTGTCGACAGGCGCGCACCACTTCCACACTAATCACGAGCGGCGTTTTTTTGTTGCGTTTGGGCATTTTCATTCGATTCGTGAAAAAAAATTACCGCTCGAAACGAAAGACTTCAACGATGGGAACGCGTGAGCGGCGACAAACCGAATCGGAGCTTGGTTTGTCGTGTTCGTGTCCGCAAGAACGGTTTCCCGTGAACACACCCCCTCGCCCAACGATGGCTCTTGCATGCGAGGGGATGGTGTTGGGGCGATAACAAATTGCCCAAAAGAACCGCCGGGTGATTTTTATCTTCGGCTTGACGACGGCTCACGCCCACGGTCTGCCGAAAAACAGGAACTGTTTCTTTTTTTCTTTCTTTTTCGCGCTTTCCCAGGTACGTACAGTCGCTCGATTCGTCACACAATAATCAAAGAGTGTTTCAAGGCCTGTGGATAGCAGTGCTTTTCCAGACCCGACCCGCCAGCTATTTAATGATACGGTTCGAAGGTTTGTTTTTGGGGTAGATGCCGAAAAATCCAGCAGTTTTACTTCGCGGGAAACTCGGCAACGGAAGATGATGTTAGCACCGCAGCTAATACTAGTGATTGATGCCGACTGGGAAAAGAATGCCTTATTGAAGTGTATCCAATTTTCATCTAATCTATTAACAGTATTTTATAACTACTTCAGTTTTGTGCTGGGTTTAAATGTGCAAACTGTGTTTATACACAACATTTGAATAATAAATTTCTTCCAGCCGAATTTAGGGACGCAGAAATAGTTTGCCAGTGCTAATCATTTTTCTGCACTCTCATTTCATTTTATTCCCCTTGCTATGTGATAGAAATGTAACCCAGAATGTAACGAATTACTAATTTTAACGCTTCGCAGGTTGTGTTTACAACAGCCTTTTGTCCTCGTGCCATCGACTTTGCCGCGTTTCCCAATGCCCGATTTGCTTTGGCTTTGCTTTGCAATCATCATTGCAATTATCTTTGCTCCGCGTTATTTATCTTTTTGCTAGGCTGTCTCCACATCGTATTCACACAGAGATTTTCCAGATCTTTCTCTTTGGAGAGCTTTGGGTTAGAAAAAGCTAATGTAAATATAAAGTCCCTTCGCTCCGTCTTGAAGGCAAACAATAAATTTGCCTTTCTTTTGTCACATTCGACACAGAGTAAATATGTCGGTCGCATGCAGCCGTGTCCCGATTTGCCGAACGCCATCGGTAACTGCAGTTCCCGTTAGTGTGATTTCCCTACAGCGACACTAAAATGGGACGAAATTATTGTACGTAGTACCCTTCCTGCGCCTTTTCTTTCGGTGAGCAACCGAGCAGGCTAAAGGTGAGCGAAAGACACGCACTCGGGCTCGCGACCCAGCCAACCGCGCCGCGTTTGCACGATCGGTAAACTGCCGGAAAATTAATGTTCTTCGCCCGGCGATGTCAACACGCGCGTGCACTGCACGGAAAAGAAAAGAACCGAAGAGTATTTTAGGTAACTTTTTTTGTTTAAACGGCTTTCAAACCGCTCGTGCCAGTCAATTTACCAGTTCAATGGTCACGAAGAATGATCGACTTGAGGCTCCCATTGTTTCGCCTGGTTTGCGAGACGTTTGCCCACGTCTGGCGCTTCGAAGGCGTTCTTAAACGTTCGTCGTCTTCAAGACACTTTTCCTGCCATGTAATTGTTCATGCGTACTAGGTGTGTGTTTTTTTTAAGCAGATCATCTTCCTTCGAGTCCCTCTGGTTTCGGTCATTCCAATTTTTTCAACCATCACGAATCATTCTGATTCCTCCAACTTTCCAGCGTTCGCGATCGTAGGGTGGAAAGAGCGAAGAGCCACGGATTCGAAAAGAACGTCCGGCCGCGTGTCTTTCAATGCGAATGCCAGCGAACCGGAGCAATCAAATCGAATTATTTACGGTTCATTACTCAATCAATTTCCACAGCGGTTCGATGGGATTGGAATGGAAAAGGCTTTGCGGGGAAAAGAAAGCTGAGCGGGAAAACGTAAAAGACAATAGAACAACGACACCTTGGCACGTATCCAAGCGGGTAGCGAGAAGGAAACAGAACCGGAACTTAATCGGCTTGTTTTCTGTTCAACATAATATCCCCCAACAATCATGTCGCCGTGGGGCCAATGAGAAGTTCGTTTCTGTGGTCGTATTTGCTCAGCTACATCTGTGTTCTCTTTTTTCATAATTCGCCCTTCTTTGCACGGCTTCTTGACGGCTACATTTCGCGAAGGAAGCGTGTTGTGGGACTTAATCGGATTAAAAGGTAGCCGGATAGGGAAAAGTAGAACATCGAGGGAATTTTTTTGAAAATGTGTCTACATCAAACTGATTAATAATCAAATAATGATTTACAATCTGCTGCGAATGTCGTGATTTTAGTTTAAATCTACACACGTTAATACACACGTTTATGGTATTATAGTTGTACTGCATGCATGCAACAATTGGCAATCTGGGAAGCACGAGTAACTTATTTCCAATTCGTTTTATTCGTACATGCGTAATGTCAGTTCATGATCGCGAAATCTAACTCCTAGATGGTAGCAATTATTAGACATCTTCATGATTTCCCTTTTCAATCAATAAATCAATTCAATCGTTCCGCCGCCTCGGAGGCAAAGAGAAAATTTATTTCTCAACTGCAGTTTCTTTAACGTCAATATGGGAGGAAAAACTGCTGCAATTACATACCCTTCGGGGGTGGAGGAAAGGCAAACATTGGCGGCAGCTTACGGGTCCAAAGGCGGCCGAAAATATTCATTCAACCGGACGACGAAGCATCAAAAGCCCGTCATTATCATCACGGGCCGCGCATTACTGCATTACCACCCTGATCGGTTCCATCAAACGTACTCCCTCCCCTCGATGCCGTCCCGATCGACATCATTGTGACATGTACTGGCACCGGCAAGATTGGCTTTTCCAACAAACCAACCACCCCCGAGGGGATTCCCCGCTTCGAAGGGCCATGCGATAAGGATGGTTCGGTTGACCGCGAGCCCGGAAATCTGCGGCCACTAATGCCATCTCGTGGTGTGGCGCATGCGCACTCGAGGCAGAAAATGCAGGCCCAATAGCCAGAAGCGTACGAACAAAACGAACCCTGCGAGTTCGAACCTCGTGGGCACGTCCAGGGCGTTCTTCGACTCGGTAAGCATCGCCACTAGCGATAGAGAGAGGGAAAGCGAGAGAAACATAGAAAGAGAGGGAAAGCGCTCGGCCGACCAAGCAACGACCGCGATCGTGGCTTGAGCGATGGTTCATGCGCTCATTCCGGTGTCGTCGCTCGATGCGAAACGTTCGTCGCTTGGCAGGGCGCGCAAGTCGTTCGTAATTTTCGCTTCGCGTTTTTTTGTCATTTCCTTCCGTGACCGCGCGTCTTCCGCTGCATTTCGCTGCAATTACACCTAATCGGTTTGTGTCGTGTTTAGCGAGTCGTTTTTCTTTGTCCTGCCCCGCCACTCTTCAGGGTCTTTAGTCTCCGATGGCAATTACTCTCCAAGCCCTCGTAAAGTAAAAGTAGTGCAATGTGAAAAAGGGTTGTCCCACGGAAAAGCGGGCACCTTTTAAACTGCGTGTGCAATCAATACACACGACAAGCACACAAAACACGCTGGTTGGTGCTCGGTCGTCTGCTGTTTGGATTGTGAAGCGAAACACCGTTTGTGGTCTGAAAGATTGCTCCTCAATTGTTCTTACCCTTCCTCGCGGGTAACTTTGCTTCGAACGGGGCAAACTCCACTCGTGGCCGGTGAAAGACGCGCGCGATCGAGCGGAGGAAACTCGTCAACTTTTTTCGTGATAATCGTAGTCTTAGGCTAGCAACCGCAGCGTTGTGTTGCTCGGTGCAAGAGCAGGTTAGGTTAAGCGTGGTTTGAGTGTGTGTCGACGGTTGCAGACGGCAGGAAAGGAATATTATCCCACAAGATGCAGATTCTGGATATCAATCAGAAGGACTACGTATGTATTTATTTGGTAGAATTATGCTCGCTTTGAATAAATCCTCTTGAGGTCCTTATTTTCTAAATGTGAGCAACATATCCAAAACAAATCAAATCGAAAATTGCGCTGTACACTGTGCTCCATGCTAATGAAGGTGAAATATGATGCAAACATGCAAAACAAGAAGCAACAAAGAAAGGCAAACAAAAAAGGCATTAAAATTAATTAAAATAAAACCCGTGTTGTAACTATGTTCCCATGAAAAGCGCCGCATAGCAGTTACCCAATGAAAAATGATCGAAAAAACCTGTTCGTTTCGCTGATAGACATTAATGTTTGGGCAGATTTTTAATGCCCCGAACAACATTAAATTATGCTCACCATTGACGAACGGGCGCGTTTGAGGAAGTGCATCAGCCATGGCGTCGGTGTACTTTTTGTTCCCTCTCCAGGCCTCACAAAAGACGAGCACTTTTGCCGATCAACCTTCGCTCGTCCCCATTTCGGGACGGACACTAAAGCAAAGGGAAAAGGCTACCTTCTGGGTGCGCGTTTGCGTGGTTCTGGAGTTTTATAGTTATTTTTACTTTCCTTCTCCCACTTTATGGTGGAGCCGTTACCGTTCACGTCCGTACAGTCAAGCCGTGATATCATGTAATGAGCCGTTCGCTACATTTCATCCCCTTCACTCCCCTAAACGCCGTGCGATGGCGGGCGGACGGAACACAGACCTGGCAATAGCTTCTTCCTTATTTCTAATATTGCCACCTCACGTTACCGGCACAAACCGCCCGCGCCATTTCTCCCGTGATTGACTCGACTGGCAGCACTTTGTGTTTAGAAGAAAATCATAAAAGTTGACTTAAAAGTAGCCGTAGCGGTGCGCCTCAGAACAGAAAAAAACGGGCCTGTTTGCTGTTCAACCTATTCGGGTTGCTGTACGATCGCGTTAGATGTTTTATTGCTCAAACCGGCAATTGTTTGCGAAGGTTTTTCGAGGAGTGCCATTATTTCTGGTTGAAATTGCACAAAGAATGAATTTTTCGTAATTAATACAAATTTAATTGATAATTACCTCCTCTTTTTCAGTGCTTAAAGTACATTATTTTTATGTGGCTCACAACAATGAATACTTTGGCTAAAATAATAACCTTTCATTAGTTAAGTACCTTAAACTTGAACTTGTAAGTTCACTTCGAAATGGATTCGATAAAGAAAATAAACTGCTCAGCAGTTCATCGAAAGCTGAGATGGGGAAAAAACCTTGTTGATCTTTTTGAGCGATTGGTTTACGAGATCGCGGTCTCTTTTTATCAATCCTTGCAAGCCGCGGAAAAAAGACACTTTGCAAATATGCACTATGCCTTAAAATCAGAACGTACTTGGCAAAACAAGGGCAGCAAACAAATTGCCTACCTTGCCATTATCTGCCAGAGCAAACGTGCCAGTTTGCATTTTTTTTTATTTTTTATCTTGCATGCTCATTTTTATAAACCCTTTCATCACCGGACGGCATCACCGACATTCGGCTTTCTTGATCTGGCAGGCGCGTGGACTTGGTTAGCTTTAATTTAATCTAGAAAAAGGGAGAGGCATAAAGAGAGACGGATGGGTCAGCGGCGATGATTGCGATCGAGATCAGGAAGCTGCGGTTTTTTAATGATATTGAATTTTATGCTACGGTGGCACGTGTGCGACTCGCTCGACCAGGAAGCCGAAGAAAACGGAAGATGTTGTTTCCCCTTTTTCTTTCACTCTTCCTTTTTCTTCCATCACTTTCTGCTGGTTGGCAGCAAATTCATCCCGGGCCTCGGCACTAATGCACCCGATGATGCCGTAAATCTCATGCCTTATTTGAATGTCCGTTCCCAAGGGGGATAGGAAGCGAAATGGGTTCACTTTCCTTGCCGCGCCGTCTTGCGATGGGTGATTTGGTTGTGATTTACTGTGCGTTGCACATTTTTTTTTTTCGGTTGTTTATTTTTGTTAACTCTTCATGCCGAAAAATTTCCAAAAGGAAATGCTTGGAAAGTATCCCAGCCAGCTCCGGCTGGGCTAAACGGTTTCCAGCGATGGAGCCGGCACAAAATAAATCAAATTAAATCTTTCCCGCCGGAGCTGCGGCGGCACGCGTAACTAGGCGAAAAACCAGCCATTTCCACCGTCTAGTCCAATCACCGATCGCGGTCGAGTTTAATTAATGGCATCTTTTTTTCTCTCCCTCCATTTTCTGCCCGGGAGGCAGAGTCTCCACGATCAATCTTTTGGGAACGATTATGTCTTCCGAAAAATTAAACATCGATTTCGAGACTGCACCCCACCATGGGAAGGGAAAACGTTGTTTGCAGTGATCTGCTCACGCAGCACCACCGGAAATGAAATGGGTTCGATGGGACTGGTGTTGAGGCACGATCGCGATCCATTTTTATCCCTTTGCTTCCATTGCCTAATCACAAATCACCCGCGGAACCAAGCCAGCTGATGATCTTCGTGCCAAGCGATGGAAATTGGCAAAGCCGAACGGATTAACGGCAACCGTTGCGTTTCCCTTTCGTTGCGAATTACGGATTGGGTCCGGGGGAGGTAGTTTTCCGGTGAATTTGCACGGATCCGCTTCCTCCGAGCAAAAAAAAACCCGTTTCACGATCGATCATAATTTAAGCACTATATTAACACCGGTTTCGTTCGTCTCCGGATCGCGTGCGCGGGCCTGTCTTGCCCGAAGGCAGAAATCAGTGCTCAACGGACGCAAGCTCATAAAATTGCATCAATAAAGAGCTCGCTTGTATGATGACACGACGCACACGGGGGTGTACCGGATCGTCCCATTCGCATTTTCATTGCTTCTTTTTTTTTGCGAGAAAACTATTAGCGCGAGCTCGGATATGAAAATCAGATAAGACACACCTGTTCAAATCGTTCGCACATCGTCGGTTTGAATATCGCGTGTGTACGCATCGCATGCCGAATGCAGTCGGAGAAATTACTAACGACATTAGTGGTGTATAATTTCCACGCATTTCTAATGAAAAAACTAGTTCCACTTGAAATTAAAACTGCATTTTATGGCATTTTTGGTTCTATTAAGCCTGGCTCATCAAGTACATAAAAACGAATCGACTCCGTTTCCGACAGCCAACAAATGCCTAAGCATTTGTATTTTGTCAAACTTGACTTTCCTTTCGTTCGTTTAGTAAACGTATTCTAAACACATTTGAAGTGGTGAAAATTGTTGCATATTACTGCCCTTACCGCTTTTAAATGTCCACCTGTCTCCAGATCAGATAACCGCTCCCTTTGAATAAAAAAAAAAACCGTTTCCGTCGGGCATGAAAGTGCACCAACACATCATGTGTATGCACATAAAAAACTGCACATTTGCATCTTGCAACATCGGCGGGCGAATTGTGGCCTGCACTTCCCAGCCATCGCAACATTGTACAAGCCAACCTAACCGTGGATGCATGTATGTGATGCGATCAAATCAGATGTGAAACAACGGAAATGCGTTCGCTGCTATCCGGAAGTGAAAAGTGGAAAACTACTCTCGCGTGCACGGCCAACATGCCCGAGCGGACAGTTCATTTGCTGGTGCAAGGTATTATGTTTAATTTTGCGCAAAGTGAAACATACGACTGCGCTGCTTGTAAAGCTGGCTAACCGCAGGCGTTTGATCGTTCCGGCACGGGGGAAATCAGATCTCGCATAAACAATCACAGCGACAGCGAACGAGGGGGAAACCGAGCGTTGCACACCATTTATGATGCCGTTTTAACATTGTGCTGTTTGCATATCTGCGTACGTTCTGTCTCCTTTCTCGCACTGCAATGTATGCGGTAGTCCTGTTTTGAATTGTCTAACTGGCTAACGGTGAACCGGTCGAGAAAAGCCAATGCAACAAACGCACAACGCGCGGACCGGAACGTGGGACGTAGATCAGCATCATCTCACCAATAGTTCTGCACTCGGTTTTGTGCAGATCGGTCGCTCTAACGTGACAATCCTTTCCCGTCCGTACGCTGCAGCGAGAGCAGTGCATCAGTTTTGCATTTGGCAAACATTTCCCACCCCAACCTAAACAAACGAACCGGCGTGCTACGAACCGACACACCCCGGGGAGGGGAATGAAGGCAAAACATCTTCGAGATGCACCGGAAAGCATGTTTTCTAGCGTTTGCATACGCATGGAATGCTTTTTATTGCGCCAACACTCTTTCTCCGGCGTTAACCTGGAAAACGCTGCCGTTGTGCAGGTGTAAATGAGCTGTAATTATGAACTGCGATGGTCGTTGAAATGCACTGGAAAAAAAAGGGGCGTTGGGCCTCGTTCAGGGTAGTACACTTTAAAGATATTGGAGAGCATCAAGACGTTCGTTGGCCGAACAAGAGGGAGTTTTACTAAAAACTTAAGTACGGGTTTGTATTAATGAACCATTAAATGCAAAACCGTGTTTTGTTAGGTGCTATCCACCCCATCAATTTACGTGAACCAGATTGCCCCGATGCCGCCAAAGGGCTGGGCAAGCTTTAACTGAAAAGTAATCCATCAAAATGAAAAATAAATGCTCCACGGGCGGATCGAAATGAAAGTGCACAATTTACATAAAATTAGTGTTTTAAACTATGCGGACCGGAAGAGCGTCAGCAAAACAGACCCATAAAAATGGCCATCAATTATAGGAAAAGTTTGCGAGCGAGCGCCAGCTGCGGGAAGGTTTAAAGATGCAGCCCGTCTTCAGACAAGGGGCACCTAATTTAGCGTTTGCTCCAGAGAATTACGATCGAAAGAGGGATAATTGATTGGATTCGGCTAATTTACACAACAAAATATACGCTCGATCGGCCGAATGAAGCTGATTTTATTGATGATTAAATATTGGGAAGGAAAGGAGCGCTGTAAAAGTGAAAATTGGTGAGTAATTTTCTCTGGGAAAACTCTTTCCCAGCGGCCTTCCAGTGGTTGTTTAAATCTTACTTAGCGGTAGGACATTTATCAGCCAATTTAAATTCCAATTCAATTGAAGTCTATAAGTTTTCTAAAACAACCGAAATTGAGTTTTATGAATGATGCAAATGGGAAGCTTCAACCGCCAACATTGTAAGGGAAACCGATTGTAATAACTATAAAATGAAAATAACCCCTTGTCCGTTTTCCTATTGACCTACATGGCAAGGCGGGACTCAATGGCAACCCCGACGCACCCAGCTTTCCGGCTTTGAACTTACGGAATCAAACTCGAACGTAATCGATCATGTTAGAACAATAGGTGGTTGGGCACGAGGTGGGATTTTGAACGAACAATTCCGAATCCCACACACGCCACATCCAAATCTGGAACAGTTTCCCACAGCCGCGAGGCTGCCGGTGTAACCTTTGATGGAGTGGCAATAAAAATTGGGCGCCGTCGCTGTTTTCCTAGAACCTCAGGGCGACGAGGCACACCTTTCGGAGCACCGATTCGTCGTAACGGCACGCGAGACGCAACTCCATGAGCTGCCGCTTGTTAATGCCGCTAGCTAGAACTGCTCCGGTTATGCTTTTGCGACTTGTCTTGGTACCAGAAAATCCATCCCCTATGATTGGTTCGACCTTTCCCGGTGGCCAAAGATCGAAAGAGCAAGCTTAGAAATTATTGCATATCCTTCAATGGAAGAAGAGAGATATAATATTCGACCGGAACTACTGTTTCGATTTTCTGGTATGGAAGATAAAGAGCGTGGAAAGTTTCTCTTGTTGAAAAAAGAATTAAAAAAACTACGGTGGATCTGATTGATGGATTTATTGCCTGTGCGGTTGCTGCGGTGTGCGTGTAGATTAATACTTGGGCCCAACACACAGGTTTAACCGATCTGCTACGGTCCCGCTGAAAGTTAGAACTACCCGGCCCAGATATTTGGTGGCTTTGTTACCCCGGACAAGGTCTGTCCAACGATTTTCCTCTCCACCGAAGCGTTACATCGCTGCTGCTGCTGCTGCTGCTGCTGATGATGATGATGATGATGAGACACAACCTTACCGTTCACGCAGTATGTGAACAATCGCAGGAAAAGATCTCCTATCTCGCCACCTGTGTGGGCAGCAAATGTGTTCGTTCGGTACCGTTTATCTTACACAAGTGCCGTCACGAATGGAAATTACAGCCATCGATGCCATGAACTACCGGAAAAGAAGGTGTGACGTGTAATTGTCTCCTTTCCCGGGGTGATTGTATCTAGATTTTGTTTTTCAACATTGAGACACGTTTAACGAGAAACTGGAAATATGGTCTTTCGTTTTTTAAATACCATGAAAACACATTGCACTAAAATATGTTTACGTCTATACCCTTTCATTTCTAGGACCAGAAACGTCCCGTCTACGAGGACATCAAGATTGACACGGCGTTCCGCAAGATCAGTCCCCGGTCGATCGGGTTCCACATCTGGCGAATCCAGAACGATCACGTGGAAACGCTCCCCAAGGAACAGTACGGCACGTTCTACGATGAGTGCACGTACGTTATCTACGCGGCCTCGCTGGCAGGAACCTACTGTGACAAGAACACGATCGTACGTATAGCTTGATCAATCTAAGGGCGCGTAAAATATATCATGTTGAGACAAACACCTGGTCCTTTGCTTCGTTTTCTTCAGAGTCGGGAAATCAAAACCCCCGGAGCGGTGATAGAGCGAAACATCCACTTCTGGCTGGGAGCAAACATTACGCCGGAACGTTCCAAGTCCGCGGCGTACAAGATCATCGAGTTGGATCTCCACCTCGACCACAAGACGACGCAATTCCGTGAGTCGCAGGGAAACGAGGGCATACGCTTTCTGTCGTACTTCAAGGATGATGGGATTCTGTAAGTAAAGGCAGCTAGATTCGTTCAGATAAGCACACATTCTACTGGATTCCTCTTACCCTGCCTCCAGTGTCCACTCCGGATGCGATCCATCGTCGACCCCGGCGGAGCCACGGCTTTATCAGATCACCGGCACTGCCCCGCAACGGTGCGTACAGCAGAAAACCATCAGCTGGCAATGCTTCAACAGTGGCCAGGTGATGATCCTGCAGACGGCCAATGTCCTCTTCGTGTGGATCGGTCGCTCGACGGGTTCGACCGAGCGCATCTTCGGTCTGAAGGTCGGCAAACGGTTGAAGGAGCAGCACGGTATCGTCGAGATGGCCATCGTGGACGACGGCTACGAGCAGTCCATGACGGCCACCCGGAAGGACGTCTGGAATGGGTACCTCAACCTGGGGAAGCGGTTCGTCAAGCCGATGCCACTCACGCCGACCGTCAGCGATCAGCTGCTGAAGCTCTACCAGTGCGACACCGTAAATGGCGTTTTTCGGGTGGAGCTGGTCAAAACGGGTGCACTGGAGCAGGCGGACCTGTACGGGCGCGACAGTATCTACATCGTAGACTACTTCCCGGGCGCCATCTGGATCTGGATTGGGCGCAGTTCGCACAAGCAAAACCGAGCCGAAGCGATGCGCCACGTGCGCGGGTACGTGATCAAGAAGGGCTACCCGGCCAGCACGCCGGTGGCCCGCGTCATCGATGGGCTCGAACCGGCCGAGTTCGTGAGCCTGTTTCCCGCGTGGACCAGCGCCGACATCAACGGGAACACGGTGAAGGGAATGTCGGAGAAGTTCGACGCGCTGACGCTGATCCAAAGGCCCCGGCTGGCAGCCCGGATTCAGCTGATGGACGACGGGTCGGGTGATGCGGTCGTGTATCAGATCGGTGTGGACGAGGTGAAGGAGATCCCAACGAAGTACGCCAAAACGTTCTACTCGGGCAACTGCTACGCCGTGCACTACCAGGTCGCCTGCAGCACGGAGCACGCGAACGGATCGCTCCCGAACTCGATTCGCAACGTGGTCTATCTGTGGTGTGGGCTGAATGCCCCGCACGAGCATCGCACCATCGGGGAGGCCTTCCTGACCGAGCTGTGCGATCACCTGAAGAAGAACGTGGTCCAGGTGCGCATCAGCGAGGGCATGGAACCGCCGCACTTTCTGCAGATCTTCAAGGGTGCGCTGATCGTGCTGAACGCACAAGATCCCAGCCTCGAGCAGGCGGGCGGAGTGGTGAACATTCGCAACTATCCGACCAGTTTCGTGCTGAAGGTCGTCGGGAACACGACGTACAGCTGCAAGGCGGTACAGGTGTCGAGCAAGACGCTCTACTATCCGGAGGACTGCTACATCCTGAAAGCACCCGACAACGAGGTGTGGATCTGGTGCGGCCAGTACTCGACGGGCGACTCGCGCGAGATGGCCAAATCGATCGCGGGGCACCTGGGCGAGTACAGTCTCGTGATGGAGGGCAACGAGACGGACGAGTTCTTTAGCTCGGTCGGCGAAAAGTTCCTGAAGCAGCTGAAGAAAACGACCACGGCGGGAAACGTGATCGCACCGGTGCCGATGAACGTGGCGCACACGTGGGACCACGCGGCCATAGCGCTCTATCGGTGCCAGCTGCCGGAGGAGGGCAAGCCGACGTTGCGACAGATTTTTGGCTTCACCCAGCACGACCTCCGACCGGACGGGGTGTTTCTGCTGGACGCCGGAAACATAGTGTACGTGTGGATCGGGGATCACACGCTCCCGGAGGAGCACGCTCAGTGCTGGGAATTGGCCAAGCAGCTCATTGCGAGCCACCCCGTGCAGCGCGATACTTCCATGCCGATAGCGACGGTGCGCCAGGCGGAGGAACCTATCACGTTCGTCGGATTCTTTGACACGTGGGACAAAAAGTACTACGAGGTAAGAATTGTTTTTTTTTTTTTTCGATTGTTGGAAATATTCGTCATTGAACCTGCGTTCCTCCATTTTAGACTTGCGTGCTGTATGAAAACCTTCGCGCGGAAATAGACTATCCCAACGGGGTCGGTGCAGGCGGCCGTCTTCCCGGGGCGCCCATTCCCGTGCCTCGCTCGTCCGTGCGCAGTGACGACGGCAGCAGCGACGATTTCGACCGGTACCAAAAGTATCCGCTCGATATGTTGCGCGGCGACCCGGCCAACCTGCCGGCCAGTATTAATCCGACGCGCAAGGAGGTGCACCTGACGCACGACGATTTTGTGACCGTGTTCAGCATGACCTACCACGAGTTCGAGGAGCTGCCCAAGTGGAAGCAGGTGGAGCTGAAGAAGCAGCGAAAGTTGTTTTAGCCCGCACTACCCCCTGAGATGAACGGCGCCGGCGGGACACGTTTTTAACCCATTTTGTTAATGTTTCTATTTTACTGAAGAACTTTTATGCAGTAACTAATAAACAATCACTACTTCGGAACTACACCATGTTGGAACTACAAAGCAACCGCAGAGCGTCGTCGTTACCTCAATCGTCCGAAAGAAAAAAAAAATCTACTCTTATTACGCTATAACCTGTTAATATCCAAGCATTACCAATCGCAAGGATAATAACCTATGTATTGGAAATATGGTGATGAAACTAAGCTAAATATGATATTCGGATTCAATTACGGAGCACATACTCTTGACAAGAACAAATTGCTTGCACCTATGCCTTTCGATATAAAAGAGAGTTTAATTTTTATATGCTTATATTCGTAAGGTTTATCCCTTTCTTACCGATAGTTGTATTTATGCTACGGAACGTTCAATCATACAATCACGGATACAATTCCAGGAATAACTGTACTTCGAAATTCGTTTCCATCATTATGGCTTTTGGTGAGGAGAGAACGAGTAAAATTAGGAAGATATGGATATTATATTTGAGGCTGGAAATAATACGGCAGCACATTTCTCGGTAAGCATACATAGATAGATACTGAGTACGTAAGACATAACAGATAAGAGTAAATATCGAAAATTATTGCAAAAAAACATTGCGTGGAATATTTGGTTTACTATCAACTTACTTTGCTAACCTAAATTGCTTTTCGCTTGTGCTTGCTTGTCGCAGATGTCGCAAATTTCTTACGATACGGTTGTATTTATGGTGGTTGGCAAAAATGCTTCTTTCATTCGCCTAACACAATTTTAAAATGTTTTGATTCCCTAATCGTTGAACATAAGAGAGTAGGTGAAAAGGGTGCAAAGTCAATTTTTTTGTTGGTCGTGACGATAACTTTGGTTTAAATGGTAGTAAATAAAATTGGATAGTTAGATTCTTTCCGAACGGTCGGACGGCTTAGCTGTCGAAGCAAAAGTCGTAATTTTCCGGCTCCGGCGGTACCGCCGGTGAGTCCTTCGAGATGTCCACACCCTCCGTGTCGAGCAGCCGGAGCTTGATCTCCATCGACAGCAGTGTCTCGAAGTCTTCCTCCTGCTGCTTGCTCGTCATCGGTTGCCCAAGCAGTGCGTTGATCCCGTCCGTCCAGTAGTTGAAGGTGGCCTCGTCCGGTGCGATAAAGTCCAGCGTCGTCTGCTCGCTGCTCTCCGGCACCAGTGAAAAGCCGAGCGGCGTGGAGGCCTTCTTCGAGCGCATCTCCTTCATGTGTGGGCACTCCTTGCCGACCAGCATCTGGCGGATGTCGATCACGGCCAGCTTGTTCGACAGCTCCTCCAGCGTCGGGACCGTCTTTTCGTCGCAGTCCCCGTAGTGGATCACTTTGTGGTTGGGCGATAGGCGCACGTACCAGTACTTATCCCGCTCGCGCTTTCCGCCCGAGTACTTGCAGAAGCGCGTGCCGACGATCAGATAGCCCAGCCGCTGCTCCTTGATGAGCGCCCGGATTTCCGGCGTTATCTTCTCCTTCAGGCTGACGATGGCGGATGCCGTCGATTCGCATTCCTCGCGTGACGTGCGCTCCTGCTGCCGCAGCGTCGTGATCGTGTTGTAGGTGAAGGTGTGAATTTTTGCCTTGAAATCCTCCAGGCTTGCCGGTCGGCCCACGACACTGCGCACGATCTGCTCCCGCACGACCGAGAACACCTTCACAAAGTCCTCGGTGGTGGCGCGCATATCCTTCCACGTTTTGTTCAGCACCACGATGCAGATGCAGAAGAACTCCTCGAACGGGTGGTCGTGCGAGAAAAACATCGGATAGAACTCCTGCCCCTGCTCCGACGGCGATTCGCCGATGTGGAAGATGTCGCACAGGACCTTCACCAGCTCGATGCTGGTGCGCCCGAACGGGCACTCGTGTTCGTCCGCCCGGCAGCTGTTCTCGTGCACCACCTTCGTGTAGCTTTGGGTGTAGTTGCGCGCGAAGTAGATCATGCAGTCGAGCGCCAGCGTTCCCGGTGGCGTTTCGAAGAAGTCTTGCGCCGGATTGATGTCACATTTGAAGCCCAGCTTCTTGTAGTGACTGGAGTAGGACGAACCGTGCTGTCGGCGGGCCGTCACGTCCGGCATCGGGTCGATCCCGTCCGCTTCGAACGCTATCCGACGCAGCTCCTTGATTTTCTCCTGCGCGTCCTGGTCCTGCACGTCCATCGGGGTCTTCATGCGCTGCTCGAGCAGCCCCAGCGTGAGCGTTTGCAGCACGTACAGCTGGTGCGCCATTTCGGCGCCCATCTTGGGCGTAATGACACTGTTGATGACGCTACGGTACTGCTTCGAACCGAGCGTCGTCGCCAGCGTACGTCGCTTCGCATCGTCTGCTTTGATGAACAGTGCGTTCAGCAGTGCAATCGCGTTCTGTTGAACCTGCGTCGATAGAGCGTCGCGCAGCAGTTTCAACAGCGTTTCCAGGGTGATTTCCTTCTCCACCAGCGCATACTTGTTGCTGCTCTGCACAATGTTCTCGAGGATGGAAAGGGACGACTGGAGGATTTCCGCCTTCTTCGACGACCCATTGATGAACGTCACGTTGTGCATGATGAATGACTGCTCCAGAATGTCCCACGAGATGGTGCCGTGCTCCATTAGCTGCACGAACGAGCACAGGGCGCACTCCAGGATGCTGTCCTCGCACTTCGACTCCTCGATCAGGTCGATGAGCAGACTCAACCCCTGCTCCTTGATGAACTCCAGCGCGAACGTATTGTCGGCGCTCAGCACCTGCAGTTCCTTCAACACAATCACCTTCTCCTCGTTCGTGCCGCGTCTCAGCTTCTCCAGGATGTCGTTGGTCGTTTTGGAGGGCGAGTAGCGCAGCTTTAGCACCGTTCCGTTCTTTACCTCGTGCCGGTTCTTCTCCGTCACGTAGTTGATGCCATCGAACTGCAGGGCGTAGTTCTCCGCATCCGGAATGCCCCAGGGAATGCACAGGTTCTGGATGATCGCGCCCAGCGGTTGCCGCTGGTCGAACTCGATCAGCTGCGGTAACATCTGCGTTGTTGCATCGTTGACGAACTGGACCGCAATCTTCACGATGTGGCTGTCCTTTATCGCTGGCATTTTGCTGTGTTTCGGTAACATCTATTCTGCCACCCTGATAAACTTTCCAGCAGCACCCCGTTCCAGGCTGGTACTTCCGAAGTCGTTTTGACGAATAAGATGCCTGCTTGCGACCGTTTAGCTTATCTCTGAGTCATCGCCACGGGTGGGTCCCTTAATTTTGCATAAAAAACAAGCACTACAACCGCACAGAGCGTACTTTGAATTTGTTTGATAGGAAACGGTACTATCATCAAGGAAAATGTTCTGACTATGAATCAATTAGCGTTTGTGTTCTGTCAAGCGACGTTCCTATTGACGTTCGACTCGAACACCCATAACATTTCTGTCAAACGACACGAACAGCTTTTTGTTTTGAATTTACCAAAAACAAACATAATTTTATGTTATTTCCTGAAATATTGTTTTTATTACTACAAATTCGAATGTTCTTGTATTTTGACTTGAACTGAAATTCATATTGTACAACAAAATTTCGGTGATAGCAGTTTAAAATAACACATCCAAATGATACAATGTTCCATTTTTCGAACTTTGATGATGCTTAACATCCTTACATAATTAATTTCTTTCTAAAATTATCCACTTGTTGATAACATTTGTAGCACAAACATCATCAATTCTTCCGAATTCCCTGCAAACTTTATCCGAACCAAAACAAGCTTCTTATTTCGGTAGCTCTCCTATCAGCTGTTTGCTGCATTCTAGTTGCGCTGATTACGCCTGTTTTCGTTTTTCGTTCGGGAGAGCAGTGCTGGGATCGCATTTGTCCGATCTCGCTCCGGAATAAATACTTCTCGAGGCTGCTTGGCGGTTTACTTTCACTTTCCTGTGCTCTTTTGGCTTCATCGGACTGGGTGGACTGGTTTTGGGGAGCCCGCTAGCTAACCTGTGATCTGGTTTGGAGCTCAGGAAACAATCGAAGCGATTGTGTGTTGCGTGCAGTTACTCTTCGCCCGCTGCTTACGTGGAGCGGACGGGTCGTTTTTTCGCAGCCGGTGAAGGGTGTAGGCTAACATTTTTGCCTCGTAATCGAACTGTGCGTTCTCATCTGCCTGGGTCTGATTTGTGTTGGTTTTTTGTGTGCCCAAAACCCGTGTCATTGGTTCGTCCGGCAAAGTACAAGTCCAAAGTTCAACTACCCCGCGACCAAATGAACATGACGCGAATAATTCAACAACGAACCACAGCCTCACCGCTCGGGAGAGTGTTAGCGACATCCGGGACGGCCGTAAGTAAAATGTTAACCGCACAGCAGGCATCGGTATCCTTCGGAACCAGTACCCCGGCGGCTTCCGGGCCACCGGCCCTGCAGCGCCAACCCGTGCCCAAGCTGTCCGACACGATGCAGAAGCTGCTCAAGTCCATCGAGCCGCACGTCGACGCGGACACACTGGCCGGAACGAAGCGAGCCACCGAGCAGTTTGTCCTTCCGGGTGCAATCGGCCAGAAGCTCCAGGAGCTGCTCGAGCAACGGGCCGCGAAGAAGGACAACTGGCTCGCCGACTGGTGGCTTCGCAGTGCGTACATGGAGTATCGCGATCCGGTCATCGTCTACTCCAGCCCCGGGCTCGTCTTTCCCCGGGCACCCTATCGCTCGCTGGACGAGCAGTTGGCGTACGCGGCGAAGATCGTGTCGGCCGCGCTGGCCTACAAAATGCTCATCGATGCGGGCAAGATCAAGCCGGAAGCGATGGGCAAGATCCCGCTCGATATGTCGCAGTATGAGAAGATTTTCGGCACGTGCCGTATTCCGGGCCGGGAGCGGGACTCGGTGCAGTTCAATCCCCGCTCGAAGCACATCGTCGTAGCGTGCAACAATCGCTACTATCAGCTAAACGTGTTCGGTCCGTCCGGGGGCCTCGCGAGTGAAGCGCAAATCCTCGCGGAGCTGAAAAAGATTGCAGGAACGGAGGGCGCCAGGCAGCGTTCGGAACCGATCGGCATCCTCACCGCAAACCAGCGGGACGGTTGGGCCAAGGCGTACGAAATCCTTGTGGCCGATTCCACCAACCGCCGTTCGGTGGAAGCGATCCAAAAGGCACTGTTCGTTCTCTCGATCGACAGGGAGATCCCGCAGAAAGTGGGAACCGACGACATCGTTACGGCTAGCGATCTCCTCATCCACGGAGGTGGTTCCACGGTTAACGGAGGCAACCGGTGGTACGACAAAACGATCCAACTGGTCGTGGCGCCGAACGGTATCAATGGGCTCACGTACGAACACTCCCCGGCCGAGGGTCAACCGATCGCGGTGATGACGGATTTTCTGATCGAGTACGTCAACGGTGGAAAGCATCTTAATGCGGTCGATCAACCGGAGCTGAAGAAGGATGGCTCGGTGGAGCTTCCCTTCAACGTGACGCCGGAGGTGCGCTCAGCGATCGGCGAAGCGGCCGGATTCGTGGATAAACTTGCCGCCGACATCCAAATGGACTACCTTCACTTCACCGGCTACGGGAAGGGTTTCATCAAGACGCAGCGCATGAGCCCGGACAGCTACATCCAGATGGCGATCCAGTACGCGTTCTACCGACTGCACCGTGTCCCCGGGGCGCACTACGAGTCGGCCCAGACGCGCATGTATCTGCATGGGCGCACGGAAACGATCCGCTCGTGCTCCGTCGAATCGATCACGTTCGCCCGGGCAATGCTGGAGGCGGGCCGGGATGGACGGGCAAAGGTGGAAGCTATGAAGGCAGCCATCAACGCCCACAAGGCGTACGTGTCGATGGCCATCCAGGGGCAGGGCGTCGATCGGCATCTGCTGGGCCTGAAGCTGATCGCGAAGGAGAACGGACTGCAGCTGCCGGAACTGTTCGCCGATCGGGGCCTGCAGCGCAGTGCGCATATGCGACTGTCCACCAGCCAGGTGGCCTCACGGTACGATGCGTTCATGTGCTACGGTCCACTGACGCAGGATGGCTATGGCTGCTGCTACAACCCGAAGGAAGACGACATGTGGTTCGGACTGTCGGCATTCCGTTCGAACCCAGAGACGGACGTCGCACGGTTCCGCGTGAGCCTACGGGAGGCACTCCAGGAGATGTACGAGGTGCTGGTGCAGTACGGCGAAAAGCCGAAAGGCAAGCTGTAGGCAAAATGTTACAACAGATATCTGTTTTATTTCGTCAATGCTTCAACGATTTACAGTGATTTCCTTTTGGTTGAGTTTTTGTTTGCTCTTTCCGTGGTGAAAAGAAAAAGAATGTACGAGACATTCAAGATGCGCTTGGAAGCTTTGCACAATATATAACTATACAGGGGAAGATAATGAAACCCGTGCGATAAGAGAACCCCGCACAGGAAAGGACTGATTTTAAGAGAAAAATAAAAATGATTTCGGTGATGGGTTTTTTAAATACTAATTTATGTTTTTCTTTTGTACGTACGATATTGAGAAAGCAAGAATGAATCGACAACACTCCTATGAAAAGCAAGAAAGAACTCGGATCTGTTGGCGGATTCTTAATACATATGTTTTATTTACTTTTGTTTGTTTAGCTTTGTTTATTCAAAATTACATAGTTATTCCTCATTAAAATAATAATTGTTATCTTCCTAACTCAATCGCTATTGAACATCAATAGAATTTTTAACCGATAGAAACCCCCTCCCCTCTACTCTTCTCTAAAGCAATTTAGGATGAGAACACAACTTATGCGCGTTCGGGGGGGGGGGGGGGGGGGGGGGGGAGAGGAGGAAGCGAGCGATGCTGCAAGTAGTAGTTGCACATCTGTAATGAAGTAGCTATATTTTATATCCTTTCTATGTTTCCTTTTTTGAATAGCAAATACAAATGTTTCACACTACACGTCAGTCTACAGAAGAAGAAGCTGATGCCTGATTAGTGAAGAATGGAGAGTAACCTCGTGTGAAAAAAATCGGAAAAAATGCTAACCGAATTGGTCCTTCTACATACCGCGCGTCGTGGGTGCGCGAGACTGACGAGCGTCGTGGAGCGCATTTCCAAGTCTTTGTGGAATGGAGAAGTGCTTTGAAAAAAAAAAAAAACAGACTGTATCGTGCACACAACACACTTCCATTGTTAAAAACGCTTGCAATCATCGCACGTGATAATGCTTGTTTACAATATACGATAAACCGATGGTATTGCTTGTACGATGATGATGTTGGTGGTGATTCTTGCGACCCCACCCACTTGCTTATCGTCCTTCGACTGCAGGGAGGAGAGAAACGAAAATATATTAAAATCGTGTGTTCGGATAATCGCTGCTTCCATTACTTACTGTAAGAGGAGAGATCGATTTCGTCCGGTAGCTCATTGATGTTCACATCGAATCGATCCTGCACGTCGTTCAGGATCTTCGCGTCCGCCTCGTCGGAAATGAAGGTGATGGCCAGACCTTTGGTACCGAAGCGACCGGCGCGGGCCACACGATGCAGGTAGGTGTCCGAATCTTCCGGCATGTCATAGTTGAACACGATGTTCACGCGCTCAATGTCCATGCCTCGCCCGAACAGATTTGTGGCGACGAGGATGCGCTTCTGGAAATCCTTGAACTGCTGATACCGCGAGAGACGCTCCTCCTGCACCATGCCACGGTGGATGCCGATGGCGGGGAAATTCTGCTCTGTGAGGAGCTGTGCCAGGGCCATGCAACGCTGGACAGACTTCACGAAAATTACAACCTGCAAGACAAAACAAAAAAAAACGCATAATTAGTTGTAATATTGCTTCAAACAAAATGAAACGGTTGAAGAAGGAAGCATGTACCTGGTTGAACTCGAGCACATCGAGCAATTCAAACAGCTTTTTGTTTTTCTCGTTCTCCTTCAGCTTCACGTAATGCTGCTGCAGGCCGTGCAGCGTAAGCTTAGTTTCGTCGTCTACGTATACCTCCATTGGCTAGATTGGTGAGTAGTAATGAAGAAAGGCACAAAAAAAAAACGAGAAAACGAAGGATGCATTTTTGGGTTAGGACATTCTGCACGATCCACCAAATCTCCGCTGGTTGGCAACTACTACTAATTTCAACACTATAATCGATTGTGAACACGAACGCTTGTCGTTTGTATCGCGTGGGAACCTAACTGTGTCAGTAAACCGCGTTCTGAAACGTGTGTTATGAGATGGATATTTTGAAAACTTGAAATTTTAACGACCGTCCTCGAGTGAATGAATATTACAAATCAGAAAAATTAATCGACTTTCTGGGACGAATGTATTTGCAATCTAGCAACAACAGATGACGGAATTCGGTAAAGTTTTAACGTATATCGTGGGGAAAGTTTAGCCAAAAGCGAGCTGAAACGTCTCAAAGTATGCGCGATTTCCAGCTCCAGCTTTTTTTTCTCTCTCTCGATCAACCCCCCCAGCAACAGACCGGTCGAGGTGTTGAAGCTTGCCAGGGAAGACGAATTTAAAGATTCCCCCCGTTCCTGGACCGGCCAGGAGGTCATAGTTTTTCCACGACTGAAACGATATGAATTGCTTATGGTATTAAGTATTTACTACAGGTATTGCTACATACGGCTCCTCCTCCTAAGGGGTGCTCTCTTTCTCTCTTTCTGTCTTTCTCTCGGTAGGATGTGCTTTGTGCGGATGCAGCGAAATGGAAGCAGCATCGGAACTGCGCCAAATCATCATCTTTCTCTGGCAGGTGTGGCCCACAATCGACGATTACCCAAGGGTGTACATCTCCTGCCTTCAGTGACACCGGAACGGAACACGGTGGAATTTCGATTTGCTTCTCGTTTCTTTTTCTTTCTACTCAACTGCCATATACGTGAAGAGGGCTTAGAGCTGTACCTCACTGTGCGATATTCAGCCATCGTTTTTTTTTTTTTTTTTAAAGCAGGGACTACTAGTAGCTGGTTTGGCACAATAGACGAGCGACAGCCCCCTTCCTACTTGTCGCCAGAATCACGGAGGGTATGAAGATGTTAGATTTATCTTCTGCCCAGTCGAAGCCGTTACTGGAACCGTGTAGAAGCCCCAAGGTGCAGAAAGAACGCGCACGCAAATGTTGGACGGACCGTTTTTAGGTTTAGTTATCGTTTTTTTTTTTTTTGCTCGGGTAGTTTGGATTTAGTTGAAAAGATTGATCTGTGGTATTATGCGGGTTGTTTATGTTTTATGGGGTTAAGATTTTATACACCGTCTCGGCATCATCGGCGTCCTCTCCTGAGAAACGACGCGTTCCTCCCCTCGGGTAAAAGACTCCTTTTTTCACCAGGAACTTCAGGAACCGCCACGGCCCAACGAAGAAGGAGTTGTTTGCTTACCATGAGCCCTCCTTCGCTTCGCCGTCGTTTACTCGCGTTCTCAAGGTCTGTCATCCCCTGGAACGCGGGCGCAGCAGTGTCAGACAGATTTATCTGTTCCTCTCAGTTATTCGAATAGCATATTATTCGGGTTGGCTTTGGAGCTATTAGGTTGCCGCGATTGGCCAAAGAAAGTGCAGTGATTTAGCGGTTGGTCTGTGGTTTATCGGTTTCAGTGCATTTATCCACCGGATCCCTGGCGACGATGCGGTTACGGTGGACGATGTTGCCATCGGCAGCAGCATTGCCGAATTTGACGACGACGACGACGACGACAATCGTAACTGACAACATTTCGGCAAACTTTTCCCATCGACACAGTAACTTTCCGTTCGCTTATTAACTTGACTAGTAGTGGTAGTAGTAGAGGTAGTAGATGAGGAAGTAGAAGTA
Source organism: Anopheles atroparvus (assembly GCA_914969975.1). Taxonomy (NCBI): domain Eukaryota; kingdom Metazoa; phylum Arthropoda; class Insecta; order Diptera; family Culicidae; genus Anopheles; species Anopheles atroparvus. Next base: position 13,626,905 of record CAJZCY010000003.1, on the reverse strand, counting down.
GAACTAGTGGAGGTAATTACATCTTGCATGAACTTTTTGCACACGGGGCGAATTTCTTTGCTCAGTGTGGCGGAGAACATCATCACTTGCTTTCCGTGGGGTGTGTTACGGAAAATCTCCTGGACGTCACGACGCATATCTGTTTAAAACAAAATAGAAACAAGAAACGTGTGGTTAGGAATTGGGCGTTAAAGTAACTGCACCTTAAAGTATGTTAACATTGTTTTTTTTCAGTGTTTGATATTTAGTCGCTCACTAGCCACGACTCGGTTGTCCCTATCTACTAAATGGATCAATATCATCATATCTAAAGGATTTCTTGGCGGCATGAATGAGATTTTGTTCTAACTTACCCAACTGTTCGAGCATTTTGTCGCACTCGTCCAGAATGAAATGCTTCAGGTTCTTCAGGTTAAGCTTCTTGTTGCGGATCAACGCCAGCACACGTCCGGGCGTTCCGACGATGATGTGCGGAGTCGTCGATTTTAATACCTCCTCGTCCTTCTGGATTGGCAGCCCACCGAAGAACACGGCCACCTTGATCGTCGGCATGTACTTGCAGAACCGCTCGTACTCCTTGCTGATCTGGAAGGCGAGCTCGCGCGTGTGGCACATTACCAGCACGTACGGCACGTTCTCGGTCGGCTCCAGCTGCTGCAGCGTCGCCAGCACAAACACTGCCGTCTTTCCCATACCGGACTTGGCTTGGCACAGGATGTCCATACCAAGCACGGCCTGCGGAATACATTCATGTTGCACTGGAGGAGCGAAGCGAAGGAGGGGAAACATTTGTTAGACGTTTTACTCGTTACCATGACACCACACAACACGGCGCCGCGTTAGGCCCGCGCTGGGTTGTTCAGTTCGTACTGCACATTTCAATCATACATTTGTATCAGATGTCCCTATCTACTAAATGGTGTGCATCTCATCACAAGAAGAAAATAAAACAGTTCCTAACTGACGCCATCTTCCCCGCGTCGTTCGACTTACCTTCGGAAGGATGCTCAAACCCGCAGTCAACAATGGCGCGCAAAATTTCAGGCTTCAGCAGGAAATCACGGAAACCGGAGCTATGAATCGATACGTAGGTACCCTTCACATCCTTCTTCGGCTGTTCCGTAGTTTCCGCCACCACCTGCTCGGTCTGGTCCTCCTCCTCGTAATCTAAAAGGTCTTCGTTATCAGCCATTTTTTGTTGGATTGGAAGAGCAATCGGAGACAGCTGCAGAGAGAAAAGCGGGAGGAAGGGGGGATAGAAGAAAACGCATGAGTGACCTCGAGACGCTTGACGATTTGTTAAGGCTTTCCACATAGTCAACGAACTTGTTGCTTTGGTAAATTGGTCTGGTTATGAGAATAAGAATTCCAGCTCGAAATATTCGTCAGTTTTCACCACTGCTCTTGACCAACGCAGCAAGCCGGCGTTGGTTTCCGCCATCTTGGAACACATGCCGTGTACGCTGATTTTCATTTCTAATTTACGAACGTTTGCAAATCGAAATTCATAAACAACACACCGTGAAACACTTCTTAGCCGAAATACTTTTCAGAAAACGAACAATTTTAACATAAATTGCCATAACTTTGCACGAATTACTTACCTAGAAAAAGAGTGATGCACGCCTTCGACCAAGCTGATTCACAAATCAGACACGAATGAAAATGCCGTCCTCCTTGCTTGCTTGAAATTGAAAGCGGTACAAAATGTTTCATTCCAATCTAGCTGGCAAATTCGTCAAAACACAGGGTGCCTCAGCTGAGACGAAAATTATGAAAATTCCGATTCAGTATCAGCATACATGATTGTTTGTAAACTATTAATATGATATTCTTATTTAATTTTCTTTTCAATTTATTAGCATTAAAAACCTTTTTAATCCTCTGAAAGTCTTTGTGAACAGTTACCATTCGTTAAGTTGATAGTTTCGTTAAATTTTATTTGCTGAGTGCGCTGAGTTGCTGAATGTACACATTTCGCTGTCAATAGGCTAGTTCCGAACTACCTAGCTTGATGACCCACAGTTTACGAAACTATTCGCATTAAATGGTGTGAAAAAGGCTAAATGCATTGGTCAAACCAGTTTTCATCGATTGCTCCACCTAATGTAGGTACCGCGAGTTGTTATACGAACAGTTTGAAACAAAAATGTTTTTCAGCTAGGTCCAAAAGTAATGAGAGTTTTGTAAAGCTTCGGACCACGAACCCGTTGGGTTCAGATCGGTGCACTCAACACTTCACAGTGGACAGAAAAGTAAAACCTCCAGAAAAGTTATCATCCGTGAAATACACAGGTTGCAAGTCGTAGTAGAATCAGCTCGGTCGCGTACTGCAAACATTTTCCAGCAATAAAATCTTAAAGCTACATCATGTCTATCGTCTGGTCGATGTGTGATAGATGAATCGAAACAACGTGTGCAAAGGTGCGTAAAGGCAAAGTTTGTACCAAATTTTCGCAGGAATGGTACGAGGGACTGATGCTCCCTGAGCACCACTACCTCATCATAGTATGTGCAAAAACCTGCTTCGGTGGCTCCCTGGGAGTATCTTTTCACAGTGAAGAATAGCAGAATATTGGTTGTGTGCGGTAAAATGATAATGAATGCTGTTGAACAAACCAAAAGTGGAATTCCAATTTCCCTATCATTTTGCCAATCACGGGACGAGGTTTTTTGGTGCCCAATCACGATCATCTGTGCGCGTTGGTGTCAAAAGCAACGAATCAAAGTAAACAGTGACAGTGACGGGGTGTCCCGTGATTCACAACTTGCGTTGGAATAAATGCCACCAGCAAATCTTTGATTTGCTCAGCAAGTATGTGTCCTTGTCCTTGTGCTGTGCTGTGTGTGAATCCCTCATCCTGTGCCGGGTGATTTCGTCAATTGCGAAAACTACATAATGATTCTGATAACGATGGAACGTCAACAATCGGTGGAACGTTGCTCGAACCTTGCGCTGATAATACCCCGTTGATGATTCAACCAATTCGTGGAGATTGGTTTTATAATCTGCGGTCGGGGGACATATTCGCAACCGCAACGGTGGGCAGCGACGGGAAAACTGTTAGAGAAAGTCCGCCCGTCCGCAAACTGCGACTCCCCCGAGACTATCCCAGACAAATTCGCTTATATAAGCTGTCGTGTCCGAAAGCGGTATTCGTACCCATTCCGCCAGCCTTTACCAGCCAGCCACTGTACGCTCGTGTGCGGTTGATTTATCGTAGAAAATTACACGTCTCAAAGACCGCTCTATGTGCCTTCTTACTTGTTTGCCATCCTCCGGGGCGTTCTTAGTTACTTAACGGCACCGGGCACAACGGTTTCTTGATTGTGCACGCTCAACAGGAATGGGTTTTGCGATTGCAACACGATGATGCTCCGGCGATCAAACAACATTCCGGAGTGCGGTGCTGGGAGAGAACGGGAAACAAATGATTGCCAGAAGCGATGGGGATGAGCGCATTAGCAACAATCCTGTGCCGCTACAGTCGATGCCGTCGAGAAAGTGACCGCCACCCGAAACGCGAAAATGAAATCGAAACTCGCCAAACAATTATGATTGCACGCGCGCCACCATTTATTTGGTTACAATGCCCCCGCCAACACCGCGAAACACTTACAATGGTGTGTTATTATAATTCCGAGAAAGCGAAGAAGCCACTGTGCGACGAGACATGGCACAAATGTGTTGATTGTACCGAGAGCCGCAACAAACGGAGAAAGCACCCCGAATTTCGTCCAAATTCTCATAAAGGCGCGGCCATTAGGGGGCCTGCTGAAAACCCAAAAAAAAAAAAAAAAAACGACTGCCGCCAGTTGCCAATCAGCCGACCAGCTGGGTCGCAAAGAAAACAACCAACCCACGAGTAAACTAACAAGACAGCAGAGACGAATGGGATGGTGCGCGTCCCTTCGTATCATCTTGGATGCTACGTTAAAACAATTGCCCTTTCTTAGCAGGCCGCCGCCTAGGAAACGTAATAAAAATTGAATCACCGTGTCAAGAAAACATTGCAAATGGCAGGTAAAACAAGATATCAAACACGGGAAGGCGCTTTGTGAAATATATATATAAAGAAGAAACTAAATGCCTGAAACAAGAAACAGCCGTGTGTGCCCTGATAACGGTACTGAATGGGTCGGTTTCGATAACGAGAGCCGTCTACTGGAAGCTTCTTCCTTGACGGAACACTTGAGGGTCGGGTGTGTTTGTGTCATTAGTATCATGTGCGCATTGATAACAATAATCGCCCCGTCTAGAAAGGCAGCCACAACACGATCTTCCCGTAGCATATCCTCTTTGCTCTAGCTTCAGCTATCTGCTCGGTTGACGATTTGGATTTAACGAACAGCAGTTGCGGACCCCTGGGGCATATATTTTCTTTGGTCGCGATGGTTATATAACGGCTTAACGTGTCTAACTAACTTCTTAACGATTTTTAACTCCCTGGGTCCGTTTGATAAGGTCACAAATAAATCTGGGTTATCTGGGCGGATCTTTGCTGCTTGTCATAACTGCTGTTATTTGAACGTCAGTCGTTCGATGTAAATTTATCCGTTAAACATTAAATAATCTGTTGGTCAGTCCTCATTTCCTTCATAAGGTCATAAAAATGTTCTAATGTTAAAGAGCCCGTTCTAATCGTAGATCGCAAACGAGGAGCAAAACGGAAGTGTGGTTCCGTAACAATCCGTAGGAACTCTGGACATAAGCCGTTCAAAATTGCTTCACATGGTAAACACGAACATGGATCGCATATAAACTGTACCTTAGGGATTTCATTGACGTTTCACAGGAACAACGAAAAAAAAAAAAACGAACATTACACCGAACGCTCAGCTGAAAGGGAAATTAAATTTTAGTTGTAACAACGTGCGGCTGCGAAACACACGCCGTGACCGTGTGTAACGAATACATAAAAAGTCTGCTGGACAAAGCAGGCGCGGGCACCCATATACTCGCGCATTAACCACGGAACACGGAAAACGGAAATCATAGCGTGCGTTGGCACTCGCGCCCAGCCTTCTTATCTTTTGCCCGCGGTTTGCGTGCGGTTCGCGTCCATAAGGGCTTTATTTAATTTATTACCGCTTCTGTTACATCCCCAGCAGGACCTGCCCAGCGAAAGGAGTCGTCGGAAGGTGTAAAGACAAACAACGGCACCGGTGAAGAAAAGCCGGTGTGAAAAAAAAAACATTGAAGGGTTTGGTGCGGCCACAAGCACACTACAGCTGTGTGTGGGGGCTTGAAAGTCCGAAGGGTGAAGCGTATCCGTTTGCGTACGACACCGGCCAAGTCCGCGTCAATCTGTTAACAGATGGAAGACGGTACCATCCATCAGCTGATTGTGATAAGTAAGTCCTTCGCTGGAGCATTCGCTGATGCGATGATGCGTTCGAGATGGATTTAATTTAATTTTTTCCCTTTTCCAAAGTCGAACACGCCACCTTCCGGAGCAATGGGTTCCTGAAGCCGAACCCGTACGTCGAGTTCTCGATCGATGGTAAGGGCGCACGCAAGACGGACATCATCAAGAACACCAACACACCGAAATGGAACGAGCGGTTCACCATCATCGTGTCGCCCGGCTCGCTGCTGCACTTTCGCGTCCTCGACCATTCCAGCTTCCGCAAGGACTCGCTGCTCGGCCAGCAGACGGTCGAGCTGGCGGGCATCCTGCGGCACTACAACGGCGTGCTGGAGCTGCTCGAGCTCAGCATGGACCTGCTGGTGGACGCGTCCGGCTCGTCCAAGACCAACGAACCCCGCCAGCCGGTCAAAGCCGGCGAGCTGGTAGTCGTGCTCGACGGGCTGAAGATCGATATGCGAAACGTAGGTGGGGGAACCGTAGGTGGTGCGGCAGCACTGCGGGGCAGCGGTGTCGGCAGCGAAGCCACCGTCGTCAATGGGAATGGGGTAAGTGACCTTGAGCTGGAAACAGTTCCACAGGGCGTGTGATGGTGGTGGTGGTGCAGAAAAGCGAAAAGCCTAGTAAGGGATTATGAGTGTTTTAATGCGCGAAACATGGACAGCTTGGTGGTTGGTTCCATTTGCAAATAGGGAAACCGGAGGAAACGTGACTCGTACACAATTCCGCCGTTGTTGGCTTCTTCATGTAACGGCCATAGGCGGGCAGAGTTGTCTGTTATGTCTGATCGTATTAAATTTCGACTTGCTTTGCATCACAATCAATGTCATTGCTAACTATGTTCCTATGTTTTAGGAAAAACAACCAGGGCAATTGATGGCCCTATTTGATCCTAAAACAGTTGAAGTAAAAGGAAAAGAGGATACAGTTGAACACAACTCTATAAGAAGATAAAATCTATACAATTTTCACTAATTACTTCTTACACTTCGCGCCTACTACGGCTCGGAAACCTTTGTAAATATCACTTTTCGACTACACCACGCCTTCTGTGGTTGTTGCGAATGAAGTAATCAAGACTCTGCATATAAAACCGAAAACGTTGACTGTCTGTCTGTCTATCTGTCTGTCTTTCTGTTCCATTAACAGTGTCCACCCTGAGCATTACATTCTTTGGCTTAGATATGATTTTTCATAAGGAAAGAATTTGCATTAGATAAAAACTTCTTTTATTATAGAATCAATAAAAAAAAATCCATATCCCTTCGGATTTAATGCAATCCAGGTTCTGTCCTCTGCTTCTTACAACATTAAGTAAATTGCTGGTCAAGGAACAAGGTCAAACACATTTCACGCTAATGTCTATTAAAGTGCCCGGTTAGTGTCTGACGTGACATAGCGTATCGATTTTCAAGATACATACTTCTTCAAAGCCTTCTTCGTGGCAAATATCGATTGAGACTGACCACCAAGGCCCCGCGCCCTCGAACACAATCATTTGCAGCACGTGCAGTATCGGGAGAAAATGATGCATGATTTATCCTCACATACCACACTGTTGTGCTTTGCTTTAACTTTCTGTTTCCTTTTACCCTCCCGTCATTATGCCTTATCACCTACCCGGGATGTCGGCATGCAGCTGTCGAGTGGCATGGATTTGGCACAGAACGGAAGTCACTATCACACGCTCCGGAGTAGCATACTGAATGGTGGCATACGAGCGCGGATGCGCTTGCGGGGCACCAGTGCATCCCAGCAACTACAACCTCCACCGTCATCCGGCGCCGGAGCCAGCCTGAATCATGCATTAGTTCCCGCGTCATCGTCATCGCAGCACTCGCCCGCTTCACACGCTAACCAAAGCAATAGCAGTTCGGTGCCCGGGACGGTGGCCGAGTGTAGCTCGTCGTCGCCGTTTGGCAGCAGTAGCGATCAGTTCAGTATACACCAGCCGGGTTCGGCGAGTGGGGCGTACGGGATGGGCAACGGAGCGGTGTCCGGATCATCGCCGAACGGTGCAAGCGGGGGCACTTCCTCGTCGACCGGTGCGATTCGGCGGAGTGGCATCAACTGGGACCAGCAGAACGTTTCGCCGGTACCGTCCGTGATGGGCTCGCACGCCCGCCTTGGGCCGGTGTATTCCAACTCGTCCCAGGAGGGCATCATCAATGGAGTACCGGCGGGCGCGATGGTCCCGGTGGTGCCCGGCGGCAGTCCCGGTGGTGGTGTGAACGGCGGCGGTGCGATCCCGATGCCGATGGGAGGCAGTTTAACCGACCAGCAGTTGATTCTGCAACATCAGCAGCAGCAGCAACAGCGCGATCAGAACCCAATCGACGACGAGCCGCTGCCGGCCGGGTGGGAAATGCGGGTGGATAAGTACGGCCGCCGGTACTACGTGGACCACAACACGCGCTCGACGTACTGGGAGAAGCCGCAGCCGCTGCCGGCCGGCTGGGAGCAGCGGCGGGATCCGCGCGGTCGCGTCTACTACGTCGATCATAACACGCGCACCACCACCTGGCAGCGGCCGAACAGCGAGCGGCTGATGCACTTCCAGCACTGGCAGGGCCAACGGCAGCACATCATCTCGCAGGGCAACCAGCGGTTCCTGTACCCGCAGCACGCGCAGCAGTCGAACTCGATCTCGGTGGCGCACGAAGAGGACGACGGGCTGGGCCCGCTGCCGGACGGGTGGGAGAAGCGCGTCCAGCCGGACAATCGGGTGTACTTTGTGAACCACAAAAACCGCACCACCCAGTGGGAGGACCCGCGGACGCAGGGCCAGGAGGTGAGCATGCTGGCGGAGGGTCCGCTACCGCCCGGCTGGGAGATCCGCTACACGGCCAACGGTGAGCGCTTCTTCGTCGACCACAACAATCGCAAGACGACGTTCGAGGACCCGCGACCGGGCGCACCGAAGGGCGCCAAGGGCGTGTACGGGGTGCCGAAGGCGTACGAGCGGTCGTTCCGCTGGAAGCTGAGCCAATTCCGGTACCTGTGCCAGAGCAATGCGCTCGCGTCGCACATCAAAATAACGCTCACGCGCCAGACGCTGTTCGAGGACTCGTACCATCAGATCATGCGCCTGCCGGCGTACGAGCTGCGCCGCCGGCTGTACATCATCTTCCGCGGCGAGGAGGGCCTCGACTACGGGGGCGTGTCGCGCGAGTGGTTCTTCCTGCTGTCCCACGAGGTGCTCAACCCGATGTACTGCCTGTTCGAGTACGCCAACAAGAACAACTACAGCCTGCAGATCAACCCGGCCAGCTACGTCAACCCGGACCACCTGCAGTACTTCAAGTTCATCGGGCGGTTCATCGCGATGGCGCTGTACCACGGCCGGTTCATCTACTCCGGCTTCACGATGCCGTTCTACAAGCGCATGCTGAACAAGAAGCTAACGACCAAAGACATCGAATCGATCGATCCGGAGTTCTACAACTCGCTCATCTGGGTGCGCGACAACAACATCGACGAGTGTGGCCTGGAGCTGTGGTTCAGCGTCGACTTTGAGGTGCTCGGCCAGATCATCCACCACGAGCTGAAGGAGGACGGCGACAAGGAGCGGGTGACCGAAGAGAACAAGGAGGAGTACATTTCGCTCATGACCGAGTGGCGTATGACAAGGTAATGGGTGTGCGGGTAACGTGGCGGAACCTTTCACTGATGAAAACGTTGTGTGTTTTGTTTGATTCCTATCTTGCAGAGGTATCGAAGAGCAAACGAAAACGTTCCTGGATGGGTTTAACGAGGTGGTACCGTTGGAGTGGCTAAAGTACTTCGACGAACGCGAACTGGAGCTGATGCTCTGCGGAATGCAGGAGATCGATGTGGACGACTGGCAGCGGAATTCCATCTACCGCCATTACAACCGTAGCAGCAAGCAGGTCGTTTGGTTCTGGCAGGTAAGAGTGATGGAAAAATCCTTAGCTGGCCATGACTGTCATGCTCGTTGCTCGTAGTAGGCGTCGTAGAAAAAATCGAATGACATTTACCTTTTTTTCCCCCCTCTTTCTTCCCTCGTCCATCGCAGTTCGTGCGCGAAACGGACAACGAAAAGCGCGCCAGATTGCTGCAGTTCGTCACCGGTACGTGCCGCGTCCCGGTCGGCGGGTTTGCCGAGCTGATGGGCTCGAACGGGCCGCAGCGCTTCTGCATCGAGAAGGTCGGCAAGGACACCTGGCTGCCGCGATCGCACACGTGCTTCAACCGGTTGGATCTGCCACCGTACAAGAGCTACGATCAGCTGGTGGAGAAGCTGAACTACGCGATCGAAGAGACTGAAGGGTTTGGTCAGGAGTAAACGGAAAGCAAGCCGAGGTACGCCCGTTCGGCAAAAAAAAGGGGGAGAAGAAAACAACAATTGTGATCATTTAGGGGCATGTGAGGAGGTAGCCGGAGGTTTGTGGAAATTTTTGATAATGTAAAGTGTGTATGATGGTATACGGTTAGGTCGATTCGAAGGGCGGATTTTGTGTGTGTTTTTATGTACAGGAGTATCGAGAGAGAGAGAGATAGAGATAGAGAGAGGGAGGAGAAGCGTTTTTGGGGTGGTGCAAAACCAGTGGTCCTGGAACTAATGAGTAACACAGTTCGTCCGAATTGTGAGAGTATAGTAGGTAATATTTTCTTTACTAGAAAGCAACACTTGTTTGGGAGAGAAGGACGAAAGAAAAGTGCACATTTTCAAACAATTGATCCTTGTTAAACGGCCTACGATCGGGCGATCGTGTGCATACATTTGTACATAAAAAAAAAAAAAATGATAGGGAAATGGTCGGTTTTTATCGTGCACCGTCTTTCAGTTATATTCTTGTATGGCGTTTTCGTATATCCTCACGATACAAAAATATATATGTTTTATATTATTTCGTTTAATTATTTGTTAACGTGTTTGCATCAGCTGATTTGCAAGACAATGAAGCAAAAGATGGAACCGGAGGTACACATTGGGAGAAGACGGTTGATCGGGGGGCTGAAACTGGTTTTGGGAAACCACCGGCGTCATCCCAAAAAATACATATGTGTAAACATATAAGCAGCTGATCTTTTCAAGAAATAGTTTGTACAATTTTGCATCAGAAGATTTTGTTATTAATGGTTTATTCCACCGTTTTCTTCATGGGTTAACGCTTTATTATTATTTATTTTTCCGATTGTTTGTAGTAGACAACAGCAAACTCTAGCAGACAATGCAAAACTGTATAGGAAAAATCGACAGCAACAATAAATGTAATGCAATAGCGGGAGACAATTAGAAACAAAGAAAAACCACGTAGGTGGAAAGAACCACAGAAACAAACGTTAGGAGGTAAAATGCTGTTGGCGGGGCCATTTGGTATTTCTATGCTGAAACACTGGTTTGCAGAAGAATAGAAAAGTACAGCAACATTTGCATGGAAAGATCAATTTAGTGGAAGAAAAAAAAAACCTAGCTGCAAGATCAGACAGCGATGGAAATAGTTCGTTTCGGACACGTCCTATCAAAGCTGCACGTTCCTTTTACAAAAGATAACCACACCGGCTTGAATTGAAAGGTGTTTGGGAAGAGTTATGGCCACAAAAGCACGCGGACAAGGAATGATCATGTGATTATGTGTTTGCATAATCTGTCCTCAATATTGGTGTGCTGTAACATAACGAGATGCGGGAGCGTAGTTAAGGTAGATTTGTTTTAAACAAAAAGACAAATGATGTAAACACACGTACCTACACAGTCACTATATCAAGTTGTGGGTAAACATTGAATTTAATCTAGAAAATTACTGAGCATAGAAAAAAAACTAATAGACCGACAGGAGGTGAAAGGAACATCGATAAGCAGTGGCGATGTGCAGTTGTCCATGAAACACGCGAAACAACAGAGAAAGTACGAAACAAACAAACACAAACCGTGAACCCCGATCCTTGAACATATGCTTGATATGCGTAGAAACTATTACAGACCAGAATTAACCGATATTACAACCAAGTATTCCGTAAAAAAAAAAACGGCAAACGTTCGGCAACCAACATTTAGGCACCATTAACTGCAGGATGTTCTGTCCAAGAATGAAAAAGAAGGCTAAAGCTGCTTCCACGAGACGCTGCTCCCTGCAATAGTAAACCTTTCCTTCACCCTGGATAGATATTGTAATATTAGAACCGTCTCAACAACCGTTTCAACGATACACACGCACATACAAACGTTGTAGTTGCTGCTGTACAATAGATGGTGCTTTACGATATGACGATAAACTATGTATGTATAGTTTTTCCATGTGGGTAACATTGGGTCGTTGATAAGTTTCATTTGTTTAAAATCAAGCTTTGACGAGTGGTGTACGGGGATCGTGAATCCGACGTGGGTAAATTAATGAGCGAGTAGTGGCGAAGGATGCAAGCAGGAAAAGCCAGGACACTAGCTGTGTCCCTAATCTGATCATCATTAACAGTTAACTTGGTAAATTTCCACTGGGAGACATTTTGTAGTGCTACTACTCTTCGGTATCGTAACGTTGATTATACTATTTTTACATTGTGTAACTGTAAATTATGTTGATTTTGTTTGGTGCACGCGATGAATTCGCGAACAATAAAGACGTAACAAACTTTACGAAACACGGCTCATGCTGGGGGCTCGATGTGAGGGGTTCAGAGTAAAAAAAATAATCATAATCATAATTTAAAAAATATTCTTTTCTCAACTACAACTGCTTGTGAGATGATGTTGTGCAACACACGTTAATTTTGGGATGTTTTCTATTGTTTTATTAGTTTCCGCAATAACGCTAGTTGTTACCGATGGATAAAACGTTGGTTAGGTAGGTCCACACTATAACTGGCGACTTTCAGCTGTAAATGTCTTTACTGTTTGAAATGGGGTTTGCTTGGCTGTGCTTATGGAGAGTTATGGAATAGAATTTTGCTTTCTTGAAAGCATACGGCAGGATGCCGTGTATTGAGTTGGAAAGGATTGGGCTTTGATTCGTATGTTGTTGCGAGTAAGGTACAGCATCTCAAAGATGTATATATAAGAAGTATAGGTAAATGTGTTCGAAAAGGGGAGGGTGGATAGGATAGGGGTACACATTGTAAATTCGCTTAATTTGAAATCAGCCGTTCCATTCTTCCTCCATTCAATCCGTGAAAGAAAAATGGGGTTTTTGTTAATTTTTTTTTTGTCTTTTCTAGGGTTTGCAATTTGGTTGTTTTCCGTTTGGTGTGGGTAGAGTTCCTTTCGGTTGTACAAACATACAGGTTGTTTTCTGGACAGCGTATGTTCCAGATAAGCAAACCAATTAAGTAAAAAATAAATCTTTAGAAAATGGGACTCATCAAAATACATATTGCACACGCACACATACACACACACGCACAGTCATCCACCTTGCGCAGCTGTTCACCATTTGCACAATATCTCTCAACCCTCTTCAGTTCAGCCCTTTTCTGCCCGTCGATCCATCGGGATTTGCCCTTTTTTTTTCCCTTCGCGCGACTAAACTCATCCCTACGATCTGGTTCAATTGGTTCAAAATGTCCTTTTCGGTAAAAAAAAAAAAAAAACAACACGTACTATCTAAAATATATGTATCCCTACACTGTACCATCGATCTGGACAGACGACATCCTCGTACACTAACCTTCCCGACTCTTCTCACTTGAAACCAATGTCCAAGCGAGTATGAAGACCGCTACACACTACCACGCTATCTCTCTTTCTCCTACCATTCCTGTACTCTTCTACTCGTCCACTTCGGCCCTTTGTAAAACTTACCTTGCACCGATGGAATTTCCGACACCGTGTTGCAGTGCCAGAATGCATTCAGTCACCATCAGCTGCGGAACTTATCGTATATCTTAACGAACTTAGCATAATCATTGCCGGTAATGTAAACGCTAGCAATAGCAATAATCATAATGACCATCGTTACGGCAATAATAATCACAATAATTATAGTAAACGTTTGACAGCGATGCGTTTCGTCACTGCCCCTTGCTTCCGGTCGCTGCTGCCGCCTCTGTGGCATGGTGTGTCGGTTGCTGTCGCTTCGCATGCAGATAAAATAATATCACAAACTCAACCCGATTGCTTGTCCCACCCGGAGCGAGCAGAAGACGCTGCTGCGCCGCACCACGTTCGGGTGCTTGCACAATTGCCTTCATAAGTCGCCCGTAGCTGACGCTACCGGGGGTCTCCGGGGGTCAGATGGGAGGATCGGAAACATAATACTACACCACCGGAATCGGAGGAAGAACCTGCCCGCTCGCGCGACGGTACCACCGATAGGTTTGGGGTACCTTCGACACCACAGCCGGAGGAGGCAGCCGGCCAGGACTGACAAATAAATAAAACAACTTGTAACAACTAAAGTAACTTGGATCAGATGAAACCGATACCGATGGGAGAAGAGAGCCGAGGGGAAGAGTGGCGCGGTTCCAGTGACCGACGGAAAAAGCGGGGCAAGGAACGGAGAGAGATCGGTGCAACAACATCGGTGGCTGCTGCAGTCGTGGATACTGTCGTGATAATTATGGGTGACTTTTAAACTGTCACTATTGCTACTATAGCTGGGCCGATGACTACGTCTACTATACCTATTACTATGGCAACGGCTAATTTGGTTGCTCTTGCTACTACACTCAGAATTGGGATAAATGTTCTGTTGGCTGTTGGAAGCGGGCCTACTAGATAGACCCAAACATTCGCAGCGGTTCCGAGCACAACAACGGCATCGAGGATACCGACGGCGATCGTGGATGCGGGGAAACCTTCGATCCACTGCTAGCGCATCATCGGCATCATCATCATCTGCATCGTTACGGTCGGTTTGCGATGCGTGAAGTCACCAGAGGTTCTTCGGGAGAACGTAGCCATTGTTGTTGAGCACGAACTTGTTGCCAAGCGCTAGCAGAGCGCCTGTCGGCCCCTCCTCCACTAGTTCGTCCTTTTTCAGCCCGAAGTACGGACGGGCCGGTGGCATCCCGCCTTCTCCGCCGCCTCTACCATCGTCGTACGTCGTAACCGTTTCCTTGCGACCGTCCTTCGTGGCGAGCGTGACGGTAGTTTGGGTGTTACCCTCCGAGTCGCGCACGGTGCGTCTTGTTTCGTAGGACTAAAGCGAAATAAAAGGCATCAAGAAACATAGGCATCAAACGAACAGTTTTGCAAAGTTTTCCCCCCAAAACGTACCCCATCCGGACGACGAATGGTTTGCGAAATGATGCTTTGACCAAACATTCGAGGGCCCTGGAAAGCGCCTTCAAAAATTCCCCCCTCGTGGAAGCGTTGCTGAAGTCCCCCACGTTTCGGTTTCGCGAGCGATCCGGCCGGCTGGTGCTGCTGTTGCTCCTTAATACCGTGGATCAGATCCATAACCTTTTCCTCGTCGGTGAGCTTACGACGCTGGCTGGTGGAGTTGGGAGTCGCGACCGGGGCGTCGTTGCGCTTCTTCGGGATCAGCTCTTTCAGTTCCGGCGAAATGCGCTGCAGCAGGGTGTGCAGCTGATCGGGGTAGATTCTGTGGAAAGGATAGCGATCGTATTTACAATGAATTCATCTACCACATGAATGTTTCAGACGTACTCTCCATCCAGATCGGTATCCTGCGGCTTCATCTGCTTGCCAATGTCACGCACCGCCTCTTCGAAGCCGGGCTTCAGAAAGTCCTGCTTCAAGTCATGATCGAACAGTTTCGCGTTTTCTGTATCAGGTAGGAATTTTTTTTTAATATATTGAATTGAAAGGTAAACTTTTTTTTTATTTCAGTTTTCTTCTCCGCCTGTGCTCACCGTCGTACTCCTCCAGCGATTTCCACATCTCCTGCAGCTGGTGCTCGAAGTGTTTCTGCATCTCGAGCGGATTGGTGAAAATTTGCACACCGTAGATTTTCTGATTATCGAACAGTTCGTCATCGCTGTCGTCCTCTTCCACCCAGATCGGCTTGCGGAACTCGTCCTTGAGGGTCGCCTTTTTCTTTCTACGAAAACGAAGGTTCAAAGCAATCGAACCAAAGGCATTTTAGTGAGCTGGCATAAATTGCAATTGCATATTGCAAAACCGGGCACGCATTTTCATTTTTCTTCAGAAAACACGGACAGGCGCATACGTGCGCTCCGCTATCAAAATGGAATAGAAAGGTGGGGAGATAGGATTAGCCGGACCAGGGGAGATGGGAAAGAGGGTGTGTGTGTGGGTGTGGATGAAAAAAATAATCTACGAATAGGCCCGGCTCAATCAACAAAACCCCTCCAATCGCAATAGATGCCCGATGCACCCTGGCTCGCGCTACCTCACAACTTACCGATTGTCGTCGTCGTCGTCCTTTCTGCCGTCTAGGCCCATGAATTTTTTTAAAAGGTCCATCTTTACGACGCAAATTTTGACGAGTATAAAAACCACGGGATGAACAAAAAACTCACACCCACAATAGTTTTTTCGCACACACAGTAGGCACCGATTAGTGGTTGTGCACAGGTGACGATGGTTACACAGTGGCAAGCTGTTTATCGCAAAGAATTTATGCTTCCCTTTTGCCTTTCTACTTTTAATCGATTTATTCTTCTTCTCTGAGGAAGATTTGTTTCGCTTAGCACACCGATGTTATGTTTGTTTTAGCGAACGCACACCGGGTAGGAACGGTCGGCAGCAGGAGGCTCGGGTGATGCAAGGATTTTGTTGTTTTGCGAAAAGTCACGTAGGTCACCTTTTAACCCTAGCGTCGTCACCTGATGATATTTCGACCGTGGCGCACCGGGGCAGAATGGAATGTTTCAGAAGTTTAGATTTTTCTACGCCAAAGAGTTATTCTAGGTTTTCAGAATGGCTCTTATATGAATAAACGAAGGACGATAAAACCAAAGACGGCTGAAGAAAAAGAATCGTTCAATTTATAAATATTCACTAAGCTTCACGCTCACTGGGATAGTTTAGGCTCTTCGAAGATGAACGAGAGAAAGAGGAATTATAAATGAAGGACGAAAGAAGGCTTCTCGCGATCCTTGTAGAAAATGCCGTTTTAGTGTGTGAAAGGTTCTAGAAAAGTTCGACCAACCCGACCGATGGCGAAAATCTGTTTTAGCTGTCAAACTACCACTGCTCACTAGATCAGGTTCGCGGCGTACAAGCAGCAAGCATCAACTGAAGCATGCGCATACGGCAACAAGCGCATCAATCGAGGCACCGCTCATGACAGACGAAAGAAATGGAACAGAAAGGAAAGGGCGAATAACAGACAAACGGAAGAGAAAGAGAGAGAGAAAGAGACACATTGGTCCCGACAGGACGGAGTGGAAGGTAGTCGGCAATGTAGGATTTTAATATTATTTTGCTAATTACAGAATAATGCTGTTGTTTAGATGTAATTATCATGGACTATTATAGTTCAACTGTTATCATGGTGGACCATCACATTCACTTGATGTTGTAGATTGTAATTGCGGACAAAATCTTTTACGAAGGACAGATATATTTTTGAGGGATAAAACCTTCGTTTTCCCCATTTATTTGACTAACGGCATGCCACAAGGCTAAATTTCATACGCAATTCATCGAACATGATCCATTTTTAGTGGTGATGATCAACCTTTTCAAATCGCAACCCGCAATAACCACAAGAGTGGGCGCCTGGTTTATCCTGCAAAAGAAATGGAACATGATGCTTGCTTGCTAGGGAATCTTGGCGTACTTGTGAAAATATTCACGAAATCATACCAAATTGATGTACACCTTCGGATGACCGAGGGCTGGATCAGTGCCACCGTCGCAGCAAACAACACGCTCGGATGACTTGATGATCGGCGCCTCGTCGATCATTTTGATAGCCCAGTTGGGATTCACTACTTTGGTGGCATTCACGAAACGTGCATTTCGGTAGTCGTTGGCTTCGTAGTACTGAAATGGACAAAATAACTTGGCGGTTTAGCAAATGAAAAGCTAACACAAAAAGGAGACCACACTTGCGTAATCGTGACAACCTGCACCGTACCTGGCCAGTGTGTGTAATTTCATCCTTAATGGTTGCCCACTGCGGGGCGAGCACCTGTGTGCTGATCGATCGGGATCCAATTACGTTGGCCAGCCGGCGCGCCGGCGACAGAACCATCCGAGAGGCCATTCCGGCGGAAGAGTTGTTTCTATTTTGTTTTCGTTCGACTGTGCGACGACGGATTGGATGTATCTGATGTACGATGGTTTGGAACAACTGACAGATGTAAGTTTGTTTTTGACAACCAGCTGAGCAGGCCGTGGGAAGCAATTTTATGCACGTAAAAACACTGTGAACGCGTATCGATTGTTAAATGAAAGGCAATTAAGGTGAAAGTGTAACAAATTAAGTGTATTTAATGTTATTAAGACCAGCTTTCTTTATAGTGCAACAAAAGAGCGACGTAAACAATCCGAAATATTCGCGCGTACTGACATACTGTCATTTTGACAGCGGTGAAGATATTTTGACTTTTCTGGAGGCCATTCTAGGAATAGTGCAATTAGGCGAAGTCGGTTGCCAGCCAAGTGGTGGAAGTACAAGAAAACACAAACAACTGCCCTTTTCCCACTAAGAATAGTGTTCATAATATTGCTTAGTTAAGTGCATCGCGAGCAATGGTGTTCATACTACAAGTGTAAAATGTGCGGATGTTCAATCTGATCGTATCAATTTGCACCCTTTCTCACAATCCACGCAGCCGATCCACGGGTTCCCGCAGGAAGTGACCAGGTGAAAAAGAGTAATTATGATCATATTTTGTTTACTTTTTCTTTTGCATTCTTTGCATCCAGCCTCGTCGATGGCATGCACCACCACCCACAATCAGGTGGTGGCGCTTAGCCGGCAAACAAGTGCAGGAACGTACGGTGCTAGCGACTGACACGGTCGATGTTCGCACGTGTGCGTGCTAGTGGACATTGGAGGAGGGGATAAATGCAGAGTAAAATTCGCGTAGAAAACCGTTCAGCATATTGTGAATCCGCCTGCCTCGGCAGAAGGTGTACTGCCCCGTTTGCATTGCACAGTGAGAAATGAAGTGTCCTGCTCTATAACAATCTGTTGTCTGCTGTGCGGGGTGTGTGGCAGTAGAAAGGGGAAACATAATCATAGTGCAGTGCAATATCCAATACAACACGGAATATACGGGGAGCGCATTCCATCCGTGCCTAGGTGAATTGTAGAGAGGTGTTGCTTTTCCCAACATCCATTTTCAACGTTCTATTCTCACATTATGTCACCCAAAGGGGCAGAAGAATATTGCAGGTGTTTACTCCTGGGTTACACGCGTCCTATTATCTTCTAGCGTTTCAGCGCGCGTGAAAGTTTGCGTTTGACCTGCGGTCAATGAATCACAGTAACCGTGTATGCACCGTTACTCGGCGACGCATTTAGAAATCGTAAAGTAGTGGCCTACTCGGGCACGGGCGTTGTTTTGTTCGCACCGAAACGTGCACTGCACGGTCTCGAGAAAGTGTCCAACGGTTCGTCGTTGCGGCCGAAGTAGGCCAGCTGGATGGTTTCTCTTGGAACCCCGTAGCAAATGCGGTCCAACTTGCCACGAAGAAAGTAGAAAATGAAAATCGCTGTCAAATGATGCCTAAATGGCAAAAACATAGAACGTGGAGTGGACCGATGGCGTACACCCATGTTCTAAATGCTAAATAACGTTTTTGGTTTACTGCATGATCAAATGGCTAGACCTCGGTTCGAGTAGGTGCGCCTTCAAACAGCAAATGGGAAAGGGAAGACGGAAGAAACATTTTCCATTCTCTCTCATGCTCCATCGAATGTCGTTAGCTTGTCGTTGTGGCATTCTTCCTACGCTGGAAGACGTTGATGCGTTGCCGGTGAGTGTTACACATCCGTTTCTTCTTGCCTCACAGCCGTTTTTGTCAGTGCACCGAACCTACGCAAGCATGACGTCCGTGCAGAACCAGGAAGATCTAGAGGCTCGCATCGCGCGCATCAAGAAGCGGAATGAGGAAATAGAGCAGAAGTACCGCGAGGCGGAGGAGGATCGGCTGCGGGCAATGAAGGAGAATGCAATGGTCGAGATAAAACCGCCAAAGGACGACGATTGGCCACGGGAGCACAAGTACGACAAGATCGACTTCAACTACGACCTCGATCCGGAGACGTTGGCGCAGCTGGAAGGTAAACATGATAAGGCAGTGCACGGCGCGAGATAGGAGAACTAATTTGAAGTACCTTGTGGGGCTTTTCTTTGTAGAAAAGAAAAAGGAAAAGGACGCCTTTATCCAGAAGATAGCAAAAGACTACAAGGTGTTTGCGGAAGGTGAAGGGCCACCGCCGGATCCGGCGTACAGCTTTCTGGCCGACGTGGAGCGCGACGGTGAGAAGGCGGCCGCCACTGCGGCAAACAATGGCAGTAACGGTACCAACACCAGCAACAACCCAACGCAACTGGCGAACCCCAACGGGAGAAGTCCGCCAGCCAGTAAGGCGCTGGGTGGTGATCACTTCGATCGGCGGAACCCGAACAACAGAAGTGGTCACCGGCAGGGGCCAAGGGATTCCGGTGGGCCACAAATTGGTGGCAGACCCCGTGGAGGCTCGGGAAAATCCCACAACCATCACCATCACCATCAAGGGGCACCGAACATTCAGCGATCGTTTTCCACGAACGAGCACGATGGCTGGCGATCGGCTTCGGGTGAGCATCAGCGAAGGAGTGGCAAGGGTGCGCCAGGCGGGGCTCCTGCCGAAGGTGCGGGCCTTTGGAGGCGCGAGCCGTACGAAGGTTCTGATTCTGGTAAAAGCAAGGACGACAGTAGCTTGCAGACGTCGGCCAAGGTGGAACCGAATCTCACAGTATCGGTTTCACGTGACGGAGAGTTTAAAAGCGTGAAAGGTACACTAGAATGCTTGCAAACGAATGCTCGCCTACATGAAGTGCGGCAAGATTTCAATCTTTTCTTTTCTCGTTTGCATTTGTAGTGACCACTCCCCCCATCATTGGCAGTGGACGAGTTGGGCCTCGCCAGGCTGCGAAGCCACAATTTCAATTCCACACCGGGCCGGGCGACAATTCTCATCATCACAATCACAATCACCACGGTGGTGGCCATCATCATCATCATCATCTTCAAACGCACGGCAAAGGGCATCATCCGCTGCCGTTAACGGCTGGTGGCCGGAGGGAGATGCAAGCAACCAACCGAGAAACCGGTGGAACGCATGCCGTCGATCACTTTAATCGTAACGTGACGGGCCGAAAATCGGATCGTGGGGGAGATAGTGCCAAGAAGCACGGCGGTGGTAAGGGCCCCTTCTCGGGCTCGTCGTTGCAAAATGGGAAAGGTGCTGGCGGTAGCACCGGCGCGGCCGGTGCGAGCAGTGTGCAGGACCGGCTGAACCGCAACCGGTTGGTGGCCAGTAGCGATCGAAACGACAACGTCACCAAACCGAGGGGAGATTCTTCCTCCGCGCAGCCCATCGCATCCGGAGCAGCGAAAGCGACGCTTAAAACTATTTCGAAAATCATCGAAAAGAATGCGGAAATCGATGAGCAGCTGGCGCGTGAGTTGGCTCGGGAAAATGAGAAGCTGGCTTCGAAGGTAAAGGAACTGCGCCTGCAGCAGCAGCAGCAGTAGTAGCGACGGATGATGGTCGGCACATGTAACAGCATGGAGCATGCCGGTGAGGTGCCAGAAGGCCTTTTGAAAGGGATTTGTCTATGATCGCTCCGCGAGATGAAATCCCTTCTTGATTGGATTGAAAAACACCGCCAGAGAAAAGATATACAGGAAAAGGTTTAAGTAATTTAAATCAAGCATTCAACAAGGACGGATGAGTTAATACATTAGCATTAAAATCTATCGAATGGGCATGAGCTCAAAAGCTCATGTGATGTGTATCGCTCACGCAAAACTAAGCATCTTCAACGTTTCAGTTAACCGACATTTATTATTGAATATTTTGCTGTTTGTGGCAATGTTTTCAAACTTTCACCAAATGTCCGTTGAATAACCAATAATTCCCTTCCTTGACGGTTGCATATCGGTCATCTGGACACAATCTTCAACAGACTCTGTGCGCTACACATTTGATAATCGATCGAGGGGCACAGATTATGCAAACAGGAAAAAAAAGGCTGTAAAAGTGAGATTAGGTGCGGACAAAGTGCAATAATGTTCAAACAACATTTAATTGCCCATTTCGTCTATTTCTTATTTACAAAATTTATGAACCCTTCATAATAATTTCATCATTCACGTTTTTTTTCACTATCTACCATTGAAAATTATAACGCGCTGGAACGTTCGGTTACATTTTAAGCTAGGAAGGGGACCCTCCTCGATGGAAACATTAAAACCCGTTGGTTGCTAGTAGTTCCACCCAACTACGCAAAATATTGAGCATTTAATTTGCAAGTTCTGCTTTGCGCGTTTCTTCAAATGGGCGCACATTTATTTATTGTTAACATTTTATGCTTAGAAATTGTTTTAACGAGTTTGAGGCAAATTGTATACCTATGATTGTTCTCTCTTTGATTTTATCTCACTTTTAATATTCGATTTTACCTAGCCCTTCATTGAAAACTGGTTAACCGTGATTGTATGATAAACATTTGCAAATATATGTACGCGTATGCATTGATAGATTAATGGAGTAACACGAGGAATACCATGATGACATCCTTCCTAACGGGTTATTATAATTAATTTTTTTCCAGAGTGCTTGAATAATCATAACACTGTAGTGCGCTATGTTAGGGGTCTGGTTGCAAAGCACCAAATTCACAATTTATCACCTGCACGTGTTTATTGCAAGTCGAAACGCAGCGTATGCTCCGGGGCAGAGTTTTCACGTGACGTTCGCCGCAGACTCAACATATGACGTTGACGGATAGGAGCAACATCAACATCACTACCACTACCATGGCAAGACGATGCCGACTACTGCGATAAGTGTGCTGTTTCGAACGAGGAGTATTACTGTAGCAAACCGCGGAGAGTGCGCTCGTTGGTAGTAAAGAAAAAAAAAAGGTAAACACAATCGGTTGTGCCATGTAAATGGTTGACGAACGGCATATTATCCCTTATAAGACCGAAGGCACCTAGGTGTTCCTTGGGGACAAATTAAAAGTGTTTTCAGTGTTTTCAATTCGTGTGAACCGTGTTGTGAGAGTGAAGCGAAGTGTTGGGCGCGGACTGACTGAAGTGAAGGTATGTGACGTGAGTTGTTTACACTTTCTTTCCCCAAAACAAACGGGGGCTTATTCGGGGGATTTGCTATTGGCGACAACGAACCGCAGCACTGGGAAGCTAGGAAATGTAAAACCGTGTAGAGAAAGATGCATTTCAAGAGCAATCGCCCAGAGTATCGCATTGCATAATAACGCGCTTGACAAGTGTGGATGACGGCGTGAAAAGCGTGAGACCGCAATACAAAAGAAAGAGAATTCGCCATCGACAAGGAGACTCAACGCACAATGCTGGCTCTCGTCAGCTTTAATTTGTTTGGTGTTTAATTTCACTTGTCCAGCAATCCTACTTGACTTCCGTTGGAATGGTGGTTTTTGGGCACAACTACTCGCCGCATACGCATACGTATACGCATTGGAGTTGGCTCGAAGGAACAGAAGGCGCGTATTGAAGCGAGCAGCAAGTGTAAATGGCCCACAACGTGCTGTGCAAACAAATCGTGCATTCATGTGGCACCACGTACACTATCAGCACCACGCGACGACGACGGGCGAAACGGCGCGAGAAAGCAGCTGTTTGTGTAAAGCCGCGAAACGCATCGCGCGCGGCACTGCTCCGTCGACGGCGGAACCGCGATCGGTTTAGTGCCGACTGTAACGTCGAGCTAGGAGCTTGTGCCGGCGCGAGAGTATAGCGACAAACGCGAAGAAGCGGAAGGAACCCAAGTTCAACACAAAGCAGCCCGCGCGGACAGTTAACGTTGGTTCTTTTGCCGCTCAAGGTAGTGTAGCGAGTGCGTTTGTGGGTTTGAACAAACACGAAAAAAAAAAATTGGATTGGATTGAAATTGGTTCTCCAGTCTTTTCCCCGCGTCGGGAAATGGAATTTGGCTGGTGTCCTTGAATCACGCTCAGGAGCTCTCGACGGGGATCGCACAGGATCGCAACGTAAAACCGGTTGGCTGGTTGGCGCATACAAATATCCTGTATCGATTAAATCGTCCCGCGTGAAAGGAGTTGGTGTATTACTGCTGACCTTTTTCACGAAGCAACAGTACTGCCACCTCTTGTCATTAATTCGATTAGTATTTCCCTGTGAAGTGTGCCCGAGACGAACCCGGGGAGCCTCAAATGCACCGACTTATCGCCACCGATATCCAGTGAAAGGGCTGTTTAACCTTCTTCCCTGAGCTCAGACTGGCCACCGTGTGTAATCCGATGTACGTCAATGCCTTCCATCCGATGCCTGCGAGCGATTTGGAGCTAGCCATAAATTACTAATGCGAAAACGATGCGCCCCTCGCGCTTTGATCGTTGTTATCGCCCCAAACGATGCGCTTGATATTTGGTTCCCTGCCGGTGGTGTATGGTGTGTGTTTCGATATTTTTGGTTTTATCTATAATCTCGCCTTTTGGGAAGAATGAACGAGGGGAGTAAAATGTCACTTCAGCTGTGCGTCATCGTTGGACATTGACCGGCGCAGCACGTAATATGTTGTGCCCTCCGGAAAGCGCGAAACGGTTTGAAACGACTGTGGTCTTCAATTGCATGCCCCATTATGAGGTTCCTTATTTAGGCACTTTGATTCTCTACCATTTCCTTCCCACAGCCTACACTGTTGCTGCTGCTGCTGGTTTACAAAGTGGTTACAGATTTGAAGCTGGGTGAACCCTCCGAAATGCGCCTGTGCGCAGCGGTGGGATCGATTGCACGATCGCGACCATTCACATTCCTTGGCGAATGAAATCCTTAGGTGAAAGTGTTGCTCTCGAAGCCGGTGTTGTTTGTCGCATTTGCCCTAATGCACATTATAAATACATCAACAACTCTCGGCCGCGATCGGTTCGGTGCAGTTGCGTAATGACGACGATAAATCACAAGCAAATAGTTCTACAAACAGGAAACTGATGGGCGTTGAAAGGCGAAACTCATCCAATCGTACGCAAGACTGCTCCAGATAAGCGGGAAGGGAAGGTGAGCAATTATACGGTGGTAACCTTCAGAGTGGGCTGCATAAGTCGAGCGAGAACTTAACGCTCGCGTCACTCAACTCAAACTAGTTGTTTTCGCCGCATGCCTGATAATCAGTTCGTTCGAACAAAGCCATAAATTGAGCATGATCTGGTCCACCCAATATTCGATCTGGTCGAGCGTGGTGGCATCGGTTTGTAAGCAAATAGAAATCCTAACGTCACGAACGGAGCATTCAAACATCAACACGCGCGTTGCGATCGTCGGTCATCGCGGCTTCGTGGGCCAACGCGATTTGTGGTCAAAGTCCAGTTGAAAGCGATCGATAGAGCGATCGCGGGATTTTTGACGCGCGTGTACGCCTAACCACACACACACACACGCCGTAGTGACCGAGTTCCGGGCGACCATCGAACGGAGCGGTGGGGAACAATAGAACCGGCGCTATGCGCACGCCATTTCTTACCGTTTTTAATTGGTATGTTTTGTGCGCCGTTTGCGCCATGGCATCAAAACAAACAATTTTTTTTAGAAAATTCGCTTTACTTTCAAGATCTAAACTACATTACTTATTCTAAATCATCCCTTGAACAGACAATTGAAGGGTTGGGCAATCTTTGTCCGCATCATCAATCAAGATGTATCTGGAGACGTTGACAGAACATAAATTATCGCTTGTAAACAACTGTGTTTTGTGTCGCGGCAGCAACACTCAACAGTCGGAAGACACGTCGTTTGACGCCAGGCCACGTTTGCTAATTGCCGTCTACTTTCCACCCGGCAGTTAATTAGCGCCGTGTGTGTGTGTGTGTGTACACCCCACGAACGACTTACATTCAATTGCAGCGAAACCCGCGGCAGTTGATATCACCGTTGGCGCTGGTGCTCGTGCTGGTGGTGTTGATAGAATCATCCCCCAGTATGAAATACCGGTTCCAAGCCGGCGACCCTCCAGGAAGTCATCAGCTCACCACCGAGGCACAATGATTCGCCCAGTCATCGCGGGCACCACGGGCCACCATGGTGTTGTCTTTATCTGTCCGAATTGGGCTTTTTTTATTACACCTTGACGGTTCCCTTACCTGTTATCGCCCTGCGGCGGGGTCCAAAGTCCCCCCATCGAGTGAATTGGGGGTGTAAACAGTATATTCGCAGCAGTTCGCTTGCTCCCGGTCGACGGAACGGGAAGCGATGAACTGTCGCTTTCAATTGTCACTCGGCGTGATCGTTTCGCCGCGATAAGATGCCGTGTGCCAATGTGCCATTGATAACCTGGACACATGGGGACTGGGAGAACATTTCCTATCTACTATATTAGTCATCTCCCATCCAAGACTGTAGTCATTGATCGTGTTGTGTGTTCTGCCCTTGATTCTTCCAGATGGCCACCGGTAGAAGTACCCTGGCCGACAGCCTCCGGGAGGTGTACCAGTTCAGCGTGGTCGATTACTGTATGTTCGGCTTGATGCTGCTCCTTTCGGCGGCCTGTGGCATTTACTTTGGCTTCTTCAAAAGGTCCACCGGTTCCGACGACACCGGTACGCCGGAGAGCAGCAGCAGCAGCGACGATGAGAGCGGTCAACGGCGCCCGTCCGTGGCACCGGCCGGCAAGAAGGTGACCAGCACGTTCGGCTCGTCGACGATGGACGAGTACCTGCTCGGCTCGCGGAAGCTGAAGGCGTTCCCGGTGGCGATGAGTCTCGTCGCGGGCTACATTTCTGGCGTCACCATCCTGGGCACACCGGCCGAGATTTACAACTTTGGCACGCAGTACTGGCTAATCGTGGTGCCGATCCTGCTGATGGGGTACGCCGTCTGCACCGTCTATCTGCCGGTGTTCTGTTCGTTGAAACTAAACTCGTCGTACGAGTACCTAGAGCTGCGGTTCAGTACGCACGTTCGCTCGATCGCCTCCGTAATGTTCGTGCTGGATGAGGTACGGCATAAGCAAAAAACAAACACAAACTCGGAAAGGTAGAGTAAACCGACATGATCTCACGATATTTTGATTCTCTATTCGATTCCATTTTAACAGTTGCTTTTCCTTCCAATGATCATCTACGTGCCAGCGTTGGCCTTCAACCAGGGTAAGCGACGATGCAGTTGCAAGGCGGAACCGCGAATGTACGGCAACTACAATTAAATTCATTTTTTTGTTTGTTCACACCCAACCAGTAACCGGATTTAACCTGTACGTGATCGGTGCGATCGTGTGCGTTGTTTGCATATTCTACACCCTGCTGGTAAGAGCCTATGATCCCGGGGTTCCCTCGGAAACATCTGACGAACGAAACCTTGGTGCAGTTTTGTTGTTGTTGTAACGATTCTCATTCATTATTTTACTTGCAGGGTGGAATTAAGGCGGTGGTGTTTACCGACGCCTGGCAGGTGGTGGTTATGTTCATCTCGGTCGTTGTCGTGGTGATCATCGGTACGGTCGCGATCGGCGGACCGGACGTCGTCTGGGATCGGTCGGTGGAAGGGGGACGTATAGATTTTTTCAAGTAAGGATTTCATTCACCGCCTCTCTTCCATGAACTGTGCCACACGGAGGTTATCGGTAGTTTACTTTTCTCTTTCACGGTTGCGATAAAGGACAACTTACTGGAGGCACTTCCCTTTATTTGCCCCGGGGTTTAAAGTTGAGGACATGATTGTACAGATTAAACGCTATTGGGGTCATACCAGGCGAAGGGGCGCTTATGTTTACGATAAGGAGGCAAATCACTACTGTTTACAACTGCGTGACTTTGAACAATATTTTTGATCTTTAGTATTGAACCAGATAAGGGAGGGCCGTAGTAAGATCTTGTTTGAAAAAAAAAAATGGTCAGGTTCTAGTTTTACATTCGTATAAACTTTTTATTTGTTGACGATGGCAACCATCATGGCATCATGGCATCATGTAAGGAGAACACGTTTTGTGATGTCGATTAATTTAATGGTGGTTGTGGTCGAGTGATTTAGTGCCACTTTTTTAAAGCTTCTAAGCGGGCAAGGTCCTCAGACTGGTTTTATTGATTTGGTTTTTTATGACTGCCTGCGTCGCTGGGATTAATTTATGAAGGGTTTCGAGCGATAGCAGTTGTTGGTAGTGATTTGATGTCTATTACCCTACAAGTGATTGATTGATTACTTAAAAACGGCATGGAAAAATTTAATATCCAACGAATTCTAACTATCGTTTCAACGTTGTTCCTGTTTAACAATCGCCTTTTATAGCTTAAATCCATCAATGTACGAGCGACAGACATTTTGGGCTGTCCTGATTGGCGGATTTTTCTACTGGACCTCGTTCAACTCCGTCAACCAAACGATGGTGCAACGGTACATGTCCCTACCGAATCTGAAGAAAGCGAAGCTGTAAGTTTTCCTCGAACCATTTTATTCATCAGCATCAACTACTATCAACCATTTTTAACTGAGAATTGCCTTCTTTTCTCACTCCCAAAGGTCCATCGCAATGTTCACAGTTGGCATGGGAGTGTTTGTTTCGGTGTGCTGCTATGCCGGGCTGCTGCTGTACGCTAAGTACTACGAGTGCGATCCGGCCTCGGTGGGGCTGGTCACGACGGATGACCAGCTGTTCCCGCACTACGTGATGGAGTCGGTTGGGAAGCTGAAGGGTATCCCTGGGCTGTTCATTGCCGGTGTGTTCGGGGCCGCTCTGAGCTCCCTGTCGGTTGTGCTGAACTCCACCTCGGCCGTCCTGCTCGAAGACATCCTGAAGGGCATGTTCCGCGTGAATCCGACCCCCTTTGTGGCGAACATCTTTGTCCGAGGGAGCGTGGTTGTGCTGGGGGTCGCTGCTATGGGCTGCCTGTTTATCATCGAGAAACTGGGCGGTATCCTGAGCGTTGCCTCTTCGCTGTCCGCCATTGCCGCCGGTACGACCTGCGGGATCTTCACGCTGGGAATGCTGATCCCGTGGAGCAACACGCAAGGGGCCCTGTTTGGCGGCGTTTCTGGGGCGCTCCTATCCGGGTGGGTTTCCCTAGGCAGTCAGTTTGCCGGAGCGTCCGGTGAGCTCGTCCCGCACAAGCTGCCCGTCTCGGTCGACGGCTGCATCGAGGATCTGCTCACGAACGTCACGATCGTGCACCCGGTGTATCCGGATGAGTCCGGTGTGTTTCCTCTCTACCGACTGTCGTACCACTGGATCACCCCGATCGGTGTACTGACGGTGCTCATCGTCGGAACGATTGTATCATTCATAACGGGACCGCGCGATCTACGGAACATCGATCCGGAGTTGATTTCCCCCGTCATCCATCGGTTTCTGCCGCAGGAATCGTTCGGTAACTACGGAACGGCTAGCAAGAACTTGGCAGCAGGCGTGGTGATCTTTTCCGAGGAAATGCAACCACAGAACAGTGTACCCACAGCCAATGGTGTAGGTTTACCGTATGGCACGACAGCGGAACGAAATGAAGAAGTAAGATGAAGCATTCACAAGCTACGCGGGGATATAGTTTAGCCTAACAATAACTGTACCTGTTTCCATTCTCGCAGGGAACGAAATCTCGATGATGAAGCACATACTTCTTCGGGCCAGGACTTGCCAAAGTTCGTACAATCGGCACGTCGGATATCCTCAACGGAACGTTTCCTTCCGCCGGGGATGTTGATCCGGAAATGTTACAGAAGCTTCTTCCCGGACGATACTTCCACACACGATGAATCTGAGCTATATCTTCGATGACTGCTGCACCGAAGGGAAGAACAGAATGTTGCGCAAACAAGGCAGAACGAACGGATGGGACGAACGTAATGTGTCCATTTTTAAGGAGCAGTGTGTTTTCTTCTTCTACCAAGACTGTGTACAAATTAGATCAGTTGTTTACTTATGCGGAAGCAAGAGGGTCTGTGTGTGAGTGTGTTAGATATCACTAGAAAAGTAAGACACGATTATACACGGTTTAGATATTGTTTTCGGTGCAATCCGGTGCCAGTGGTTCGAGTTTTTTGGATTTCTACTGCGATGAATTTGTATACTTAATCTATACAACAATCAGATCCCCCCGCCCCCTCCCGCTTTCCCCGTACAACGTTACACAATCTGTGATAGACTATGGTGCAAAACGGGACACCAAAGCGTACGACCAGTTTTTTCGTATCAAGATTATCTTTTGTTTCGTGTTGCGGATTGGTTAAAGTTGTTGTTACGCGTTTCGCGAAAGACGATCAAGTGTTAACGATGGGGTTGGCACTGTCCTTACCGGAATATTAGTTATAGGATTGTGCGTAGGAAGTGTTTGCTATAGGTTTTTTTAACTTTCGTGTATGAAATATCAATAAAGGCGAAATCGATTTACTATTAATTTTATTTATTTATTTATTAGATATTAGATTTTTTGTCTGTTGGGCTTCACAATCATCATCAATCGGCGTCATTCTAGAAAATCGTTTACTTATCATTTCAATAGACGCTCGTGTCGTATTGTTACCTTAGTAAAATGTTATTTCACGAGTTTCAAATGTTGGTCGTATCATACCTTCCCAGTATCCATTACGAAGACGTATAAAATAAAATGCTTAGTATAGGAACATAATTCATGGTAGATGCCAACACGCAGCTGCATCAACACTGGAAGCTATGAGGACGCCGGCATACCGACGACTAGTTTCCGGATGAAGCCAATCGCTTACACACGCCGGTATTGTGTTTCGAAAATGTTTAAAAACTCTGAAACTTCGACTAGAGAACTTCGATGGAGAGAGCTAGCTATTTACCGCAGGGCCTGGCGCTTTTGTTCCCAGGCTGACTGGGTGCCATTTTGCGCACACACCGAAATTCCCCGCGTTGGTGGCAGGATAGCAGAACTATCCGGTGAAAAACTACACTGCCGGGTGGAAAATATTTGAAGCATAATAAAATAAAACTTTTCTGCCTCCGTTGCTACTACTGCTAGGACTCTGGAGCGGCAGCGTGTCGCATGGCTTCCGGTGCTGGAGGTGATGGCGTTTATGTCTTGGCGAGGGAACAGGGCTACCTGCTCGCTTGCCTGCCATTTTCCAGCATCAACGATAATTCAACTTTTGTTCTGAGTTTGCCGCACTACATAATGCACAAAATGCTTTGATAGTGGCCGGTTGTTGTGTGGCTGATTTGTCACGTAAAGAAGCCGGTTACTGTAACGATAAAAGTCATTTGTTTGTAGATGGTTTTCTGAATTAGTAGCTTTTCTTTTTTAGGAACATTGCTTCTAGCTTCTCTGATACATTGTTTTTGGTTAGCTCGTATAATTTTTGTAATAATTATTTTATATAACAAACAAACTGACCGACTATCAATGATTCTTTTCCTTCGTCTTGTGGAGCTGTTTCATTATCATATTTCATCGTTTTTAACCCTCGTGGTCTGTATCATACGTTGTGTTAGTATATAGTACATTGTAATATATTTTCGGGGGAAACGGAAACATACGAAGCACTTATGCTGAAGAGTTTATTTCCAGCGGCCGGTTTTGATATTTCGACCAATCCTAGGAATTTGCAAAAAAAGGTGAAATCACATATCTCTTACCTCCTCTCTAAAAGAGAAATCCGTTGGGCAGAAATTACGCATCCAGTAACGCGATCCAATGAAATATCTTTTCGGCGTGAAAGCGCTCCTGCACGCAGGACGGGTTAAGGCTGGGCATATCTTTACCTACCGAGCATTTTAAAATAAAGGAGAAACAAAATGTGTACAATTTATTTCAACATAATGATATGCAAATATGTGCTCAAAATCTCATTCATTTCACCTGCTCCCGAAACCGCGCGGCCGGTCAG
The DNA here is from genome assembly GCA_914969975.1 of Anopheles atroparvus. Taxonomy (NCBI): domain Eukaryota; kingdom Metazoa; phylum Arthropoda; class Insecta; order Diptera; family Culicidae; genus Anopheles; species Anopheles atroparvus. Next base: position 13,595,648 of record CAJZCY010000003.1, on the reverse strand, counting down.
CAGTGGATAAGTGGATTCGCGCGAAAGATTTTCCAACCGGAAAAATTGCACCCTCATGTGTGCTTTGGAGGTTCCGGAAAAACGGTGCACAAAAGAATGCTGCCACACCGGGTTGCCGGGACGGGATGTGAGTGATGTTTTATTTTAGACATAAAATAAAAGACGCCTCCGAACGTCGGGGGTTCTAGAGAGGGCAAAAAAAAAAAATACATGAAATAACGGCAGCCCAAGCGGGAGAAAAGGGTTAAATATTTAATTAAATGCTACACATGTGCGTCGTGCACGGGAGCCGAAGGGAGTTTCGCCGATTTATCTTTGACCTTTCCTGTTTGACCGAAAGGCGGAAGCTTGCAAGTTTGTCTGTGTCTTCCGTTGGTCGGCATTTTTTGCCCGCCCATCGGTAACCCTAAAATTAACTTTCCCTCAATAGCTGTTTTTTTTCCTTCCGATTCACAAAAAGGTTCAAAGGACTACACATCCTTCCGAACGGTCAGTTTTGAAGAGTGTACCCTTAGCGTGCCCTTTCACATGTCCGATTCAAAGGCCACGGGTTGGGAATTAAATAAATTTTAAACGCGAAATTATTTAAACACACCATTAACCGTTCCGCGTTTGTGTGATAATGAGAACGAAAGGAGTACGAGACCATTGCCGAAAGGGGGAGTCTGCCCTCTCGGGGTTGGGGTCTTACATTAATTAAAACAATCTCACAATTCTGGATGTGGAGCTACAATTATATCCCTTACATAAATAATTTATTGTTGTAGATTTGTGTGTTTGATTAAATTGTGTTAACTCTTGATACCGTTTGAAAAGAAGCAAAATGTCAAAATGTATTTCCCATAAATGTTACCACAACGCAAACAAATGTTTTTCCAGTTTAAATCAGGTAAATATGTTCACCTATTTTCATAAAGTAATTTTCTTTTTCAATCATATTGTTGATGCGAGGATGATGAAAATTGAATGCTCAATTTTTCTTCAATCGCAAGTTAATTGGCTTTACTGCTGCCATGTAATCGGCTAGCTTGGGTTTTCACTATCATTCTGAAGAGCTTTTAGATTGCAAAGAATACCTAACAATCAGCACAGCACTTTCAATTCCGTAAGAAAGGCGCCCCCATAGCAACTTCGAAAACCACCTGTTTGGGAACTATGTCTTGTGCAAATCCCTATTTCACCGAATCTGCTATTTATTGTAAAGAGATTTGAAAGGGCGCACTCCTACTAAACAGTGCACGTGAGCGGAACGCGCCGCTCCAAAACGATGAAAAGCCACAATCACGGAATGACGAACTATTTGAAAGAATTTATTCTCTGCACAATTTGCACTCGTGCGCTAGTTTGAATGCGGCGCAAAGCGGGACTTTGTATCGTCAAGTATTCGAGGAAAGCTGTTCCATTCAGCGCGGCACTATAGTTGTTCGAGCGGGGGGCATGCTTTTGATTAAATTATCCCGCTTTGGGTCGGGCGAAAACGGTTGTAATCGGACTACCGTGCAAATAAAAAGCCCAAGGAAAAACGACAGTCCCTGCCAGCCGTAACCTTCATACGTGGAGAATGTTGAAGCGGGCACATGGATGGTATGGTTCCTAATTATGGCTCGAATTCAGATGTATTCGAAGGATTTCAATTCCTCAGCTTACGCTACCCAACAAAGACCACCCAAAAGTCTGAAGTTTGAATTGACACGTTTTGGAAAAGCTGAAGCTATGAAGTTAAAATGTGTCTGGTTTTTTTTACAATTAATTTAATAATATTTTCTTTTCATAAATTTTTTTGCTGATGAACATTTATAGTGAAGAATTATCACAATAAAATTGAGTTATTTCGATTCACATCTCACAATTTAATATGAGATCATTTTTTCCTACATAAAAAAAAGCTGATATTAAAACAAATTATACGCATTCGCACATTTATTCATTTATTTCAACCTGCCCAGCATCTTATCAATCCACATGGTCTACGCCATGGCCGAATGTAGAGCACCTACCTTGCTGCTCCTGCTGATGGTGGTGGTGGTGGTTTTTCTGTTTTCAGCGTTGCGCGTGCGAGGATAAATAATTTAAAACTAGAAAAATCCAAATCACGAACATCAAAACCACCTTTCTTCCGGCATTTCACCACGAATGCCCTGCCAAAGCACTCCAGCAACATACTGTTCTTCCTGTGCCTTTCAGCACTGGCGCGTTGTTTATTCAGGAGCAGCATTTGATCCTCATTAAGACTATCTGTCTCGCACGGAAATAATCCCTTTCACGAAATCACCCACCAAAAAGCCTCATCCTTGGTAGTGCTAGTGTGGGCTGAGACGAAGGGCGTGTGTAAATAAGTTTTGGATCCTCTCGGAAAAACTGGCATAGGAACGGAAACGCGCGATTTTGTTCCACCACGTCACGTGCATGGAAGCATAAGTATCATCCTTTATCCTGGCCACGGGATGGAACCCCATCGCACCTCCCACCTCCCACCTCCTCCCTTTGCCTGTGGTTCTTTCACAACTCGTCCGCTTCCCCATCCCTTACCCAAACACGAAAAAACACATCATTAATGTTTATTTAGTTTCGGGAAAAATTACTCTATCAAATTTTCACCTGATGCTGCTAAACGTTGGTGCTGCTGCTCGCATTTCCCGGGCATAAGGGTAATGTATCCTGCGGTGAGTTAGTTTTCCCCGTCGAAAGGCTTCATGCTAGAGATTTTCTTACCCTCGACAAAGTCCCGCTGAATGATGAAGCGACGGAGCGGATGCCCTGAAGTGGATCCTTTTTTCCTTCCTTACTCCTGGAGCAGGTTTTCCGTAAAACGTGAAATAAATGTGCACCATGGGTTGGTTGCGTTGACTTGTCTAGCTGGCACGAGTTGCGGAGGAAACTATCGTATCATAGGTTTCCGTTTTTTCGGTTCCGAAACCCTTGGAGTGAGCACCTGCGTCTGTGTAAATCCACTTAGTAAGTCCCAAATGCAGCGCATACTATTTCATGCGGGGGCCGGAACTATTGCCCGTGACGGGAAGTTCCGCACATCGACATGCACGCGCTACGCTTCACTTTCCTTCAAATACAAACCTCGGTCGGTGGAAAAATCACAAGTGCTCCGTTGCAAATGCAGAACGTTTCCACTTGACTTCGTTTGCCATCGTCTTGTGCCGACGAAGTCGACGATTGGGGACGATTTGAATTTGAAGCGGATTTTCTTTCATGTGAAATGTGGGTTTTAATTTTCCCAAACCTTCAAACCGTAGTGTTTCGTTTTTTCGCTTCTTTCGTTAGAAAATTGTTCAAATATTGAAATCAATTGACGACGAAACAGCGATCACTTGAAATGATTCGGTTAGTGGTTTTTCGTGCTTTAACGAATGTGAGAAAAGACATGGTTTCATCAGTAGGACGTAGCACCTTTTTGTCAAGCGTCAAGCGTCACAGACGATGTAATTTGTTGGAAAAATTCTTTCTATCGCTTCACAGGGCTCACCTTTAGGTAGATCGGAAAAGCACTTCCTGAGGTCCTTTGATGTGCAGTTGACATTTTCGGACCTTTTCAAACTTCCGGACCCGGCTCGGCTGAGCAGACCTGCATCAAAGCGTTCCGACCGTAAAGCGTTTCGGTCAGTAAAATTAGCGCCGTCTGCAGTGCGTCAAATTTCCCGCAGGACACGGGGAAGGTGGCAACTGCAAGCGTATGTTGCTGGTGAGATTTTAATGTGGGTGATGAGCAAATAGTTTCTGTGGACACGGGCCCCCCCGTGATTGCGATTATTTTACTAATGTTGCACCTGCAACGTGCTGTTCCAAAAAAGCTTGGTCATCCGGTGTCCGGCAGGGAATTTTACTGAGGAAAAATGCTGAGTGAATATATATATTTGGACATGGTCGTCAAGCATTCCCAGTCGGGGATGAATGCAGCGAGCTTTTCTGTTGAATGGCTTCTCGAAAACGTACTATAGCAAATATTTAACAGCTTATGCGAACGTAGGTTCGAGTATTGGGCACACGATAAGGGTAAATTATATTTGGGAAGTCACAAAATGTGCTCTTATTGAGGATTCTGAAGCCAAAGTACTTTGGGCCGTTGGGAAAATAACTCCAGTATTATGAAATGTTAACGCGTGATCCTTTTGCGGATGTTTTGGAGTTCGGAGAAAGAAAGTGGCTGCTGAAATGTTATGCAAACAATTTTGAAACCCCGTTTTTTTCTGCAGAATATGTTTCAGCACTATAAAATGGAAAAAATTTGCGACGGAATAAATTACTGATCGTGTGAAATGAAGAAAAACGACAACAGTTGCGTTTCGTCTATCGAATTCTGTACGTTTTTCGACTCAACTTTCAGTAGCGTTCTCACACGCCAGCGCAAAGACATTTTTTAAATACCATGATCCCTTTGCGTTTGGCCACAATGCCGCCCTTGGGTTGTTTCTGTTCAAATGTGGTTAATGTGGAAATGTGGCTGGTGGAAATGTATGCCGTCCATGGTATGCGGCGCTTCCGTAAAACCGATCACATAAATAACACGCGGAAAAAGCCAAGCGGATTTTTCCACCACGTTTTTTTAACTGGTGGCAAGGGTAAACACCGGACCGGAATGTGCACGAGAAAAGCGTCCGATTTTATTCTTTTCCCCAAACGCACCCGAGGTTTCTTCCCGGTGCGGTGCTGGATTTCATTTCATTTTTTATTTTTCATTTGAACGGGCGAGAAAATGTTCACTAAATAATTCCCATTATGTTATTTACTGGTTCGGTGCTGCTGCAGCGAGGGGTGTTTATTGTTTCGAATAAAAAAGCTCCCGTTTCTAGCTGGATATCTTTTCGCATCGTACGGCTCCTTTGAATAACTCTCAATTTCGAAACAGTCCGAAGAGAACGGTTTCGATGGTTAAACATTCCAGTTTTGTTTGTTTTTTTTTGTATGTTTAAAACCAACTCCAAATATTAGTGTTAGGGATTTTTTTTTGGAAAACCACATGTTTTCGCATTTTAAATTCACCAAAACGAATGTGGCATTTGCATATGTTCATTTTGTTACGTAGTTGTTGGAGAGGAATTTTTTATTTACAGACGGTTTATTAGTTTCAAATAGACCAGCGAATGGAATTTAGCAATTCATTTAGAAAAGTGTTTGTAGGATTTAAAATAAAGTTTTTATAGGTTATCTTGAGAAGATCTGTTTGCAATTTAAAAGCAGCATATTGTACACCTGGACCTGCCTACAAGTACTTTCGAATTTTCACATTGATTTTTTACCTTGTTAATTTCACAATGAAATGTTATATTATAAAGACCGACACAATTTCAAAACACCACCCAAATGAATCTTCCTTTGATCTACCCCAATGTGACTCTATCTCAGAGTTCTTGGGTTTGTAACATAAACGTTCCTGCGATATTTTTTTTGCGATACTTATATTTTTTCATCTCCCATCTCCTCACTTCAACCATTCGTACAACGTTCGTTGATTGGTGCAATAATAAATCCCAATTGATACCGTTCGATTCCACTGCAGCTCCGTTTCCGGTTGATGATGGAGAAAATAAATTCGATACGTATTGAAAAGACATTGATGCGCCTGCCCCTTCTGCCACCGGTCGGCCGGATGTCCGGTAGCAGGACATGCTATTTGCCCTTCAAACGGCCGGCCGGACAAAAGCCCACGGTACGTTATCGCATTAGGTTTCGCCGATTGATGTTTGCTTCGCGTGGCTTGCCGCGCGTGGAAACCGTTTGCCCCCCGGGGGCGTTTGCCGGTTTATTTCTAAAATGTGTCGATATTAAATATCAATCGAACAGTCGCCCGCCATCGAGCAAAGCCATCGTAATCATCTTATGTCGGCAGGAGCCATTGGTTTTGAGCTGGAAACTGACGGCCTGTGTTTGATGATGTTATTGTGAATTTAATGCGGTTTGGAAAAGCAGCAACAGTGGTACAAAAAAAAAAGGCTAGCACGAGAAAACGCGAAACGATGTTATCTGAAGGACACGGGGGAAAACAGTATAGTCGGGAAAGTACTGAAACGAATGACATTTAATTGACCGGTAATGAGTGATGTCTAAAGTGATGCCACTCGTCGGACGGTCCCTTGCCGCTCGCATAAACGCCACAACAAACAAGCGGTAAATCGTTGGAAAAAAAACAGCCTGGCCACACGCACTGCTGCACATGCTGCGCGACAGTCCATCCGGTAGATTGGTAGGGCCGAGCGTGCGAGTAAATTTCGGTCCATAAGCCACTGATAATCTTCCGTTTTAATCCGGTCGGAAAACCCTCGGTCCGACGGCGCGTTGCTCATATTCAAATGAGAGCGAGCTAAATGTGCATAAGTACTTTCAGGGCGAGACGGTCGGGCCTATTATCCTGCCGGTTCGTGAGGTTCTTCCGTGCGGAAAGCCCATTGGCCGGGTGACCGGGAAAATTCACGCGTGACCGCGGGTTCCGCAGTGTGCGGAATATATTTTGCCGACTTAACGCCAGAAGTATCGCGCCAATGAAGTCCTATCATTGTTGTCGGGTCGCGGCAAGGGACCGTTGGCGGCCCTGATGGAAAGCAGGTGAGAGGTGCGGCAAGGATTTGCTGGTAAAATATTTAAGCTCTCGACAGAAAGCCGCGGAAATGGTCACACCACATTCGGTAACTAAACAATGCACGCGCGCGGTGTGGAATAATAAGCCGGGCGTCCGGTGTCCGGACAGCTTTTACGTTTTTAATTATCGTCCTCCAACCGGACCGGCTGTTCGGTGTGGCGAATTTTCGGAAAGTCGGAAAGAAAAAACCGGTACAGCGTTTCTATTGACGCTTCCGTCCGCGTCGCTCACGCCGCGCTTGTCGTTGTGGTTTTCCGTGCGATTTATTCCGCCCGGCGGCGTAAGACGGAAATTGTGCCACATGTCCCACGCGCCCGTCGGAAGTGACACTCTGGCCAAACCGGTACGACATGGCGTCATGGCCGTTTTGGCCGGTTGCGGCCTGCGATGCGCCAAGCAGTGTGTCAATTTTGGTGCTGTCTCCCGGGTTGATGGGTTCATAAGATATGCATGAGGTTCAAATCAATGTTTTGCTTTTTCTTTTTGCTTCCAGTGGTCACCATTTTCCACTTGGAGGTAAAATAGAAGTTACAATAAGCGGAGTGGGCAATGTTGCCAATTCGGGAGTGCATTTAGCTTTAATTAGACCTGCCAACTTTATCTGCCAAGCGTATTTTTAGCGGTTGCTTGAATTTTTAGAAACAATTCCAACTATAAATTTAAGGTTAAAATGGTCTTTTATCCACAAACATAACTACGAATAAAATGGCTACGATCTAGTTTATCATAGCTCTTAAACGAATCTCATAGCAGCATTGGACTAGCGGTATAGGATTTGAAATGACACGAAAATTGCATTTCGGAATGCAATATGCTCAATATGTCAAATTAACAAAAAAAAGCTCTACAAAACAATTCCAATGCAAACCTTTAGCCGCTACACGGAACATGATTTGAAGCACGTTTTGTAGGCAAATCAGGTGTTAGCCGCCCACCGTCCTGGGTGGAGTTTGCGTCCAGCAGAAACTAGTGACGTGTGCTGCCGATTGAATAAATCATATTAATGGATTTTCGGGTTATGGATGCATGTATGCATTCCGCGAACACACGATCAAACACACAGATCACATACAAACGGGACCGCATCGGGCGGTTGCAATGCAAGTCCACCGGCCATTTCCACTGCCCTCCAGCAGTATTGGTAGCCCCCCGATTTCGACCTCAGGTTGCCATGAAATAGTAAGTAAAATTTGTGCGACGCGCATCGGAAAATCGCGAAAGGATTGAAGTGATTGGCTTGGTTTCGAATCGTGGCAGGATAACGGCTGGCAGGTCGCGCCTCAAACTGTGTCGTCCGGACTAATTCGGGCGTAGAGGAGCCCGATTGCGTTCGCGTGTCCTTGCGGTCCGTCTACCGAGGCTGCAAAAAATATGACAGTGGCAGATTGTAGACTAAAATAAAACGAATCCGTCTGGTGGTGATAGTGATAAAAGTGCAGTTTGAATAAAATATCAATCTTCGTCGGCTGCATTCGTCAGAAAAGAAACCAGCGACAGGATTCTGAGCCGATATCTATTTTTCTTTAAAAATATGTTTCAAAAACTACACAAATTCAACAACAATGCAACAATTGTTTCTCCTACATGTGGTATTCTTCTATACATTTAGCATTTTATGTGGGGTTCAAATCGTGGTTTGTATGTTTACTCTAGAGGTTTCATATTAATCCCGTTTGGTGCAAAAACCTTTTGGAGTTGAAATAATAATTTTCATCATTTTTAACAACATAAATATCACCAAAATAGTCTAAAGCATCCCGACGAAGGAGTCCTATTTTTAGGGCTTCCTGTAGTGTTGCCGGTGCTGCTTGCGTCCGGTGCAGTTTTGTTTAAACTGTCTGCCAATTTTTTCCGCATCATTTCACATACATGCGTCGACGGTGACCGTTTGTGCAATCGGGTGCATCCGCGCGTTGGTCACATGCATCGCGGGCAAGAAGGGAAACGATCGCCTCGTGTTTCCCGCAGGTCAGCAACGGCCAATTTGCAATCGTTTCCAATTGCGCACCAGTTTTTGTTCGCGACGCTGCAACCGAACGTATGTTCCTAATCGTTCCTGGCACTAACGCACAAAAAAAAAAAAAAAAACATCACAAAATTACTGATGCAACTGCAACCGTTAACGGTAGCAGTCGTTCTCAGGAGGTATCCTTTCGAGTATCTTCCGGGTGTCCTTTTGGTGGAGAAGAAAGGGCATATGTGGGATTTTTTTAAAAGTAGTGTCCATAAAAAGTGGGGAGGACGGGGGGACTTTTTCGAACAGCACCATACTTTTATTTTCCACGAAACTGTCCTATCATTTTTCGACCAAGCTGGCCTATGGTTCTGTGCAACGCTGAGAGTGGATTCCCCGGCAGTCAGCACCCCCGCGGATGTCCGATCGGGGCGTGTATGTGTTTGCCTTAGCAAACCGATGTTAGTTAAGGGACAAAAATTCGGTTTTAAATATTTGAACAGCACTAGCGACTGGATAGACTAGAATAGGAATCAGAGCCTCTGCTCTGTGTACGTTCTAGGGGCTGTTGGATTATAGTGAAAACGACTCGAAACGATTATAGTCTAACGACTTTTAAAATTATAACACAAAAATAAATATGGTCTATACCAGGTCCTATTTAGTAATTTGGAAACATATTTTCAAACAAGTGGAAACGCACTGTAATAAACATTTCTTTTAACTGGGAAATAAAAACTACTGCCACTGCGTCAATTTTATTTGGATCATTTCCACTGCCAATCACTACAGCTTAGAACAGAATGCAACTGGCGGCGAATGTGGTGTTGCACGCAAGCGATACTTCGGAAAATGTGTCCTTCAGAAGGCATTAGTGTTTGGCGTTTTTGTTTTCATTTCGCCTTTTTTCCCAGCACAATGAAAACAAATCGTTTTCAGCAGGCCCACAGAAGAAAAACCCGAATGCAGCCGATGCTTGGTAGTTTTGGTTGCAAACAAGTCCCTAATATGCTGCGCCCTTGATGGTCCTATTGGAACATAACGCTAGAGGGATTAACGCTAGTCTCAGCTCAGTCTGTGCATTTGGAGTTGTAGAAAAGCATTATGTTCGATGAACGGGGAATAGGGTTTTAAGTGTAAATATTGAATGAAGCACGTAAAACACGTGCATATGATAATGGAAAAGTGGCTGGGATTTACTTGGAGATTTTAACACAAGATCAACTCGTGGGAACCAAAATGTTCAGCAGGGTAATGGAAAATTGGTGGCGCCTTTTTGAAGACACAGGATGAATACGTGCACATACGTCTTCGTTTTTCAACGACAGCTTGTTACGCGGTGGAGATGCATCTTCCTGCTGGAAATTTTTCTCATGGTGAACATGGACAATATTAAACCACCCCCTCCCCAACGTGCAGGTAATGCAATGCTGCAACCCCGACCTGGCATGTGACAAAAAGTGATGGAAAAACGCAGAAAATCCTCCAACAGGAAACCGGGGAGGTTTTTTGCCAGGGACTCGGCACGGACGGCACTCTCGTTTGGCCAGGGAGTTAATTTCATTTACACTTTATCGTGGCTCCAACGATTCCCCCTTCCCGTGGTCGGTCTGTTTTGTGCGAGGATAATCCTGGGCGCGCTGTTTTTCTCTGTCCTCATCCTTGCGTCCCTTTTTGTTCCACGTTGCGCTGGTCCGACGTTTCCCGACGGCGGGAAAACATGCGGGCATGGTCAGTTCATAATGGGCAGATGCAAAGCCGCTGGCAGCTAGGACGTGGACGTGGATGCGTTCCATTTCGAAAATATGAGCGGTTTCGGTGGCAAATACGTTTGCAGTCTTGCGGCGGTTCTGAACGTGGTCAGCCCGGACGACCGAACGCCGGAAGTGCTGCCATCTGTGGCAGCATGGAGCATAGCGAAAAAATGAAACAGAATTAAAACAAAAAAACCGACAAAAAAGATGCACACCAGGGCAACCACAAGGAGACAGCTCCTATAACCGAACCGGTCAGCGAGTTCACATCGTTGTGTGGTCAGTTTTTGGCATTTAAGGACTGAAAACTTTTCATCCTGCGCTCGGCTGCCGGTTCCGGGTGGAAATGGCGTGGTTGAATGTGTGTGATTGTTTTAAATGGTTGTAAACAGCGCACAGGATGACGGTCGGTCTGCAAGGCGACCACGATGCTAAGCGCATTAACTCGCTGCTGGCGTAGTTGAGTTTTCCGAAGGGAAAGGCCTTAAACAAAACCGGGAAGCTTCGGCGAATGCAACCCGGTACGGCGCGGAATTGAATGCACTGTGTGAGGGTAAACCGGTGTGCAAAATTAAGGGAATTTCACTGAAAACTGCGACGTGAGGAAGCTGCTTTTATTCATGGTGCTATTTTGCACAGTTTTTGGTAAGCTCCTATGCATTGTAATGAAGGGTTCTCAAGTGTAATTGATGATAAAAAGGCGTTTCAACACTGAACATTGAATTGTCTTCTGACTTCGGGTAACCAATAATAGATCAGTAATAAAATTCATAATAAAAAAAATGATTTTTTACAGACAAATGAAGGGAATATATTAAGCAATCCGATTACTAACATTCTCTTTCTAAAATTAAAAAAAAATACACACACACACAGCACAACAGCAGATGATTGCATCGTTAATGCAACACCCAATTTTGCTACTAACGCTGTTTCCTCCCTGTTTTTTTTTAACGGAACTTCCTTGACGTGTTAAGTCAACATTGGCACTTTCAGGCTCCCCGCCTGACTCAGCTTAAACCGATGCTTTGCGGTCCAGCGAAATGCACATTCTTCTGTCTGGTGTAATTCAAGAAGCAATTTTAACCCGCAATTTTATTTTATCATGTTGATCAAATTGAATTAAATTTTTCCTGGCGTGGGGACGGAGATGTTTTCACCATCGGTGACCCCGTAGAGAGTTAAGGATGTTCGAGGGAGCTCACTCTTTTTTTTTCTCAACGAATGCATCCACAGCTTCGTTGCTAGGATGCAGTAACTATGTGTGTTCCTTGTTTATTTTCGTTGCCTCGACATGTCATAAAATGCACAGCAGTCACATCCTAATCATATGTCGATTGCTACGTGGGGAGTAGATTTCACTTGCACTTTATTTAGCTCCTCTTTGGTAGGAAACTCTTGCCGGGAGGGAGAGAGGGTTTATTTCCTTCACCAAGGAATGTATCATGTACGTTTCCATCAATGATGCAACGGGAAGGTCTCGCCGAAGCATGGCAAATTTCACTTGAACGCTACAAATTTCCCATCTGCACCCTAACACACTCTGGTGGGAAACTCCTTGCAGCGAAGTTGGGAGAAATAAAAACAAACCTAACATACAGCATCCTGCTTCGGGCTCGCGCGGTTTGACGAACGGTCTCGGGGTCGGTACCCCGGAGAAAAGTTGCAAGAATACAAGGTTGTCTACGAAGGACTGTCCATCTCGGGCCGTCTTGCGTTTGGTTCGGTTGGCATAAATTATGCACCGGCAACAGGATGTCAGAAAACATGTCATAGCGTGTAACGTGACTTATGCCGGCAGGGTGTCTTCGAAACGCGTGGCTGGAGGTGTGGTTGACGTGTTCGAAGTCGTTAAAAAAACTGGAAATGGAAACAAAAAAAGGAATTCTAACAACATTTTATGATTTTCCTACGACGGACAGGGTGGCAAGCATTCTTTCTTTGAGGGAATTGGTGGAATAAGAATAAAACGGAAACACACGCGATATCTGGAAAAATGCACGAAGCTTCCTGAGGCGCACCCTATCGACGAAAGACTCCAACATGGTCACAAACCACGAAACCACACATTTTGGAGTCTTTTCCTTCTCTCTCTCTCTCTCCCTGTAGATCCTGCCGGAAGCTGAGCCGGTAACTCGTATCTCTGCACCCCATTTCGCTTGCGGAGATGAAGACGTATTAGCACGGAAAAAATGAAACGAAATAAAATAAAGCGAAACCGTTTGAGATCATTTATTATTCACATGGACATTATCATGGTTGCTTGTGGCTTTGTATCTATCTTGCTTTATGTTGTAGTCTCTGGTGGGTAAGTTCGTGGCTGTAAGGGTGGACGGCTCTTTAACATGTGTCCATCGGTCTTGGAAACACACCAACCCTTTGCCCGAGGCACACACCACAAATACGTCACACTCCTGGCTTGGAGGAAAATAAAATGTTAAATGGTAAATTTAAAATAAAAATAAAAAATCCTCCATACACCTTCTCCTATTTCCCAAAGTCGTGCTTTATGACGGGTTTGTGATGGTTTTGACAGCGTGAGCGGGTGTCAGTTCGGTATCTGTAATTCGTCTTTCCGCTAGGGAATTCTTCGGCCCATCGAGGTGAATGACGATTGGGTTTTTTTTTATTTCTTTTTTTACTCATTTTCGCGCACTTCTCAAGAAAATCTCGTAACAGAACGGTGGTAAGGTTGAAGATCCTTTTTTATTTTACTGTCACAATTTACGTCCAGCGAATTTGCATAATCTGATAGGTTACATGCAGGCATATGTCGGGTGGCTTGTACTTTTGTATTCCCGAAAGGCCAGAATAAAATGTTCCAACATTTGGCGCGTTTGTGTTCGGAACGAGGACAGTCTGGTGTGTATTGTGCAGTATTTATGTGACCTGTTTGATACTGCTAGTAGTTTATTAATTTATTAAATATGAAATAAAACATAACACAGCAATTTAGATTTCATTAAAGTTTCCCAAAAAAGTATGAATAAGTGTTTAGCATTCAGAACATAATGTAGTATTGTCGATATTTTATTGGCTTACATCTGCTGTTTTATTAGTAGAAGACCATTCACCTAGTTTTTATTATTTATGTTTGGCTATTGTTTGAAGTTAAATTTCTTTTCGTGCAAAGAATCCAGATAGATTAATCGAATCGAAAAGGATATAATTTTTCCTTTAAATCCACAACAATTCCAATCGATTGGTTTTTTTTTTCAGAAATAATTGTAGATTAAATCCTAAAGCACCTGGTGGAAAAATGTTCACTACCCTGGCAGTTACGGTAGTACCGAATTTCTACCCGCTTGTCCAGCGACGGGGCTTTAGCCAATCGTTTTGAGGATAATCAAAAACCATTCCAAATGGTTAAACAAACAGGTGCCGAACTTTCCCGGGAAAACGATGGAAAGCCACGAGAGCTTTGGATGAACATATTTTGTTTTCTGTGAGTTTATAATAATACCTTCAGTCGGTTCTGCTTCATTTTCCGGAATACTCGGACAGAAAACAATTGGTGGGAGATTGTGTGGTTTTTTTTTTCTCTCTCTCTCTCGGGTTCGCGATTTCCCCAGCTCGCTCCGCTTAAATGCTTAAGCCCTCTTTTCCAAACCGAGGTTTATCGGACCGTCTGGTTCGTGCGCCAAAGGCTTAGCGGCTTTCCCGGATTCTTTCCGCCTCCTGCTCGGTTGCATTCTTGCCGAAGTTCGAACACTCGCTGCGGCTTGCCATATTTTTCCCATCCTCCGATTGAGGCGATTGATCGAAGTTTTTTTTTAAAATATCGCCTGCCGATAAGCAAGTCTGGTGCAACGGAAAAATTCGCCCGACTTTGATGTGGTTTCACGGCTCGGACGCTTTTCGGTGCGATTGAGTTATGCCTTGTTAGAGCGAGGTGGTTGGCCAGTTATCCAGCGCTGGGTTTGGGCTTGCGGTGGCTGCGGTGTGATTTTCGGGCCGGTTTTATCGGGCGTTATATAAAACCCTCACTCCCATGGGGAAGGATTCTAGCTGCAGTGTTCCTCCCGGCAGAGGCCTGGGGTTAGCCGACGAGAAACGGGGGGGCATAAGAAAATAAAGCTTGATTTAATAAACAGAAAAGTGGTTTTTCGTCCAAATACCACAACGGAAGCCTGGGGCAGCTTCCGCCAGATGGACGGTCAGGGCAAGTCGGCTCGGTAGTACCCCACCTGGTTTCGGTGTTTTTTTTAGGGTGGCCGCGGTCGATTGAATTTTGGGATCGCATGGAAAACACAAAAATAACTTATCCTGGGCCCAAATTCCACTCGCGTTTGCTTGGGATAAACCGCGACCGATGATGCCAAATTCCTTTGCTCGCGTCCAACGTTGTTTTTCCACGTTTTTCGCGATCGGCAGGGCAGGAGTTCCTTCGCTTGTTTTTCTGTCGCGGTTTTGGAAAATTTATATCTAAAGCCAAACTCGCGATGCACGTGTCGGAGAATGTGACTTGTTTTTTTTTCATGCTGAGATTGCAAACAGCCTTTCTTGAATGTCTTTTTGTGTAAAATACAGGCGAATATTGCTGAATTTTGCTCTACAATTGCTCTTACTATACGTTATCTGGAACAACATTTAAATCTCTATTTGTAGAAAATTACGTTGGGAAGTGATTATACGATACGCTGGGTTAAAATGATATTTTTCTTGATTGGTTTATTCGATCTTTGCTCAGCGTTCAGCTTTTTTATGATTCGCTGCTAATGATCGCTTTCCTTCCACCGTGCCACTGGCAATGATAAAGATCGTGTGTTCTCATCTGCTTTTAATTGAATAATTCCACCGTACAATTTGCAAGTCGGTGTAAGATAATTTAAAATATTTGTTTTTCAATCACGTCCATTAGACGATCTACGTGTGATCCGGATATGTTAATGTGGATTGGTTATCTAATTTTAAATCGTTTGTTGTTGTTTTCACTCTGCGGGAAGTAGTAAAATAAATTTCCGCCTCTTGAATCCACCGGCGATCACTTACACAAGATGTGTATAGGTTTGTTTTTTTTCTGAAGGCGTTGTTACACTTGAACCAATCTGTTGGATATCATTTCAGCGCTATTCAGGTTTTATTACGCTGCAGCTCACGAAGGGTGGCTCGCGGATCTTTTACCTTTGTTATTTTTTTGTTGTCTCTGCTTGGCATGGACCATCTGAACTTGTTCTTACGTACTTCTCCGTACAATCTCGCGGCCTTCCTTTGCCATGCCTCTTCTCGGCCGAACTACGTGATGCACGTTTATTTCGCCCTTTTATTATATGTTAATCAGTTTAGCCACAAGCTAATAAGTGCACGGTGCATACATTATGTGCCCAGAATGTGTTCCTCTTTCTGTGGCAAGTTTTTTTTTGTTGGTGTTTTAATAAAGCTTCCTCCCTCCACCGCCGTTGGTCCGTATTCACGTACCTTAGTTTTTTTTTTCTTTCGGTACGATGCGGAATGATGAAATTAGGAGCTGGAGAGGAAAAAAGGGCAAGGTTTGCGAGAGCGTGGGGTTCCATTCCGATCCTGCATTTCCCAGTGCTGCCAAAGGGGCGCTCAGGTGCGCGCCGTAAGGGTGAGGTGCAGGATCATGCACCGGCCTTCGCCGGAAGGGTTGTGTTATCTTTTCGGTACATCTTTCATTTCTCGCCAGCTTCCCGGCCGAATGCCATCGCTGTATGGCGTAGCACGAAGGTATGGTGTTCGCTTTCCAGCCGTGGGGCATTTTTGTGCTCGTAGCTTTCGCGATGGCAGCAGCATTATGTGCCCGGTCGGTCCCCGGCCGGTACAAAGTGGAGTAATAATGCTG
Source organism: Anopheles atroparvus (assembly GCA_914969975.1). NCBI lineage: Eukaryota > Metazoa > Arthropoda > Insecta > Diptera > Culicidae > Anopheles > Anopheles atroparvus. The sequence goes on along the minus strand of CAJZCY010000003.1, from coordinate 13,579,551 downwards.
GGGTTTCATACGTATTACAAGCATGTGGCATCACGCGTGATACCTAGCGTTTCGTTAGCCCCGCGGGGAGGCACGCCTAAGATAAAAAGTACGTGCGGTCGACGGTTCCCCCTAGCAGCTGGAAGGTTGGCTTCTCTACGGGACACTCGTAGACGCTCGGTTCATCATGGTAATTTTATAAAACTCCGAAAAATGAAGAATTTTAATGCGATCAGATGGAAGTAAGCAAACTATTATCATTGCATGTGGAGAATAATGCAGCAAACTTTTAACCCTTTTTGTAGCTGGAAACGAACGGGGGGGTTTTTTTAAACGGAATAAGCACCTTTTTAGCGATACCTTGAGGGGGTACAGGCTGTTGATATCTTGATGACTATTATCAGCTTCCTGTGGAAGGAAGAAAAAAGATTTATGTTTCCGTTCTTTGCTCCGGTTCTCTACTCATTGAGAGATTTCCTCGAACAATCTAAATGTTGTTTTGTTGGCAGCGAAGAAATTGTGTTGCGCTAAATTATTTGAAAGTCATCTTGAAGTAAAACATGTCTGAAATATGGTTGTTGGAAATGGAGGATGCCATCAGAAAAAATAAATAAATTAAATCCCCGGTTTTATTTCTCATGTTGATGAATTTTACGATATGTTATTCAACATGGTCCTGAAGTACTTTGCGGACAGAAAATAATCCGTCTCAAGTAGCTTCCCTTGTCGCTGACCATTGCAAATCCGGCGGCCCATTGTGGCACACGTGTTATTGTTTCCCTGCGCACGGAAGCGAACCAAATTCTGCGCTCGACCAAAAGTCCTCGATGTCGATGGCCGTTGGTCGAGTTAATACCGGCTGGAGCGCGTTCGAAAAAAGGGACCAGCATTTTTTTCCCATGGAAACCAGAGTACCCAGTTGCTAGTTCTCTGTCCGCATGCAGTGGAGCATTTTTCAATCGGATCGAAAGATGAACGTTGGAGTACTGGTCCCGAGGACGTGCATCAAGTTGGTGAACATATGTTTGGGTTTGGGGAAGTAAAAACTGAAATCCGTACAAACAGTAAGCCTCAACGATTTTCGGGATGGACTTGTTTTTGTTTTCAACAAGACTAAGCGTTTCAATTGGGCGAAGTATTTACAACGTAAGCCCTTCCGTAATCGGTGCATCCGTTTGCTTTATTTTCACGGCACTTTTTTCACGTGCAACAACTCAGCAAAGAAACTTAAACATCGCTGAAGCTTGAGGTGGTGTTGAAAGAAAACCTCATCGATGGGAACATTTGTTTGGTGAATGCCCAACTTATGTTTATTTAATTGTACTTTGAAAGTGATCTCTCCTTTTCCATCAACGGATAGCAGTGAACCATTATTTTTCGTCGTAAATTTCCGCTCGTGGCCATAAAGATAAGATTTTTCGTGGCAGAACAAAGCAAGATGTGTGAAATAGAAGATAAAAGAAAACCCCTGAGCTTTTCAATGCAGCAAAATGTCGTAAAGATGCGCCTCGTGAGCACGCATCGCTGGCTAAATACACTGATGGATGCATAATTTTCCGATAGCTGCTGTTGTGCCATTCGTAGCGTCAAAAGGCACAGCTAAACGCTCGTTAAGATAGACACTATGGAAATGCTTTCCGCCCGGATCTTACGATTGTTTGAGGCCGGTGAGTTTCGCGGTGTGTGATTGTTTTCTTCATTCTAAGCCACTACCATTCACGGCACCAGATACAAGCTTAGGAGGTCGAGCGAAAAATCAAGACATTTTCCCTGTGTATTGTTGGGTATCATTTCTTCAAGGAGGAACCCACAGTTTACCAACTGAAGAAAATGCTAATTCTTGCGATCGGTTAACCTCGTGTTTTGATTCGGACTAATTAGGTTGTGCAAAGCAACGCTCTGGAAATCTAACTGTAGGCAATTTTTTCAACAAATTTCTTTTCCATTGCATGCTGTAACGTACCATAGCTTTTATGTTTTACTGTTTTGTATTCTAATATTCATTTATGCTTGATTACTTCATTTAATAATAACTTTAACGGTTTAATACTTCACCGCCGTATGCATTGACTTCATTACATAACCTTCAAGAAGCCGAACGTAATGAGCAATATTTGAAAAGCTGAAATTGGAAACCATACCTTGGCGGTTGATAGAATAACACGTAGCTGGAAGTTTCTCCTCCTGGAATTTAAGTCTTTCGGTCGCGTGGCTTCACGATGCTCATTGTCGGTCTAACCAACACAGCAGACCTACGGGAAACGATCGTGGTCTTCGGTTGCTACATTTTACATTACTAAGAGGATATAAATCGACTGTGAAGAAGATATAATACAGTAGCATTATGAGAAAGAGACAGAGAGATGGAAAGGTTCAAATCGAGAGTAAAAAAACGAAAGGGCGGATTTATGTGATTTCCCTTCCCAGCAGCATTCCCGTTTTTGTGCAGACTTTTATGTTTTGTTTTCCTATTTTGTGCTCTAAGTAGTTTTATTTTGCCTTTATCAACTACTCAAGAACTAGCGGCACCTGGATCCCGTCGAAAAAGGGACACGAGCAAAAATGACCAATCTTAGGAGAGCGCATCTTGTGAATGGTGGAAGCTTTCATTCGTTTGAAGGACCCAAAGGTGGGATGCATGCGGCTGGGAGACAAGGGACACATTTTCCCCAACCGTGGACGATTTTGCATACAATCAGCTGAGCCCGATGCGTGAGGCCATGAAGATTGTTCTCTGTACGCGGCAGGCTGTATGCTTTGCAACGCCCATCACTTGTTGCTCACAAGCGGGAGAGAGCGAGAGAGCGAGAGCTAGAGATAGTTTGTTAGCGGATGAAGAAGAGGAATCAAAAGAGAACGAGACGCAGGAGAGAATGCATCTCATTACCATCCGAAGCCCAGCATCATCATGAGAAAATACATAAACGCAACGGCGCCACGTGCGATCGTGGATGGAACCGTACGCGCAAGACGCGCTTCCGTGGAGGGGCTAACGATAAAAGAGTGTGAAAGAAAGAGAATGAGAAGAGAATTAAAAAAAATATATTTCTCCGGACCCGTATGCTCCACCCACTGCGAGAAAAGGGGCAGGTTTGATTTCAAGGAGTGAAAAATATTGTTAAAAAACACGTGCTAAGCTAGGTTCAAATTCAAATTGAACTATCGTGTAGCAAGCTTCTGCGCTTCTCCACAGCGTCAGGATCAACATTTTGAGGTCCTTTCCAATCGGCAACTAGTTTTGCCTTCACACAGACACGTGGCCTTTTGCTTGCGGGAACTTGTTGCTCGATTTTCGTGAAGCTTTTTTCACGGCAGCATACAGCATTTTTCTCCTCCATCGCATGCGCACGGGTCTCGATCGATCGCTGGTGGTGGGGAGCCGATCCGTGAGCACGACTGTTTGTCTCACTCTTGCACCCTGCACCGAAACGCGAGCGAACGGAAAGGGGCCATTCGCGAAAAGCTCTGCGCAAGTCCCCCATTCCACCGCGGTGGGGTTTTTGGGAAAAACGGCACGGGTTTCTTGTGTTCACGGGTTTGCTCCACATGCGGGGAGGCTTATGTAAAACGCTGACCGTATGGACGTTCGTGGCTGTTCGTGCTGTTTTCAAGTTCGGCCCGGCCCGATTCGGATTGTTTTGATTGTTTCCGCGAAACGCGTGCCAGTGCCGTTCCGGAGCTCGAACCGGAAGCTTTGGGGGGTGCATTCGCCTAGGTTTCACCATAGCTTCAGCATAGCTAGGCCTTCGTATGCTTTGACAATCGCGCGAAATGCTAAACAGAGGAGCTGATTCATCAGGTTGATTAATCGCTTGTGCGTGGCGCGGCGGATTTCAAACGCGACTTTTCACCTCCAGCTGGCTCTGGCTGCTTGAATGTAATCGACACGCAACCTACGGGGAGGCAAAGTGTTGAGCGTCAAATTTCAATGCCTTTTGAAAGGATTGATGGATTAGGGGGCATATTATACGTACCTTGCTGTTTACTTTGAAGGTAGAACTGAATTAAAGGACAAAAGATTTCACTGATTTTTTAAGTGTGTATGATGTTGATTGATTTGCTATGTAAACATATAAAATTGCAGTAAAGTTTTCCCTGCTCTAGAATACTGAGGAGAGAAAAAAATTTGGCTTTTTTTATATGCCTAACTAGCTGTGCGTGTCAGAAAATCTGGAAAAGGTGTTGCTTATTTTTGTTCATCTGAAAAAAAAACATGTTGCCGTGAGCTACTAAGTTGTTGTGCATGATTTGTTTTCTTTTTCTAACGAATACATGTTTCTTCTACTGGGCCAAATGGCTTCAAATTATGCTACAATTCGCTTATATTGCACGCAATGAGCCACTGGGATGGGTTTTCCATTCGAAATGGTTATGCTTTGCTTTATGTATGTCCCTTTTTTCTAGACCCGTTGCCTTTGCGGACCGCCTGCAATCGGGTCAGGTTTTTCTTTCTCTGTCATCACGGGCGCTATTCCAGTGCTAATGAGGCCTTAAACTGGTCGCCGTCTCGCAATTTCTCGCAATGCGGTAAAGGCGAGAGGCACCACACCTGCGAGTGCACGATTTATGAGCCCAGTTGATTAACCGCCGCCGCGATGGCCTTTTGCGCCTTCGCAAAACCATTCGAGTTGCCTTCAGCTGGCCGCAATTTGAAGAAGTTAGTTGGTAGCCTCAACGACTTGCGCGCTTGCTGGCCCGGTTAATGAGAAGAAATGTGTCACCGTCGGTGGCGTTTTGCTCGGTTGGATGAAGCAGTTTAGCTTCTATGCCTTGGATGGAGGGCGCATCATAAGCATAAATTCGTCACGCCTGTAGAGGTGCTGAAATGTTGCATGAGATCAGATGATTTCGGTTAAAACAGTGTATAAATTTGTGGTGACAGCAGTCGTGGCGCGTTGAAAGCGTCTTAAAGTGTTTTTCGATAAGTTGAGTGAAGTACCAAAATCAATCGAATGAAATTCAAACTTCACACAACAACCTCAAGCTAACCTTTTCATTTTGAAAATGATTTGGCACTGTTTTAGCGAATCATATTTCAAATGCTTTATACCAGGGATTGGTCCCCAGTTCATCTTTGTACACATCATACATTACCTTCTGTTAATTCGTGCTCTCACCATTTCCAGTAACATTGTTGGTAAGCTAACCTTTCCAGCCTTCTGCACGATCTCCCATTAATCACCCGATGGTTCCCACTGGCTGCATCGAACCGCGCACGAGAAGCTTCGGCACGACCGCGATGACAAGTTGCAACATCGCACCGTATCGTCACCATCGTAATGATCCAAATAGGGTAATCAACCGCAATTGTCCGCCGCCGTTATGTGTACGTACGTCGCCGGTGCAAATGCAGCCGGCTTCCGTCGACGCACGGTTGCAACGCGTGTGCCAGGATGTATCGTTACATCCACCAATAACTCGAACCGGCCAGTGGGTGCCAGTGGTATCGAATAGTTACGCTGATTATTAACAGTAACCTTTCGGCCCCTTTCGTTCCGTCTCTCTCTGGCTAAGCTTGGGCTCCGCTCGGAAGCCTTTCATAAGGGTTTCCCGTGGAGCGGTGGCGTACGATCGATTCCCGCCCGCCTGGGCTGGCCTACTAAAACCAATGCTATTCCCAGTACCTGCCCGGAACACCGGGAACTGCATGACAAATGCAAACGGCAAACGAAGGCAATTATGAAACATTTTCCCGGGCGTTCCTGAACAACCTGGTGCAACGGTAGGGCCGGAGAGGGACGCTATGCCGGTTGCCGGAGCGAATTCCATGCGATCCATAAACGAACCATTCGGTGAACTCGAGTTTGTATGCAAAATGGAGATACCCTTAATTGAATTTGATCAAATGCAGTGAGCAGATTTCCCAATGGTTTATCTCGCCCGTCCCTCTAAACCCTTAGCCTCAGCCTTGGAACGGGCTTGGTACGTTGCGTAATAAGCAGCTTCTCGATTAATTAAGACATGCCGCACGAACGAACCTTCGCTCCTGGTGAGTTGGAGCAATTATCCAATGGAGCGAGGAAATGCGGCATGATTTTTCTGTCCTTCAAATTTCCTCGCTGCGTACTGAGACGTGCGTTACGAAACACTCTACTTCAGGCTTTCCCTGGCGTAGACAGAGTAAATATTGACGTGTAAGTAATGTCACCGGGAGAAAAAGGGGCACTCGCGCGAAGACTTCCCGCCCGGTGGTGCACCCGCGAACGATCTTGCAGAAGATGGAAAGATAAATATTAACTGTCATCGTTTGCGGTGGCGGAGAGGCGGGTGAGATTGGCCAGTGTTTGCATCGCGGGCTTGCGCCATCAAACTGTCAAACTTTATCGACAGTTGCGTCACACGGCGTTGATGTTGACGCTAGTCATTACCGCGCCAGTCGCCAGTTTGAGTTTGTGGTGGCGTCAAAAGGTTCGACGTTCGAGTTTCGTTGTCTTTCTTTTTTGCGTACATTCAGCTTTTCTCGATGATGCTTCCTTAGCCGACGAGTTTGAGCTAATTTTCGGCACCAGGAGACGGGTTTTCATCAAAGCAATCTGTAAGAGGCCTACTTTAATCATTTGCGCGCAGAGTCGAGATGGTGTTATTGGTACACTTTGTCCCACACACACACACACGCGCGTCCCGACAAGTATGTTGCCAACTTTTCTCGATGTAATGCGTAATTTTGGTTGACTTGTTTTTTTGCTTCTTCTTTTCTGCGATGCTTTTCAGTTTCAAACAAGTCAATGTTTCCCTCCTCATGTGCGCGCAGTGTTGTGCTGTATTTTTTGTCCTGCGTTGGAGTGAAGAAGGTCGGCTGACGAGACTTTCGACGAGAGCACCAGAACAAGTTTTAGAAGAGCAAAAATTTAATTAAAACGAATTCGTCAAGCGGCCTACTCTCATTACGGCGATGCCGGTGACGTTTCGGCCAGGCGTGGGCTCGCAACCTCTTTTTGCAGTAGGAAGAGAATTGCCTCTCGTGTCTTTCCCTTCTCGTTGTTTTTTTGTTGCGCACAATCGACGAAATCCAGTACCTCTTGCTCGCACCACAACACAAATACATACACATACTCGTCCAACAGTACACTCCGCCCGCCCGTCCGAGTGTACAACGTGAAACGGTCGTCTTCCCTCGAGGGGACAGGGCGAGGGACATCGACGCCGAAGCGACAGAAGGATTACACTTCACCGGCCGAGCCGAGCCCGCAAGCGTGCCAGGAAATGTGAACCATAGTACAAAACCAGCACCCAGTCATGGAGGGTGTGAAGGGAAATTGTTAGGCAACTTGTTCATTGGTGAAGTATTTTTTAATTTTCCGCCGAGTCTGTCCTCCGACACACAGATGCTTCTTAATTAGGATCCGTTTTGGTTCTAGTGCTTGAAGGTTTTAATTTTTGAAGGAAGAAGCAACGATAGGCAACATACAGAAAGCAAAACACAAAAAAAAACCTTTGGGTTCTCTGGGAAAACATAGTTCTCTTGGACAGAAGCGTTAAAATATGGGCTAAAACTGCCTAATTTAATCCATTTCATTATTAATTTCAAGTCATACCAATATTTAAAAAAATCCATCAGACATGTTTTACACGCTCGTGTCGTTTTTGTTTCAGAGTTGTGTAAAAGCTTTACAAAACAGTTGCAATTTATCATTCCTTGTAAAAAAGCTTTCTTTTTAAATCCTTAAAGATACACCGATGGATGTTCGTTAAATTTCTTAGGCTACGCCTTCCCAGAAGTTCCAATTATCTCACAGAAAATGCAAGGCCTGCGAACACCTTCCCCATGCTTTGCTGCATTATTTTAACGAATTCTTGGTTTTCACAAGTTGGTTCGCAGTAGGTTAAAAATATCCTTTCCACTTGAATGAAGCACTTGATCGATTTCCAATTTGTTTACGAAGGTGTTATCTAAATTGGTTTACTTTCCAAGGCTTGCAATTTGTTAGAATTTTCTGGTGCTTAGATTAAAAAAAAACCCCCAATACTAACAATGGAAAAATAAAACTGACAAATTGAGCCTCACTTAGGAAGCCTTCACGGTCGGATTGTCGAATGGCAAGAGCGCGTCCCTTTCGTTTCCGTTATTAGCTTGAGAAGAAAACCGATCGGATGCGAAAAAGGTGAAGAGCTTACAAAAGCACTCTATCGTTCCAGTGACATCGAGTGTTGCCTCTCAAGAATGTTTGCCGCATATTATTAATTTCAAAATTACAACCCGTTTGCTTCTTCGCGAAGGAAAGTTGAACGATGGAGCCGCCTGGTGTCCCATGAAAGGATCCGAGGTTCCGAGCACAAGCATGAGGAGGTAAAACGGCGGGTTGATTTCTTTGACAAGGTTCGATAGCAATGGCTAACACGGCCGCAATGGAGCCACCGTCGGGAGTCATGTCTAGCTAGCTTTTTTTTTCTTCTTCTCCGTGATGTCCTTTCACCTTCCCCGCTCGCGCAATTGTCTTCAGATCCAGGACAATCGCCAAAGAATGGCTTGTTTTGTCTTCTGGTTCATGATGCTCTAGCGATGTGGACGATGACGACGGCGAAAACAACAAACGATACAATTAGCGAACGATGCCATAAAGGACAAACGGCGAGGGCATGGCAGGAAGGAAGCGGGAGTAGAACAATGCCGCATCCGGCAGCATCCATGCTCGATTGTCGGACAAATTATCGAACCCAAAAGCACCAGCGGCTCACCGAGTTTGCCTCCCTTTGTTTCGTCTCATACTTTCACCATGGAGCGAAAAGTTCGACAGGAGGCGGCCGTTTTGAATGTCCTTATCAGCCTTTTCGTCTCCCTCTCCTAACCGCCACCTTGCCAGAGTAAGGTTACGAAATCTGGCCAGCATCGTCTGACATAACACAGACGACTCGCTGCCCGTCCCCAGCTTGGGTGTTGTTGTTTTTGTTTGCTCCTTCTACAAACCCCAAGCCATCCCCTTTTCCTTCCGCTCCGCCATTTCATATCATCCTTCACCGAGCGGCGGGAAAGTAAATGAAAAAAGTATTTCCCATTTGCTCGCCGACCCAGAACCGTTGCTTACATATTGCTGCGCCACGGCCGTAAGATTGGCCACCGCTGCCTTCACCGCGTTGCTTACCCCATTAGTTCAAGCCGCCGGCCCGTCGCCTACTGGGCGCCTCCGTTTTTTCCCCGAGAGTTTAACCTTGGCGTCATCATCGCGTTCGCATCGTGGAAAGATAAATAGAGCGATGGTCGGCCGGATAAGCGATGGGTTTTCGAAAAAAGGGGTTAAATTAAATTTTGTTTGCCAGTTATTAAATTCCCTTTCGGTGGCGTGGAGAGCGGTGGTCCCCTGCGTCGGGAAGTTTTCCAAGACTCACTTTGGAAGCTAGGACGACATTGGAGACGACATTGTGTCGTCCGAGGATTGTTTAGAACTGTGTTTGCTACATTAACCTCACCCCAGTGGGTGGGATGGAATTTAGCGGGCTTTGTTTGACTGAATGAAGACAAAGTTTGGCGTGGGATGAAACGATAGGCCTTGTCCACGGTTTCTGGTTTGCCACGGTTCTGGTGTCTAAAGTGGTATGCCAATTTTGTTTTCATTTCACTATCCTATAATTTTGTCATTAAATCTACCTGATTAGGATTGGTTCTATTGCTTCACTGCTTGCCTAAAACAAGAAAATAAAATTTCGTTAGTTATTACTTTGCCATGATGCATTTTCCACCGGCAACTAGTTGAAACTCGCCCAGTTTTCTCTCGAACCCGTTGTCAAATCAGTTTGCTACCGTCTGAAAATTTGGCCTTTTTTTTAAAATGATATAAAAATACTACCACCAGAAATCAAGTCATCTGCCCCAAGGCATTGATCTGGTTAGAACGCCAAAATCAGCCGTTCATGGTGGAGCGAGGTTTTGGGAACGGTTTGTAATTCCCCGTTTCGTTACAATGCAAACACTTTTGATGCGGTGGTTTCGATAATTTTAGTATGGGCTTCGAAAAACATCGCCCAGGTCTGGCAAGTGGAAAGGCAGCAGGTGGAAGTTGGCATGGGCCAAAAAGTGGTTTGTTATCATTCGCCACGAACATATCAGGCGAAATCTGCGGACCCGCCGGGATGGGTGTGCGTGCGTTTACGCCCATAAACGGGCGATCCTTAATGAAGGGTTTTCCGCGCGCCGCTCGAAATGCGTTTGTGTACGAACATTGGTCAAAAATAGCGGTCTAAAAACCCTCGCGGAACGGAACGGTCTCAGGGACGGAGGTGGACGCTTGCGGCACGCGCGTGGATAAATGTGCGTTTAATGGCTGTGCATTTGACCCCTTCGGGCGTTTTGGGGAGTGTATTGAATCGCGGCACGAGCGGCCGATTTTGGGTGCAATTTGGAAACAATTACTGCTGACCGCGAGCCCGCCCGCGGATCGGTTTTCCCACCAATTGTAATGGCATTTGCGGTGTAATCGTAATTGAACCGGCCACACCGCACATCCTACCGGAAACGTTCGCCTCCGGCGGGTCCGTCTAAAACCGGAGCGAAATATGTGCCGAACATCCTGCACCCATTAGGGGTGAAGCGGGGGAAAGCTCTCAAAATGGTGTCCCACACCTACGGGTGGATGGATGACAAGGATGAATTCGTTACATGGACATGCCACGATTGAAATAACTTTACCCTCCGAGGGCCAACTGGCGGTGGAAATTAAAAAAAAAAAACGGAAAATTTGTCGACTGATGGTTGATTTTGGAAAGTGTGGAAAAGCAGCCGTCCCCGCGCGGGGTCAATCACTACGTGACATGTCGTTAGGTGGTGCGAGACGACGCAAGGAGTGATTGGTTTGTGGTTGTGACAGTGCGGCAAATGGAGGAAAATCCCGCGAAATGCAGCTGCGTTGAAAAGCCATTTCAGTTCGGTTGACATTTGGGTGCCGGCGGGAATCGAACCGTTTTGGAGCCTCGCTCCGGTGGAACCACATGTTGGTTTCGGGAACGAGTTTCGACGCGAGTTATTGATGCGATACACACGCCAAAGGTTATCTAGATAGCAGAATCATTGTTAGTGCGAGTGTAGTTTTTCCTTATCAACCAATTAATTTGAGGGTCTCGGAAAAATGAGGCTTCCATTGTATGTGGCTCACATTTCATCAGGTATTTTATTTTAAAATAATGTGTATTCATTCGTGCGTCATATTATCTTGAAAATTGCATATAGTTAGAATAATGTGAACAATGCCAGTTTCTGTTAATGCATGCGTGTATGACCTGAATAAACCTAAAAATCTATTATTCCATGAATAAAATTGAGCCTTACAGTGATCTCATCGGGACTTCGATGAGCTTACAAAATGGAAGAAAGACAATATGGTATAATTTTTAAAAAAATCCCCTCTCGACGTAAAACAACCAGTGCCTGAAAGCCTGTAATTTTCCGATTATGAAACTCCATCAAAAGCTTCAGCTTCATCAAAACTATTCGGGGGATAAAACGCAGCGGGTCACAGCGGGGAGAACGAGCTGCTGGAACAGTTGGGGAAAAGGTAGGTGTTCAAGTTGGTTGGACGCACGACTCAATTGTGCATATGTGTATTTTTCTAATTTGATCATTAGTTGGGAAAATGAATACCCTGGTTGCCGTGATTTTCGCGGAAATCGGTAGGCGAGAATGCTGGGCGTTGTGCTGCTCGGATATACGCAGGTGCACGCACACAATAATGTGCATTGTTTAAAGCCGTCGCGCAATCGATGGGGAAAGCAGCTTCGAACGCGTTCATGGCTGGTGGATCGGGAAACTCGACAATGGGATGGAAATGGGTTTGAAATTGGGAACAGATTCGTTTGAAATTGGTGGAGGGCAAGAAAAGCATGGAAGAAGGGTGCAGGGGAACAGGAAGAGCAGAGGCCCTGATGTGTCCGGAAAAGTGAACCAATCACGCTCTAAATTGAGGGGGGATGGACGAAGGTGAGGTGAGGAAAATTTCTACACAAAATGTGCATCCATGAATAATTTAGTTTCATTTCGCTGATTAATAAATGTGAAATTAATTAATACATGCGGGCATAATAAATAAGTATTTCGGCGGGCAGTGCCCGAGCTGAATGTCCTTTTTTGCGAGTAGCTCACCTGTTTTTTCAGTCCCTCTCCATGACCACCGGAAGTGGTGCGTACACAGAACGAAGGTGAGGTTCAATCGGTGAGGGAGAGAGACAAACACGAAGGGAGTGGAACAAAATGTACAATTGAGAAAAAAAAAAATCTGCCGAATATTTTAATCTAACGCACAACAACACAACAGAAACAGTGGAACAAAGAACTGACGCGGAAACCTACTCCCATGAAAATAATCTAAAGTGGTGGAAATTCCACACCCTCCTCTTCCCTTCACGTTTTCCCATGTTTCTATTTGAGCGTGACGAATCGAGTCGTTTTAATTGCTTAATTGGGACCGAGCGTTTCCTTCCTCACTTCCCTGTCTGCTTCCCTTCGTTTGTTAAGCCAGAATCGGTTCTGATTTTGGAAAATGGGTGCACTGTTTTAAAAAAAAGGCTTTCCCAGAATCCTGGTGGAATATGGTGGTGTGAATTATCGATGCGACTCCATGATGGAAACCACGTTTTTCCCCTTGCACGAAACATGCCGTTAAGGGTTTCAACAAACGCGTATTGTTTAAAATTTTATTTTTTTTATCAAATATGAATAGTTTCGTTCCAAACTAAAATAGAATTATTAAACAATTGTGTGAAACCGCAGGTACCCCAAAGGTTCGTCCGCATTGGCGTCAGTGATAAATTACAACTCCGGAGGGATGATGGGTTTTTCTAAAGCCTTCACAATTAATTTATTGTAAAACAAATACTTTCCTGTTTCTTTTCCCCGAAACAATGCTTCAGGTAGGTTCAGCAATAAAGGAAGGGAATAGAAGAAAAAATCCATCCATGATACAAACAGTGTATGCATACATTTTAAAATATTCACATGCAATAAGCCTCTCGCTTTGGGCGACCGCGGGATAAAGCGAGAATAAATAAGATGAGAAGTAGAGAATAGGCAAACTGCCATGCTTGGGAGATTTACGTGCCATGCGAAATGGGCAAATCATTTGTTATCCAATTTGTGGCTGGAAAATGCTGGGTTTTCCATGAAAACGCTGGGCACCCTTGGGAGAACGGAAGAGGCCGGTATTACACAAATTGAATTAGAAAGCACAGATTTTATACATATTCTGTGCGATTATTTTAACCCCGCTAGTCACTGCTTGTGGGTCGTTCCGGGATCGGTTCACTTGAGTTTACTATAGTTGAGTTTTTCTCGTGGGTTTGAAAATGTGTCGTAGTACGAAATTGAAGTTCGGAATACAATTTCAATCCCCCATACGCGAGAGGCAATAGCTTGTCGATCTGTTCCGAAATGAATTGTGTTTCCATAACCAATAATTCCGAAGTTAACATGATTTAGCTGCGTCTGCGTCCCTTGACGGTCGGCTTTCCAGGTCGGCACCAGCGTTGGGTAGGAAACCGATCGATGGGTAATTGAAATATGAATATTTTATGTGTCGACAAATATGGGTGAATTTTTCCGTTTCACTTACGGGCATCGCTGTCCGGGAAATTATGAAGTGAAGGCTATGAGGAAACGGTGAGTGAATAGTTTGGTTGGGATTTTTTATGCTTTAATTCAATTTGAATCCCAGGCACAAGGGTAGGTTTAATTTTTTTTCTTCCTCCAATGCAAGTATGTAAATTGCACGAAGCGGGTATAACAAAAGGAACACTCCACCAAATCTGGCATCCATGGCGACATGAATAGGTAATACTATACTGTCCTACATACTGCATGCATGGTGCATATTTTATAGAGCTTGTCATAATTAATGTTTACATGCATAGCAAGTTCTGATGAATTGCATTGTTGAATATAGTTAAAATTAACTGCATGGGATTGCTTTTGTTTTCGTTAATTTTTAATTTTGGATAAAATTGTACATGTGCAATGAAAACTGATTGCTTCTCAATTGTAAATGTGAGTTCTTTGACTGCATGAAAATCAAAAACTCATTAAGAATGTTGGTTGTCTTTCTATATTCTATTCTATAAGGATATGACGTATATTTTTGAAAAAGTGTTAATTTTAAGTTCCTTTTAAGTTAGAGGTATTGATCAATTACACAGTACAGCAGTAATCAATTACACAATTTATTTAAATATAAATTGCATGATTGCTTGTTAATAAAAATCCCGTTGATACCATTTAGACTGCGAAGAATAAGCCATAGTGGGTCAATAAACGAGAAACCTCCAAATCTGTCCGTTCTATACAGTCTTCTCGTGGGGGAAATGCTGATCAATCTGTAAACCAACATATCTGCTAATGATGGTTCGCTTCGGCCGATTTCATCCATCCTGATTTGGAGAGGCGTTTCCTTTACTGTGCGTGATGAAAATCCACACGTTGCGTTCAAATTATACTAACGCATTTCAGATGAGGGTAGACAAAAAAAAATAGAAACAATATAAAATGATGTTCTCTTGAAACGAGCAATCATCGTTTGGCATTGATAGGAGGATAATTAATCTTCCCCTTTCCGGAAAACTAACCCACCCAAGCCTTGTCAATTTTCCTGTGGATTTTATGGGGGGAATGGAGCCTGCTCGCGTATTTCAGCTAACGGAAGCCTTTCAAGGAAATCTCCTGCAGGAAATGGGCAGTTTTTCCCACATGTCGACCGAACAGGGAGTCGATAAACATCATCGTAAAAGATTCCCTTCCGAAGCAGACAGCCGGTCGGCTGCCCATCGCAGAAACTGTCCGTAACCGATCGCGGTGACTTTCCTCCACTTGTCGATTCGGTGGAAAACCTTCATTTTAACATTTTAATCACTATCGTACGGCAGCGATCGTTCGGCCCGTTGGAATAGAGCGTTCGGGATACGGCCGGTTGAAAATTCAATCGCAACATGCCAGCCCATTTATTAAGAATGGGGTTGGGGTGCCAGACGTTACGCGCTACTCAAAGTGGAAACCGAGCGGAACAGGAGTCCCAAAACCAGGCCAAGCTGGAACATCCGTTAGGATAGTCATGACGAAGCATCCGTTGTCGATATTGGGATAGGAATTTCCATGAGAATGAACATTGGTTAAAGATTTTTCATTCCCAAAATAAGGAGGACGGTGGTACGATTAAAAACGGAGGGGCAGGAAGTTTCACCACAATCATGCTGATGGCCATCGTCGCTGATAACGATGATGAGGATGATGTGCCGTCGTAAAAAGGAAAGGTTCGATTGAACGCGGTTGAAGCGCGCTGTTGCGCCACATTGTGACCCTCCACGACCCTCGTTACCCCTACAAGTGACGAATCTAATTAAGTTGGTTCCCAGCATGGAGGAAAAAAGATCGGCGAAGGAAGGGAACACTGAATATCTTAAATGTAAACATTGTAACAAATGTGTTCCTTATGCATCTTCGTTGCTTTCGCCGAGAGGCAGGGATGCTAACGATGATGAAGCCGTCAGTGACTTGAACATTTTTCGTATCGATTTTAGCTTCAACACGTGGCTCAAGATTCCTGAAGCTTTTTTGTAACCTAAGCGCCATTTCGACTTTACCCTAATTAGGGTTGAAGATTAGTTGCAGAATATTAACTCAGTCACTTTACCATTAAATGGCTTCAAAGGAAATAAAATTAGCCTTTAAGCAATCAGTTTGGTCAGCGTTTTATATTTCTGTAAGAAGAAATTCTTAAATAGGTTGGCTATTTACTAAGTAGGGATTTACTTTTGCTTTCAAATTCAGATTAAAACTAATTCAATGATTTGTTTTGCATCACTCTTTTAAAAATATTTGTCTACACTTAGGTCCTGTTTTACGTTTTTCGTATTATGATAAAAGGCTATATATTATACATCATAAGAAAATAGAAATGATGATTTGAAGCGAAAATGTTCAACGGTTGTTAGGTTTCTCTTCTCATTTTCATCATTTGATGGAGTTCGTGGAACTCCCACAAGCTCTTTTGTACCGTCAAGGAGCGCAAAGTTTCCCATAAAATAACCTATCGTTTCCGATAACACATTACCCGCTTGATGTAAGTGTTTCGGGCATGCAATTGTAGCCAAATTTTAAAATATGCACACCCGCTTTCGAATCGCAAAAATTCCTAAGTGGAACGGTTGCCCTCGATTTTGGCATAAATTATGATTTTCGCTCTCTTTCTTCCTGGTTACCAGAAAGCGAAAGGAAACCATATCATGCCATTTAGCGAATGAACCGTACAGGGCGAAAGGTGTCGGCTGCTTCATTGTGGCGCATATGGGGCCTTCCCTTGCGTCGGCTTCCCGTTGGTGCACGTTTTGGAGGAAGCAAAAATTGTCTAGCGAATAAATACTGTAATAAAATATAAGCCATTTAAAATATGTTCCCGACATTGTTTCCAGGTTCCGGTGGCGGTGGGTTTTGCAAGTCGATGAAAATTTATGCTTCCCCTGGCTTAGGAAACCTGGTTTCGCCGAGGTTCTCTATGGTTCATATACTGGTTCGTTCCAATGTCCAATGAAAGTTTAGTGCCCTGTTAGAAGGAGGGCGAAAGACCTCCACTCACAATCGACTTGTGGCAAATGAGCGAAACGATGCATTCCAGTTGTTTGAAGACAGGTCTGGGCTTAATTTATGACTCTTGAGTATGCATATTATTTCTGCTCGACGTGAACGACGTTCACACTTTAGAAAGTGTGGTCGGTTTAAGACAGATTGCTGCAACATTTTCTTTTATACAATGCATGTGTGTACATGTTTCATTGCTACATTTAATGGAGCTACTTTCCAAGCCTCGCGTTCATATACATATATGTCTCCATCGATTTCAATATGTTGAACCAGAGTCCAAACTTGAAACGAAACATTTCAGTAACTGAATTATGTTCCTTCTTTTCCCCGCAACAGAAAAAAATAAAATTATCATGCTTCATGCGCTTCAAGTAGCTGGATTACCACAGGCAAAAGCCAACACACAGCAAATTCCATGCACCACATCAAATCTGTGCGACTCAGTATCCGAACTATGACACCGACGGTGCTTTACATCATCGCATCAGGAGCGCCCTGGATCCAGGATAAGCTGTTGCTAATGTAAGATCTCACTCTCGGACGCATCCAGTCGCCAACCGATGTGGGGGAAAGTATCCTGCCTCGTTTGTCCCAGAAGACCCCGTAGGCTGTACATTCTTCGGCTTCTTTCTTGCGCCGGGACACACATACCTTACGCTACATTTAGCACGAACAATTTGCCATCTCTGGAGGGAGCTTGAGCACCAGGAGCGAGTTGGACAGGCACCGGTGCCAAGAGTGATGTGATAAAATCTTTAATAGCATTACACGTTTTATGCTTAATTTACTCCAGTCTGTCGCTTCAAGCGATCAACGTTCTTCAAACGGATTGTTTCCTAAGTACGACGCACCCTGTTGAAAGCGAGTAAGAGCGAGAGAGAGAGAGTGTGGCAGAGGTGTATAGAAAATTCAGTTAGGAGGCAAATTGCTCTGTTGCCCCCTGGGGCTGGGTGTGAAACCTCAAGCTTCCGAAGGTCAGATCCATCGATGGGACAGTTGTTGAGGCTGATCCGGCAAAGCCTTTACGACTTGCCGCCGTGATTCTACGTCATGATTCGTTAGGACCTACTCGGAAGCTTAACGCCAGACTGAGTGATGACAAAGGGGAGGCACCCGGGATGAGATATTGCCAAATCATACGTTTTACGAAGCTCCGCAATTTAAATGTGTCCCAAAAGAATGACAGTTTAAGGGGATTCTGTAATTGTTTGATAAAGCAATAGTTTTCTTTTAAATAATTTTAATTTTTTTATTATAATCTTAACTCATTTTTAATTATAAAATACAAGAATGTACATGGAAGAATCGAGAATATATAGTGATTTGAGACTTGGCCATAAGAATGGCTTAAAAAAATCCTAATTTTAAAAATTGATGATATGAAAAAATAGCTTTGGTGGTTTTCATATAAAAAAACTGCAGAACATTCTGAATAACATCTTGAAGTTGATTTGAAAGTGAACAAAACTTTAGTCCTTATTACACCATCAATCAGTGTGTGTTACTAGCACGTAACGACGACGAAATTTCGAGGTGGAAAAAACACTAGCTAGCAGGACTATCTCCCCTGCCACCAGCTCTTCAACTAAACGTAACTTGTCCAATCACGGGCTCCAACATGTTGCCACATCGAAGTCAGTCACACTCGTGCGCACTCCATCGGCACCGACAAAATCAATCAACCCTCCATTAGTGACACCTGTGCGGTAGCAGGGAAGAAAAAGGTTCTAACCGGGGCACTTTCTCCGTGCGAGCGTGAGATCGATTTCGGGTGTGGCCCGGCATCTTACGGGTCCTCACGGCCAACCGAAACTTGTTGCCTCGGAGCGCTCGGTGGAGGTCGGTTTTGGCACAAACTTAGCTAATCATCATCATCAACGCCATCCTTCGCCCGATGCCGGCATATACCAGCTGTCAGGCGTATGTCCCGTCAATTCCTCGTGCCAATCGGTCTCGAAGAGAATTCGAGCGTAGGATTCCGACCAACGGCGGGCAAGCTGCAGCCAGAGCGGGTTCGAGAAAACCGGTGCGACCGAGGGTGGGATGGTTGCTTTTGAATAATTTATGATCCACCACAACCGATACGTGATTGTGTTTCATCTGTTGGTTGCAAAGGGTGAGAGGGCAAGCGAGCTGAAACCGTCCACCGACCGACCCTTTTTCCGAGGTGCATCCTTCTATCCTTCTATACTCTACGAGAAAGGAAAATGATAGTTTGATTGCATTCAGGTGCTAATTACCTTTTGATGGCGAACCATTTTGCAATTCCGTACTAAAAAGTGTACCATCGTTTCGACCAGCCCTTCGACTGATGTGTGTAGTATGTTTCCTTTTTTTGTTGTTGTGTGTTGACCATGATCCTCTCGATTCTCTTCAGAACGGGGAGTTTGTTTCGTTAGCCTTTTTTCAGTGGTATGTTTCCATGTACGCACCTTTGGCCAGCACTGGAGCCCCTAGGGGCCATACGGAACATTCGTTCCGGTTCCCATTGAAACCGGCAGCAACGCCCTGAAGAAGCAAGCTCATTTAAATTTTCTAATCGAAAACTAATATTTTCTTAGGGCAGTGCTATGTTTCTAGCAGGACCAACATGTGAGGCACCAAATGCGGGCGCGTGCGAAAGAATGGAGAAAGAAATCCTTTAGAAAATTGGCAGAATCTTTCGATCGGATGTCCACTTGGGCCTACGCCTGATATCGTTAAACCCTACCTTCGATCCTGGCGACAGGAGAATGCGCATCCTTTTCTGTTCGGCCGGCCAGCCGAGCTGAAGAATGTCTCTTGCTGCGAAAATCAATCAACCTACCAAAACTCCGGCCGGACTCGGGTGGCCGGACAGCACATCAAAAGTTCCACCAGTGTCTCCTGGAATGTCCGGAATTCCGTATCGTGTCGAGACCGGGCCGGCTTTCCCCGGGAAAATTACTCCTTCACCACGGCAAACCATGCCGATCGACCGGCAAGTGGTTAGATATTTAGGGGTTTCTGGAAAAAGGGTCAAACTCTTTCGGAACCCCGGTTGTATTTGATATTATAAAATATTTTGCGAGACCAAAAATAACAATAACACACGTTTTCGCAAAACATCCACTACACGATTCCACCGGAGTTGACCGGTCGGATTCGTGTTACGTCCCTTGTGGAGAGCTGAACTAGGCGGGGTGGTGTGTTTCAGCATGCCGTATTCGGTGAGTGAAGCGCTGGTCAAGAAGATTTGGTGCTCACTTGCGTCACACTTTGTCCATGGTTCACCATCATGGACTTTAGGGACGGTTCGCAGCGAAAAATGTGAGCAATGAGAGCTTTAATTACTTTATTAAAAGCAATTAATTATTGACCCTGGCTCGAGGTAAGGGTTCCGCCTGTACGCGTTCCACCGACCGGATGTGATAAATTATAAAGAATTAATATAAAAAGGGTTCCCTAAATACTCCCGAGTGGGAGTAATTGAAAAGGTTAGTCGCATGAAGAAAATTAATTATAAACAATTTGGTCCTTATTTTGCCGTTTCATATTTGGCTAGACTGTAAAACCATGTGTGATGTAAAATCTAGTATAGAAGTTTTTTTCCATGGAAACGCACAAAATGTCTCATAATTTATTAGTTTTCTCGCCATCTACCCATACAGGGACGATTTTTCTTAAGCACCTGACAGCACAATTGCCTACAATTTCGACAAGTTTCTCAGCTTGCGGAGCTGAAAAATAGCCTTTGCTTATTCTGGCCTCCCCTGGGTTCACATACTAAACGCCCTACTACCCACATCATGACGTGGTCCGGTACGCAATCCTTTCGTCTCAGAAACGGCAGCGTAACTCCAAAATCGTTGCCCGGCTGTTTTCTTTTAATTTAGGTGAAACAATCGCACGTCCTCGGCCCCTGGGTTCGGCACTGGATGGCGCAAAACTGGAACCTGGACAGCGACAAAAGGTACCCCAAATCTATGGAAACACCGGACCGGATCGACGTACCGTAGCTGTAGGTGGAGAGAGGCAGAAAAAAATAACAACTCGTACGAAAACGAGCCCCAAGTCGTCGGCACTTTTCAATATCCTTATCGCCGAACCATCCGAAAACACATAATAATAAGCCGTTGGTACCGATGAGATGCCGGTTGCTCCGGTCGGTGGGCGAGTGTGTTGCAAGTTGCGTATAGGACGGCTCATTCTAGCGGAAGTTCTACCGGTCAAGCAACTGCGGACTACGACGTTGCCACAGGAACGGTCGGCATCGCCGCCGTATCCTTGGAAGCCGCCCCGGAGCGTTGGTTCGGGATGGAGACCGATGCTCCCGTGTGTTCGATAGTTATGACGCAGCACGAGGAGGTTTCCGGGAGTGGGGATTGAAACGGAAAAATATGTCCGTTTTAATAGCCTGTAGATATCGTTTGCTGCGTTCGGCGCACACGCGTATCCGGGGCGGACGGACGGTGCGTTTGGTAAGAAGAAGAACTTCCAACTTGCAGAACTCGGATGCTGCTGAACTCGGTTCGGTTGCTGGCTCGTTGAAGTGTTGAAAAAATTAAAAAAAAAAGAGGGAACACCGAACGTCCTCGTTGCTTTGGTCGAACAGGAGTAGCCTAAGGCTACGGATTTCCGTACAGGTGCAGGTCCGATACATCGTCCGCAGCTTGCGACTCATGAAGAAGTTTTATGTTAGGAATGAGACACTAGCAGTGTATCGAAGGTACGTGATAGACTCCGAAACTCCTGGTGCAAACAGGTCCCGAGGGAGCTATGCATTCTCGGCGCTGCGCTGTGGACCAACGGTGTTTTTTTTGTTGCTCTCCCTCCTATCTTCACATTCCACATGCAGTGTCACAGAGCTCCATAGTAACCGGCCGGACGGGGGTAAGGTATCTTCGAGGGATCTCCGGACAATCATGCTGATGATGGATAGTCCTTTTCGTTTGAGGGCACGCGTGATGAAGTGTTGTTTGGCAGGATGCATTACTAGACAATGCACTGCCATCAGGGAGTGTGTATGCACGTGGGATGTGTGTGTAGTGTTCAGGTATGCGATGCATTTTCTGTGGCCGGCCAGAGGAACAGCAATAGGACAGCCCTCGTCATAAAGGATCATCGGGATTTAATGCGTAAGGAGTATTGGAGAGGTTGGATACATGTCTGAGAGTTTGCATTAGTGATGATGAAATTGAAATGAGGGTTGTAGGTACTATGCTGTTTAAAATTTCCTTCGAAAAATAGTTTTTTTAGAATTTGAAGAAGAACACTAACGCGGTTCTTTTACATTGCGAAGAGAGTTCAAAGAAAACATTCAAAAAATAGCCTGAACATTTTCAGTTGTTTGAATTTCGTTCTCGAATCATATTGTTTAAACAGAACAAGATAGTTTCGATAGTTTCGTTTGTTATTAGTTTATCAAAAACAACACTGTGGTGTAGGTACAAACCCTACACCCGAAGCAGGCATGTTGACTTTGTTATGGGTGACGCTAAACTTTACGCTTCGTTCCGCGCGAAGTGGTTTAATTTTTTCTTCCAGAGGTGGACTCCACCGTTATCCGTCAAGATCGTGGTAGCAATGCATAAAAACCCCCAGCAAATGGCGTGGACCGTGCTGGTAAAACGGCACCAATTAACGGGGGTTTGTCATACCGCCATATGTTTTATGATTCTCCGTCACCCCTCGCACGCGTTGGATAGTTGCGGAGAAGACGCTCAAATGTTTTCACGCTTCGCCGCCGTCGATAGTAGTGGTGCACGGTTGAGCGAAGGTTTCGTTGTAGATGCGTTAATGAAGATGTAGGTATTTTAAAAAAAATTCTCCTTCTCTTCAACGGTATCGCCATAACATGTTTATTTGGAAAACAAATCATAGGAAAAGAAAAACAGTGGGTGGTGTGTTGCTCCTGCCAACATCATTATGAGTTATTCTTATTCAAATTGAGCACTACTTTTTAAATAATGAAGTGGCGGTATCTTCTGTATGTGGGACAGATAAGGAGTTTTTTACTTTTGGTTCGGAATTTGTTTTTATGAAACTTTGAAATAAGCCCTCAGGAAGACATTGTTTTATGGTTCGATGGGCTTGTGGAGAAATTCAATAATTTCAAGCACATTTTTCTTTTCCACATCTTTCTTAAATCCTTAACAAACTTCTAGCGTTACCGGGTTTTGTTCTCTCCATCGTTCGTCTTGCAGACACGCGTGCATTTGAAGCGTTTATCCGAAATTATTAACCTTCGTCAAAGAATCCCGCAGCCGTGGGACGCAGTGCTTGCTTCCCTTCTTTCAATTTTAAATAGCTTCTAGCTTCACCTCACACGCGCAAATATTCCACGTTTTCACCCATTTTTGGCCACGACTCCGGCGGAAAATGGCAAAAAAGTTTCATGTCTTTCGCCCGAGAAGGCCAGGTTGGAAAAGTTAAATGTTTATTAATGAGCCGAAAATTAATTATTGATGAACCGCCGCTGCTGCCGTTGTGGGTGGCTGAAGTTGGCGGAATTCCGCGGATATAAATTTACTCCAACATTTTTCGCCAATCACTTTGCGAGTATATTTTTCTTGTCTTAAACACTTCATACCTTTCAACCGATCGGCATCACCTTTTCAGTGCGGGCCTGGCCGGCACGTGCAACTCAATTTGGGAGGCATTTGCCGAGGAGAAACATTAAACCAGAATCGCATCAATCGCGGCGTCCATGGAAGCATGGAAAATTAAGTTGGAAATGCTCAAGCGTGAAACAAGAGCTCGCGAATCGTCGCACGCCGAACGGGTTATTAATAAATTATTAGCTCAGCCGTTTTTCTTCGGCGGGTTTCACCTGGAAAAGGAAAACTTTGTATGCATGATTTTAGTCGCGGTTCGATTGCTGCATTCGATCAAAAAGTTTTCCCCGCACAAAACTAGGCAAAAGATGTTGTCGGGTTGGTAGTAAAATTTTAATTGCTTCGGTGTCCTACGGCTGCGAAATGGAGATTGTGGTGTTTCGAATGGAAAAGTGATTCATAAAATTGCACGGTTGGTGAAAAACGGTAGAATTTTACGCCAGGTTTCACTCTAAATAAGCGTTTCAAGATGCGTTTTCCACTCCTAAGCTATTGCTGGATGTTTAGAGTTGATGTTTTCGATTAAGTGAGAAAAAAAACTCGAATGGTAACAATTCCGTTATAATGTTTGCACCAAAAGTGTGCACAATACCCTTAAATTTAAAGATTGGCTTGGGTAGAAGGAAGAAACCTGTTTGTGATTCTTTAAAATGCACGTAGATTAAATTATCTGTGCTTGCCCGTCGGTTCTGTTTGGGTAATTATTGTAGATTAAATATTAATAAAACCTTAACTTCCACCGAGCAAGCAGAGAAAAAAAAATTACCCGTGGCTGTAGCTGTTGCATTCCGTTCTACGCTTTATCTTGTGGCCGCATCGTTGGATAAAATTCTCCAAATTTCACTGCAGTTTTTGTCCTTTTTTTCAACCCTCAAACTCGTTGGCAAAGGGCTGCGAGAAAATTAAGGTGGTATTAATAATTTTATCCCAACGCGAAATCGTCCGTGAATCATCCCGCTCACATTTACGCTCACGGTACGTACGTTGCACAACCCATCCCCCGCTTCCCAATAAATGGTATCATTATCCGGCGGTCCAACTCCCGAGAGGCGCCGAATGGCGGCGAAAGAAATCCTTCCGGTGCGAAAATCGCCCCTATAGTAGATCCGGTTGAGGGAGGCTTCTTTCGCTATTTTCCAGTGCTAGGAAGGTACGGGAAGGTTGCGGGACTGTACAGCAGGTGGAACACGTACGCACATCGGTCAGTTCGTACCATGCCGTGCCACCCCGTCGCACCCCCCCCCCCCCCCCCCGCCGACCAGGCAACCGTGACCGGATACCGTCGCCGGGGAAATATTAAATTCTCATAAACATGTGAAATTTAATTTAATTACGATAAATTATTGAAATTAAAATTAATTAAAAATGTATGTGCGTACGTGTGCGCATTGGGTTGGGTGGTAACGCTACCCAGGCAAGGACTCCGGCGGCGAACAGCTACTGGGCACAAGTCTAACGACGTGCATCGGCCGCGAGGCCCGTCGGAGGGTGCAACAGGAACAAGCGTGAGGCAAGAGCAACAAAAAAAAAAACAAAACGAAGCATAAATACATTTTCCAATAGTGGGCAATTATTTGCAATAATATGCCCGTCATTCAGTGCCATTTTTATGCCAACCCGCTCCGCTCCGGATGCTCCTTCCTTCGCCAGCGTTCGACCTATTGTGCAGGAGCACACGATAAACGTCACGGAATTTCGCAACTTGCCGGCGCCCATTGGAGCAGTCGGCATTTGTGCACCGGTTTTTTTTTGTTGTACGGTTTTACGGTTTATTTTTAAATTAATAATTTCAATTTTTCCACCTTTCCATCAAGCCTTCCCTCTCGGGATTCAGCCATCGAAACGCGCGCACATTCTGCAACAACTCAACACGTCGGCTTGCCTTTCGTCAGAATTGGCCGAGTTTTGTTCCATTGGCTACTCATTAATTTATTTAAACGAGCTTTCAGCTTCAGTCGCACATGAGGCTTCACTTAATGGTTCATCACATTTCTCGTACGTCCCATATTATGATGGGTGAATAAAGAGGATGGGACATATGGCCTTAGGAGCAGGTCCTTAACCCCTTAGAGTTCTTTATTACCAGGTTAGATTGCGAAGGCTCAGGAAGCTGGATTCAATAGCCGTACTGGTGTAAATCCTCGCAGGCGAAGAAGAAGATGAATTAAGAGGATGGGGTGAGGAAGAATTGAGGACTTGTACTGTTGCGTGTCAGAACTGTGTTATCATAATTCCCTTGTTAGCGTGAGTATTGTTAGCTTCTGTTATGCATGTTGTAGCTTCTAGAACCTGCTGACTTATTTTAAAGCGAACATTGAGGGCACTTTCAAAATGTATGTCTCTATTGGCAGAGATGGGGCTCGGAGCAGGCAGCACGCGGGACGTCCTGGACTGATTTAGCAAAATCCCCTTGTCCCGACTGTGCGATGCTCATTAGTCAAGGATCTTTCAGCCTGTCGACGCCCGGAGCTCAGGGATCCGGGAAATCGGACGCTGCGATTGTAACCCAAATCGTCCCTGGGAGAGGACTTGCTTACGCCACCCGAAATGCGCAGACTTTCCTTTGCGGTTAGCGGCTACGCGCCGTCACTCGCCATCGTTGTCTACGGTGTCCTCGTTCGGGGAACAACAAGCGACCGACGGTCGGATCAGCGAGCAGGGGGGGGGGGGGGGGGGTCCTTGCATGCGGCCGGCAGGACCGCTTGACAATAGGTTCATCTTTCTTCCATCGGCGAATTTTACGCGCACACGAACCGGAGGATGTCTGTTGCCGGCCACCGTTGACAAACTCCTCCCCGGCGTGGCCCTTCCGTTCGGATTACTAACCACCCCCCCCCCCTGCCTCCAGGCAATGCCATTCCGTGCTGGCCATATTTAGGTTTCTCGGCGGACGCCTTGCCATCTGATAGGCCCCTGACCGATCGGGTTGGTTTCTAGCTCATCATGGCAACATAAGGAGATGTTTGCTAGCAATATTTATGTGTAAGAATGTGTGCATGTTGGTGCTTGCCAGGAGATCCGGGTATTTGTATATTTTTCCTACACCATCGAGGCCATTGCCTGTCGCGTTACCCGCAAAAGCGGTCACCAACCGCCGGTGTCATGCAATCCGTTCCCGTTTCGTTCGGTCATTGCTCGTCGTTACAGGACCACGGTCACGTTGGGATTCGCCCGGAAGCCCGTGCACCCTTTGTGCAGATTTTACAAGCTACCCGTCCCCGCACCGACCGACTGCTGCCTGCCTGCCTGGCAGCGATGTGACGGACCGCTTGCAATGTGGGGTACGTGCGCCCGGCCATGTTGGCTGCCTTAAAACAAAGATGATGACAGTGATTTATGATTTTAATTGTTCTATTATAATTAAATTAAATTAAATTAGTTAGATGGGTTGGGAAAACCATGGGATACGGCGACGGAGGGGCTCCCTTTCCCCGGAATCGGGAGGACGCGCTGAGCGCATTCATCGTACGGGAAATTTATTTCCTGCTGACGCAAGACGGCACACGGAAAGGGGACACTGTTGAAACGTGGAAGGTTGGAAGAGCTCCACGGAATGGGTAACTCTATGCGCGTGCGACCGAGAACGGCAGAACATGTTCCGCGCAGTTTCGTGTTTTGGGGCGAATTAATAATGCTCTTTAGTTCCTGTTTTTTTTTATTCATTCAGTCGCTTTTTTGCTCGCCAAAGCTATTCGTCATCACTGCGCGAGTTTCGGGCACGAGCAAGAAGGTGTCACTCCGGTTGCAGGGAGAGGAAGGACACTAGAGACAAACATTCCACGGTGCAGTTGGCCGGAGCTGGCAGCTGATTTTCGTCCTGCGAAACGTGAATTCTTCGACTTTCGCCAAGTGGTTGTAGCGCGTATATTTCGCGTACAAGTAAGCTGCTTATGTTTTTCGGGTAGCGAATGGTTTGGTTGTTGTACTTTTTTTATACTTCTTTCTCCCTGCTTGCCCGCCAACCTTCCAGGAAGCTCGCTATAAACCGCTGAATTTGACTGATAAGCCATGCTCGGACCGGAGCTGGTAAGAGGCGCTACGAGGGTTTCTCGGAAGCTGCCACCGTCTGTCGAGTGCTTGACGAAACTTTTGTAATTAACAGCGATAAGCATTTTAATGAGAATCTCAGCTGATCGTCGCTGGGCCGCGTGCGTCCTTGTCTTGTGTGGGAATGGCAGAGATAGAAGCGACTCGAAAGCTTGGCTCACTTTAAAAGTGAACGTTTGCTGATGTCTAGTACCTGTAATTAACAGTGTTGTTATCTGTTAGCCTTCATCGTTACAAGTTACAATTGTTTTAAAGAACTTTTCCTGCATTTCCAATTAAGCGGGACCAGTTTTGCCCTTAAAGCTAGCAACATTGTGTATCGAGTATAAGAGTGAAGTAGACCTTGCAAGCATTTGACACGCATGACAATCAATTTCATGAAATGAGTTTTAAATGAAATTCATTTTTTATATTTGCAAGGGGAACAATGTATGGTAAGCGCTAATTAACGAAACAGCTCATAATGGAGCTTAATAGGGCTTCAAATGATTCTTTTATTGACGAGATTGCTTTTCATCACATTAGCAAACTGGACACGTTTTTATTTCATGTTTAGGGCCGACAGGTTAAGCTTCGGACAGTTCAATTATATTTGCCAACATTTTTCCAGCGGTTTTTTTTTTGTCGGTGGCAAACTTACTAGAAAAAAGAGACATTTGATAAAGTAGTTTTTTGCATATTACGTTCACTCACAGCTTGCATATGCATTTAAAATGGTAAATGTTGACGATTTCCTTCTGACCCCTCCCCTTGCGACGGGCATTTTCTCCGCCTCCCCCTTTCCGAGGGCGCGTTGCCGTATTAATTTGATCAATAACGCATCATCACTCTTACCCTCACACCCGCACTTTCCCCTTCGGCCCACCCTGTGATGGGTGAGATTTTTATGCACGAACAAACAACAAATGCATGCCCACAGCCAAGCCGTAACAATAGATCAAAGTGTCCGTGCACTGATTGATGGAAAAGGTAATTAAATTTACCGATTTTCATTTTTCACTCGCTCGCGTCCTGGAGGACAGGTTTTCATATATTTTTTTGTGCTAGTTCTTTTTTTCAGTTTTTTGTTCGCCTCAATTAAAGGCACTATTCATGTTGTGCCGATTTCGATCCATGTACGATATGTTTGACGTAAAGCGATCGTTTTGAGTGTGTATTTAAATTAATGTTTTTGTTTGGTTTGGTAGTCCAAATAAAAAAAAAAACTACCATCAATTGATGTTTATGAAAAAGGGGTTTTACAAACGCAT
This sequence comes from Anopheles atroparvus, assembly GCA_914969975.1. NCBI lineage: Eukaryota > Metazoa > Arthropoda > Insecta > Diptera > Culicidae > Anopheles > Anopheles atroparvus. The sequence goes on along the minus strand of CAJZCY010000003.1, from coordinate 13,551,154 downwards.
GAACTCTTATTTACCGATTTGCGGTCAGTTTTTAACACAACCGCTCAACCTTAATGTTCACTGTTTGTGTTTAGCCTTAAGCAAATTCAAATTTATTGGAATGGAGTGCAAAATTGATGACATAGGATGAGTTTTCTAATTCAACTAAATATTTCCAGGCATCAATCGAGTGTTTTTGCGCTCATTTTGTATAGAATAGTTCTTTGCGCGTTAACCTCGAACTAACTGTAATGGCTGATTAGATTTTAATCACTTTTCATGTAAATTCAGCTATATAATGACAGATGATATAAACAAGCGCCTTTTTTTTATTTGAGTTGTGCACGTTGATCATTATTTGGTCTTAAATTAATGATGCATAAATATCATGTTTCTTAAAAAATAAAACATATTTAATAAAAAGAATAAAATTAAAACATCCTAAAATGTAAACTCACTACAAGGCGTAAATCGAATCTAACAAATCAATCCGTACGGGTTAAAGGGATTGACTTTGTTGGACGGAGTCACCGCCGAAAGTTCGTGTCCCCCCCACCTAGTGCCCAAAATCCGTCATTAGTACCTATTCCCTCCGCAGGTTGCAAACAAATCGCACGCAAAACATTGGCCAACATCGCCAATATCCGGTATCAAATCCATCATAGTTAACCGTCAATCAGGTCACCGAGAGTAGGCAAGTTAATTTCGTTCATCGTGAAACTTTCTCCGTAACGCAAAAACTTTTCCGCAGCTGTTGATTAGGAGCGGAGTTGTGGGAAGGAAAATGGATGGAGAAATTGAACGAAGGAAGGATTGAAAAGGATTGCCTTACATCGTGCACGTACCATCACAGAGCAACACAAGCACACTAGCACACACACTCACGCACACACACATGAAGATTCGATGAGAAAAGCTTTTCCATGTCCTTCAGTCAACCGCCAATCAATCACGGCACGGCAGCTTCGTCATCGGCAGGATTCGGCTTTGGTAGCTCTCAGTTTACCCTCCGAACCGTCGATGATTTGCCACGGCTCGCCGTCGGCTTCGATGGGCTGCTCCATGAATTATGCATGCACTTCCACCTGGTCCACTGCTGGCCACCCCTATATCGAATTTATTCCCCGTCCATCGTTGATGATTGCAATACCCACGATTCGATTGTGTTTTGGCGCAAACCCAACGGAGAGAGGCTCGCCCGAAGGTACAATGTTGCTTTCTCGAAGGTCTCGCTGCACCGAAGATGCTCCATCCGTTTGGAGTGCGCCGTTGAGGTTCGAGTGAGCCAGCCTCGTGCCGGCCAGCCCGGGAACACCCGAGATGCGATTGTCAGGAACTAATCCAATAAACACACTAATTAATAAGTGTTCCTTATAACATTGTTTAATTACATTTTCCCGGTGATTCCGGTCCCTGACCGGGGGTTTTCCGTCCCCCCCCCCCCTCGAGTGGTGGAAGATGGTGGTGCATCCTCCCGGATGACGATTGCTGAAGCTAGGATTGCATACGGACCTAGAAGGAGTTCCAGATTTGCGTTCCACCCGTAGCCTGTTGAAGCGAGCTGTTTGGTTGAGGGCAACAGACTTTGGTTACGTTAGGTCTCATTGCCAACGATGTGTGTTGCAGCTAGCTGCACTGCCGGAAGTACGTAGGCAGCATCGACAGCATCAAGTGCGAGCCCTGGATTTGTAGCGGATGAAGTCAAGTAGGTAGTGCGCTCCTCCTGGCTACTGCGCCTTCAGATCCTTCCCCTCCTTGCGGCAGAAGCGAAGCCACACTACCACCGATCCTTAATACTTCCTTTCCGACTGGCCCATTCTGCACCTCCCCCCCTGTGGCGGATCGACCGCACGGGACGGGGAAACAGCTTGCCGAGATACAATTTAATTGAAATTCAATTCCAAAACTTCCACACATCTAAAACTGTTATAATCAATCAATCAGTGCATTATTGTTTAGACACATATTGGTCCCGAGAATGATGTACGGAAGTTGATGAGCACGACGTCCAGCATACGGGCGGCACATCCGTTCCACGCACGGCCCCTTCCCGCCGTCAGTAAATGTTTCATTACTCTCTCGCCCTGCCGCATTCGAAAACTTCTGCCGACCCCTAGAGCAGGAACCTACCCTTCCGGACGAACGTTGGCGAGTGGCTTTATGGAAGCTACAAATATTTCCCTCGGACCTCGGAGGCAGCCTTTTGCAACATGCTTGCAGTTTACTGCGCCTTTCCGCGATCCCGGACCGTCAGCAACACAGCCACAACGCAACAAGCAACCGAGTATTCCTTCGACGTAACCTTCATTTATTACCTTGGCTCTAGGCTCCAGTGTAGGCGCAGTCAGTGGAGTACCCCACCGTGGATCATGTGGCTGTCTGGCTGAGATGAGGATGCTCTACTGATTGGATTCTGTGTCCGGGAGCTCGGCGAAGGCGGTACGCGTTCTTTATTAGAGAAGCTTGATTCGATCAACCTTCGGCTGCGTGCATCCGGACCAGGGTTATTATCCTGGGCGGACGATTCCTGGGCCCACTTCCCGGCATGCATCTTCATGCAGGAACTCTCTGTAAATGGTTTGCTTTAAACAACATGCATACTCCGTGCAGCTACAAACTCCCACACGCTGAGAGTCCCAATAACAGTGGATATTGGAAGAAATGTGGGACGGAGCACAGCTCAACAACGGTCGAACGCAATTGCGTACCTCTTTCGTGCGGGAAAACTCTTCACAAGATCTCGCCTTCTACCGTCGGGTAGAACCACCGTGGCTCGGCGCAGCAAGGCAGCTATTGTTTGCCAAAATCGCAAGCACAGCCTGTCCGCTGTCATGTTTCCTTGCGATGAAGAATCGGTTTGATAATTGCACCCCCGGCCGATGTTTCCGTTTGATCAGTGTACAGTCGATTTCAGCCGTGCACCTTTTGACTTATGTTTATCTTCTCGATTATGGTTGAGCAACGTTGATACAATGCAGCTTCGATGGGACAAGGTGTTTGTAGTGGATGTATGCTCTGCTGGGGAATATGTTGAAGAGTGTTTACGATATTTAACCTGCAGTTTGTAAATCAGTTGTAGACAATTAAACAGCAATGAACTGCATCTTTCGAAACGGTTATTCGATTCGATCTGTTTTCATGCGCATGAGTGCTATAAATTCGTATTTGGCCCGAACTTTAAAAAAAAAACATTATTTTAGTATATTTGTAAAACAGTTCAAGTATACATTTTATACCAAAATTTTTTTTTTTTGAAACCTCTTAATAAACCAACTGATTGTTTTCTCTCCGCAGGATACTGCACCCTTCTTCTTAGGTATGAACCAATCCCAATCGGCCAGAAAAATATGTTTGCTTGCGGCTCCGGAACACCCTTTTCACAGGAAAATGCTCTTCTCAGACATGTCAAAAACAATCGTCAGCCCAATAGACATCGATAGCGCCGGCAACAGGCTTGTATGCTTATTATCCTACTTGGAGATAAACATAAAAATAAAGGATCAATTTTTCAATTATCCCTTTTAGCCCCACCTAACGCGATGGGGAAAGAAGGTTGCATTTATTGGTTTTTGCCTCCGCATAGGATTGTGTGAAGTGGAAAATTGGTCGTCCGGGGTAAGGGGTTGTAGGCGGAAAGAAACCTCCCCCCGTACAATTCTCTGCTTTCGATGCGTTTCAGGAACTGGCAGGGGAAAACAAAGTGAAGAGAAAAGGGCCTTAATATCCCAGAGAACTCATACACGAAATCCATAATAAGCTTCTATTCTCCTCCGGTTCAGGTTCGAAGTGGATATTTTTTATAGCTGTTTCCTCGATGTTTTTCCTTTGGAATGGCGAGCGAGGATTATAGATCCAACGATTGTGGGACTTTTTCGAGGGAACAAACACTGAAAATAACATGAGCGACTCAATCGAACCGTCCGTTTTATTTCTAATGGGCTCCCCATTTGTCGTGGCATGTGTGATCCTTAAGGTGTCCCGGAAGGACACAGGTCAGTCGGTTGTTCTGGGAGTAAGGCAGGGGAGCAGGATGTGTGGCGGTGGGAAAGGCTAGCCTAAAACCGATTATTTTCGTAACGTGAGCAGTGGAACTCTTGACTAACTTCGATGTTTCGTCGAACGGACATGCTTTCGCCGAAGGTGAAGTGCGTACCGTGATGCCGTTGAGTCCTTCGAAGTATTCTGGCGGAAGGCGAAACGGTTAGGGAAGCGAAAGGAGACCGGGGCTCGGTGTATGATGAAATTAGGACTGGTGTAAGTTGATAACAACAACGGTCAACTGGGTTGGGAGCAAGAATAGAAATAGCATTAACGAGCGATTGGCACGAAATCCTTCTTCATCTTTTCAAAATCGTTCGATTGCCTCCGTTCGTCGTCAAGGATCGGTGGGGCTATGTCCGTGCAATAAACATGGCTTTTTTTTCCCCTAATACTTATCAGCTCACTTTAACGAGTTCTTGGAAAACCCGGCTCCTACGTCAAGCCGCCCGTCAACAGGCGGGTGGAAATTGTGAAAATTTTGTATTTTAATTTCGTTAATGCGCCTACGCCGACGATCCCTCACCCGTTCGTCGGGCTTGACGGGTTGAAGTGGGTGGCACTTCGTTTATTAAGAGTCGATCCTTCCTCCGTCGTGGCCAGGGTACCGTTTTACCCGGTGTGTTTGTTAGATAACTTACGATTCTGGCCGAGCAGCCCTCAAGAAAGCGCTATCCTCGAAGGGGTTGAGGAAAAAGAAAACCTGCGCTCCTCCGTCCACGTGCCTGTTTAAGACGTTCGACTGTTTTTCTTGCTCTTCTTCCACCGAAGGAAAGTAAGTGATCCGTTTGCCATTTGAAGGGCACGATCGCCTATTTGCAGGCAGGCTGGTGGCTCTTGTCGTGGCATTTTCCCGAAGCAAATGGCACTCGAATGCTCGCTCGGATGTAAAACTGAGCAGCGCAGGAGTGAAGAGGGATAATTCAAATTACATTCCCATGCTCCAGTCCACCGCTCACGTCCCGCGCCGGTACGATCTCGGGAATCTTTTCCACTGGGTTTTTCTCTCTCTGATGTGACACTACCAGTGCCGGTGCGATTTTCACCGTGCCTTTTGTCGATTGTTGTGCTACGGAAATGGTCGAACTGAGCCGTAAGGATATCGCCCGAGCCATTGTTTGTCGCTACTTCAGTAGCAGTGCGCTTGGGACGGAATGCGAAACTGGTTGTTGCCCCTTTGTCCTGGCGAAAGGATTTGACGAATATCGGGAGAGCATGGAGGGCGAGCATCTTGAAGACGTGGTAGGTTTAACCATCGACAAACCGTGTTTGACGGTTGGCGCATGGAAGCTTTCGAGGAAATGTGTTTCGTCCGGACAAACTCTTAGCCCCCGGTGCGCCTTCAATCACTGGAGTTTTCTTGAGTGGTTTCTTTCTCGACGTTGCCCTTTCCCCGTAATGGTATCACGCAAATATGAACAACAATGGCGAAATTGGTCATTTCATTGATGAACTGGCCATTATTGCCGTGCAGTGAAGTGACCGAATAAAAGTGATCTCAGCGATTGTCTGAGAAATGGATACAACCTCCAGGGTTCTTGTCAAACGAACGGTGAATGGTCAAACTCGTCAGGGTAATTATGCTAGTTTAACGGTGGGGATCTTTTCGACTTGTTTTGTGAATGCCAGGGTTTTGACAATGGAAAATAGCTCATTTGATAGAGAAGAACTAGGCAAGCGCATAATGTTTCAATCGGGCTTGCGAGGCTCTTTTCTGTCAATTGATGATTGTTGGAGACTCGAGTTCATCTTTTAATTTGTAAGATGCATTTGCATTTCAGTGCAATTTGAAGAACAAAAGTTGATTGTGCTTCTATTTTTACATTGGCCAGAGCGCGCAATAAAATGCAGCATGTAGCTTTTGAGCATGTAGCAGTTTAAATTTGCTGAATGTGGAGACGTAAACTTACGCACTGGTAATTTTAAAATAAAGATTTCTTATCCACATTCCTTCCGCTCTCGATGATTGCACGATTCACGATAAAACCCACGCTTCAATAGACGTATCAGTCGCGAGGGCTTGGTTGGGAAATGCAGTTGGATTCCTGAAATCTGACGTTACGCCGTGGTGCTTGCCGGTAAATATTTGAACGGATGTTTCACACCAACACCACCCATCCAACAACTCGCACAGACTGAACCAGATAGGCGCCTGTGAATGCTTGCCAAAGACATCCGAACGAGGCCGGAGATTAGCACAGCTGGTGCAACATTTTCCTCGGCGAAAGATTAATTATTTACGTCGAATAAAGTAATCTCTTCGCATCACTTACAGAATAGAATTTCGTTCGTTTGAGTCGACGGTACGCGAGCGGGTGGAGGTTTAGTGGATCGTCCTTTGGGCTAGACTGGACGGACAAGAGATCCTAATCAGTCGTCCGTACGTACGACCGCCCGATACGTTCGCAGGCATTCGTCATCGAACGGTTTTTGGTCGTCCTTGGGGATAATGCTCGCCGGTCCGTCCATTCGTCCGGGAACGGTGGACAGAGAACTGCATCCGTGTCGCGTTTGCCTAACAAAAAAAAAAAAGAGTCCTGCAACTGAAGTTGCATTTGTCCTAAACATGGCACTAGCGACCAGCAGACGGCCGCTTGGCTACGATGAATAATGATGCAAACGTGTTCTAATATGCACACACGCTGCAATCGATTGCGATGTAGCAATTTGTGCATCAATGCAGCGAGGCACGCTCGCCGTGGGTATCATGGTTTGCGATTAGCGATGAGACTAGATCTATACAAACAGAGTAAGAGACAGAGAGGCAGAGAGAAAGAGGGAGAGAAAGAGGGAGCGAGTGGGGAAAAAAAGGGATGGATCCATCACCTGAAAATTCCAAGCCTTCTGGGCCAGACCGTTGACGATGATAAAAGCGTCCAAATGCACGTGCACTTCCGGCTCGGGCACACATGTTGCGCGAGGAAGCAGTTCCCGCGGTCCGGCCATTTGTTGTGCAGTGATGGATGGACGATGAATAAAATATGTACGAAATAGAAAATTGCAATGTAAAACCTAAACGCGACCGAGCGCCATGCCGCCGGAAGTGGAGGGATTTGGATGCGTTTTTGGTTGTCGTACGCCTACGATTGATGAAATTGATCTCCGGATCGTTGTCTGCATATTCAATGCCATCGGAAGGCTATTCAATCGATGTTTTCCTCGTAGTAACATTTCATTATCATCCAAGCAGGAAAACGATTGGATGCATTTTAGGAACATCTATCGAATTAGCAGGAAATGTTATTGGAAGGATGCAATTAGCCTTTGTCTGTCTTATCTATATTTAAAGGTGAAAGTGTGTGTTGTCTCTCCTCTTATAGAAGATTGTCATTAACCCCTAGCTTCACCAGAGAAAGTAACGAATTGTTTGTGCTTGACTACGAAAGAAGAGCAAAGATCGTGAATCTCGGTACAATTTAGCAAATGAAGTACTCAATTTTCTAAGTACGACATCCAGTTCAGTTATTCACTCTCGTAAAAAAAGGAACTCTTCTTGTCTTGACCCTAAACTGCACCGCGAAACCTGGAAGATGGTCACCTTCGGGTCGTTCAATTCTCTTTCGCGTCTGAAGCTAGTAGAAGGTTTTCCTAGCCACCTCTAGCGGTTGGAAAAGTCTACCGAAGTGTTTGGCTACGGTGGAGCTAGATGGAAAGCCGGTACTATTTCTCTCAATTTCACCCGTCATTGACTGAGGACTCCTTTCTCCCTCACCGTTACAAACCATTTCGTAGGGCGCGTGTTGCGTTCCGTTCCGTTCGATCCTTGGGATCCTTGGAAACCCGTTTTGTGGTTGAGTCGAGGCGTCTAACCGCTTCGTGTAAATTGCGCTTGCTGACGAACGCAGCAAGTCTGACTGACGGACCGACTGGGTGTTGGGAGTGCTTTCTTCACGGTTAAATATTTCAAAGCAGAACGATAGAAACCTCCTTGCACGATTCTTGGACCTGCGATTGTCGGGAGTACGGCTGCAGGTTTGGTTTCGGGACCGCTCTGAAACACACCCTGTGCGGAAAACCAAGGGAAACGCACCGCCAAGAACAAATTGCTGCAATTCTCCATTATTAAAATTAATTTACATCATTTGCTTAAATAAATTAATTAAATAATTGGCAGTATCACGATAGCGTCGTGGTGAATTGTTCTTACTGGAAGAAAGACGTCGCCGTGCGGGCAAAAGACTTACCACCCGCAAACGGAACCGCTCCAGGGACGTCCTTCGGGGGAACAATATTCTCGCGGTAATAATTGCGCCCCACCAAAGGAGAGGGGGGGGGGGGGGTGGAATGTCGCGCCGTCTGGGAACGTGTACATATCGAATGGCACCAGCGTGTGCACTTTTCCTACAAAGGACGAAGCAGCTAACCACACGACGGACCGCTGTCAGTGGAAACGAAGGTGACTCGCCCGGGAAAAGGGACGGGAAGCAGCCCGAAGAAAGTCGACCAATTTTGTGCGACAATTTTCCACCCCGGCGTCGCTCTAAAGCTGCACACCGCTAAATGGAGTGAAATTAAAATATTTCCACCGTCGGAACGGAATGGAAGTTCGGTGCAGGTTCTTCACCGTGCAGCGTGGTTAGACCAACCTCGTTTTGAGAAGTAATCCCCGGAGAAAATGAATCAAACGGAACCGCTACAGGAGGTTCTTCGCGAAGAAATCGTACGGAAAGGCAAAGCGGCAGAGAAAGGACATTTTCACGATCGTCACGCGTTCATGTTGTCACATAAGTTGCAACCAAGGACAATTTTGTCGAAGTTCTCTACAATGGTGCAACTTTTGAAGAGGTTCATATTTTCCAGGGTTTTCCGGCTTTCATTGGAAGGTTATTGTACTGAATGGATGGCAAGCAAATGGGGATGGATGGTTATTTAATTTGATTTATGAACACCAATTATTTCCCAACGAGATTGAGATGACTTGTCATGAATTGCTTTGGAAATTATAAATCCTTCTATTTATTTAAGATGTATTTATTTAACAAAAATGTAGCTTCGTGTGAGGTTTACGCGAAAACCTGAGGTAGTGGAGTGATTGAAAAAAACGTTTTGGGGAACTAGCTCTTGCTAGAAATACCTTTGTCCCCGTTCGAAGGTGCAAGGAAGTCGCCAGTTTGAGGCAAGCTGCACAAAACCGATTTCCCGATTGGCATATTTGTTCAGACGCCAGCGAGTGTTATTGTTTAATTGCTTTTAATCAAGATCTCACCAACGGTGGTTGAAATTGGGAAAACGCGCCATTTAAGCTCCTTTGAAATAAAACCAAGACACCCTCGGAACACGCTGCACTGTTCCGGACCAACCTCGAGTACAGGCGGCAAAGAACGTTCACTTCGTGTGGCAAAGGATAGGGTGTGCAAAAAAAAAAAGTAGAATGTCCCAGGTGGAAAGAGGATCGCGTACCGGATTCAATTTCTCTACAAGAACCCACCCGTACTGTTGTTGCGAAAACACAGTGCAACCCAAATAGTGGATTGATTTTGGTTCGTCGGTGAATACATGTGTGTGCTTTTTTTTCTCCTGCCCAAGTAGAATGTGGGACGGAATGGGATCCGATCCGATCCGATGTTGTCGTACGGCTCGGGCTTGATGGTTGATAGTGTGCCCCTTGGTGGATCAAAATTGTTTGCGACGCTCTCAAAAAGTGTACGGCTCGCAGGATGGAGGCCCTGACAAATTGACCGTTGGAAACCCGTTCAATCACCGGTGTGTGCGATATTTAGGGGGAGAAAACGTGGGCACCGTCCAAACAAACCCGATAAACTGAGAAAGAAGCTTATGAGTCTAAATGGAGGAAAAACCCGCTTTGATTCGTTTTCGGTACAGCACACCGTACGAGATGCGTGGCATTCGAATGGAAATGGAACGTAGTAAAATCACTGCAACTCTCTACTCGAGCCAGGCTGCAATGGATGCGCCCGACCCGCCAACAACAAAGAAACTGAGCTCGCGAGATTGACTAAATGACTGGTTTCGTGTGACAAAGAAGCAGAATGGATCGGAACTTCTTGTATTGGAAATATTCGGGTTTTGAGGCTGGGAGCAGAACATTGAGTTATCGAGGTTAATGTTTTCGCTATGAAACCCTAGAGGAAGCAACTTTTAGTTCAAATGATAGCCATTAGTGCACAAGTTTTTTCAGGCATTGTATTTTCTGTTTATGAACCGATCTTTCATGTTTTCTAGTGAGATATTTGTATACTGTTTTTTTATTTAATTTATTTAATAGTATTCTCATTATTATAATGGTGTCCTATTTTAATGTGTACGTTGGGTGTTTTAAATCTATTTTTTAATATTTATTTCAAAAAGTTATTCAGTTTCAAGCCGAATTTAATGCCGAATTTAATGCCAAAACTTCTGTATTATTTTCGCAAAAGGTAACATTTCCGTGCGCAACCACAAATTCTTTGGCCTATTCTTTGCCATTTCTTGACCAAAAGCAACAAAATAGCTAAATGTTGGACGAAATTTCATCCAAATCCAGATACAACCGTTACCGATTGACAGCAGTTGAAGGCCACTTTTGTTTCTTGCCCCACCGGAAACGCATCGAACGCATCGTATGTGCTGAGATTTTGCTTGTTTCACTCGTCACAAGAACTCGGAGCCCGGAGGGACAGGAAGCTGCGAAACTTTCCGCCACAAAATGACGAGTACAGCAAGACTTAAAAAATAGTAAATAGAATAGATACTATAGAGGGGAAAAAAAAAAGATTCAGTTCCCCTGCCTCGGTTGACGAATTTGGGTTTCGTTTTTGGGTCGGGCGCGGTGTGGCGACAGTCCGGTATTCAATTTTCGAATTTCCGCATCCGGTTCGAATTTTTCGTCCCGGATGCACAACCGCTACCTGCGTGCCCCTAGCCGACCCGACGGGTTTTCGTCACGAAATTGCACCTTGCTGGTCGAATTCCGTGTGCGGTTGCGATTCGGAGAGGGTCCTGCCAAAGGGGAGGGGGGTTTGGGGTGAATTCCGGGCATTTTTCCCCCTCGGTTTCGAGTGAATGCCACCACATGTGTGCGTCTACCCGATGCGTATCCGGGCGGTGTGTGTTTGAGTTTCTCCTCCCCCGCCAGCATCGGACCTTTCGGGGATGCATATCCTGCTTGCTGGACTGTTTCATTCCACAAAAGGGAATCCTATGACCAACGGAACGCTAGAGGAACTCCCCCCAAACCCCGTACCTTGCTCAATTCCCTCGTTGCATCCCGTTCGTCAACGCCCGGCCGATGTTGACCGCTTCCGAGCCACTTCGGGTGCTGGTGCGGGAAATATGAACATGTTTTTTCTCCCACTCTTCCCCTTCCTGAACCTAGGTTCCCCGATATGTGAGATCATCGTGTGGCGGTGGAATCGTAAAAAGGATTGAACAAGGAGCTTTGCTTTTATTTGCTTGAAGGTTAGTGCCCGTGATTTGATTCACGGGGGGGCTGACCATCGGGAGGGAGCGGTCGAGATGGAAAAGAATCCTCTTTCGGCGACGCCAAACGACGACGGCGAGGACGATGACGTTAACGACAGCCTTACTACAAAAGATTCAAGCAAATATGGCTTTTTGAAACGGATTTACTCGCCATTTTCCCGGCGAAGCGTTCTCTGGTTTCTTGCTCTGAGTCTCATCTTCATGTTTCTCCGTTGTTTTGCTTTCGTTCTCTGTTCCCTTTGCTTCTTCCATTTGCACTGCCTGCTGGCGATGGTTTCCGACCGTGACGGAACAGATCGTTGGGTCGGTGCGAGAAAAAGGCTCGGGAAATACGGTGCTTTTTCCACCCCACCCACTTCGGGGACTTCAACCGGTTGGTTGGAATGCAAACACCTGCCGGGCGGCGGGGGACGCCGAAGGATAAGGACCGCAAATGTCCAACAAGGTGTGATGTGAATGCATCGGTAAACCTGAAATGTTTGTCAATATGATGGAGCTCGGCTGGAACACACCGGACCGGGGAAAGCACCGGCCGGGCAGTTAGGCTTCAGTTCTCGGTTTCAATGCTCGTCGATCGACTGCAGTTTCACATCATCATGTCCGTCGGGCGAGCTCGTTTTGTTTCTTACCAGGGAGGGAAGGAGAGTAATTTGATTTTCCATTTTTCCTTTCCCCTCATTTCCCGGTTGAGTTTCCACTGCTGTGGGAAGCTAGCGGGTGGAAACAAGTTTTCGGAGGATAATTTCCTGTCCACCGTGGAACTCTTTTCCACATCGAACGAACACGGTTCCAGCCTTCCTTCCAGACCTCTGGGCAGGCAGGGCATCGGGGGGTTTTTTTTTTGGTCGTTTTTATTACTACGAACTCCACAACTTCTCAGCTTCGTAACGGAGGGACATTTTTCTTTTGACGCACGGGCAAGAGCTCAAAGATCAAACGGATCCGAATCCGTCCATCGTTTGGCAGAATCCATGTGTTCCTTGATGGTTCCAGAGCATGGTACTAGCTCCGCACGACCGAGGTTGAGTTGAAGGGCCTTCGGAAAGTACGACGGGCTACGGACCCAAACTAAAAGCAATTAACCCTATTGCTAGTTGAATGTGTTTTTTGCAATCAATCCCAGAAACCGCCTCCCCACCCCCCCCCCCCCCCCCCTTCCTTGGTCCAGGTCGTTCTTACTAGTCGATGAAAGTGGGATTGATGTACGCTCATGTAGCTCAAGGGCACAAGGATAATCGTTTAATGGACCCCTCCCCTGGAGAGTTTCGGAAAGGGGATCCTTTTTTCCATTGGGTTGGATGAAAGGTGGGTAGTACCTGATGGTCACGGGTTTATGGTAAAGGTGAAAAAGCACAGAAAACTTGCTTCACGGCACGAGGATTCTCAACAGAGTGGTTCGTAGAGCGAATCCCGATATTATTTCTCGTGGTTTTATTTAATTGATGAAGTGTACGATGAGATCTATGCTTAGCAATTGTTAAATCTGGACTTAGTTCAAATGAAATCATAAAATGTAATGTGAGAAAAATATAATTTAATCTACTGCGGCGATAATTAGCTCCCCATTCTCCATTATGAAAAATGGAGAAAAATAAATTCCACACTTTCCCCGATGCAACGCTTTGCGCGGGTTTCAAAAGAGAGTTAAAGAAATCGATCCCGAAGGTACCGAAAATTGGTCCACAGCGCACACTACCATTGCATCAATTAACGGCAATTTTTCCAGTTCCCCTTTCGACACGTGACTTTTCCAACGTGACATTGCGACACCGCGCAAGAAACCGCGACGGACGGGCATGGGAAAGACAACAAAAAAAAAACCCCCCGAAGCACGATCTGGCATCAAACAGAAGGGCGAAAAGACCGCAGAAAGACCGCAGACCACTGGCAGACAACATAACCGGCCACACCGGGTCGCACATCGCGGTGCGTTCGAATGATATCGGATCGCAAATTAACAAACGAAAACGGAACGGAACGGATCGAAAGCAAAAAAAAAACGGTGGTAAAGAAAAATGGTTCCCGTTAATGGCCGACGTGCGCCAGCGGTCCGCTGGCAGGTCCTGCAGTGTGGAAGTGTGACATTTTTGCGGTCGCCGGTCGGTGTGCACATCGTTTTTTAGACCACTGCACGGAACGGGGGGAATGGGGTGGCAGCATGATGGTGGTGGTACTTAACTGGTTTTTAATTTGCAATCAAGAGCGCAATTGTTGCGCGTATGGGCTCCATCCGGACGAGAGGCGATCCCGTTCGCCAGGTAAAATAGGTATGCACGTTGGAAGAAAAACAGGAAACCGAGCGTAGGGTGCAACGAATAAGTGCAGTGCGCCAAAAAATGGTTCATGCCATGTTCTGATTGATATGTTTATCGAGCAGCTATACTTGAATTTTGTCATGAGAGGAATTATTTAAATGAGAAATTGATAACTAAGCGATCTGCATTTTTTTAATGTTTTGATTTTCAATTTTATAAAATTAGAAACATTTAAACCATTCCAATGAACTTATCAACTCCGTTGTATTTCCCGATAATTTAACATCAACGGTTGGCAACTTGGCATCCCTGAGAAAATCTTTTTAAAGAGCAAATTGCCCCTCGTTTGTTAGCTGTGCAGATTTTATTTTTAGGCACTTGCTTGCACTTGAGAAATTTTTATCGACATGATGCCACAAGCATTCCTCCCCTACGGCTTGGAAAAACGGAACATGCGATGATGAAATGATAGATGATTGCTGTGACGAATATGTTCGTATTATTTTTGATCACATCGTATTATGTTAAGTACCGTACAACATTGTATGTATTTTTGCATGCGCTATCTATATATTTTTTTAAAGAGACACATCAGTTTTGAACGTTAAGTTCATCATGATGACAAAAGCTAAATTGAATAATATCTATGGCCGGCGTGCAATTATTAAAACGTGTCATATTCCAATCATAAATCACACCGCCGTTCCTTAGCGATGAACAGAATGGCAATGAACGGCTTCCTAGAGCAACCTAATCCATCTAATAACATCCTCAAAAGTGCTCCATTTTCGAAAGCCGCCTGCTCCGGCTCCATCGCTCGATCATCGTTTCGGGGCGGCATACCTGTGCCGTGGCGTTGCAAAGTGTTTGATTAATGAAGCTAATCCTGCTGCACGGTCGGGCCAGCGTACCGGAAAGTCGGCACCGTCTCTCGGTCCTCGGTCGAGCGTAGCCGCTTCCGGTGTCCGGAGAAGTCCAGCGCTGCGGCACACACACACAGAGCGGCAGTTTGCGGGAATTCGGAGGGTTCGCCTCCATATAACGACCGATCCTTCGTTCTCGCTGCGATCCTTTGCCGCTGCCGTTCGGACCCCGGGAAGATGAGACCTGGTCGCGGTTTGCCTTGTGAAGTGAATTTCGAGCCAGGGAACTCAACCCATCCCGTTACACACCGACCCGGCCCGGGCTGACGGACGAACTTTCCCACTTCTAATTTACATTCCATTGAACAACAAGTTAATTAACTCGAAAACGGTGCCTCGTCGGGAACCGTTGCCTTCGCTCCGCGGTTGCCTTCGGCCCGGTGTCGGACGGATTTCTTCTTCCCATGCACACCGTGTGCATGCCCTCGTGCCATGGCGAATGACGTACGAAGATGGAGCAACATCCTCGTGCCGCTTGGGGGGGTGGGCAGAAGCGTAGTCGAGCTCCATTTGGGGGTCGGAAAATTCTCGCTGGAGCACGCGAAATATATTTTCCAACCTCGCGTTACGATACCGGGTTGGAAGGGCTTACTTTTGTTGCGTGGCCCAAAAAGCGGTGGGAAAACGTGGGCTGGAAAGGCTGCGACGTAACACATCCTGTCCCGAAGTATGCACGGGTATCGATACGTGAGTGATTGAGGGCATAACTTTGCCTCCCCCTCCTCCTACAGCCTCCCCACGGTGTTTGCGCGCCGAACCGAGAAGCTCGACCCACTCAAAACCTTCACGTTTGGAAGTAGGAAAATTTACTCCCAATCTACCCCACCACCCACTCACACACATTC
This sequence comes from Anopheles atroparvus, assembly GCA_914969975.1. Classification (NCBI taxonomy): domain Eukaryota; kingdom Metazoa; phylum Arthropoda; class Insecta; order Diptera; family Culicidae; genus Anopheles; species Anopheles atroparvus. Next base: position 13,535,692 of record CAJZCY010000003.1, on the reverse strand, counting down.
CCGCACCACCAGGGGCAACCCTCCCACCACGCCCTCCGAACAGACTCCCGGTCCTGTTATTGAAAGGAACGATTTTTACGCCGTGCCGAAACGGTCCGTTGGCATTACCGCCGTTGAAAAATGAGTTTGCGCCTAATTAGGTTTTTGAAGTGCAGGAAGGATCGAACGGGAAGGATGGTTTTAAATTTCCCCCCTACCACTCCTTCTGGCAATTGCGCTGCCTCATTGCTTCCATGCACATTGCCTGGGCACATTAAAAAACATAGAATTTCAATTTACGACATCGCGCGCGCCTATGGGTGGAGAAAATTGCCCACCGTGTGGACGTGTTTCTCTGAGCAAACGCCTTTGCCTTCGAATGAGAGCATCTTACGGGGTATGGAACGCTTGTTTCTTCCCAGCCTTGAGGAAATTTGGAAACATTTTTCTTTCGACACATGTACGTTTGCTTCTGCTGTTGTAAATCTTTTTGGAAGAGCTTTTTCTCCCATGATGATGCTGATGATGATGATGAAGTACAATAGACTTCACGCTTCCTTTGTAGATCGGTGTGCCAGAACTTTTGATGACAGTGCGAAAGGGTTTTCTGGGGTTTTCCTTACGCTGGAATACAGTAATGGTACCACGTTGAGAGTCAATTTCCCATACGGGTTGTGGTTAAAAATTTATCAAAGTAAAGAGAGGATTTAATGGAAAATATTAACAACATATTCCAGCGCAATAGATTCAATTCATAGATGAGGTTCAACGGAAGGTGATAAACACGTACATACAAGAGCAAGAAACTTATTATGCATACGTTTCCTGGTCGAAAAACGAATGCAAGCATGTACGTTAAGTAAGCCGCGAGGAAGGGCTTGTTCTGTCTTATCACAGGAAAGTTAATGAGTCTATGTTTTCGTGCGTGCGTGTGTGCTCCACACGATCGAAGTATCTCGCTCATTAGCCAGCGCCAACGCGTGCCATGTTTCCGATGATCAGCGACTCCCGCACCACCACCACCACCTTGGTCGCAAAGTATGCCTTTCCGAGAGCATGTGTTTCCTTCTCTGGGAGGGAGGAATTGAAAAATTGGAGCTTAGCGACGGAGAAGGGATCACCGTGGTGGAGGTCTACATGCCCCGGAATAACTCACTCACATTCGCCTCCTTGACTCACGTTCGGGCGGCGTTGCGTGCTGTCGAAATCGGAAAGCTGTAATTTATTTTTAATTAGGTATTCTGCTTTAATTAATAATAAATTAATTAACTTGAGAGTAACTTTCTTCGTCGGAGGTTGGTTTACGTACATATTTTTTCGGCTTCGAACCCCATTTGACGGGTTTTTCGTTCTCCTCGTTGGACGACGTAAATATTTTGCAGAAATTCTCCACCGTAAGTGGTTGGCGCTTGAAAGCAAGTTGGCAAATACGTTTTCTCCCCGGATGTTAAGGGGATGGTGAACGGGACCACAGGATGCAGCGTTTGCGAGCTGAGTGGTGCTGCAAAAGGCGCAGAATTCGGGAAAGTCAAAGGAACGTAATGATGTGAAGGAAAAGTTTGTGCCGGTAGTGCGTTAGTACCGATTTTTGTGGCACTGTCTGGTTTTATTTTATTATATTTTTCTATCTAGCTTTTCTTTCGCCTAGCATCGGGGAAATTGTCTCTACTTGCCCCGGTTTCGCATGCTTTCCGGTTCTCTCTTTGCGCGCCGGTGCGTCCTTGAAGCCACAAGACGCAAGGGAGGAAAAGGCGTTTGCATGTAAACTACTTTCCGAGTTCGTCGAGTTTTTGAGGGTAATGAAGTGTATACGTGACGGTTGAATTTTTGAGACGAAGAATTACTTTCAATCCGAACAGCTCGCACCCGGCCCGAGGGACCGAGCGCGCGTTGGCTCAAGTGAGCGCGCTGTTCAGTCTGCCGGAGTCCTTATGTTAATTAAATGCGCCATGGTAACATGATGGGTTGGAACATTCTTTCCCGAAGCGCACCAGCGGCTTCGCTGGGGGGTTCGTCCTCCCCCCTTTGGTTTTTCAGATAGAATAAGAAAGCAGTAACGAAAACCGACCACTTGCTACCTTTGGTGCGGTATGACTTTTTTTTTTTTTGTCGTCTGAAACCCCACTCATCCGACCGCATTTTTCGTTGCAACGTTTGAGGGAGCTTCCTTCGGTGAAAAGGTTGGCGATGTTAGCCGTTGCGAGATGACTACTTGGGTTACTACTTCATCTTTTTCTCCCGCGCAACACCACCTGCAAGTGCACTTGCAGCACTTTTTCAGGCTCCGCGTCTATAACATGCGGTGCTTGCCCTTTTTGTGTTCTGTATCCTTGAATGGGTAGCAAAACTAGTGGAAATGACATAATAGGCATACGCAGGAATGGAATCATGCACGGCGCTCATTATAAAAGCTTGTGCGATAATGACACATGTATGGAAGAGGAGGTGGCACTTGTTGCGTCATCAGGAGCCTTACCATTTGAAAAACACTTAGTAGAAGCAGCATACTGGAATTCCAAAATAATAAGCTTATTTTCGTTTGAATTTAACTGCAGTATAATGACTTTTCTTTGGCATACACGCCATATCTTTCCCATCGTAGCTTTCATTTGCACAAGCCAGGTTAATTTAAGTCTATTCGCTGCCGATCGAAGACGATTTAACTACTTCTTCCGTATCATTCCGTATCACGTTCACATCGTGATAGGAAAGTCGTCAATGGTTTCTAGGCGTTGATAATATCCCGCGATAATCAGCCAGTTACAAATTATTCATGAGGTGCATAAAAGTTCCGTTTGCAATGATGATCATGATCACGGATAATCGTGCGAAAAAAAAACCATTATATCAGGTAACTAAACATAAGAATGTGCGGCATTTTAGCTCACGAAATACGATGTCGTGAGATTTTTTTATTTTTGCTTTAATGTGTTTGTTTCCTACCACTTTTAAAAACTCCTTGGGTTAGCAGATAGTGATTATATCCTCGGCCTCTTGATGTTCTCTGTTAATAAATATATGTATAAACAAACTACCAAGCAGCAGTTAGTGAAATTAACTAGAACCTCTCTTGGTAATTTCTTGAAAAAGGGAGCATTCACTTAAGATTCTTTCGATGGTTCAAACCATCAAACACTTCGCACCGTGCAAGAATACCCTGTCTCAACTTTAAGAAGTCACCTTGTAGTACACAAAAAAAAATCCCAATGCGACGCGATGGCATGTAATAAATTCAGTATGAAATAAAATTTGAATAAATTTGCAGCGTGGCTCTCGGCGACCGTGCGATGCATCGAAACGTTGCTTCGTGAGGCCACGAAAGAAAAAAGGAGCAAGAGGAGAAAAAAAAAGCAGTGCACCAACAAAAGAGCGCATTAAAAGCGCCGCGGCTTTGTCTCATTGTTGTCTTGCGGATGTTTTGTTTTCCTATTTCGTGTGCCTCGATACGACGAACTGGTCGGATGGTTGAGGAGGTGGAAATCGCGGCCGTGTTTAAAGGCATGCAGTGGATACTAGCAAAAAGATTTACAAGAGTGAAGAACACAAACCAACGGTGAGAAGAAAAAAAAACCCCTCTTTCCGAAATGCCGCCGAAGACACAAAAAGATGCCGCCAAGAATGCCGGCGGAATGGTTCCGGGCAGTTGTCTGGCCAAGGGGGAAACGGGTACAGCAAAGCGGATACAACAGGAAGAGTGGTGGGTGAATTTTAAAACAAAAACAAATCTTCGCCAAGGGGTCGCACAAGCCGAGCGGGGCCGGTGGAAAACGTGACCGCACGCGGCACTTGCGACAACCGAAGCGGGAGGCACGAAAGCAATGCGCGGCAACGACATCGACGACGCAACCGGAAGACGGCCCAACGTTCGCCAACGGTCAATTTCCAATTCAATGCGGTAGCTCGTCGTGGTTGCGCCGTGCATGACCCCGTTCCGTCGACACCGACGATGAGGAGCTCGAGCTAGAAGGTCCCCCTAAGAAAGTGACCTCACCGTTCGATCACCCCGCCCGCTTGAACCTTAAAGGGGCGGTAATTTATCCGAGCGGTAACCCACATCCGTTCGAAATGAAACGGAAAGTACACAAACTATCAAACGGAAAGCGGCCGACGCACACAGGCTTCCTTGTTCCGGTTGGTGGATGGGCAGGAAATCGTTCGGCAGCCAAAGGTGTTGATGCTGTCGTCGAACCGTAGGTCAGGAGACATTCTTTCTCTGAAAGTTCATCCACCTTTGCTTGGCCAAAGGCGGCGGTCACTAACGGTAAGGTTTACCGCATTCGGAACAACCTACCCGGTGATGTTTACGACCAGCTGGCGAAGACCAGTTCTTTGAATGAACCCATGAACTGGTTGAGGGTATTTATTCTACATTATTTAAAAACCCCAAACCAGTGCTGGTTTAGGGATGGTTGTAAAGTTACTGGAATTGTTGGGTAACGGATCGTTATTTTAGAGCGAACAACATGTGTCTCACTCGTAGTAGGTAGCCAACAGTTTATCTTATATATGGCATAATAAGGCTGATAAAATGTAGTTTAGTTTGATCGAATGGTTTGAATTGTTTTCTTCTTAAAGTACCACTGCTACTTCTTCGATATTGAACTCGAATGTCGATGATGATTCACTGGCCTACAAAGTTTAAGAATTTTTAAAAGGTTCCATTAAAAAAGGTTCTAAAATATTCAAACTTATAACATCATAAACATTACCTGATGTTGATAGCAAAAATGGGAAAATGTGAGAATGATTTGTTTTCCATAGCTAGCACAAAACCTCTGTTTCTTTTCGTGAGGTATTCTCTTCGATCCACCCTCCTGCTTAATACAGTCCAGTTTTGAACCGCGGAATGGATTGTTCCCTTCATGTCTCATGGCTTATTTAGTTTTCGAACGACAAAAGCGAGCGCTCATTAATTACACTCCCGTCCCTACGACCACCCACCGATCACGGTGGGTTGCGATGACTGCCTCCCTGTTCTTCCCTGGCCCTTTTTCGAATCCTTTCGTCGCTCGCAGCTGCATCATAGGTGAAAGTGACTCGTAGCACGCTCGATTGTTTATTGAATGCACCAATGGAACTATGGGTTCGCAACCCGCTGCTACCCGATGGTCACGGGGGCCCGTTTGACCTTCTCCCTTCCAGCTCCAACTGAAGTTGTGTTTTCGTGATGAATGCGCAGCTCAAGTGTAGAAGCCACCCCGGGGTAGGCGGCATGTATTTATTGACCACAGCGACGATTATCGACGCCCGCGGAGGATCGAGTTTTCTCGTCTGCCCGTTCAGTCGCGATCGTTCCTGAACCATTGCACCCGTCGCACTCGTTCCGGTTTTGGATTTTGCCTCAAAATCTGGAAAACCTTTGCATGCCTCGTCGGTCGCCATCGGGTTGTGAATTTTATTAATTTTCCTCACCACGGGAAGGCTACCGGGGCTACCGGCATTATTGGCCCGGCTCGATCCGATGGTGGCAGGTTTCGGAAGCGTGGTGGAAGGTTAATTTATGTGCCATTACACAATTACGCACGAGCACATTGGATGCACATAGCGCACAGCGTGCGGTCCGGGTGGAATGCGTTTCATTCTGTTGTTTGGTCGGGGGGGGTTTTTTTTTGCTTTGTTGTTTATCCGAATGGAGTTGGAATACGAAGCTCCGGGCAGCGAAACCCGGGATTCGCGAAGAGTGCTCCGCACGTTCTTTCATTGGACTCTTGGTTGGTGAAAGCATACCATCAAGCAGGGAACTGAAAACGATGTGCATCGAGTGCAGGGATTCCGCAGGTCCATGCAAAATAGCTTGCTGTGCGTTCTGGAGGTTTCTATCATGAATTGATACTTACCATCGCCACCGACGAAAAACGTTGCCGGAACCTTCGGCCACAATTTGAACGTGGCAGCTGATGCTGTAGGATATCTGGGTGTAAGTATTTCTCCACTCTTTCCTGGATTGTTCTGTCCGCAAAAATGAGCCCCGCATTGAACGAATCTATATTCGAGCCCGATCGACGAATGTTACTTGTTTTTGTAGTCTGGGCGATTGAAACTTCGCAATGGAGTGGCAGGATTATGCGCTGTAATCCTCTTGATCCTTTGTGGCGATGATGTTTGGCAGTTGGTTCGCAATGGGATTTTAAATGGAGTTCCGAATGGAATGGCGATAATATTCACTTATGTTCTTATTGTTCAGTGAATGTTTTAATCGGCTATCATTTTCATGATCGACGAGAACGAGTAATCCGTCGTAGAATCCGAATGTTTAAGTTGTTAAGAGATATATCAGCTAAATTATTATGTATTCTGAAAATATAAAACTGGATTAAAAGGTGATACAGATTTTCTGAGTGAGACATCTTTAACAAAAAGATGAATGGGTACCACATCTGGATGATGCATAGCTTAAAGCACCAATAGGTAACTGAACCATTTCATCCATCGTTTGAAGCGAGGAAAATCATGGCATTACGATCACTCAACCATAGCGCGGCCAGAAGCGAGAGAAAGATATGCCGAGGGAATATAAGCCCTGTACACACGTGTACGATCTCGCATGGAGTCCTTCGGAATCAACCAGGGCGTCCTTGGGTTGCCATTCCGTCATTATTCCCATCATAACCGTCGTCCGAAGTAGAAAGCCGGGAAAACATAATGCACCCGCCAGACGGATGGACAAATGACGAGAATTTTCCATCGAGAGGCTACGGGCGAAATTGGGAAACCGGATGGAAGGAGGATAAATCTTTTTCCTTTTCCACACGGTGCCATGTTCGTCTGTGTGTGTGTGTCTGCTTTTTTTTGGTCCTACGACTCCCATGGTGACAGAATTGGCTCAGGATGCAGCCGATTGGAATTGATCCCCGGCAGGTTGGGAGGAAGGTACGGAACTTAAAACTACCCCTCTTCTGATGGGAATGCTGCAGGGCAAGGAAGATTTTGAATGTTTCACAACGGGAATTAAGAGGTAGTATTGATGTTCAAACATTTATCCATTGCACGGGACGCATTCAAAGCGAAAGAAAAGAAAACTCGACTTAGGAAAAGCAGAGAAGCAACATATGGGTCGATTTAGTTGGAAATCAGTTTTCCTCATCCGTGAAGTGACAAACAGATCGAAACGTTATCGAAGCCGGGGAAAATTGGATCAATTTATGACGCATTATTAAAGCGGAAGCCTATGCTATTTCACCAGGGATTAAAACTGATTCACCATATACTAAATTTATCGCCACACTGATTGAAATTTTCTGTCGGCTATTCTGATTTGTAAAACTCTGGTAGAACAAAATAAATGTAGTTTTATGTTGAATTAATGCCCCTTTTAAACGCTGTCAAATGTGAATATTTTTGCATTAGCCGTTTCCTAGCCATTTTATGTTTTGATAGACCCATACGAAATAGACCTTAACGAGTTTTTTAAACAATTTAAATTTTGTTTTTTGAAATAACTGATTTAAACAAGTTTTTCATTTGATCAAAACGAAGCATTAAAACTATTGTCTCACGCTATCATAAACTGTTTCACTAATGCGTTTTCTTTAGGAATTTTGCGATGAAATGTAAAAAAAGAAAAGGGTGTTTTATAGTTTTCACTATGGGAAATCCCAGCACCAGAAGCCAACGCTGGCCTCTTCGGTCCATTAGCCATTCGGATACGGTTACGGTACCGTTCCGTGGGACAAACCCTTGGCCTGGAATGGTAGAGGGGAAATCCACGGACACTTTATTTTCTTACTTTTCGGCGCCCTCCAATGGTTCCGTCCTCGGCGCGATCGCTCGCGTGTTATATTTCTGATTCTTTAATGTGTGCGCGCGGCCAAGTACGCTCGATTGAGCGTTGGTGGTTTTAAGTTTTTTCTCCGTAGATTTTTCTGGAAGTCAGCAATGGCCAACAGGATACCACCACCTCCGTTGCACTGCGTCACCATCCCACCGGATGGTCCATTATTTCCACCCCATTCTGTAGGCCATTCCGTGGCGGATTCCATGGTTCACTTCTTCCCACTGCTTACGATCCCTCCCTTTTGCACCGAGGGATTTCGGTTTTCCTTCAATGGAAAATTCGCACATCGAACGACGCGATGAATGTGTGGTCGCGCGGCGGTCTGGCCATCTTTTCTGCATATTCAGCTCTCCTTCTTGTCCCTCGCTTCCCCTCGAGAATCATAGAGTTGGTGATTTTTGTGTAAGCCATTTTTTGTTGGCGGTTCAATTTTCCGTGGCACACAATTTCACTACCTCCCGCTCCAAGCTGGCGTTCACATTCGCTTCGACGCTCAGCCATCCGTGACCGTTTGGAGTTGTTTCGATTTTGGGAGTGTAGTGTACATTTTTTTTGTTTTTTGTCGTTGAATAGTTTCTTTTTTTTTTTCGGGCGCTCATCGGTTGGAAAATTTTGGTGGTTGCTTTTAATTTTTTGTTGTGGCCATTGTCGGTCGAGCGTGGCTTTTCTGCAAAACATTTAAAAAAAAAGGAGACAGCCAAACCAAACCGTAAGCCATTGTCGGCGTGGTCGTGGCCACCGTCGCCATTCATCCACAGTAAATCGCGCAATTCCTAACGCCCGAATAGTCAACGATTTATTTTTTTTCACAACTTGCAATGGTACAAGAGTACAGTGTTTTACGGATAGTTAAGTGACCGAGTAGTCAGAGGACAACTAACGCAAACTAGCTCATTCTTGTGCTATTTAAAATATTTAGCTTGTTCCTAAGTATCTTCAGGGCAGTTTAATTTTTGTATGACCCCTTTTACGTACTTTACGACCCCTGTAGAACCTTCTGCCGTGTTCGTGGGAATCGTAGTATAAGAAACTTAACTCTCACTGTATTTGAGTCGAAAAAACTACACTATCATCAACAAAGCCACCGGTGGAACTCAGACAGCATGTGCAATTATGTGCGGTGTGTTTCCGCTCCATTCAACATTGCCTCCTCCAACCGGAGCCATCGGTGCAGCCCAGTAAGTGGTGGCCCTACCGGTTGGCCACTTGGTCAAATGCTAAATCAAATGCACCAAAAAGCGATTCGGGGCCGGCGGCAAACAGTCGAAGCGCACCAGTAAATCTCAGGGTGAAGAGGGGGGGGGGGGGGGGGGGGGGGCTGTATGTAGGAAGGTATAAATAGCCGAATACATAAATTGTCTCAATTTTTCGTGTGTCACGTAGAGTTCGGAGTTTTTGGCCGAAAAATTTGAATTAAATTACCATATAATGAATACAATTACGTTCGACCGGTTTCTGCCTCACTTGCGCCGTCTTGCTCCCCTGGCCCCGCATCGGCAAGTCTCGTTTCTTTTCTTTTTGGTATGCAGTTTTTGTTCGGCTGTGTTTTGTGCGGTTTCCTCCGAGTCGCTACCGCGGTTGGTCGTTTTGTGTTTTATTCTTTCCTCAAGGCTGTTAAGGAATTTTTCGCGCCATAAAGCTGCTTTGTCAGTTCATTGACCAACACGAGGCGTTTATGCTTGAAAATGTGGTGGATGCGATACTGCTGAACAAGTTTAGGAATTCAGAAGACATAGAAGTAGATGATTATGTCATTAGAACAACGTCGAGGCATCTCGAAACAAAATTTACTAACATTTTCACTGAATTTAGGAAATAATGTGATAAAAGATATGATATGTGACACATATTCATTCCACAAGATATTCCTTCAAGTTTTAGAAAGTTTTGGCTTTTAAGTTTTTTAGCTCTTTTTCACGAAACATGTCTGAGGAAATCATAAATCAGCTGTCGTTGTATTTTTTATTGTATCAATGTGCTTGTAACTTCCGCCTTTTACTCTCTAGAAAGAATGATTTAAAACCAATCAGCAAAACACTAAAAAAATGGCGTCCGGTTGACGTGGAGACAGCTGTTGGCATTTACAGACTTTTAAACAATCATAAGCGTCAATTTGGGCGTATTCAAAAACAGGTGTTATTCCACCCCTCGTCCTGTCGTTGCCGCTCAAAAATATTTGTTTTGTAATGTTGGTGGCATTATTTTTTTTTTTTTCATTCAAAACGACCAAACAAAAGTTTCCAAAAAGTAAGTCAAATGTCATAGTTGAGAGCAAAAGCGCAATATAAAAAAACAAACATAAACGGGCGCAGCGTGGCGTACAAATCGGAGCGGAAAGAAAAGCAAGCAGAAATCAAAATGAATCGCGAAACAAATCAGTGCCAGAAATAAATTAAAAAAACACACAGTGCCGCTCGTAATCGTAATGGAGCCAAAAGTTGTTGTATTTAACGTGCATTCCGCCGCATGTGTGGGAAGGTAACTTGGGGAAATGGAGGGGGTTTTTTTTTTTAATTCATGTTGCATCGTGGGATATGTCGGTAGGCCCCGGGAGCGGAGGAATGCATTTAAAAAAGCAAACGACCCACTGAAACAGAATCACGAACCCGGAACCCGCGAGTTTGTCCAACATTTCGACGAATGTCATTCGAACGGCAATCGGGCTGGGTTTGGCTGTTGTTGCAGGGGCAGCTATGAGCCCCAAACCGGCTCCAGAGGGAGTTTTTGTGTGTGCATTGTTCTACTGGCTCTGACGTTTCCTCTCGTCACGTGTCAGTTTTAAATTGCTTCAAGTTGACAGTTAATGGGGGGATAACAGGAGTGTGACTGGGTCTATGCTTTCCATGTAAATGTGTAAATAAAGTGTATTATTTATTTTATATCAAACTCTAAAAGCGCGTATACACATTGAAACATTCTGTGAAACATTCGGCTGAAACGTTTTTTTGACATTCGACTTGAGGGGAAAGTATAACAGTAGAACAGTTTCGAGCCCGGTTTGACATGTTTTGGAACAGGATTATGTTTAACGAATTTCCACAAAACAAAATCTTAATTCGAAACATTTACATTTTTTTTGTTTATTTCATACGAAATTATACTTGATTTCGATGTCAATAATAATGAGTGCAATTAAAACAATTTTTTCTTAACAGAAACACAACTGATTCGGCTAAAATAATATATTTTGGGCCAAATAGTTTTTGGGTTTTGTTTTCCGGCTCTCCACATTGAAACAAAAATGAGAGGAAAAATTGAAAAACCAGGTGTCAAATTAGATGTCAAAATTATGTTTCAGCCGAATGTTTCACAGAATGTTTCAATGTGTATACGCGCTTTAAAGTTTGTAGTTACAATTGCTATGGGAAAAAAATTGGAATAACGAACCATAGTAAACGATTGTAGACATAAATACTAAAGAAGTTGCAAAGAGAATGCAAAGTCTCTTTCATGATACATTTGAGTAACATTGACGATTGCGTGTGAATATTGATTTTTTTTTCGAGTGCTTTGGATTTGCTGCTCTCCTTTATTTGTTTTAGCAAGCACTAACCAATCCTGATGAATTAACCAAGGATGATGCATCGAAATCTGTCCCATCGCCGACAACCGTGTCCGCAGGAATGCGCTCGTGATTTCTTCTTCGAAGCTTTCCACACGAACCGGCGTCCCATTCCGATCCGGGTTTCAGATCCGCCTCCCAAAGGTGCCGCGTGGAAAACCATTGCGATTGCGTCGCCGATCGTTGCGTGCTTCATGCTCCGCTTTTCCAGGGGAAGGCAGCTCGCCTAGCCATGCGATGCGATCGGGTTCGGAAGGTCCTGCCTGTCCACCTCCAAGATGGTTCGTGGCACGATTCGCTGGGGTCCTTTCGAAGCAGGAGAAATCGGATGTCGTGAAATGCATTCGTGCTGGAGCACAGAAACGGATCATTTTATGTGTGTGCGTGTTTGCGGGGAAAGAGGACGGATAAAATTATGTGAGTTTCCTACGGTGAACGAGATGAAAGTGAGAATACTTCTCCCTTTAGTGAAATGCAGCTCACCAACGTAGAATTCCTCTCTCACTTCTATGGGGAAAGGAACTCACTCTCCCCGAAGGGCTCACTCTCTCCAGTGTTTCTCATTCTCCGCCAACTATCGACTCTCACTCTCACCCATGCCGCTCTCGTTTCGCAGATTTATCTCACTTCTCACTGGCCGTTATTTAAGTGAGATGAGACCTGCAGCTGGTGAAGCTCACGTTGACTGTTTATTCTCAGGGCGCGAGATGGAGCCACATGCAGCAACCCGGCGATTTTAGTGTGCATTCGCACATGTTCCCCAGCTGCTTGCGTTGGTATAGAGAATTCCGTTTCACGGTTTCGGTAGTGTGTTGGGGAAGCTGCTGAGTGATGCTCACAATCATTAAAACGGACAGATAACAATCTGCACACACGAAGCGTGCCAGCACGGTACTCACACAGTTGGGGAAAAATATGCAACAATCGTGACTTGGGTCGGCAAACGGAACACAACACGTTGCTGGCGCACCAACACAGTCATATCGCCAGGGGGGAGGCTATACAACAACGGGACCTACCCGACGCCACAACGACGTCATCGTGCCAGGCGTATTCGCTATAGACTCCAGACGCAAATATCGGTGGCAGGAGAAAACAAAATACAAAAAAAAAGAGAGAAGAAAGAGGATTCGCGTCGTCGGCACATTGGGGAGCGAAGGGGCATCGTTCGCAGATCGTTCTTCGCGCGCGCGGCCCTTTTTTCAGTGTTCGAGCGTTCGAGCAATTCCAGCGCCACACATCCAACGGACGACACAGAGGCAGAGCCAAGCCGACCATCCGACCGGTAGTGGCATTTAGTAGTGGATTCGCTACACATTTGGCAGCACACGCGGTTCTCAAGCGGTACCGGTTCGCACGGGAAGAAAAGCGTCACACATCGCAGTTGGCGTCGCGTGTTCTTTCCGCTCGCATCGGTGTGTGCGGGGCTACGATAGCGCGTCGAAATCCAAGTCAGCATCGCTTGCATCGAGGTGAAATACGATCCGCGGTTTCCGCTGGACTTCGCACGGCGGAGGTTTGTGGCAGTTTTCTCTTTCTTTCGTCGCGCCGATCGCGCGTTTCTTCGCGCGTTGTTGGTTCGAAATGTGTGTGTCGGTGCTATAATTTGGCGTCCGTATAGTTTGTTTGTTACCGTGCGTGGATTCGTTTCGAGCGGCTTTAATTGCGGTGCAACGGTGGACGTCAGTTCGGTTGTTGCACTTTGCCGTGAGTCATCCGTCATCATCACCATCCTTGTGTCGGGCAGCGCAGCTGATCAAGTGGCGGTCAAGTTCAGGCCGACCCAAGAACGTTTGAGAATTGCACTGCGAGAGCGAAGCCAACACGAAAGCGAGCATTTGGAACTTGTTTTATTCCCTCGCAATATCATCGGCATGGACTGCATCACCTACACTGCCATGAGCTCATCGCAGTAACACATTGGCTGTCGGTTGCGTTGGTTATAGCAACCGGTGCATTTGCATTTCGGTTGCTTTCAATCAATTTCAAACGTCAAACGTTTCGTGTTGGAAATGTTGAAAAAGTTTTCTATCCATACTTTACTTTACCGAAATTAATGTTGAGAAGTTCCAAGGAAAGCTATATAATTGCTGTGGCACTCTGGAACCTTCTTCGTTTGAATCGTTCTAATAAAAGAGGTACTGAGTAACCTTTTAAGAACCTTAACGAAGCCCGAATGTTTGAATCGATCGGATGAAAGATGCATTGCAATCAGAATAGAATCATAAATTCGGCTTTTTGTGGCTTGTTCTAACTCTCGACTATGTATCGTAAACCTCCGATCAAACTGCTGCACGAGTTGCTATTATCAGTGTTTTGTCCTTGATCTGTCAGTGAGTGTTGATCTGCGTGATTTTGTTTACGATAAAGCTTAAGTAAAGAGAAAATGAATTTCAAAGATTTCAGTGAAAGTTTTGTGCTGTAAAAGAAGAGGAAAACTGTTTCATACTGTCGTGTATCGTCGAATCAGCTTCAGAAACAGGTGAGCCATAGGGTGCTTAGGTGGAGGAGGTTTCTTGTAAAGAACATGCCAGCACTGGATGTGCGTGTTACGATAGCAACGTGTGGTGGTGGTGATGTAGACACACGAAAAACATTAGTCTGATTGTGGTTCGAGTTTTTGGACCATCCGCTCATTCCGCAACTAGTCCGCGTTCCGTCTGACGGCTGTCTAAAGCTTCAATTTCGATTTGACATCTTTCCCTTTTTCTGTGCAGCTTCCTCTTCACCGCCAGTGCCTCATCCGGCATCTGGCCCGGACGCATCCTTCGCCGGACAGCGGAGGAGGAGGGAAAAAAAAGTGCGGTGCGTTCTGTGCTGTCCGTGTATCGGCCCATTCGGCTATGTCCCATTTATTCTTCACCTCATCCATCATCGTTTCCCTCGCTTTTGGCTGACCGTTCGTCCGCAATCCCTACGGTCCCCTCGGCTTCTTCCGCCGTCGTGCCGTTTGTTCTGACCTCTACCGGTTCGATTCGTCTGTTTCGTCGGCCGGAGGTTTGTCCCCTAGCCTTCCCCCGCTCCTGCTTCCTTTGTCCGCTGCAATGTGGCATTTGACACACAACTTGTTTATGGACGACGGTCGGCGACGGGAGCGAGACCCGAAAAAAAAAAACTTGAAAACGAACGAAGAAGCAGAAAAAAAGTAAAACCACACAAAAGAATCACCACCGCCACCAACTCCCTGCCCTCACTTGTTTTCTCTCATCTTTCGGAGATCCTCAAACGCATCCGTTGCCGTTTATCTAAGAACATATAGGGGAAGGGAACGGCACGCGAAGAGAACGGGAGACGGAACAGAACTGAGCCATACGAGACCAACCAAGACGAGCAACAAGAAGAAGACAGTCCGGCACGCTAGAAGTTCTGGCTGCTGTTGCTGCCTCCTTCTGCTTGCTCTTGATCTTCCCGTGCTTTGTTCACCTTCTTCCATACGCTGGCCTATGCTTCGTTTTGGTTTGGTTTTTTTCCCTTTTTTTTGTTTTGGTATCCGTCTTCGTGTCGTGGCGGCCGCGGGTTGCGCGAGTATTTGCTTCTTTTTCTTCATTTTCGTTATTGTTCGTTCCTCTCGTCCCTGTACTTTATTTTCGGCGTTCTGGTTTCTACCTCCCACCGCCAGCCGCTCGTGAAGATCATCTTTGTCGTCCTTCTTCCCATCGAATCGTTCGGTTCTGGGTTTTTTGGCCCCCTCTTTCCGCCGTTCTTGACGTTCGTATTCTTCGAAACTTGGTTCTTCAAATTTTTTTTGTCTTCTCTACATCTTCAGTTGTTTATTTTTTAATTGTTGTCTTCTTCCTCCAATACTGTCCTTACCGATCCCGATCGTTTCGCTATTCTACTGGATGTTCCCGCTGCCGGTTCTTATTCCTACAGACGCGCGTTTCTTCTATTCCTACTTTCCTGCTGATTGGCCGATTATCATTTAGTCTCGGGTCGCTATGAACAATTTTGATTCTGCTCGACTCTCAACAATTCCTTTTCTTACATTGCAGCATCCCAGAAACGACCTGGCGGCAACAATTGATGCTGTACGGCGATCGAGGTAGGTTATAGTTTAAGATTTAAAATATATGTTCAAGTCAGCATAAATTCAACATGAGGCGAAACGATTGCTATCGGGAGGTCTTTCTGTGGACGAAAAAGAGAAAAGATGTTCTTCTGACTTTTACCTCTGCTCTCGTTAATCCTATGCTGATCATTCAACAATATGAGCCTTTCTGATCAGTCAGTGTGCAAGTGCAAATGATGCAAGATCAGTTTTTGCGGCACTATTTCATTTCGTTAAACTTCCCCCGTTCGCCATGGCTCTACGACACTTGGCGTTTTTCCGCACCATGTGCTTTTGCCTTTTCGGCAGTTCGTCTCGTCTCGCCGATCGCGTACCTCCGATCATATCTCTCACACACCATTTCCCCTCCGGCCACCGAGCAGGAGTCTCAGACGTGCGCATCGACGCGACAGATCACCGCAAACCAGAAACCAACGGGGGGAAGAAGCATAAAAAAAAAAAATGCCTCAGCCAAGAATCCACCCGGTATCGAGTGTCTGTTTGGGTTCCGCGCGATGCACGGTTGTTGCTCGACGATGGCGACGGTGATGGCCGGTTTCGGGGTCGCGGGTCGAACTGTCGGTAAACACCGACGCATTCCTGTGTGCGCCACACGCGCACGTCCCACCGTTCCCTCCGGCGTGCCATCATCAGCCCCACCGACGTGTGGGGCAAATTTGGTGTCGTCGGTCTCTTCCCCCGCCCGACGATCTGCGCCTGTGTGTTTGTGTGTGTGTTTGAACGATTGCGTTTTCCTCTGGCTCAATCCCAGTCCCAGGTCCTCCGTTTTCTTGGTCGATCGAACCGATTCCTGTGGCGTGTCGTGCGTGCCTTCCCGGCGAACGTTCGCCTTGGGGACGGACGGATGGATGGACGAACGAAACGCTCAGGTCCGCAAGCTGATGTTTTCTCCCGATGCCCGGCTTTGCCCAGGCCGCTCGAGGGCTTGTTCTCGGTCGCGCTTCGATTTGCGTTTTGCTGCACGCAAGGCAAAAATTAAAGACAAACAAAAAATAGTCAAAGAACACCGCGCGGATGGCTGCCGACGGCGGAAGAGGGCGTAGCCGAGGGGAATGGGACCCTCAAAAATGTTTGCCCCCAAAAATGCACGCGATAGAGGAATTTAAGCATTGCCCGGGGATTACAAGGCCGGGAGGGACAGGCAGACTGAGTGAGAACAGTCGCTCTTGGCTTAGTTTTCACATGGAAACTTAGTTTTCCCCGGCCTTGTCTTTTGCTTGAACGACACGTTCAAGCGAATGTCATCTTCAAATTGACCTTTTTGTTTTCGTTTCAAACACATTTCTTGGTTTGGTTTGTAGTATTTCTCGTTTTAACGAAATTTGACGTTCAACGCCATCCAATTCTGCTTCCCTGTTTGGGGTTTAACAGTTCTCTTTAATGCAAATCAAAATACATTTGCAAAGTGCGTGCACCTACACACCCTGCCGTTGCGTGTGGTGTTGCTTCAAAAAAGGCATGCAAAAGGAGGGCGAAAAAAACCAAGTCCAAAACACTTAAACATTCCAGTTTTCCGATGGGCCGGGATTTTACGATCATCCCGGTTTCCCGTTAGCGCGTTCCTCATTTTGCCGCAAAGCGCGCTTTCCAAAGTCTCGCTATCACCCACCGCCTCTATCATCGTCGTTAATTTCTGGTTTTGCTTGAACTTGTTTTACAGACTCGCGCGCCTCTTCACGTCTCACACTTCACGGTGAGAAGTCATCCCGTCCGAGAGACGATGATTGCCGAGCATTCGGGTGAAGGTGTTGGTGGAGCATTTAACAAAAAAGCCGGAAAAGCGCAAAGAAAACAGGATGAAAAAAATCGAGAAAAAAATGAACTCCCTTTTCGAGTGAACGCGAATGAACGATTGGATCCGCTGCATGACACAAGCTGGCTCCCTGATGCACTGGGGGAAAACGGTGGGTGAAAATGGAGTTTTCCCGATTCCCGAGTGTTCGAGGGCGCTGTCGCACTTCATCCGCCTGCCGGCGACCGAATTTTTCCACAAGAAAATGGCTAGCAAAAAAAAAAACCACCGATAGCGAAGGCAATCGTGTCCGTCGTTTCGGCACACAGACGGCGCCGTACCGCGGTGGGTGGGTGGTGAAAATTGAGAAACAATTGATGGCAGTTTGCAGGATGATCTGATTATCTTGACAATGCAGCGAAAGTTATCATCGACCGTCTTTCGGCCCGCTGCTGCTCGCAGCTTCCATTCTTTTCTTTTTCTTTCCTTCGCGGGTTCGGTTTTGCTGTGCGACATTCAAAAATTGCACTTTAAGTGGTTTATCGTTTGATGG
The DNA here is from genome assembly GCA_914969975.1 of Anopheles atroparvus. NCBI lineage: Eukaryota > Metazoa > Arthropoda > Insecta > Diptera > Culicidae > Anopheles > Anopheles atroparvus. Next base: position 13,518,023 of record CAJZCY010000003.1, on the reverse strand, counting down.
TGTTGCGGGGTGCAGACGGGGAATCCACAGCGATCGACCGGGGGAAATCTTGTCGATAGAGAAGACGAGTGCAAAAAAAAAAGAAAGATGGTGATCGAACGAAACGTGCGATGCTTTAATCGGGAAGTTTTGCTGACCGAATGTGGAAAACGCTTGGATTTCGGTTGACCGTTGATCCGTTTTTTTTCCTTTCAACTATCCTCCCCCCTATCTTGCTTACTCTCTCCCTCGCTGGCTGCAACACCTTTGAGCGAATGCACTGCAAAGAAAACACACGTTTGTAGAAGGAAAACTGACCGGCCACGACTGGTGTGATCAACACGAAACGTGCAATAATGGCTCTTTGAACGTCCAATCGCGGACTGGATTCGATTGCGCGCAGAATAAACTGAATCTACGAAATTGATATTTTTGCAAGTGCCCCGGTTTCGATGCGGATACGATACAATCACAGTAACTTCCCTAAATGTGATTAGAACCGAGAACAATAGGATTATGTTTTTTGTTTCAAAGTTTTTTGTGCTCGGGAAACAACATCGATTGAGTTACTTTACGCCTGGAACCGTCCTTCAGTTCATCAGTTGGCTTTAAGAGGAAGCGGAACTGCTCTAGCTTACTTGCTCTAGTTTACCGCAATTTTTCCACCACGTGCACCAAGGTTTCTGGTTAGGTGCAATAAGACGGTACCGTCTGCCGTCCAGATGTGCTTCCATTTGGCGGTATCGCGCCGATTGTCGGACGGTGGTAGTCGATCGTTTTGGCGGTTTTCTTCCAAGCAAAACCTTATGCCTTCCTTCTGCGCTATGCAAACGGTGCCGCACTGTGGCGGCATGAATGTATAGCATGCGCTTGTTTTCTTTCGTAAGCAAACCGTAAGCCTTACATGAAAAGGCAGAGGTGTCGGTGCATTCAATCGAATGCCAGTCGACCCCCTTTTTTTCAGGGCGTTCCGGCCTGCGTTTGAGCACACTTGGGTGATTTTGGGTGGGATATAACCCGCAGGAGACTCAACCTAACTTTGTAACACGTGCTCATAGATGGATTGAATGTGGTCAAATTTTAAACTTCATTTTGCTTATCGTTCGCTGATCAATTGCTCAATCTCATTGTCAAATGATCTACCGGGGGACCATTTTTGCCCGAGCCACTCGAATTGTTGGAAAATCCTCCCGAACAAGCCGGGCTGGACGGGGACGATAATAAATCTTGTCGCCAACAAGATGCGTGCTCCTGCCATGCAGAACCGCCCCGACGCGCCAAACTGTCCGCCCCAATAATGAAAATAATAATATCTGACCCCTTACACAGCGAACGTCTTGACCGGCGACCCTCCACCCCGACGTCTCCCCCCCTTCGTCTGCTTTGTGGGTTTCCTTGGTCTTCCTGCTATCGTTCGCAGGAAGGCGAGCTGCCACGACTCTTAGCGGGTTGGCGTATTTATAGAACACGCTCACGCTGGCCTAAACTTTGCCGATCGCGAACATCGTCAAGTGGTGCAATCTTCGTTACCGCGTCCCTTGGGCCGACCCGCTCGCACACCATCATCTCCCCCGCGGTCGCCGGTGGGGCGTTCGCAATTTTTCATCCTAAATATAGTGGTTCGTAAATGGGGGAACTTGTTCTTGTTCTTCTTTTAAGCGTGCAGCCGTTCGTTTTAGGTGTCTCCGGTAGAGTGGTGATGCTGGTCAGTTCCGTTCGTGATGAAGTCATATTTTCAACGGCCGACAAGCGACTCCACCTCTCCGCCGCTCTTCGCCTCAGTGGAACCAGTTAATCTAACTCGCATCGGTTTGATGTCTCCGCAGGAGGAAGGGATTATTATATAAACACGAGTGAATGTATATTTCACACTCACCACGCGAATGTCCACCCACCCACCCCCGGTTGGTCAGTTTCGGTTGGGTGGACGGGCGGCAGTGGGGGCCGTCTTCGTCGCGGGGGCCTTCCTTTTCTCCAGTCCACAAATCATTGCGAGCTAGTTAAAAGGAGATTTAGTAGGAGCGTGGGAGTGGGCGCGGCGAGGAAGACTAATTTAATTTATTTTAATGGAAAAGTGACGCAAATGTGTTCAGCGTGATCTTTCCTGCACTAGATAGTGAATTAGGGTTGCTTGAGTCTTTGGAGAATGTAGAGTCAATTCTATTTTAGCTCCTGCTTGGTAGTAGCAATTTTGAATACTCCTCGCTCTAATCCAGTTGAATTTGATTTATGCACTCTTAGAGTTGCTCCTTAGAGTGGATGATAACGTATCCTTCTGTAGGAAAAATATGTGGACGCCAGATTTCTTTGACTTCCGCCGTGAACTACTTCATAACTTGGACGACTTTTCACGGTCAATCGTCAGCTAGCGACTCTACAGTGCAGTGTTGCGACTACGTTACCTTTCAGACGGAAACATCGAACCATCCGTGTTTCGATGGGAGCACCCCTCCTCCCTTCTCCTTTACAGCCACATTTCTGTCAGTAGCTGCGTTGTTTTCTTGTTACTTTGAAACAAATGCTGGCTCCATTCTTTTTAAACATAAAATGCTGCAGCACTGTTCCGAATCCGAGCCAATGGAACCGTAACGGTCATATTCACTGTTCAACATCCCCCCCCAGAGCCGCGTGAGGTGGCTGACGCCGGTTGCATCCTGGCAACGGAATGGTTGCCATGATGCGTTGAAGTAGATTCGTGTGAACGACGTGCGATAAACACACGGAAGGTGGTGGACGTGCAGTTTGAGTGGGAAGAGTAGACAATTTCACCATAAATAATGCTCATCGATTCGGGCCGGTGGTTTCATGTGTCGTACGTCCTCCGGAGCTTTGCTCTCGAGTTCCCTTCTTTGCCCAACTGCCAACGCTCAATCATGCGAATCACATGAACGATGTACAGCGGAAGTTCCGGCACCAAGCCGTAGTAAATCAGCGCACTGCTGCGCAGACAGGTGGAAGGAAGGAATCGAGGAGAGATGATCGAGATTCGGGGTTTTAAACGTTTAAATATTGTGCTATTGGTTTGAATTCTTTTTCCCCAGGGAGAACAGGAGATTGTCCAACATATTTAGAATAGTAGGGATTCATTTCTGTATTTTTGGAATTTAATTTTGGTAAATCTGGAATTGAAATGGAGCAACGTGTTCGATTGGGAAAACATTGAAACGTAAAACAACAGCTTATCAACAATTGCCAAAGGTCAGCGTAAACCTATTTCACGCAGGAAGAAGATTCATAAAATGTTGGCTAAATAATTGATCGTATTTAAGTGCGCACTCTCGTCAGCACACTCGACGACTAATGATCGAATCACTTCTGTGGTCCACCGTCTACCGACGCACAGTTTCTCGCGGCGTTCGTCCTAGAGTTGGAGGCAGCGACCCTCGAAATAACCGCAAACGATGCCGACAGCAGGGACAAGTTTTTCCCTGGGCCTCGCTGCGCGTTCGCTCGGTGAATTATTGACCACCATTAGTTGGCGGGTGTTGTTTGGCGGCGAGATTTGACACACTCGCACTCGCGGCTGAAGGGATGCCGGGCCGATTCGTGGGGGAAGCGTCGAGGAGCCACCGTGGGCGGTAGGGTCGATCGTTGCGTGCGTGCGTGAGGGAGAGAACGAAACCCGGCCGGCCGGTGCCGGTGAAGATCACGCGATGGGTTCCAGCCGGCGGGGGTCTCTCCCTAACCAAACGCCGTCAACTGACCCCCAACACTTCCTCGCCGGTACCGGAAGAGTGACCGAGAGCAAATAGACAAACATCTGTTAATTGTGTACGCAAAGCAACCGTCCGGCTAAACACTATAATTACGATAATTATTGCTCATCGTGGGGCCATTTGCGGGCCGTGTTCCTCACGCGACGCTCGACGGCGCGATTGAACTTCCGCAACCTGTGGAGGAAGCGTGGACGTTCTGGGTGGGTGAAGGGCTACCATTGCATTGTTTGCGGGAGGGGATGGTTCGCGGGCGCCGCTCTAGAGCGGTGTCGGAACCACAGGTTTGACAGGAACGGTCTATCGTTTATTTTCTGTTGTGCCCTCCAACAACACCGGATGGTGAGTAGTCAGCCGAATCAATCAGCTACCAACTGCAAACCAATCAAACGTTATTCGCCTAATTGCCTGTTTTGTTTCCAGATTCTATTCTATTCTGTACCAGCGAGGCAATTGATCTTTTGAAGTATGAGTTCTGAAAAATCTAAACACTTGAATGCACGCAATAAAGCTAGATAATTTAATCAATTCATTAGACGTTGGCGTTTCTTAACTTAAATTTGCCTATTGATTTGTTTACAACATTTATCAAAAATTTTGATTCATGATCAATCTCAGCTCAAAATCCCGATAGGATTATACTGATTACAAATGCATGAAGTGATTCTATCATAAATGATTTCCTTCGTCGCTGAACTCTCCGTATCTTTATAGCCCAGAGTATTCAAGTAGAGTCCAACAATTTAGTATGCCCGATTTTATGACCCTTCTTCACTGTGTTCCGATTCACGACGAGATTGAGGTCGTCCCGGACTAATTACACAAGTTTTCTTTCTTTTTTCTATCGTCAATGCTACTTCAAGCGACCTTTCCAGAAACCACCGATCGCCCGTCTTAATCTTAATCCCATACAATCCCGATGGTAGATAAACGTGTTAGAAAATATCGAACACGTAAAGCTAAACTATCGAGGCAAAAGTCAGCATATCTTCCGTGGGGTGGGCTCTGGTACGTATTGGGAGATGATACAAGCACAGTTTTATGGATTCCCTTATCGCCTGGCGCATTCCTCGGTAGGTAGGGGCAAACCGTCTATCTAATCACGATGCAAAGCGAGTTTTGAATCGCCCCGGAGCAGTTTGGGTTCGTTCGATTTCACTCGTCGACGGATTTTTGCCTGATGAATGTGCTGGTGATCAGCAGTGACAACAACGATTTATTTCACCTACTACTCGTCTTCGCCACGCTGCGTCTTGAGACTGGGGAAAACCGGCTGGAAGAAGGCAATTATCATAGTCGTAAAATTTAAACTATGAAATTGGGATGTGCTAGGTTGAAAAGTTGATTAATGTCGGTGTCTTGTCTCGCGACGAGACTAAACCCATCCTTGCTACATCCTCCTGTGGAACGATAGTTAAAATGGGAATATTTTATGACAAATTATCGACGCAATCAATCCATCAAAATGATGTTGTAATGAATGATGGGAATTCCGAAGGATTCCGAATTTATACAGATTTATGTCTACTACTGTTGGTCTATACACAACGCACAGCAATATTGTGAGAATGATTTTTGTTTGAAGCCTAGAAAACAGTTCCGTGTTGCTGTACATTGCACGTCTGAAGAACGATTGCTCAGTCGGTAGAAAGTGGGAAAGGCCCTCAAAATTACAAATTGAGTAAATAAACATTTTCGCAAACACCGTCATCTGTACCGATCGCGCGAGAGTGTTAGAATGGGCAAATATAGAAAGAACGGGAGTACCAAACTCGACTCGCTCTACAAACTCATAGTCTGGCGAACTCCGACTCCTGGTAAACTCTTCACCACCACAGTTGCCCTTTTTTCATTGCAGCCTTTTCTTTGCAGCCCACTGCGACGGTGGCTTCCGCGTCGCGTCGTGGGAGTGAAATTAATTCCCAGCGATAAATTAGTTTAATTAATTTTGATAAGAATTATAATAAATTATGAACAAATATCTTCAGTCAACACGTACACAGGAGCGGAAGAAAATGAGACGCGGGCTCGAGGGTGTTAGAGGTTGAAATTGAATGGGGATCGTTTCGCGACACGCCGCTGAACGACGGAGAATTAGAGATATCGAATTTCTTTACATATCTTTCGCCATTTGTGGGTTTAATATGAAATGGATTTATTATGCGTTTTTTCCATTTTAGTAATCATTTCAATTACAACACACTAGGAATTTTCAGGACATAAATGACACTCCAACGTTGTGTATGCTTTGCATGTTCTCCAAACGGTTACAACTTTTGCTTTTCCAAAGCTGCAACTTTTGCTTTACTTTAGACAAAATATATAGATAAACATCATTAGGTTTCCGTATTCCCCTTTTAAGTGGAGCTCAGCTAGTATACCATAGGATTTTAAATATTTTCATCTCGCTTAACAACTTTGTAAAACTGCTGTGCTCTGTTGAGAAATTGCTGGATGTTGTACCCGTGAAAAAAGAAAACTCTACCCACGAAGATTTGTTCTTTGACCAGAATGAATTTTCCTCTACGATTGGCGTGAAAATAGAACCATCCTTTTTTACGCCCTTCCACCTCAAAATATTTGACCCTTGACCCGACTCCACCCGGTGGTGTGACTCACGGTTCATCGCTTCCCGCTCGCTTAAGACGATTTTAATGAAGCCCTACGGGAGTTACCAAAGAAAGTGGTGATTCTTTTTTTTTTACGAGAAAGGGATAACAGTGCAGCAAAAAAGGTAATCTTAAATATCCACCTAGAAGTATGCAAAGCGGGAAGTGGAGAAAAAAATTACTCGAATTAATCAAAAAATAAAATAACGTAGGGCGGTCGGCCCCCTTCACCGTGGCCGGTTCTCCGGAAACCACCGTCGAAATCGAACGGTGCGATGCGAACGCCAGCAAGATAAGCTAATCAAACAGCGGTGATCCATTAATCATTTCCACCGCGTTGCGTCGCGTTGTGTGGGTTGCCTTGCGAAGGAAAAATGCTTCGGCCACCCTAGCGATTGGGGTGGGGTTGAATGCGTCTTTTTTCACCTCTCACTCTTTTTTCTGTCTACCGTTTCAACCCCGCCATTCTTTGGCGTTGCCGGTAGAAGGTTAGGTGAATTAATTCTAATTAAAAAGATATCAAACAAGTAAGGCATAAGGGTGGGAGGCGAGAAAAAATGGCCCTGGGTGGGGCAGGCATGGGCATTAAATGGGAACGATTGCTTCCCTCACTCAGGCGTCCTTCCATTTTGCGAATCAAGGAAATTCATTTATCCGATCCAAAGCCCACCTTTGGGAATGAGCAGAATGTATCGAGCACGAAACGATCCTTAAAATGGCTTTCAGTTTATTTTTTCTTGCTTAATTGATTGAATTACTTTCGGCCCCGACTGTCGCGAAAATGGTCGGAACTGTTTTCGTTAGGTCAGGGTCGTCTGAGAAAAGTATGAAATCATCCAACGGTACGAGATGGAAAATCACTCTTCAAATCATTAAATATTACCTTCGTTAAGCGTCATTTTGAAGATTGTCCGACTATGACTGACGATGGGAAGACAATGTTGTGCCATCTAAGTATTCTACCTTGGCTATTATCATTCATCGAACGGTAATTAAGACAAGATTCGTTGATCATTTAATCGTAACCTACAGCTGCTAGCTCCCGACCCTAAACATCCGTCCTTGTGCTGGTTTTTTAAATAATTAGATTGATTGCAACATATCTCGAACGGTGCATTGATGATTGCGTCCCAAATCCGCCTGAAGCTGCTGATAGGTTTTGCTGTTTTTTTTCCGCAAAACGAGCATTATGTAAATTCAACAACAGTTCTGCCAAAACGGCAGCCGTTAATTAATTTTTTCGTGGTAACTTGCTTGAGTCTGCAGAAAAAACAGTTCTAAAAAAATTTGCATCAAGCTTGTCGTTATCAACTTTGCTCGCGGATTGATGATTGCTCCGTTGGCCCAAGACGGTACGGATCTACCTTACCCATTTACTTTGCCTGGATTGATTATTCATGATTCATCTTACTGCAACTCCATGATTTGATTTTTGTTTTTCGATCTAGACTGGTTGCGCCTTATAAAAAAAAGATTTCATCTTCTCAAGTCTTTGAGCTGGCAAGGATTGAAAAGTGTAAAAAGATCGAAGAAATTGCGAAAATAGTTAAAGAGGTTTTCCTTAATCTTCTAGGGATGTGTCAGAGCGGTAAACGGCTATTCGCTCTCCCTCGAAAGCGCCGGCAGTATTTGTTACTACGTCTCATAGACGTCTCGGAAGAATAATCCTCGCAGCAGCAGTCCGCCACTTAAAACCGGTAGCGAATTGACCGAAGCGAAGAACCATCGAGATTGGGAGCATGCTCTCCTATTTATCTATCCTTTTTTTTTTGTTGAACGTATCGTTGCTATTTTCTTTGACTTCATGGCGACCCGAGCGAGAGCTGCTGCTCCGGTGGAAGGACACAGGAAAGAGATCCGTTGGATGGTCTGGGCCGGTGGGTGTCAAAGAAAGGGATAGATCGCTAGCGAAAGCATCAGCGGGAAGGCACCGCGGGGAGAGCCCGAAGAGGGACAGCATTTAGTAGATTAATTAAATTTATGTTTTATGGAGGATAATTAATTAGTATCATGTTATTTTTTCCTTTCCATCGGCAGCGCTTGGAGACCGTTTTTACCGTAGTAGTCGGACCTTCCCTTCGTAGCGTTTCGCTCGGAATGGGATGAAATGTCCCGTGATTGCCCATCCCTCTCGGGACGGGTTGTTGTCGCTCGTGGCAATGGAAGAAACCTTTACCACGTTGGCTGACGCGCTCGGTTGGTGACGGGACAGGATGGAAGTCTGACAGGCCTTCGCGAAGGTCCTTTCTTGGAACGTTAAAGAGACACCTCTCCAACGATAATGGAGAGCGGAAAGACTACGGGGTTTCGATGTCTTTCATCACCAAGTAATAGAAATATCTCGCACGTCTACATTCAATCGTATATGACTATCGTTTGTCTTTAAACATTTCGTTTTGTCTTTGACACATAAAACTACTTGATGGTGGAAAAGGTATGATCATCATACTTTTTTTGATCTTATCAAAATACTTAATTGTTTTCGATGCCGATGTACAGGAAAAGAAAAGGGTTATCCAAATGATTGGTCAAGAGGAATGCTATCAAGTAGCCGAGAAAAGTTTATCATTTTTTCAGCTATGCTGAGGATGTGGGAAGCGTATTTTTGAGAGGTATTGTTCAGTATCCCCTTCCCTTGTGTAATTGCGTCGTCTACCAAGCTGTAGCCAACTATTGTGTCTCCCTCAAAGGTTTCTCAAACTCTGACCCCAATGGCTAAGCGCTGTAAACAAATCTATCGGGTACATTTTTGTTTGAAGGTTATTTCTGTATTGATTGCTTTGGTTGATTTGGAGAGGAGCATTACATGAGTAAAAAACTAGATGCTATAAGTCTTCTTTCTTGAGCAACGAAATAAAAACCATACTGATTCGATTTTAATGCAGTAGGTTTTCCACTAGAGGAGAAAATAAGAGGAGCGGTATGTTCTTTCGGGTTCATGTTTTGCAATATGTTGTCCAATGGTGTTCGTTCCGCTTGATCCGATCACGGACGGAGGGAAATTTGTTACGGTCATCACCAACACCCTTTGCACAGATTTCACATGTGTCGTTTTGATAAGATTTTGTTAGTCCCCATTCTATCTTTCGAAAAAGTGGAAATTTGGCGAAATCCCTTTCCCCGATACCGACTTGTTTGATGAGTATAATTCTAGAAAATTGTGCTTACATAAAAAAATGCGACTATCATGGCTCGTGACACATAGTTGCTTATCACTTTAGCACTTAATGTTGTTTTATTTAATTTTTGGGTTTTCCAATATAGGGTCGAATAATTGATTGACGTAGTTTACCGATAACGCATAACGCAGTGCGCAGATTTCAATTTGCTGCATAGAGAATATTGGATGAGTTCACCAAGCTTAATGAGATCGCTTAATTATGAGGAGCAGACAAGACATTGATTGTTGATGAAATTGATGCCAACGGTGCCAACCCTTATGCAAATTTGAGCTGCAGGTTTCTATGGAGCAACACGTTTAAAAAGGTTATCGAAACGGCAAACAGATGGATTTTTTTTACACATCATACGTTCTGTTGCTACCGGCACCTAAAATGTGGAACGTTCGCTCCAAATGTTGTTGATATGTTTTGAATTTTAAATTCATACAGAGTAACAGCGCATCAAATGCTAGATTTTTTCAGCTGGAGGGCCAAAAGCCAAGAGCTTTTCTCTTTCGTTATGGTACATTTCCAAATGTTTAATCGCCCACAAACGAAATGTGGCTTTCCTTTCCGTGATCGTTGAATCAGAAACTACTTCTGTTTTTTTTACCGCCTTGACTTATATGAGTCTTCCCGCACTGGAACGCGTTAAAGCGATTATGATGAGCGTGTTGTTTTATTTTCCGGGCTTGTGTGTGTGTGTCATAATAATGAGCTGAATATGTTGCATGGAAAACGTTGCTTCCAGCTTTGATTGATGGTTTATGAATAAACATTGATTTGGTGCTGCACGATTGTGAACCACCGACACGCCAAGTGAATGCGTTTTGTTTTTCTGCGTTGGATTTAATTTAGCAACAATATTTCCGTGATCCGTAAACCTTCGACTATTGGCTTTCAATTTGCTTCGCATTCACTGTCGGTTATTTCCTGCGCTATTTCTGCTCTTTAATTTGTCTCACCTCATGCCTTTATTGTTGAATAACTAAATGTAACTGAATGTTACTTCATACAAGACGTTTTTACCAACCACCTACTCAAGGTAACTGAGTAATTTAAACTATATGAACCAATCTGAAGAAACCTGTTTCGGTATCCAACCGGAGGAGAAAGATAATTAACAATCCTCTGACAGCTAATTCAATTACGATAGGAAAATCGCAAAACTATCGTGAGACAAGGAAAAAGCACTCTTCGTTCATCTCGGCCAGGTTCTACTGGAATGGCCTCACAAAGCCTTTACGCTCGTAATGAGTTTCGCTGCGAAAGATAATCGCTCCGAAAGGCCGACGTGGCGGGAGGTGTACCATTTTTCAATTCGTCGATAAAATCTTCCGACCGGCTCCGAAGCGGCTTGCGTCCGCTTCTTACGACGTGCGAAGGGGTTTTGCATATTTTTAATATAAATATTCTTCCCCTTCGCTTCTAAGCACAACACATCGCCACCGCCGCCAGGGACGCAGCGTCGGACACAATCGATCTTCCACGGTGAATGGTTTTCCGTTTCGCATTTTCCCCTCGTAGGAATAAAAAAAAAAAACCCCAGGTGCTGCTTTTGACTGGCTCGTTTATTTCACAGCCAAGCAGTTGCAGCCCTAGAAACCAACCTGGGGCAGGGTTTATGTCTCCTTAAATTAAGAACAAAAAAAAAAAAAATAAAACAGTTAAATAGGTCTACGCGTACGCCCTTCCCTCCGGGGGGGGAAGACAGCAGCAAAAGCGTCGTCGTCCCTAGCGCTCGTTTTTTGACTCGTGACTGCGAAAAGAACTTTTCTTCCCGTGCGCCCGGTAAGCGGAAACGCATCGCGAATGCGTTTGTTTGGGTGTACTTGATAAAAACGTAATTAAGTTAATTAATATCTGTTTCTGTTTTGGTTTTTTTGTGTGTGTGTTGTTGGCGAGTTTTGCTCGCGAAACGGTTAATTAGCCCGTTCGCGGACGGACGAACATCATCCTGTTCCAGAAGCGGCTGGGTTTGTTGCGGTTGTGGTTATGCTGCCCCGAATGCGCCAACTCCTTTCCCCCCTTTGGCCTGCTGTCTGTTTCCCGTTCTCGATAATGGTTTTCGCTGTTCCAGATAGCTGAGATCGCATTGCCTTTTCGAGCGATACAATTACCGCCCCGCACACAACGTCGCAGGGCTTTTGGATAAGGACAAAGGCGAAGCGCAAAACGTTGAAAAAAAAATGAAGCAATCCAATTTGATCACTCCTCTGCAGGCCCTCCAGTTGAGGTGCTTGTAGGATGGATTCATGCATAAGCGTTCTAAGACAAAGCTGGACGGAGGTAAAATATTGCCATGACGATGTCTCTTTGTATTTCGTCACATCGTTCCGGTAGGCCCGCCGGTGGTGTGGGTCGGGAGCTGAAAAATAATTACCCTGCTGGTGACTATCGGGCTATATTGTGGCCGGTTGCACTTTTTAGGCGTTGAGTTGGCGACCTGAAGTTGAAACAATACTGACGCAAGGCCTCCCGTCTGCCAGAGGTCTTCGTAAAGTTGAGCTAATTTAAATACGTACGAACCGAAGCGTGACCACTGGGGTATCGTACCTCCATCAGACTAGTGCGGTGTGTTTCTAGCCCTTGGAAAAAGGGAAAATTAAGACCAAGCTGTACCAAGAGTAGGCATTAAAAAGCTGATTTTTGCTAGCCCTTGCTCAAGTTTAAGTACTTGGCCATTACGGCACTAGGAACGGTGAGGGTTTGGTTTTAGATAGGATGTTTTATCATCTTTTTCTCACCGCTCTAGAGCTCCGAATCGTCCGCGGTGGTTGTGCAGAACCCGTATGATTTTGAATGGAGGCTGTGAGAAGTAATAAAAAGTTTATGAAATATGCCCTCTCACACGCTCCTTTGGTTTTGGGGTTATACGACTCAAGCTACTGAGTGTAAGGATGTAAACAAACAACGCAGGAATGTTGCTCGGAACTAGTTAAACCGGATGGTTCGAGAGTCGTAACTGTTTTAATGCTGTTTTATAAACTAATCACTTGTTGTAAGGTTCAATGAAGTATTGTATTAGTTCTTGCGAAAGTATTAATTAACTATCATAATACTTCCTGATAGTTTGAACTAGTTACAAGTGTCAAGTTTTTAAGTGGACTTGGAATTGTTTATTTGCATTTCTTTTGAACTTTTTACCGTTCTTGTATATCCTGCCAACCGCGTTTGTCGTCCTCTGTTGAACTTTGATTTTCTGACACGCTCTGGCGGCATAAATAACAGCTGCCAATCATTAGCCCCCCCATAAACCGGTGTCAATTTCCGAGCCTTCTTCCCGTCGCGGCAGGACAGAGGAGGGTTATATTTTTGAAGAAACACTTAATTTGATCCGGTTGAGATATCGGAACAATTTTTCGTTTTCCGTTGAACCGGGACGGGGAAGGAACGGGCTGATCTCTCAACTCGCTACTCCCCAAGGCTCCTCGCTCGTGCGGTCCCGTTGGAGTCCAACTGGAGGAACCAAATCGGGTGTGTTCGAGCTCGGCGTTGTCTCGTTTTTCCCTGGCTGCGAGACAAGCCTTTGCCACCGGCCCGATTCCCGTGCCGAATCCGCTGGTTTTGGCCAGTTTAATTTCCTCCGACTCACCTGTGGGCTTTGACAGTAATTAATCAAAATCGATTCTGACATTGATTAGTTACGAGGCTAATCAAATTTCCGATTCTTCGCCTTTCGGTGTTCGGACGCGCGTTCCCGTTGTTCGCCTCCATTTCACCTCTGCTTGTTCAATTTCGATTGGTGTGGGGGTGAGGGGGAGGGAGGTTCCCGTCGTCGGAGGAGGAATTTCTCGTTAGTTTTGCGGCGCACTGTTTCGGATCCCGGAGCGTGAGCAATCCGGGGGTGGCCGGATGCCGGGAGCATAATTATTTTCTTAGTTCCGTAGTCTCCTTCAGGGGCATTCCACACCTGGCCCGGCTGGCCGAGAACGGGTTAGCACTTCGATCTTGCTGCTGCCGGGAAGTGGGAAAATCTGCTGTTTCTCTTTCATTTATTTCGGGCCACTTTTGGACGGTGAACTGTAACTACACTGGAACGGCCCGTTTGGCCATGGGAGACAAGATCTAGAAGTCAAGGCTGGTGTCATTAATCATCGGATGTGAAATTTAACACGAACGAATTTTGTTCCGAGTAGAGCAGGCATATTGCAGATTGCATCCAGTTTTTTTGGAGATGGTTTTTGCGCCTGTTCCAAAGAAGATTCAACGATCTGGTCGGCTTCAAGCCTGATGGGTGCATATGAGTTTGAGATGTTTATTCATCATCTTGGATTAAGACAATAAGTTTTGTAGTGTACAGTTGAAAGATATTGTGAGAAGCTCTTCAGCCAACACGTCTGAAATTTTTACCGATTTACTTTCTCGATCAGACGGGTTTGCTTCGCTCTTCGGGAAACATCAAATGGATTCGGTGGAATTATAAAAATAAACTACATCTCTTACAATGGAGAGCTTACCGAAACCGCCTTGAACATTGCGCGGTCAACCGCAGATGTTCAAAAAACACCATCAAACACCGTTCTTCCCAGTATCAGCCCGCGGCCGATGGGAATAAAATGTTTATTTGAATTTTTGCGTGTGGGGCGCGGGCAGTGAAGGAGGGTTTTGTAATCTTTCTCAGCTAAGCCGGTAAGAAGGAATGTCTTTGGCTTTGTTGTTTTCCGTTGTGTGTCGGAAAAATTTTCCTAGAAAGTCTTCTCCCGCCCCGGGGGCCGCTTGGATCGGATGTGATCTTTCCAAATAAATCAATTTCAGGAAAATCACTCGCGAAGCCGTGTTTTCCCCGTAACACCAGTTGCCTTTGTGCCCGCGAGTCGCTCGCGGCGTCTCCACTGGAAAGTGGAGCCGACGATCGCTTCGCGGTGTCTATAAATCACAAACAAATAATCTCCCTCTCCAAGCAATGGCCACCGTGCGGGCGGGGGAGAGCTGAAAAGATGCTGACTCTTTTAAAAATAAACATAATTCTCTTCGCCTTCCCCTCCCTGTCCCACTCGGCCACGAAGCGAACGCGCGGTGTCGTCTCGGCGCACGAAGAGGCAGATCATAATAGTCCGAGAGTGAACCACGCGGTCCGCGATAGATGTGTCAATTTCAGTTTAAATCGGTCACGCTAAAAGCATCCGGACATGGATTTTGATATTTAATAAATGGCCACTTTTTAGCAGCTAATCGAGCGTCGTAAAGATACCGTTAGCGTACGGAGGGAAGCAAGGCAGGAAAGGGGAACATAAACCTGAAGAGGTTAATCCATTTTTCCTACACTCTTGATGGGACGTTCGCAGGGTAAAATAAGAAGGGAACAAAACGTGCAAAGAAGACATTGCTCGATTTGGTTGTTGTTGCCAATTTGTAGAGCTCCATAGAATAAAGCACGACGGTTTGGAAAGTTTTGTATAATAGATTTTCCTTAGGCAAATAACTGGCCAGAGCGATTCTTTAGAGAACGTCATGGAAAGGATTTCTTTTACATCATTTGGACTTCCCCTTCCTGCAGGCATCGGTTACCGAAAAAAAAGTGTCAAAGAAAGATTTACAAAATGTTGCCATCACCTGCTCAATGTGTCGTCTCCGAAAAACTCTCCAATGTTTATTTTGTATCTGCATTCCCATTTGTCTCACGCCGGGCTGCCAAAGTAGTAATCTGTTTTTGGTAATAAATTTTCTCACCGAATCGGAGCAAATCCGTTAGCCCACGTGCAGCATGAATTAGGACCAGCTCTCCATCTGTTCTTCTACCTCTCGCCAATGCTGCACCGCAACAAATCCTAATATTTTACACGCACACGTCACAGCACTAATCCGTTCGTGTTTCCTTTCATTTCCCGGTTTCGCTCCATTGACTTTCGTGTCAGGTAATTTGGGGCAGTGGGAGGATTAAGATTTTCCCGCGGTGGAAAGCTAAGGCACAAGGTAGAATTATTAGTTTACGGTTTAAAGTGATGTGGAATAACACATGTTGGCGGCGGTTGTTTGCTTGTGTGGGGTTTTTCTTTGTGGTGACTATTTAATTTTTTTTTTCTTTTCCGGGAAAATGCGCCAAATGAGCACTGTTTAATTTAGAGGAAATAAATGTTATTCCACAATATTAGAGTACGCTTATGTCAGTAAAACAAAACAGGATCTGTAAATGGAAAAATTGCGAAGCATCTGTTTGTTTCACGTAATTGTTTGAATTAGGGACAAACTCTTTGGACGACAAATCAGCTGCACATTTAAATGAATGAGTGATAAAAATCGATCACCTTCGATAAACATGAATGCAACTGGCGTTTCGGTTTCAGCGTAATTGAAAACTTTAATTGATTTGCCAATCACGCCTTTGATCGCCCGTCGTCCGGCACTCGTCGACGATTATATTAGCATGCAAATGCCGCATAAATCAGGCAACCGGCTGAAAGAACGGGCAAAAAATCACACCCGTTTATTTGCACTTATGATTCTACTTTGCATTGATGTGCGATACGTAGTTTTTTTTGTTGTTTTTTGTTTTTTTTTGCACGTAATGTCGCCCGATCCTTCGCGTGCTCTCTCGGCTCGTCAAACCGATCGCTATCGCCCGGTTTTCGCGGTCGCAAAGCTATCGTCATTTTAATTGTCCCCCGGATGTGGGTTGCGCTTCGCGTCTGTTGTGCGTCTGTGAATGCGAGCATCCAATGTTTTTTTGTTCTTGTTGCTCGTGCCGTCCTTTGTTGTGGTCATTTATGATAATGATTTTAACACGTCATCACCGCTCCTCATCGTGAACACCCAACACACACACACCGCCACAGCGCTCGTTGCAACTCCGCCGCCGACCGTTGATGATGGTTCGGTTTCACTGGCAAATGGAAACCAGCCGCACATTTGCGAAAGCTCGGTTTATGCTAACGACGGCGACGACAACTCGCTGGCCGCGGCAGACCACCGGCGGGGCGAGAACCTGCCGGGAGAGATTCCCCATAATTACTGTCATTAAAATAAAAATTATTCGAACCGACCGCCACACGCTCCGGCTTTCGGTCGCTTCCGTTCGAGGACACTCCTTGCACTCCACGTTTGCCATTTGACGTTTTCCGTGCGGTGTCCGGGGCAGCATAAAAAGTAGGAAAAGGAGTAAAACACAAAATCAGTGACACACAAACTTAAAAAAAAAAGCGGGAGGCTCGTGGAGGAGGTGATAAAATGAATGATGCAGGTTGACCACTGCCACTTGTGGCAATGGAATGTGTGTTTTTGTTGGTGCGGCGTAATTATTATTCAGAGGATTTTTACCGGTTTTCCCCCTGCTCGGCGCGTACTCGCTGCTCAATTATGATAGTTGGTGATTTTCCGCTTTTTATTTGAACTGGTTTTAAAAGGCGCTTCTCGTTGCCGACGCTCTAGCTTAAGCCTTTACTGTGAGAGCGGCCTCTACCACGGGGGTCTGATTTGAAGCTTAGTTTTAGCTGCTCATTAGAGAAGATTTATGTTTATTGCTTGAGTTACGAGTCCGTCCAGTGATTCTGTTTCTCATTTGTTCGTCAGGTTAGTGTTGAAAGGCTTTTACATAAATACCGCAAAACATCTGAAAGACGTACATTCGTTGGATGAAGCATCTAAGTGGTATGAGATTTGTGTTGTTTCAATTAAAAAGGTTGTAAAAGGTAAGGTTAACCATATACCTACTGCTTATGAGTGTCATTGATGTTTCTTGCTTAAATAAACGGTTGAAATGACCGTTGCTGTAGTTTATACCTTTAATTCTTGTGTAGAATATTTAATGGTTTGTTTGAATCAAAATATTTAATTTTGAAAAGTATGACAAGTTAATTGTAATAATTCTCATATATCGGAATTTCATGATTTGATGTGGTTTAATTTATCCGACAAATCATGTTTGCATCTTGAAGCGTTAATTTCACACGCGCGTCGTTCAGCTCCTACCGATGATGGATGATCGATAAAGGAAATCAAATGAGTGTTTCGCTAGAACAAGAAAAATTGAAAAAAGCCAGACGAAAATTACATGCTTGTGCGATTTGTCCTCAGGCTTTCCTAAACGGCACTGCGGCGCCAGCAAACGATAATGAATGTACAAAAAAAAGCAGATTATTAACTTCTATGCAGCGACCCGTGCTGTAGTCATAATACAGACCATGCTTATCTATATGCCATTTGATTATGCAAAACAAACAACTAGACGCAAGGAAAATGACCACCAAAACTTCTACATCTTACGGTCTTAATCTTGTGTGACGTGTCGCGCCAAAAACAACGCTGAGCACAGGGGGACCCTGGGATGACTTAATCGCTGGAGATTGGAACAGCGCATAGCGGGAAGGCCGTGGAAATCAATTGAGTGCCGCTATCGCGGGACCGCTTGATGCGCTGGCGTCGTCGGCGATAAGGGAAATAAAGAAAATGGATTATCAATTTATTAAATATTTAATTAAAACTTTTGTCATAGGGAGAAGGGAGGTAGGTGTGGCGGAGAGCAGAATGGTAAAGCATGGAGGAAAGCATGGGAACCGAACGTGAGACCGGTGTTCATCGTATTCTAACTCAAGGTACTTAATAAGTGTACCGTGCTCCTCTCGTGAATTGCAAGGGAAAGAAAATATCCTCCAACGTTGGCCTCTTTCTTTCCACTGCTTCTAGTGCGTCTCGGATGCAAAGTGATGAGAGATTGAAAGGGACGCCGAATTGGTCCTTGTGCCATCATCCGACCGGCAATATTGCATTGCAATGCTTCTTGCCCGAGTTTTATTGGATTCCTACGCGTAATCAATTAAAAGATTATTCCTCCTTTTCTTGCGAAGATCATTGCTGGGCGTGAAATCCTTCTCACTTTCACGCGGGTGCTCCCAGGTCGTACCGAAGGTCTGCTTGGTAAGGGGTTTTGAGAAATCGATAAGAATCGCTCACGTTAAACCGCACCGGCACTACGCGCGGTATTATCGTTTTCCTTTTTATGGGACTTTCGAACGCAGTGCGCCAAGCGACCACTAAGCAGCCGCGTGAAGAGCGATGATGATAGTAATGGCGGTGCGACGATGATGAAGACGCGAGAGAGTTAGCGGATCGACGAATTAGTACTACCTCGCTGGTGGAAGGCTGCTCTACGTGGAATGACAACACATTTTTCGGTGTTCGCCGTTTTGTTTCACCGC
Source organism: Anopheles atroparvus (assembly GCA_914969975.1). Classification (NCBI taxonomy): domain Eukaryota; kingdom Metazoa; phylum Arthropoda; class Insecta; order Diptera; family Culicidae; genus Anopheles; species Anopheles atroparvus. Next base: position 13,499,427 of record CAJZCY010000003.1, on the reverse strand, counting down.
GAGCATCATTATCGACAGATGTGGCAGCAAATGGCAAGTTTGAGGATTTGTGATGCGATAGGGAGCTTGATTTGAGCTGGAAGGGGGAACGGGAGGGTGGTGCGTCGGCGATCGACCTCGTCCAGTTTGGAGCGAACCACTTTGTGAAAGCCCTGTTACCGGGTAAAATGTAGGTCAAGTATTTCGATGCGAATGTGCCGATCGAAAAATCGTGACTGCGAGATGATTTGGGCATTGCTGAGATTTCTGTAATCTTGCAATCAATTTGTTGATGTTTAAACTTTTTTTTTGTTAAAATCGAAGATTTTTATTTAAAGTTTAGGTATATTAATTCGTAAAATGACAATCAGAGGCATTTTTTGTCACGTGCCATTTGTAGTTATTTTAAAAAAAAGGTTTGAAATTTTAAGAACAGATAGTTTCCTGTAATTGATGTCTGTTTCTCTTCCAAATGAAATAGGAACCGTAGGCGTTTTTTGAGTCGAGTTTAATTCTATGACACTGTCATCTGGAGATAATCATACCTGAGAGGCTCGACAGGTATAAGATCTTGTATTTTTACTAACGCTCACGAATATCTCACAAATTTAACACAACAACGTTTCTCCTGCATGGGGCTAATAAAATGTGTCAATTTATTGCCTTCACAAGCATCCTAGAAACATATCAGAATCTTCATCAGAAGATTATGTGAGCATCAATTTTCTGTTACAACTGAAATGGGACGATATCGTCATCTTGCGTCTCTAGAGAGCATCATGGTCCCTATCGGGACCCTACCGCATAGAAAAGAAGGTAGGAATCATATCAAGTTGATAATCATCTCAGAAGTGCTTGGGTATTCTTTGTACACTACAGGTCTTACTGGATGTACCGTAAATGGATGGCAAAGGCCACACACGTAGCGTTGAATTCATCAGCTTGGACCCTTTGCGATCTGTTCTGAACTTTATGTCGTTTTCTACTGAACACAAAACTTGACACATGTAACAGATTTAAATATCACAACGGAAATGCAAGTAAGCGGTTTTTGTCCAAAAAAGTTATTTAAGTGCAACCAGGATTATGTTTTGTTTTCCTTTTTCAGTTTTCTCCCTTAATGATAGTGCTTTTAATTTAGATCGCTCGCGGTAGATTATCACGCTGGTGTGTTTGTGTTATTCTGTTATTCTCTTATTCGCAGCACAGAGTTTGACCTCAACGCAGGTTTCCCATGCCTCGCCGGCTGCATTGACTGCTGGGGAGAACTTTAGAAAGGACAGGAATTTGGATGTTTGTAGAGCCCATGCTGCTGGGGGACCGCACGCGAAAAAAAAAAGCCGCAACGACGAACAGACGAAGCCGCTCGACTGGCTGGCCGACCTCGAAAGCATTGTGGACGATCATCGATCAAGATAACCGATCAAGAATTATTAATATCTCATTAGGCGTTCGCCGATAGGCCGATTCTTGTCGGTGTCTGCGATCGTACCGAGCCCACAGCCTCAACCCACTCCAGGCTCTCTGGGACAACCGGTCGCGTAAGGCGAGAGCCCTCTGACGTCAAAGTCCGCGAGAGGCTTCCAGTGGGAAAGTGGGTTCGCCTACCTCCACCGCGTGCAAGGAATCCCGTCTCGAATCCAGATTCCAACGGGGACTCCCGGATGAAAACGCGATGAAGCGGTGAAAGCACAATAGAGCAGCGGCGGAGGGAAGTTCTCGAGCACCGGGACGCACTAATTGGACCACATCTGTGGAAAGTTTGTGAAAGCAAAGAGCATCCTCGCCTCGGCCCTGGGCGACTGGGGCTCCTTGGGCCGTGCAAGCGTCGTAGGCCTTTTTTGGTGTCGGTGGGAACTGGCATCGTTAGCTCGATTCGCCAACGTTGCGCTGCCGGTACGCACCTCCCATCGCTGCTCCTGGAGCCCCTTGATTTGCATGTCAACCGGTTCGGGCCCTCTCGCGTTGGTGTCCTTCGGGGTTCGGGGCTGCTGCCGAGAGAGAACGCGAAACGTTTGTTTTGATCCACTGGCAGAACATGCTGCCTCCGATGCTGCCTCTGCTCCTGCTTGTTAGTCTTAATTGTTTTCCAATTAGACGAATTCCGTTCGGTAATGTCGACCGGTTACTATCTCCGGCGTTTTCCTCTTTCCGTTTGGAAGCCGCTTCTGTAGTGCAGCATTCATGGACGTTCGGGTGGAACGATAGCCGCAGTGGTGAACACAGCTCTGGTTGATAATTGATCACTGGTGCGTTGAATGATTCCTTCCTTTGCTGTGAGACGAAAAGAATGAACATTTACAACCATCCTCTATCTATAACGAGCTTTATTCGTATTTGATGCGCCCGGGATTGTGGTGTCTTTGCGATTCTGATGGATAAGTCAGAGCAATTCCAGTGTAAGACTGTCCTACGAGATTTTTGTTTTATTTATGACTTCTGATAACAAAAGGGATATGTTTTTTTAGATTGTTCTTATTGTGCCGGTTCAGATAGTTTTAAGGAGGTCCAAATTTTACAAACAGTTGATGTTTTTTTTCTGTTGCGTTGTTGTTGACTATACCTGAAACAAACCATGATGTACAATGAATAATTTATTTAAAAGAATTAAACAACTCAACAAGATCTTAAATCAGTGTCAAAGAGCTAAACCATGGAGTGATGATTTTTGACGCAGGTTTTATAATGATTTGTGTAGAGGAGGGCTTAGAAAAGAATAGTAAAACCAAATCTGGAGGGAAAATTAGTTTTTTCACAAGTGTCGTATGATTGAGCAGACGAACAACGCTCAAATTGTCCAATCCAGAGCGGCCCGACCAGAATCGTTCTCCGTCTACGAGAACAGCAACCGTAGAAAATATGATTTATAACCATTTGCCGACCGCCGAATCCCTCTGGAGCCTGGATAGCTCGATGGACCGGACATTTCGTGTGCATACAGAGCGAGAGAGAGAGCGAAAGATTGAGAAACTCCAAGAACGCGCTAGAGCAGCAGTACCGAAGCCAATCGATGCGCCCGGGGGACGCGCCCGGTATTAATATCTATTAAATAAATCATCATAAAAACGAAGCCAAAAAGGTTATGCTGGCTCGGCTGGCGTGGGACTTGGGCGACGCGGTACGCTCGGACGTCCGTCGTCATCCAGCTGATCCTGAGTCCCGAACGGCAAAACGGTCCAGCGCGTCGGCTCGCGTGTCGGCTGGCCGCGAAGGATACATAAAAAAGGGATAAATATTTGATGGAAAGGTATTTTTTCATTACTTTCTGCTGCCGCCTTTCACCGGTTTTCCTCACGCAGTGCGGGCGTTCCCTTCGTTTAACTTTCCTTTTCCACGCTTCCATATTGAACTGTCCATCCCGGTGTCCAGCCGGGCAATGGGCGAACGAATGGATAAAATGGATGAATCGGCGTTGACTTTGGCTGGCGCTTTTATCTCGGCCCGGGCTTTTGATGCCGGCTGCAAGTGGAGGGTGGAGGCGTAAGTTGGCAAAAGAAAGGGACGTACAATCATCCCAGCTGCCCCACCCACCAAGCCGGCTGGACCCTTATGGGTGCTTAATTCCTGAATAGATTAGAAGCAGGTCGTGGTTGGCAAAACAAAAAAAAACAAACAAAAAAGCTAACGTATGAGAGATACGACACTTCCTTGTTGCCAATGTCCGTTCAGATGGATGCCATTGGCTTTTGGAACTAGATTGGCTGTTTTTCTCGATGCTCCTGAACACCATAGGATGGACGCATGAAAAGGGTTTTGCTTACCAATTGAACAGCGTTTGACCCTTTATGGCAGGCGAAGAAGTGTGGACCAATTTGACCGTGGAGCATTCGCTTTCGTCATGTAAAACATGTTTCCAGTTCAAGGGCGCTTGCACAGTGTACAAATAAAGAGTGCTTAAATTGTTGAACTCGTTAAGCCCTTCTTTGTGAACCCAATCGATTCCAGGGACTAACAAAAAAAAAGTTCAATTAAAAATAAGTAATCCGCATACTCAACTTACGCTTGGTTTGGCCCGCACAACAACCCTACCGGGATGCGTCATCCTCCCTGATTGTAAAGTAAGCGATACCGGGAAAACCTTCACGGAAAGTCGGCCGAGCGCTCACTAGTCACCGCTGGCGTTGGCAGTGATAAGAAATGTAAATACGGAATGAAATTTAATTTCTGTAATTCAAACACACCGTTGCGCGACGGCGCCGGACTGTTTTGGCGGTGCGAGTTTCGTCGTTTCGAACGGGAAGGTCTGTTGGTATGGACACATACAATTCCACACACACACACGCGTTCGTTCGCAGTCTTTTGCCCAGTTTTGCGGCATCATCATCGCGGCGTATACTGTCACCTTTGCGTCGCTTATCGCCGTTCGCGCGAATGTGTGTACTCGTGCTGGCTGGTTCGGTGCGGCTTTGAGTCACGAGCTTGCCGGGTATTCCTACCGGTTGGCCCGCACCGTTTAGTCGTTCCACGTTGGCTTTGACTCGTTCGCCCGGTTCGCCGAATGCCGGTGGACCGTCGCGTCCAACCAGGGCTCTCTCCACAGCTGTTCGCAGTTAAGTGAAATTATGTATTATTATCTGCGTTTTTCCTCAGCCACGTTTCGGTTTTTTTCTTCTCTTATTTTTGGAATACCACCCTTTTTCTCACCTTCGAATCGCTCCATGGATCTTCTCGTCCTCGGGTGTCCCGCATGCTCTCCGTTTGCTTCAGCCGACCATACGGTGTGCGTGCATTTCTTTGGATTATTACAAGCTGCCCTTGTGGCCCTCGTTCCCCCTGCCGTTCGTAGCAGCATGTTTACACATCGTATTTAAAAAGCTTCTTCTGCTCCGGTCAGTGGAGGCAGACATGCAGGGAAGAGTGGAAATTATGTTTTCATGCTTGCTACTTGCGGCAGGAGTGGAAAATGCATGTTGCATGTGAGCTCTGTTCACACGAGGAAAATGCAGTAACAACAGAAAATGGAAAAGGATAACATTTTAAATCAAATCCTATTTTACAGAGACTATCATGTCGAACAAAAATTTCAAAGCAACTCTGTCATGACATGGAAAACAAAAAGTGTTGTATTAAATTGCATGTGAACTCTGAGTTCTGTTTCAACCATTTTTTTTACTTATTTTTTTAAAATTCGTCTTAATTTTCTATAACAAAACAGGATAGATAGCAGCTGGTCTTCAGAACAGTGGGCCTAAAAGTTTAAGCTTTTTCACAAAACAATTTTCACTTTCTACGTATTGATTTATTTAATCCCGTTTTAGGATGCATTTGCACTTGAAGGGAACGAGTGCTACAGGTTTTATGAGCTTAGCACAAGATATTATTCCACTCTTCGCGGCGAAAGCCCCCTCGACGGTGAAAGGATGCGTTCGGATCGATCATCGTGAAGAAGGGCCCTTGTGAATGCAGTTAAGATTGCTAATGTTATCGCTGCCGCCTGCCTTTCGGTATTCCTCGACTCATCCAGGCTTCGGGTGCATTGTTTGGTATTATTTAGCCCTTAAGCAGCCTCTTACGGGAAAAAGTACGAGATAAGCACGATAAATGGTAGATAAAGTGAAAGAAGATGCGAAAAAAAAGAAGAGGAAAATCCTTTGCTTGCGGGATAACGTACCGAAGCCAACAACGGTTCGCAACGGTTCTCAAGTGGTGGTGCACGGGTAGGTCTTTAGCGAGGCAGCCACAATCCCACCCTCTCGACCCGGCTCCTATCCTTGGCTGTTCCTTGATGCCTTAAAGGATCTTGCACTCCCAAACGGCTCGCCGGGGTAAAAGTTTCGAGTGGCTCAAATTGTTTGCGGTTTCGGGCCAAATCCGGGGGCCGAAGGATTCTCAAAGCGGATTTGGTCGATTTGCTCGCCCCAGAAGAAGCACCCGGTTGGGCTGCGGGCCCGGGCAGGGGACTCCGAACGAATGTGTTTTGTTTGCCTGTTAATTTGCTCCTTAAGACTTTAAGAACTTTTTAACCGGAATCTTTCGGCTCCGGAGTGGAAGGGCAACGGTGTGGCTTCGGTTGAAGCCCGGGTGGTGTGAAATGTTTGTTTATTTGGCGAGGTTTAGCAAATCAACTGATGCCCGGCACAGGATTTTGCCCGCCAGGAAAGGTGTGTGCTGCTCGTGTTTGCACATACCAGTCTTGAAGTGCCTTATAGGGGTCTTGTGTGTTGAGATTTTTGTTCGCTTCTAAATTAGAAGAGCCGAGGCTTGGTACCCGAAAGTTTTGGATGTACACACACATATTCGTTGAAATAAAATACGGTTAACTCTGTGGTGCGAGAAAGTTATATCCACGGACAAGCATGCATTTTACTTTAACAGGAAAGCGCCCTCGGCAATTTCTTACCATCGGTCAATTTAATTTTCGTTCCAAAAATTTGTGAGTGCCAGGAGCAACGTTTTCGGTGCACTTGCACCGTGCAGCGTGCGGACTAACTTTACTCATCCTTATCGGAGATCCATTTATCAAAATCCTCTCCTCCGCTAGCTTCCTGAGTCGAAGAACAAGAAAACCACGAGGCAGGGCTACTTTGGCTCTAGAAGCGAATGTGCAGCATGAAGAAAGTAAATAGTGTGCTAGTGTAGAATAAATTAATTAAAACGTTTACTTCCCTTCCACACCATCTGCACCATTGCAGAATTTGGTACGATCCGGGTGTTGTACATGCAACGTACCTTTTTGTATTGGCGAGGGTTTGTTGTGCATTTTTTTGCACCGGGTTTGCCTTGCCAGTTGAGTTTTCCTGGAGGATTTTCTACTGACAAAATGAAGGTGCGGATCGAAAGGCGAGAGAGAAAGAGAGAGCCGGTGGTCTCTGAACTAATCCATTGGAGTCTTCGGTGTCGTTTTTTTTAATTCGTTCATTCTGGCCATGTGTTAGCTACTGTTTGTTGTAGTGTTTCCCCCAACCCTGCTGCTCACTTCAACACTTTGCACTGGTGAAACCGATGTTTTACTACCGTTGTTGGTGGAAGTTTTATTTTTCTCTCACTTGTTTTTCCCTCTCATTTAAGATACAAACATGGGATCATTCGCTTTGGGGATCGGTGCTGCTTCCGACGCCAGTGTGGCTTACCCGAACTCTCGTGCAGTTGTTCCTTCACCGGACGGCAAAGAAGTGTGGTGGAAGCGATGGCCCGCGAGGGGAGGAAAAGTTGCAACTCGTCCCCAAACATCCTGGCAGCTTCACCTTCTGGCGTGTGGCCGCTGCATGCGACAGGAAGAAACCGTGAGCGCACCGATCGACGAATGCAGGAAATTCATCCTACATCACGTAGCCGGGCGAGGCTGCTGGATGCACACGGATGTTGGCAGGCCCGGGTCGGTGCCTCCAGACGGAGAAACAACTCCCAGCCTTCGTGTGGGAGTTCATTTAGCACTCCGGTGTCCAAGGTCTGAGTGTGCGGGCGGGTAGTCGGGTTTAGGTCGCACTCGAGGTGTGTTGGTGTGCGGGATATCGGAGATTCTAGTACACCCGTCGGACAAACATCCTATGCTGCGATGTGCTCCCGCATCCGTCGGTACATACTGCCGGCGAACGAGTTTTCTAATAACAGAGCTGAAAGGAAGATGGAAGCGCCAAGAAACGATGCTGGCCAAAAATTCGCACCAAAGGCCAACGGACAGGAGGAAGCATGGTGAGGGAACTTCTTACTGGGTTGACCGGGCCTCACGCAAAAGGGAAGGAGCCAGAGTGAGACTGTGCGAGATAGAATGTGGCGGCGGTCGACAGTGGCGAAATGTTCCAAGGTTACGAGAGGAAGGAAGTTTTCGACGAACTTGTAGTGTAGTGGGGGGTCATCAGCGGAGGCAAGGCCAGCGGAGCGGCCGCTACTCCCGTGTGCAGTTTCTCATTTACAGTTTGAAATTTTAATTAAATAATTTTGAAGTTTGAAGCCTGAAGCTATTTTTCGCCATTCGCCGACGTATGAATTTTATGTAGCCCCGGCCATGCCCGGCACCGGCGTGGTGGCCCCTAAACCCATCCCATCGCGCTGCTTGCAGCCGGCCTGATAAAGTGAACGGGAGCTTGTAGGATCAGCGCGCAATGTTCCTTCGAAAATCTCGCTCTTCTCAACACGTCACGTTAGGCTCGGAGGTTCGGTCGGAAAAAGAAGGACCTAGGCAATCAAGTTGGTTCGTGTTGTGGGCGTAAGTTTCGTAGGCTACGAGCTTGGGCGGGACGCTTGCCCCGGTTCGTTCCTCTCGACAGTCTATTGTGTATGTGTGTTAGGTTGCCTTCGCCGGCTATCCATAGGTCGATAAAGTTCACAAGCCGCGAGTGCCCTTCATTATCTTCGTTACGTTTTTTGGGCACGTCAGCATCGGCCCAGCCGCATCCAAAAGAGAAACCAGGATGGCCACGGATGCCCGGCTGCCAGCGTTCCGATTTTCCGGGATCTGCTGGCTTCGATAAGACACGGCTGACGCGGCAATGCCGCAAGGGTTCCGTCCGGGAACTACTACTACTTCAATTGCCGTCCAAGTGGCAGTAGTAGCTGCAGCATCAGAAGCTCCCATCCGCCACGTTTGCCGGTGCTTTAAGCTTCGACCCGGCTACTGGCTGCGGTTCATCGTACGCGGGCTGGTATGCATTCATTTGTAAAGTGCAGCTGCAATTGCCAGTGCAGAATGCACGATTGGGGAACGTTGAGGGGACCCTCATGCCCCCCCAATTAGAGCCACGGTACTGCGTTTTCTTCTGCGTGTTACATCAGGGCAGTAAAGTGCCAAGTTTTGGAACGTTAAGCCTGCTGGCTGGTGGTTGCTCCATCCGTGGATGCTCCAATCGTTAGGGCACCCCAAAAAGCCCCAAAGATTTGCAGCCTCCAAGGATGGTCGATGGGGGCGAACGAACTTCGAGAAGGAGGATGGTCTAGGGAACGGGATGTTGTGTACCAGTTTTCGGGATGGTTCAGCGCTTGCTATTTATCCAATTATCCTGCTGCCCGTGGACATGTAGGATGCAATTGAATTTTCGTCTGCCCCAGCGTCCGCGATTCGAGTTTCCCGCATCCGAAAGCTCCTGCGTGGGCTTGCAGATCGACACACAGCTCTTGAAAGGCCCTCACATTGGGGCATCCGGTTAGAAACAGTTTTTGGACGTTATCTCGTGACCATCGCCATCAAGTAGGGGTTTCCGTTTTTGGATCGTGACAGATGGGTTCGCTCTTTCCGCAGCGTGTGTCCACGATTATAGGAGTTATTGAACCTGCTTTTCGTGTGATGGGTTTCAGCGACAATTATAGTGAAAGTGAATTGTTGATTGAATTTTTTGTTGTGTTCACCTCTGCACAAATGAATTAGCGATTCAACAATCTAAATAGAATATAATCTTTGAATGCAAGGGTTACAACAACCCTAATATGGAGGAGTAAGTGACATTTGGAGAATTACACTTGAATAATAATAGGTGCAAAACCGTATGTTCTATGAGGTGTATTTACCTCTATAAATCATTAAGAGACATTTGAATTGAAGTTAAATAACTCTAGATGCATATGGCTATTGTTGCTCAATTATTTAAAATAAAATTTTGATTTACGGTTACGGGTTTCATCCATTTATTACAGTGGATTATTTTTATGTCACAGTTATTATTAAACGCTTGCGCAAATCAAACATCGTCAAGCGAATATTGTATAAAAAATCTGCAGAAACTAGTTCAATTTTTTCCCTCGGTAGCCTCGAGGCTGGTAGGTTTTGGTGGTCCGTTGGTTTTTTTTTTTCAATCAAAAAGTCTAGAGAAACAACCAATCTTTTCACCTCGAATTCTTCAGCCAGCTGCTTACGTGTGTTGATAAACTTTGTTTTCCTTTTGTCGACGCTTTCCTCTTCATCACGTCAATGTCGATTCGTTCCCCCGGGTCTAGCGAGTGGGTGCCTGGACAGGACCGGCACTACCACGGCACCACCTCCCGTACCATTTTGGCCACCGCTTTCGATTTCCTTCCTCCTACGAACGCACGATAATAATCATAGAGCGCGGTAATAGGCGAGCGTATACAGTAATTATGGTTAAAAACTCTCTATAATTTACATTTCAACCTAAAGTGGTGGTTATGTATAACAAAACGGGGTGAACAGCGCAAACCCGCAGCTAAACGATGGACGGGACGTGAATGCGCGAACCGCCGTGATCTGATTGTCTGGAGGAAGCATGGAGTAAACATCGATCCAAGGGAAGAAAAAGGAATAAAAACAGATTACCAACGGACTTCGACAAAGAATGAATCCCTAACGCCTCGAGGCACGCACGGAAAACTAGCGTTCTTCGGGAAGCACGCGTCTGCGGTTGGCCCTGAGTTAGCGGTGGAGAATGAAGAAAAATGTTTAAGTATGGTAAAAAAGGGATACAAATAGAAGAAAGAATGTACGAAATGTTGTAGCTACGATGTTGGGTGGGTCCAAAAGTTTTTAAGATGGCTCAGTAATGTTCTGAGTGCAAGGGTGTTTCTAAAAAAAAAGAATTTCATTTCATAGTTGCATACATTGAATCATTCATGCTAATTCTTAATACTAGCATAGCTTGTATGACAATTTCTTTATGGCACACTTCAGAAAACGCGCCAACTTGTATATTTACCTCCCCAACATTTCAATTTATGGGTAACCTACAGCAGACCTAAAGGCTTGGACCATAAAATTCAATTGTGATTACCCAAACCTTCACAACCAGGAAGCCTTAAAGATTTTTTACATCTGTTTCTGTGGCGAAGGATCACTTTTAAGTTCTGTTCCGTTTCAGTAAAAAAATATTCTTTGCCTTTCCTGGCAATAGTATTAAATCGATTTGCATGTTTATCAATATTTCATGTTCTTGCCATTTTTGCTGCAGATGCATAACCAAATTGACGAAAGGAAAAGTAGCGCCCCATCCTCTAGTTTTCCGATTCGGTTGGTCAGTGACGGAACCACGGGAGAATTTAAAAAGCAGACCGTTCGGGAAGGTATTGTTTGAAGCCAATTGTGTTATGCCCGAACACGAAGCTTAAAGTTTGTCCGTCAACCCGTATATCCGCTCTCCGGAAAATCGTGGCAAATGGTTTCGCTGAACGTTAAGCATAATTCGGGTAAAGATGTTTCCAGGGATGCATATGGAAGGCGCTTGTAGAATGCTTTTTCTAAAAGGCAGCCCCAGGACATTCTCCAACTGTTCTATTCTGCCGATGCATAGCTCTGGATCCTTGTGGGAGCCTATAAAATCACACTGGTCGCTTGGAACGAAACCACCTGACTCAGGGTGGTCAGGTCCCCTTCCGTGGTCCGTTTGGTGGAACCGGTCTGTGGAAAGTGACGTGCGAGGGTGCTTATTCCTCTTCCTGAGGTTTCCACGGCGTCGCGATATGTATAGTCGTGCCCTCTGGGCCAGTTTCAATTCTTTCGAGCGAACGTGTCTGTTTAACGTCCTGGGGAGAGCACAGTCGGTGGAGCGGGGCTGGTAGAAAGGGTCCGCGGGCAGGCGGGCAGGTCGACCGCTTCGTCGACCGACAGACTGCTCCGGGACGGAGCATCCCGTGGTTAGTGTTTAAAATTAAATTATATGTCTCACGTAAGCTGAAAATTACAGAGGAAACCGATATTGTCCGAATCTGATCGAGGGCGGTACGCTTGATTGCGGTGTGTGTTGTTTTACTTGCCACGTTTCCGTGGCATTGCCTCGCCGTAGGGCCTTCTTTTTTACTTTTTTTCCTACATTTTTGTTCCCACCACACGTCACCCTTCACAGTTCCCCGGGATCTTGCGCCGTGCCGTGGGCCGATAGTGTCGGTATCTTCATCGGTATCGTTGCCGGTGCTCCAGAGTCAAACAAACCGAATTGTGTGCCGGAGGGCACAAGAAACGTGACACGAAGAGGAAAAGCAAGAGTTCCGTGCAGTGCCGGTGGAAAGTGGTGGCAACAGAATTGTGTGTGTGTGTGTTTGGGCTTCGTTCTGTGCTTGCAGCCCTAAACCACATCGAACGTCAAAGAGTCGGGAACAATTGGGGACCTGTGAATAAATGCAGGAAGTTGCGAAGGCACAGTTTGATGTGGACTTTGTAGTGATTTTTCCTAATTCTTTGGATGAGAGAAGTTATAAACACAGTTATAGCAAAAGGGAATGACCGTTTAGAGGTGTTATTTGCATATCGAAAGTTTCCAGTGGTTTTGCATCTGCATTCGATTTCAGCCTTTTTAATAAATGTAGTTTTAAAATATAAAACAAACGGTAAACTTAAACTGGTTTTGGCCAGGCTCATGTTTTATTTTTATTTAGAGCTCTCATCTTCTAGCTGCAACCACTCATCGTTGAATCAAAAACGCCGAACGGGTGTACAAAAGCTTTAAGCAGCAATCAATGTTCAGGAACTAAAATGATTGAGTCATCTATTTTTATGATTGCTCCGTGGACTGCTTGTCGGAAAGGAAAGAAATACTACATGGGCGGAATCGATTGCTTCTTAATTCCAGAGCATCTGCTCTTTCGTTTTGCATTTCGCGAGACATTGACTGAGAAACAGGGCTTTGCCTTTTTCACCCGTGTCTGCCCCACTTTCACTTACCGGTGTGCAGAAATGGGGCTAAGGCTTTGCTTATGCTTCGAATTCCCGCTGCACTTGCACTTCTGGGCTGGTCTGCCGTCTGGTAGATGCAACGGTTTGCAAAGGAAATGAAAAGCAAGAAGCAACGGAAGCCAGGCCAAAAAAAAAAGAAACTCCACATTTCCCCCTGACGCCGACATGCAAGCGCATGCATAATGCAGTTTTTCGGCGCGGCGCGGGAGAAGGTTTTCGCTGAAACGGGTGCGAAGGTTGCTCGGTACAACTGAATGTTGTTTGTTACACGACGACGGAACATCTTTTCTGGACCGGCGGCCCCTGGTCTTTGCCGCCCTTAGTTTCCCCGGCGTTCTCTTCCACCGAAACCAGCGCAACTTTTATGCACCGCTGCGGCTGAAGGTCGGCGGATTTAGAAGGGCGCGCTGTGGTCAAGCAAAACGCTTTCGGCCGCGCGCGAACGAGGCGCTACATGGGGCGTCATCGCAACCCGTAAGCCTGGCGTCTTACAGCTCGGAACGAGGAAGCTCGTTGCTTAATCGACATTATGCACGCACGCACGCACGCACCCAGCCGGGCAAGGATGCGATGTGTTTTACATACGCCCGGCCGCGGTGTGCATCCCGGTCTGCAGCTTGCCAGCCCCTGGTGCATCGGGGTCGTTTGTCACTTTGCCGCTCGAGTGCAGCGAGCAAAAGAAGGACTGTACGCGGGGGGGTGGATGCAGTGTTTAATAAAGCATGCCATTATCGCGTGTTATGAAACGTTTTATTATCGAATTTTCCATTCGCGGTTGTTTGTGGGGTGATGATGATGATGGTGATGATGATGGTGATGTTGCATGAGGGCAAAACGCTTTCGGTGTTAGGTCAGGCTAAAGGTAGCTTGCAAATTAAGTAACGGTACGATGGCATGATGATGAGTGGAGCGTGTAAAAAGGTTTTCGAAGAAAATATATTTGTTTCACACAATGGAACAGTCGTATCAAGCTGATAACTTTGCATCATATAACGAGTGAAATGTTACTTAGCAATGTGCAGCTTAGTAAAGAATAATCGAGTAAAGAATAATCCAAGAGTGCTCCGTCGTTGCCATGGAGTTTTGGGCTGACGCAATAATTGTCTCTTCAGCCAGCGTACATTCCATGAAAAGTGAGACCGATTTTGTCTAGAGAAACTAACGGCATCGTCTATTGCTGTAAAGTTGGCTGTTTGCTGCACGCCAATGGTCCCGAGAGGTCTGGTAAAAATAGTGGTAGTCGTAGGGCATGACCTCAAGGTTTCCCGGGGACTCCATTGCCACCGGTTGGACGGTGGGAAATGGGCCACCGAGCAGCGGTTGATCGTGTTGGGAAGAAGGAAAGAATGCACTATCTGCTCTGGCAAGCCAAACGGTTTTAAGCCAAATCCGCCACTTTCACACACCTGCAGCAAAACTTTGACGGCTCTAAAGCAGCATCTTCTGATCAAAGAAACAGGAGAAGAAGTAAAATCGAAACAAGTCGTGCCTAACGGGTTAGAAGGTCAAGTATGGGATATTTCTTGGTTTTTAGACTTCACACGAAAACGGAGCAGAAGGCATTTCGCCCTTGGGGAAGGGATTGAGGTAAACTGAAGAGCTTTTGATTGGAGCGATGATCAAGATTACACATGAATCCCAGAATATTAAAAGCACAAACACTTACAATACAAATATCAGGATCAGAAAAATATCATAAACATTTTCTGTCTTTAAGGGCAGCTATGGATTTCAATAACTGTAGATGAAAGGAGTTTTTCGGTCTCGGAGTAGCCTGATTGACGTTCAATCTCATTTCAATTATTAGTCGTTCGCTATGGCACGGCGTATCTCACCTCCACCGAGCAGAACGGCATTTAATCAAGCCCACTAGTCTTATCTGGATCTCGTTTGCCTTCCGTTTCAGCTACCTGCCGGCGGAAAACAGGCACCAACAAAAAAAAAAAAGCTAAAGGTAAGTTCCAACGGCTCCAGCTTCGAGTGTCCACTTCAGTACTCGATCATCGGCAAACGAGTATGACGATTACCACACGTAGCCTCGTTCTTGAAGTGACCGTTCTGTTTGCACATTGCCTTCTCCAATCCACCCACCTTCTTCGGTTCTATCGCATGCGAATGACAACCGGCAAAGTGCGCTGCATGCGTGTGTCAACCATTAGGGTTGTCGATAGGCAGCAGCCGGGACGCGCGGGTGCGCTCATCTATAATGCACGACGGAACAACCGGCGGTCCGGGTTCCGGCGTGGACACTTTACGGGCCAGCGTTCCACAACGGGACCATCTCCGCGCCGTCGCAAAAGGACATTACACAAAGCTCAACTAATCATCGAGATAATGGGCCCTAATTGAACAGGCCCTCCTTGCTCTCCCTTCCGCTTCGTTCACCGCCAACCCCGGAGAGTACTCTTGGGTATGGTATGATTAACAATTAATCTTATTTGCTAATGAATGATTGACCATTCGTGCACGGGGACGAGCTGGACATGCTGGATCCTTTATTCCGCGTCGGCTTTCTTTACCGGCAAAGGAGGAGAGATGCCTGCAGGGGCAGAAGTGCTTTTGCGCTGTGTCTTACGGTAGTGGCAAATGGGTAAGAAGAGAGCAAGACCGCACGGGGAATGGGAATCCATCATATATTCCTTTGTGTTTGGTGGTTGCACGACATCCACGGGGCTGGAGTAAGTTGTCTATTCGAATGAAGATAGATGAACCGGAACGTGTCCGCACCATCAGCACGGGCAAGTGACGTTCCCAGGAGCTGAGGCAAGAGGGAAAGGAGTTTTTTGTCTGATGATACCATAGCCAAGTAAACCAGTGATTAGAAAAAGCTGTTTACCTGTTACCGACCACAAACCTCTGTAAACCTTTTGAGAAGTTAAGGTTTTTGTCTGAGAAGACTTGCAGTTGCTTCCATGTGTTTCGTTTTTCATTAAGAGTAAGGAGTAAGTGTTCTTAGTAATTTGATTTATGGGATTAAACATGATTGTAAGACTATCATCTCATTTGCCTCAATTGTCAGTCATGTGTGATATCAGGCTTGCCTCTTGAAGATGCTCGAAAATGCTTATAGGAGATAGAAAAATAGCAACGGTGAAAGGGAAGTGAAGACCATAACCCACGCTGTCTGGATGCTAAATGGCGATTATCATTCATCATCTGCAAGCTTACTCACCGGTGTGCTTCCCTGAAAGCACACCTTTTTTCACATCTGGCTGAGCGAGATTAAATCATCATATGTTGACGTTTAAGGTCAACCCTCTTATCTTATCTCGATCGCGCCTGGAATGAAGATAAACAGAGGGAGGGAAGAACTATAAACCCCCGGTCTGGGGCAGCGGGACCACCACCACCTGAGGGCGCGCATCGGAAGTGCACGGGGGCAAATCACGCCCAAATCACACATCATCGTTGCCACCACCGCCTAATCCCGCCTCGCTAATCGTCCAGTCGTTCATAATTGCTCACTTCCTTTGGGGCCGCACGCACTCGAAGGCACGGCAAAGGGTGTGAGATTCGATCCGCGCCCGTCCGACGATGAGCACGTGCTGCCAATCACTCGAGGTTCACACACGTCAGCTGCCGATTTGTTGTGTATGTGTATGCACCGGGACAGAACGGCCAGTCCTCCGGTATCTCGTCCGTGATTTCTGTGCCACACACAAATTTCCGCCAACTCATCGCCGCTTTCCCGTCCATTTTCTTCTCGCTTTTTCCGTTTCGACGGTTCGCTCCGTGAGGTGCGCTGGTTAGAAGGTGAAAATTGGTGCCCGATTACCGGCCGGTTCGAGCTTCTGCGGAAGTTTACTTCGAGGGACGCGCGAGGGACTTGTCGAACATGAGTCAGCTGTTTTCCGCCGTGCCTCATTTCTCGCCTCCCCTTACGCTACCGGTCTTCCTTGGTTTCTGCCTTTCTCTCGTTCCCTTCACGGTAACTAGTTTCATCTCGCGCGTTAGTTCTCGCTTGCAACGTGCGAACTTTTCAATAACCTTACGCCCGTGGAGATGATTTCTTAAGTTTTCGATTAGATGATCAGGCAAATGGTGGTGAAACCTAGCATCTGTCGGTGGAAGAACAATGGTTGCCGTTCAAAACGAGGCGGAATAGGTGAGCTATGGAAGGGATTCAGCGTTTTAAAAAATTTCCTGCTCTACGATGTAGAAAACAGCGTTAACTAGACGTGATATTAGATAGAAAGAAAACCAAAACAATCGAAAGAGAGGGATCGAGAATATCAGTGGATGGGAAGGTTTTTTTTTGTCTCTCCTAACGATCTACAGAGCTATGAGAATCATCGCTGTTATTATTTAGGATGATTTATTACATTTTATTTTACCCTTCCCCACCGTTGTTTGTATCGTTTACCTCTCCCTTGCCCTTCACATGTTCTTCTTAATTGTTCCGGTTTGTTTGCTATCCTCCCTTCGGGGTACTGTTTTCCCTGTGCGATACGTCAGCAACAGTTTCTTGATGTGCCTGTTTTCCTATTCATGCCGTTTTTTGTAGTTTAGCAGTTGAGCAAGGGAAGGGCAATATGGTTCCCTGGGTATAAGTTTGTCGAGAGTGTGGAGTTTTTAATTATTAAAAATTTAAATGATTTTGAATCGAATCTGAAAAAGGAAACCGAGGGTCAACTGTAGCTCGATTTTCAAGCACAGACTCAATATTTCCAACATTAGAAATGATTCCAATTTCGATTCAAGCTGCTTCCATAATCCCTTCAAATGATGCCTCGATCCTCCGAACCCGTAATGCTGAACAGCAATCTTCATTCGTCCCTTTTTAATCGGCTGTTGCAGGATAATTTATCAGTATGAAACAAAAACCTAGACCGAGGGGAACAACCACCAGAACGGATCGCTTTTGCAGCCCGACTCCGGTGCAGCAAACCGAGTCAATTGAGCTGGGAAACGAAACGCCAGTTGCAGACGGACAGG
Source organism: Anopheles atroparvus (assembly GCA_914969975.1). Taxonomy (NCBI): domain Eukaryota; kingdom Metazoa; phylum Arthropoda; class Insecta; order Diptera; family Culicidae; genus Anopheles; species Anopheles atroparvus. The sequence goes on along the minus strand of CAJZCY010000003.1, from coordinate 13,481,963 downwards.
GCTCGGGCTTCGTCTACCACCACCTGGCTCGCGGCACAGCGAGGCTCCCTTTAATCGCCCTGGAAGGGCGCTGGCAGTTTACAAAGCAGGACACGGAAGGAGAGCCTGCCCCGGGGAAAGGAAACTTAAACCGGAGAGCCTTTTTATATAATTACCAATAAACGTAATTGAATCGTGTGGCGGCCGCTGGCAGCTCTCCCGCTGGGCCAAGGGTCGCGTTCCTGTTGGCGTGCCTGTGTGCGTGCGTGCATGTCCACGAGGATGCTGCTTTCTACGGCGGGGCAGGATGATTGGAATAAGTCTCCTTCGAAAAGCCAAAGCCAAATCGGTCACTGATTTATCTCTCCGGGCACCCGATGGTGCGCGCTGGCTGGCGAGTGAGTTTGGTGCTTCCCATACGGGCCCTTTTATCTTTCCTGCTGGCATTGTTCCTGCGAGCTGGCCGCTCCCGCAGGGATGCTTCGTAAAATGCCATATATTCGATGGTCCTGAAGTCGATATCCGCCAGATTGTGTTTAGGAAGGAGCTTTTTCTTTCCTGCTTCCCTCGCCCTTCGCTCGTGACGGTAGTTTACTTGGATTGTTTTCGTTCATCCTGTCTTCGAAGGAAGAAAGGAAATTTATGTCCCTGTCCCTCGACCTGGCTCGCGTCCCTTTCAGGGCAAATGCAGCTAGCGCAATGGTCGGACGCAATATCTAAGTGATCACTTTGCTCCGACCTGAGTGATTGTTTTGCTGCTATAGAAATGAGTGCAGTTGGGTTATTTATTCATTCTACTTACTTATGGTCTATGGATAAGAAGAAGAAGACTGATGGCCTATTTGTCGATTCAAGGTCCTTGGAGGACTTGTTTGAAAACCATATGTGTACGCAAAACGCGAAATCTGACATCTCGGATTTTGCTGCAAAAATTGTACTATATTGGCAAAACGGTTCAATATTGTTTCTTGATGACACTTCCTCGTTTTTCCCAAGTCGTTCCCAGAGAACGTTCATATCTTGCCCTTGGAAATGCGGTCCTTGAACTAGTTGTCGAATCCCGGTGGAAAGTTGCAGACACAAAGAGGTTAACTGAATCGCCAAGCCATTATTCCCGTCCCTGCAATCAAGCCAGAAACCATCCTTTAATTCTGTCGTTCGCCGTTGAAAAGGTACACCGATGCATTACACCCTTCTGCACCATACTGCACTTCCGGCGTGTTTGCATTTGCATTAGGGTGAGGTCGCGAAAAAAAAAGGCAATGGGAGGAAACAAAATGGTGACAGTTCTTCGCACGGACGGTCTGATAATTATCTCATTCCGTGATCAATTTTGTGACAGGTTGTCATATTTCCCATCATAAATTGGACGGATTTGTTGACACCTGGGTTGGACGGACGATGGCGAGGGAAACGAGACACGATGTGATGTGTCGGCTGATTGCGTTTACAGCGATGTGTGAAAGGGGCTATGGATGCGCAAAGCGAGGGAGACATATTAACCTGCAGCGGAGGAGCGTGGCAGTGTGTAGCGTTGACAGATGACAACCGTTAGCAGCACCCGGCCCTAGCATTTCCCTTGCAACTCCACCGGATCATCCGTCGCTCGGTCGGCAAAGGTGTGGATAATTGCGAAGGTGATCCGTCAAAATGTGCAGCGACGGTGGGAAAGGTTCATTTATCTTTCCACCAACCGCTCCCGGGTGCTGTCTCGGATTTGAAGGAGTTTCGCGGGGCCGCAAGTGACAGATGCAAGGGTGAGGAGTACATATTTTTGGAAAACGATCTCCGGCCTGTGGGATTACCGGAATGCGCGTCGGGTTGAGGAAAATGATGCATAATTGTGACAGGTTCGGAGGTAGCTCGGGGGTACTAATGGTGCATCGTAATTTCCCGGGAAAAGTGTGCACCATCACCAGCCGAAACGTAGGAAACATATCGAAGAGCGCCTGAGGGCTCACTGCCCTACCGTGAAGGTGCGTCGAGGGGGGGACATGGGTGGCGAGGTAAATTGCCCTTCCAACGCTAATTATTTCATGCACATGATTAGTTTTGTTGTTACGCTGCAAGCGATGCACTTTTCCCCCGATGGCCGCCCCACCGCCTGTCTCATCACGGGCGTAGGAGTAGCTTCACACGTTTGTCCATTGGAAATGGCTGATTGGTTGTAAACGATTCCTTGCGACCATCCCCCCACTCCCCTTCGGAAACATGCCGCAAAGTGCCGGGTTAAAAGAAACAATCTTCTCCCCCGAGGACTTTTACCCGCCAGACGGTTCGATTTCTCAACACTTGGAAGACGAGTGTGGATTTTCCGGCTCATAGACAGGCCGGAGAAAGAAAATAAAACCCCTGATGAGCGCGTCTGTCACGCCCCTTCCATCGGCTGGCATCGCAGCGTTGAAGGAAGACACCCTTTTGCCACCGGATCAGCGTGCACCGAGTCGGGACAAGCAGTTCTCCCCCGTGCGTACCGTACACCTTCGGGTGTGGAACGTGAAGAGATGTTGGGTAAATATTTATCTTTCCCATATTAGTTAGCACTTCAGCGGAGTTAGCAGGCTCGCTGCCAAGGATCCCCCGTTCAGTCCTCTGCTCCGTCTGCCACGAAAGGTGTCTATGCGAAATCTATGCTGGCAACGAGCATCATCATCATCATCATCATCATCACCTTCATCGTGCACGAACGTTCTTCCGGTTAGCGAAAGTAGTCTCTGTCAGCTGTCAGCTCCTTGGAGCAAAAGAATTCGTTTTTTTCTTGTCTTGGCTGATGTTTACTTATTTGCTTCGACAAGGAACGACTTAAATTTGATCGACAATTATCTGCATTTACTTGTGTAACGGTTTTCAACTTGCTTGTGTGCTGTCAACCAGCTCGTAGAGGCTTGAACCATACTTGCTTCGAGGAAAATTTACAAAGCGCATTTGATTAAAAATGCATGAGACTGAAACATTCCTTCGGCACAGCTTGAAGGTTGTAATTAAATTCCTTTGGCTCTCGAGGTTCCATTGCGAAAGAAGGCTTCCACATCAAAGCCCGAGCACAAATCGACTGCGATAAATTATTCTGTGTTTGATTTGACTGCCTCTGCGGTTAAGTGATTTTAAGGGGTAAGCATATCCGTTTGATTAAATTTCCTTTTCCCGGCGGGGTTGCTCACACTCAATGTAAGCAAACACTGCATCCCCACAAGCCCACCGTCACCCCTCTCCAGGGTGGTCGAATGCTGTATGATTAATTTATGCTCAAGTTTGGCTTATCTCCACCCGGATTATCGTTGCTGGCTATGGGTGTTGATTAATAGATATCGAAGTCACCCTTGCTTCCTTTGGTTGCGGTTTTCTATGAGCCCGATCCGATAACGTTGGAGACATATTAGTGAAGGGATTTGGCTTTTTTACGCCGTAAACTAAACTTGATTCGTTTACCGTTAATTATGTGCGAATGAATAAGGGCTACGACATTGGATTAGATTCCAGGGACTTTGGGATTACTGTTCTTGTAATTTTTAAGCTCGAAGGAACCAAAGTTATTGGACCAATGCCAACGTAACGGCTTTGAGGGAGGGTTTTTGTTGTTGTTTGCTGCTCTTATTCAATAATCTGATTTCTGAGAGCGGTGTAAGCCTTTGATGTTTAATTTTGAATATTATGTTGGTCATGCTAATGTTGAGATCGTATCACAAGAAAAGAATCTTAAAACGACAAGCGACCGTTTTCTTATTAAAATTTGATCCTCTTTTATTGGTTTAGCTATGTAAAGGTGGTTGCGGCTTCGCCTGTCCCACCGGGACAGTAGCCTAGGTTTACGGCCGCGTCTTTCTGTCGCTGCGGTAGCCTCTCGAAAACTGTAGACTGTGCTTGAAACACGAAACTGGTTCCCTTCCTGGATCCGTGCCGAACGGCAGCATGTCTTACAAGTCATCAAAATTGACAGCGTATTATCGCCTGCGAACCGTTTCCGGACCGGTCGTTTCATTCCGCTGACCGGTCTTCTCCAGTAGTCATAGCTTATTTGCCATAGTTGTCCACCTGGCCGAGTTGGTAAACCCGGTGTACGCAGCCCACATCCTCAACACACACCCCTCTCTCCCCTCGGGTGTCTATTGGACCGGCCTTCATCATCTCGTGAAATGAAAAATACTCGACAGACGTGCATGCTCTAATCGACGTTCTCGAGGCTGGAAAAACTTTCCTCATTCACATTCTTCTCAGGTTTCACATCCATCCGTGCAATTCCTGGCCACTCCTGGACTTGCCTTCTGACCCTCTCCGGATGAGCAAAACAAACCCGCAAGTCACTGGAAAGAGAAAGAGCCAAGCAGACGAGCTCTTGCAAAACAGACAAATAGGCGCTGATGTTTGATGTCGTTTATGGACTGTAGGTCAAATCAAGCCTTGTTGGAGCTTGTGTGAAAAAAAAAACAAACTTTTCGCTACTTTCATCTTCTGCACACGTCTTGCCGTTGGAAGCGAAAGTGTGCAATTGTTCAATCAATTGCTGTTCGATTGGGTATTGAGTCCCTTGCATGGGCAAAGGTTAATGTTATTTGATTTTTTATGTTAATACGATGTTTTATTTCTGCCAAATTTTAATTTGAAAAAAATAAACAGAAAAAGTTGTATGTTGATTCAGTTTAATGCTGCAACGTTCGGAAGAGTTTTATTACTTATCATAAGATTATAGACATGACTATCATTTCCTCGTGTACAAGACAGGAGAAAGGAGAAAGATGCTGGTTGACAAAAGGCGACAAACGTCAGGGAACCAGCGTGGAGAAATAAATCCCAGGGAAACGAAAGAGAAAGGAACATAAATTAATTTGCTTGCTGGCAAGCATGTGAATGAGAGCTTTGCAATTCCTTGTCCTGCAGCCTGTTTTGGTGAAGGTGTGAATATGAGAAATTTGATGTTGATTATGCTTACTTTCGTTGTCGGCTCAGCTTGGACAAGCGACTTGATAGTTTACGTTACCCAATCTTATCTTCCTTTGTTCTTACTTCTCATCCTCATCAGAGTTTAGTTTGTTTCGTTTCCAATCATCCCCAGCGAGTTACGGGTTCGGTTAACCCCTGGAAGAGAATCTGCGGCCCTTCGCTTTACATTAATTCCCTCCCACAGCGAAGAAAGAGGTACACAGTAAATTACTGGCCTAGAGTACCCACCCTGTAGGTGCCTTCGGAGATTGTGGGCGTAGATGTGAGTAGGAGTCTAAAGAATTCACCTCATAGGACCCCGAACCCGCCCCAAGATGCTAATGGGACAGGCCACGTCCAGCGTCCGCGTCGATCAAACAACGTTCGTCAAAGGTGTATACGGGCGAGCAGGGTTTCAGCACCTCGAGGCACGACCTGCGCCCACATTCTTCACCCCTCCTCATCTTCTTGCACCGTTGCGGTGTATGACACTCCCCGACACTCTTCGCTAGTTCTGGTTCGAAGTGGTCACTTTATTATTTATTCCATGTTTGTCAGGTTATTAGCGCTTTCATAATGAATCGATAATGAAATTCCCTACTAACGGTTACTCGTAACATTGCTTGTGAATGTGTGTATGTGCTAACGAGCTGTTAAAACTGCGGACGGATCTGGCGTGCCGCTGAGGACAAGCCCTGGAATCAAGATCAAAGACCTCAAATAGCGGACAGGATTGTATTTAAAGGTTCTTATTTTAGTTTTATGACAGGTCCATTTCAGTTCACGTTAGCAATTCACTTGCGTTATAATGGAATAACGCCATTTACAAAGGGGTTTATGCCAATTGAAAGGCCATAATAATGCCATTAAAACGTTCTTTAAGATTGCAATGGATTGCGTCGGTGTGCAGCGCGTTTCGAGTGCCAGGTAAAGACATAGTTATTCAATTTACGATGCAATGATCCCGTTTTATCTCATCCAGATAGCGCTCAAGGTGGGTGTGCAATGCCGAGCTGGGCCTGCAATGCATTCATTCTGTCCACATTTCTCCAACCTAACATCATTTTGGGCCACTAAACGTCAGAGTCCATTACACCGGACTTTCGAAAGTGGTATGTTCCACAACTATTAACGGCTGTTGCCTTTTATGGGAACTGTCTGCTCGACTTTTTTTTTCCGCACTCTCGCTTGATCCCTCCGATTGCAGTGTCTGACTCATTCGTCAATTAAAATCGGCGCAACACGGGAAAAGAAGTCGCACCGAAAAAAAAGAAAGAAAGAAAAAGAAAACGCTTTGACCTGCCCCGGGACCAAAAATGGTGAAAACGTGATCCCAAAATTATTTCACACTTTTCTTGTGCCCATTAGTGGGCAGCTTATAATTATTCATGAATGGACCGGTGTCGACGCGCGCGGCTAGCCTTTGTGGGTGGAAGGAGGTGTACCGAGCGGAGGAAGAATCGAAACCGCGACGGCACGGTGAGGGTGCACCGAGCGTGAGGTGGTCATTTTTATGATCACTCGTCAAAACGGGTTCGCGGCCAGGAGCAAAAGTTGAAGTCCAGCGGTGGAGGGTGAAGGACCCGAGCAGTACGAAGTGAGTAGCGACAATGTTGTGCGGACGCCTTCAATCTGCAGGGGTTGCGTTGCACGGGCTGAATAAGGGCGTTAGAGTATTATCCACGATCTCACGTGTTCCACCAGATTATCCTTGACGATCGATCGCTTGGGGAAGCGAATGGAATGGGAAGGCCGCCCTCCTTTTCTAGAGTGCTAATGAGTTTACTTACTGCAAAGCATCAAAAGGAATTCGAAGATATTGCTAAAATCGACAGTTTGACACGACCTTAGCCTATGCATTGCCCTTGGAGCTTGGAGCAAGCTTGCTTCTTTTCTGAGCGTCGGAAAAGCTCAAGAGCCATTAGTAAAACTAAAAAAAAGACTGTAACCAAAATTGATTTACAAACGGTGTACCGTAATAAACGTCTTCCGACTATTAATTGGGCAACTCTCAAGAGTTTGGATAGAGGAATACTGTTCTGTGTACATGTGTGTTTGTTCAACCAATGATTTCATTTCGCTTTGCGAGCTAGCAAATATTTGGGACGGTGATTGAGTAGAGTTTATTTGGACTGAGCCGAGGCTAATGCTTTATTTTGCCAATTCCCCATTAAGGTCACTTCGGGTTAGGGCATACAAAATGAGCATCAAAATGTTGTTGATTCGTGTATTACCCGTACATTCCTTCCACTATAGGTTGGTGGTTTACTTCACATGTTGACCATTGTTACAAGAAACGGAAACTTTTTCAGGCTTATGGTAAACTTTGTTCCGATAAACTGCTTTAAGAATTGCTAAAATTTCGCCATAAACGAGGTTAAAAGTATCACTACCTTTCTCCGTTTGGGTGCATCTCTGAAACGCCCTGTTATGTGTTTACTCGACATGCATTTGTTGCGGTTTTGCATCGGCAACAAACTTTTTACACCTGTATGCTTGTGCATACAGATACGCACAACAGGCAACATCCAACCGAACCACCTCGCGGCATGCGGCGATGACAGACCGAGCGTTGGTGGCCTTCTGCAAAAGCGGCGCCCATGCTGTTTTTATGCTGCACGTTGCTGCTACTGCTGCTGGTTTCATGACGTGCGTTAGCATAAACAAACACCTTTCGTATGAATCTTCCGGTTTAGGAATGCCCAACTTCATGCCCAGGGGAGATTACGAAGCTCCGATCACAACGCGGTCTAAGGCCTAAGAGCGCTAAAACACAATGAAAAGTCTTTGAGGAAGCTACCCGAATCTCCGATGGATGGTCGACGTCACGCTGTTTGAGGTTTGCGGCGTCGTGACATGCCCTTCAAATATACTTGGATGCGGCTGCGAAACTAGAGGTGGAAGTGGACAGAAGAAACACCGATGCACTCGGAACTGCAAATGGTCGAGAAGATAGGAAGACTGGGGCGTGTGAATTCTCTTCCTTCCTTCCGAACCTTGAATATTCATTAGCACCAGTTGAACGAGGTTCCGTGAGGCGTGCAAGACGCGTGTTCGAGAAAATGAGCCATGTTCATGTAGAAAAAGGTGCTAATTTTTAAGCTGCTGCTTGTTTATTTCACCAACGGTATGGCGCTCGTGCAAGCCACCGGTGAGTCACGATTTGCCCGATACTGCCGCTTGTTGGTGTAAACCTTCCGATTGAAAACACTCAAGGACATCAACGACAAACATAAAAAAAAAAGCCAACTTCAAAAAAGGAAACCATTGCTTTTGTGAAAATATGAGATCTATCTTTATTTTCAATGAAGATTCTTCAAACAAGATTGATTTATATAGTGTTTGTAATTTGGTATGGAACACCCGTTCCTGCCGTAGTATAAAAAAATTAAACCAGTTAGCGCCATCTTTTCATATGTATATCAGAACGAGTAGAAATGATTTTGCCTGAAGCGAAGCTACAATAACTTAATTAAGATCATTCTTCCCGGTATATCAATCCATCATCGGCAGCATTATGGCATTGTGGCTAGAAGGACCTCGGTTCGCGAATGGGTGAAGAAAGGAACCACAAAACTCCTATTTTAATAAGTCTTCCTCACTGACGCGATTGCGAGGGTAAGGGTTAAGACGGTCTTTGTCCTTTCGTTTTTTTTCACTTCTCCCTTCCTCTTTCTTCTTCTCCAAGGATTTGAGAAGCGAATAATTCAATGTAACGAGAACACAATGGCACTCCTAATCGAATCCTTTCAGCCGTCGTACCAGCAGCCGAGTAGACGTTTGTGGACGGGTTCTTTTTTGTGTTGCTAATGAGAGCGCAGGTTCAGCAACGGAATGGGCCGAGTCGAACGAAACCGTGCCTGGTGGATGTCATCGTCGAAAGGTTTCATCTAGCAACATCTAGTGGGCAGGGTATGCACAATGCACACCTAATTAGCACGTCTATCCAAAGTAGAACCCTTCCCTTCTGCAAATGGTGGTGCGTTCCTTAGCAGCCTCCTCTGAAGCCGTTAGTTCATTTAGGTGTTTTTCCTTCGGTTTTTGTTCAGCGTAGCCCTCCTTTGCAGGCTCATGGCTCTCTTGGGTCAACGTAAGGCTTCGCTAAGACACACACGCATACCCAGTTCGTACGCATTTATTCCCTTTTGCCCTATGCTACACAACCGGCAGAGGCCTTCTTCATCACCTGCTAGGTATTAAGGGGTTTGTCCCCTAGCATACCCTGCAAACGTCCGATCGAGCAGCAGTTTGATCTTGTTCCCAACGGGCAAGATGTTTTCGATGTGGGTCTACATTACCTCGGAAGCCCGCAGCTTAAAAGTGCCAAGAGGTGGCAGAGTAGGAGCGAGGTGTACAATGTTGAATTTATTACTCAACACTTTTTTCACTACCTTTTGGATAGATCTTCGCTTAACATGGGCTTCAATGCTGGCACCGAAAGTAGAAGTGAGAATAATAATTCAACCGTGTTTAAGCTAATGCTATTCCTCTCGCACTCGCTTGTGCCTGCTTTTTTGTGTTACTTCCATTTTGCTTTTACAATTTTCCAAAGGGGCTCCCTTGCCGAGCCCTAGGTTATCGGTGTCTTGTCTTCCTATCGGCTAAGATAACGTGTTTTTGTTTTGTTTTTCACCACCGTACGAATGGTTGAAGCTGATACCTGCAATCCACGGCAGAAACTATCGCTTCTGCTTCACACATGGTTTCGGGCAACATCTTCACAACCGTTGCTAGTTTTCTTCATTAGCACATCCTAACACTTTCGCCGCCAGGGACGATAATAATAAACCAATAAAAGGAAACCAGCCATGTAATGGACGTGTGTCGACGTGGACGGGCCTACCTTAAGGATGGTGCTGATGGCGCTTGAACTAAACGCCAAGCCGAGGGTTAGCTTGTGAAGGAAGGCATGCGAGGTGAATGATAGTGAAAACTTCATTTAGGTCAGATGAGATAGCAATGCTCAACGGTCGTTCGACAATCGGTTCGTGGAGGAGCAATAGGTGTTTCCTAGCGTTACATTTGCTGGTTTGAATACATTAAGAAAATCTATTCATGAAATATGACGATCCATTAGAGTGGTCGAAAATTAAAAAAAAGAACTTAACAACATGTGCAGCATTTTGAATATGTTCACTATGGAGTAAAAGCTAGAAGAAGGGAACTCTTTTAGTAAAAAAGAAGCCGTCTAGATACTGTCAGTTTCAATTTTATTTTAGCTGGATCTCATAGTTTGATAGCTTAGTTTTAGTGATAGATAGTTTTAGCTGGATCTCATTTTATTTTAGCTGGTTTTTCATCAGTAAGGTGAGACGATGGGATCACGCTTACGACATTATCATTATTAGTGTTTAATTTGCTAACTGGATAATGATGTGATAAATGGTGTCCGAGCCGTGACGGCAACCAATGATGCTACATCATCATGGCTTTGATGGCCGATGCTTTTGCGAGACTTGAGCATGAGTGGTAGATCGGGCTCGGGCGGACCATGGGGTGATTATTTAATAGACTGCACCATGAACCTCTGCGCCCTTCGAACGGTGCGTGTGAAGAGTTCCCTTAAACGTTTATTTATTTTCTCAGCAACATCTTTCGCAATTTTTGTTTTTGCTTTTGCTTTGCTGCCTTGTAACCTTGCCCAGCATTGAAATCTTTTTGCCCCAGTCCGAAAAGACCTACGAACTGTTTTCCAAGCGACAGATTACTCCTTCTGGATGTGGCACCGGCTTCCTCGACATTTATCAACCACTTTTCTTCACTGCAATTCATCATCGTTGAGCTTCCCTCCCTTCTCAAAACTAGACGACGACGGCAACGAGAGGAGGGTTTGTTAATATGTTTTCACTTGGTTTGAGCCCCTCAAATCTTCTCGTTTGTGAAAGCAGGTGAAATATGTCCACTTTAAACAAAGCTTGGCGCAACTGTGTTGACTAAATCGCGCTGGAACGGATGAAATGCTACATTTATCATGAGTGTCATTTTTCTCTTTTATTTCTCCCACTCGTCATATCGCCGGATCGCTGCGATTCTCCGGACGTTTAGCGTCATCATCCTTTTGGTTTAGTGTGGAAGGCTTTTAGTTAAGTTTGCATTCGCGTTATGCGTGACTTACGTATTCGGGTTTGTGTATGCGTAAAAGGCCAAAAAGTTTCAAAAGATAGGAAAAACGATTTTGTATGCATGCGTGCCAATTCGGACGAGACAACGTGACCAACCGACGACGCGGCGTGGGTTGCACATTTGTGGGTTGTGGGTTTTGTACTGTAGACGACAACATGAACCGATTACCGAAATTCCTTGTGTACCGGTTTGGGTTTTTTTCTTTTTACTCCTTTGACTCAACGATGCGATTTTCAGGATACGTACTTGAAACACGTAAAAAGGCAACATTATTCTAGCACACACAACTATATAATGTCTCGGCCAGTAGCGGCTCTTTGGGAAGGATGATGCTACAAAACGATGTGGTTAGCCGGACGCCGAAAAGCGCCGGTAAAAAAAGAACGGCTCAATGTTTATGCAAATTGTTTTATGCTTCTTTTACCTGCAGTTGGATCGTGGAGTGTTCTAGTTTTTTTTGTATTGCCTTTTTCGTTCGAACCTTATTTGCTTTCTGTTTCATTCTTTTGCAAGACCCTCCTTGTTCGACCAAAACAAGAAACGTCCTGCATAAGTTTACAGCGCTCACAATGGAATTTTCAAGTGGTTGAAGAGAGTTTTGTATGTGCTGTTTTATTGAAGTAAACGTCTCACTTTTTATTTATCTTTTTTTCGCATTATTCATTCCTTCTTTTGGATAGCTTGGTTGCATGAAAACTAGTTGTATAAATCATTAAGCATCAAATTGATTGTTCGCGTTCCTTGCTTGAGGTACTTTAAAAAAATGTTCAAGCATAATCTAGCCTGAGCAGTTCTTGAGACAATTAATTGAACGAATCGAAAGTTTTGAGACAGCTATGTCCCTACGCCACAGCAAAATGAGACACAATATCATCATTGCATTCCTGGTCAGAACCATTCCTGGCTGAAACAACGCATCCCCGTGGAAACGGAAATGATGCCTGGATGAAAACAGTTTCATTTTTATTCTCCACCACTATGGAGATCGTTTTTTACACTTCCTCTTTGGCATGGTGACGACACCCTGCAGTACCTTTCTATGGGAGATCGTGTGCAAAGTGATGTTGGTTTTTTTTTTCCGTCAGCGGGGGTGGTTGCAGAAAATTTGCATATGGCTTAGCCATTTTCGCTTTTACTCAGACGGTTTGGCTTTCCGTACGGTGTGCTGTCCGCCTGTCGCCAGCAGCGTACTCCACATCGTTTCAGGGTGTTTTGCGGTTTCGTACGAGTGGTGGTGGTGTCCGGACACCGCACCACATCGTGCGAGTGCATGTGGTGAAAGGCATTCCCATTTTCGGTCACTATCGGGCGAGCGACGGAGAAGGATGGACATTAAAATCGTGTTTAATGCCTTGTTTGCATGGCACCGAAGCGCCACCGGTGCAGACGGCGGTTGGAGAAGCTGGGTGTTCTCAGGAAAGGCGACAACGAAACAGTCAAGGGATGCTATCAGACACATGCACACATCGTTATTGCAACTGCCCAGTCGACGAGCTTCAACGATGTAGGATATATTCAATTGTTTTTTCGGGGCCCTTAATGTGCTCTATATTTTCGGACGTAAAAAATTGTTAATGGATATTTTATTATTTTAGTAAATTATTCGTGGTTATTATAATGCATTTGAATTTTAAAAATTTTACCTTAATTTTTATCATCAAACTAAATATTTAAAACATTGTGTTCAAAAAATTTGTTTCGGACAAAATTTGGAAACGATTTGCCAACAATGTTTTTCAAAACAATATTGATGAAACATCAAAAACTAAAACCTGCTTCATTTGAATTCTGTAATTTCACTTTTGCTAGATGCTTCGATATTTTACTAGCAAATATTCCTGTTGGAGTATTTTGTTCCGTTTACGGGAAATCTGTTACGATTTCCTTCTTCATTCAGGTCTCTAATGACCTGCCATTAAAGTGTTGATGAGGAGCTCGGTTCCGTTTTCCGTTTAGGCTTTGCTTTTGCACCAGAGCATGCAAATCATCGCGAGCGCATCTCTTCCTATGGACTTTTATGAGAAAGAAAATGGAAAAAAACGATCAAATAGAGTGGAAGAAGCAAACTCCCCTGAAGTGTTTGAGTACCTACGTCTTCAGAGGCTGAACGATACGACCGGAAGATAACGAGAACCCTCGATGGAGTGTGCGTGATGTGGATGGAGTGGTTCAGCAGCGTCAGCCGACCTGGCCGGTGCCTCCTACGCGTTGACCGAGCACGAGTCCGGCCCCGTTCGTCGGACTTGCGTCTTACTGTCGTCTTTCCTCGAACGTCACATGACGCACCTATGGCTGAAGGAGCTGGAGGTAAAGACACTGGAAAGGCGGCGGCGGGGAGTAAAAGGTGCATAAATTATAACGGTTCCCTATAAATCACGTACGGGGGTTTCAGGGGCTTCTCCACAGTCATCTTGAGCCGATGGCAGAATCTTCCTGGAGGAGTCACTCGAGTCGTGTCCAAAATGTGTTCGCGTATGTGCGCCACGGCGACCCAACGCCTCCAGGTCTGGCCGGGTCGGGCCATATTCTGCGCACTCGTTTCGTCCGAGCCATTTTAAGCCGCTGGACCATCGGGTGACGCCTGCACTACTGATGAACACTCCTTATCAGCAAGGAGCGGTACAGCCGGGGGATGTCCACGCATTACACGACATCGTGGTGAGTGTTTCTACGATGGCGAGGAGTTTAGTTGGCCTACCTATCATCCACTTCGCAGAGCTGCCATCGTATAGGTCAAAGGAGAACCCTCGGGACAAGGGACTTCGAGACTTCATCGATTGTGTGGACTGAAGTTCCTGGTGGTGCGCCCAGAGGAGCTTTGGATTGGAGTTCATTTGACCAAGGGTGATCTTTACGCGAGGGTCTCGTGTGGGACGGTCCAGGTTCAGGTCCAAGGAGCCCTCTCGGTGAGTAGGGCCAGACGAGATGATGGTGGCTGGAATAGCTTCTTCACTGGTCAAGTGATCGTTGCTGGTCACTAGACGTCATTTTTTGCTACTTTATCGACGATGAGATGCCAATTACGCTGCTGTGATGGCAGCGAAAGGTTTTTAGAAGTGTTTCGTATGCCAGTTTTATCGAAGGTCCGAGTTTTAGAAGCTTCATTTCTCGTTTTTAAGAACTTGTTGAAAGAATAGTTGTATAAATTTAAAGATGTATTTTTCTCGGTTTTAAATTTTGAAGCGCTTGAAACTAGCGTTCATGTGGTGACAATTTAGTCCAAGTGGATTATCTGAGCGGTTTTAGACTAAGTGTAATCCATAAATCACGCCGGGAGCATGATGTCATAGATTTTCCTAGCATGTATTTGATGCATGTGCGTGTGAAGTTAATTTGTGTTTAGCCTAGTTTTTTAGTGGACATCCGCTGCTCGGTAGGAACCATCGATCAAATTACAGCTGTTCAGACAAATGGCGTTCCGCACGCGTCTCGGTTTCTTCCTTGCTCGGTGATCCCTCCGTATACGTTTGGTGTGCAAGAATCGGCCCGCGCTATGTCGCAAACGTTACGCCGGCCTGTGACCGAGATTTTGAACCTATAAAACTGTACGCCCGTGTTTTTCGTTTCGTACACGCCACGCGATCCTCCCGTGAACCGGTAGAACTTGGACCGTAAAACGTTGCGTTTATCTGAAGCAAAAAAGATTCCCAGAAAAATCGTCAAACGATTTGTTTGGACGTGACCACAACCTCGGGACCACCGTGGCTGGCCCCGGAGCAGAACTCGAACGAGCAGGGTCCATGTACGTGGAGGTTTCTAATAATAACAATAAAAACGGAACATATGACCGCGAGGTGTTTATGATCTCGTGTACAACAAAGCGGACGCGCGAGATCCGGCCGAGTGAGAAGCCGACCACCGCCGGAGGACGCACGGTGGTTATGGCGACCGAAAAACGCCGAAAGACGAAACAGAAACCCCGTGACGATTGCGGTTCGGTTACAGTTTAGTATAAATTAATTTAGTCGTAAACTGGTTTCCTGGTTTTCCGAAATATGGCTGCGTTTCGCCCTTTACGGTCCTCCGGAACGTACGAGAACATGAAACCAACCTCCTTCTCGGCGTGTTGTGCTGCATTGGCCATGGCAGCGGCGCTGTTCACAACGATGGACGATGGTTGATTTACAAAATTATTGAAGAAGATTTAATGCGTGTTCATATGTGTTCGCGTACAAACGGTGGTCATAAATCTTTTCTCCGTCAAAGCGAGAGGATTTGGATGTTGCTTCTTGTCATCTTCGCCGCAGTGCTCGCCGCTTCAAAGAAATCAGACGTCCGAACAAAGCACATATGCATAGGCCGTTTGGTGGACAAGACACTTCGACTGGACACAGCTGCTACGTGGCCGTACATGTGTTACGACGTCAATCTTTGAGCTAAGGCTCTGTTTTCGCGACCTCTGGCTTCATTTTCGAATGGAGTGAAGGTATCGACTTTTCACCAGAGTCATGAGGGTTCAGATTTGCATTCGTTCGAAAAAAAGCCGATAGCGCCAGGCAGCTTGAACAAATGTTATTGACGGATTTACCACGGTTGTGCATTTCATTATGCGTGCTTTGCGATAATTAGCCGAACGAACATTTCTCCCTGTTATATGGAGAGGCCCCAGCTGCATGAAGATGGACATTTCATGAAATTACAATTAAGGCGTCAAGAACAATTTTATAGCTTGTTGTGCAAGCGTTTTGGCTTTCACAAATACCCTATTATTAGAAACTAATGAATATTAAGTTTGTGAATTTCACACTGTGGTGCATGATGAAGCAAGAAGATGAAGTGATGAATCACCTGCAATGAGAGGATTCATACTGTGCAGCTATTGCCCAGGCGGCTTGTTTTGCACCTTTTAACCATTTGTAGATCTAATGGTCCCTTGAAGTCCTTTGCGCTGACATCCATTAGCAAAAGAGAACGTGATGATAATCCTCTTGCGGATAACACAGCATAAGGCACGGAGCTGGACTTATCCCCTATTTCGAAATTAGGAAGGCCCAGGAAAGAAAACGTAGGTTTGGGTTTGAGCACACAAACCCACTGTTATGGTGGATTAATGTGTATTTAGCTTCTATTTTATCGCGACCAACACTGAGCAAGAAGCATTACTCCGTCTCCCCATATTGAGGTGAGTCTCTTCGGGCGGTTGCGATTGACCAGAAAAGAATGCTGCCATACTGCGGTTGAGATTTGAAGGCCCGCTGAAGGTCTGCTGACTGATACCGATGAGGTGGAACTTGTCCTTGCGACGGGAAATGCAACGGGTGGCAAATCGTGACTTTGAGTCATGCCTCTGGGAGGTGGAGGAAGCAGGATGCTTGGGCTTCCTCCCTCCGCTCCAATATCGCGTATTGGGCATCACATCGTTCGTTGTGCTATTGGAAATTCCTGAACACAATCCGGGGACACAATCTACCCTTCGTGCTGGAAATTCAGCCTGCTCGGCGGGAAAAGGGGATCTTGCTCTTTCGCTCTTCCTTCAGCTTCTATGAATAATCCAAGCTGTGGAAGGAGTTCCCTTGCAGGGGGTGCTCTTTATCGACCTTCCTCTCTACAGGTTGCCATTTTGGTATCGCAGCTAGAAGTGGGAATTTTACAGGGCCCTTGCCTTCCCTATTTCTTTCTATCGCCCCGTCGCAGAAGCACTGCCGTTGGTGGCAAGAATTGTTGCTGAGGATAGAAGGGCTGAAGTGGTGGGCCCTTTTTATTGCATGTGGAAGGGGAGACATGGGGAGGAGTGGGTTCGAACCGTTTGCTGGTGGATGTGACAGCAGGAACAGCGGGAGCAGCAAGGAACAATAAAACGCTCATTCGGATAATAACCGGGTCATAAATCATCTGCAGGTGAATATAAATTTCTTCCGTGCGCCTCACGGTGCTTCAGCTTTTCGCCGTCCGGGAGCCGGGAAACCCGAAGGTCGGTTTGAGCTTAGTCGGCTGGTTGTCCTTTTCCATTGCACCGCCAAAAGAGCGTCCTTTGCCATGGATTTCGACATTCTCCTCAGTTGCCAGGACCCTTACCGATAGTTTTGTTTTATTGTTTCCTTGGTGCACGGTTTCAGGCTTTTAGATGTACTGGAGTTTTTTTCATCGCTCTCTCTCAACTATGCCTGATTTGGGTATCGCGATTGGCACATTATATTGCGAATTAGGTTGACGTGTTGGGATTTGAACTAATCCTTTTTTTTTTTGCTTCATTCAAATGCCCCATTCAATTGCCAATTCTTATGCAAGCATTTAGCTTATACCTCATTTGTATGGTTTATCTTCAAATAATGGTGCCATTTTTTTTCTATGCGACTGTGTTATTTGATTCTGTTGATTCTGTTGAGTCAAATCACAGTATTTTTAAAGTGAAGATTATTGTTTTTCCATCAACGTACGAGCACTAGGGAAATGAGTTTTGCAACATAAGCTCTGCGAAATCAAAACTAAATTCACTCCCGACGTGAATCGAATATTCGCTTTAAACCAGCTTGAGAAACAGGTTTTCTTCAAATTCATCATCTATGTTCCACAGATCGGAGTCCTCGAGTAGCCACAACTACGCACCGAGAAGGGACAAGACGTGAAACGCTTTTTACGTATTCATTCCTCAGAGCCTACCGGGGGACTTACGGAAGTGAGGAAGCTATGAAACGGGTCGAAGTTAAATTATTGCGTTGATGGCAACCGGCCAGCAGGCTTCTGCAGGGCCTTAACGATGACATTGTGATCGATGTTCATGCCGTCGTTGCGTGGGGGAATGGCTGCGAGAGGGCGGCGTTCCTCGGGAAGAGCCTAGGAAGAAGAAGTAGCATATTTTGTCATTCGTCTTCTCTTGTGCTCAACTCTTTTTGTTTTCTTTGGCGCGTTCGAAGATGGTCTCACTTTATCTTTTCGGTACGCCTCTGCCCTCATGCTACCACGGCCGTGTCCGTCAGGCGTTTCGATCGTTTGTCCGTTTGTCGGAAGAGTTTTATTCAGAAAATATTTATTGAATGGGACGGCCGACGCGATTATCATTAGATTAAGGCAAATTGCCGTTCATAATTGCGAATTGATTGTACGCAATGGATCGGTGCAACGTACGATGCACGTCGCGCGAGACGATTGATGACACGAGCTTTAATAGATGCATTCGATTTCTTTCCGATGAAATTGATTTCCTCGGGCTCGAAGAGGGGAAGATGAAGAATGGACACACTGGATGCAAAATTAAATATTTTTATCAAGTCACCATTTCTTTCGCAAGATGCCCGAGCGGCACTCTCGCATTAGCATAATCACCGCTGGAATATGTTTCAATCAATTTTATGTGAATTATTCAACTTCGCTTTCTACGCTACATCAATCAGCCCGCTCGTACGTAAAAAGGATGTCCGGTCGGGGTTGGGGTCTGACTCGGGACCAATAAAAGCGTAGCATAAAAGTGACTGATGCTCCGAGTCCACCTTGCGCCCTCCGAACGCCCGTGCGCTGCAGTTCAAAGCGCGAAAAACTCATTACATTTACCCATTTTACATTTTTTCCACACCTGCGCTTTCCACACCTTACCCGACGCGTTCCCTGGGCCGAAGGGGAGGGTCCGAAGGGTCAAAGCGCGAGGCGCGATAACGTTGCGCTGGGGGAAAACAAACCTCTTCCTCCGGCAAACAAAACAACTGCAAGCGTCCCTGCGTTCCCTAGAGGGGGCCGAACTATGCTCGGGTTATGCTCTCGACACCGAAACTCATTACAAAATGGATGTCTTCCTTTCCCGTACCCCGCCAGCTCTCCCGGCTCCGGCTTGCCCCACCTTCAGCCTGTTCTGCGTGACCTTTCAGCTTTGCCCCGGCGTTAATGCACTCGCCGGCTGGGCAGAGTGGTGCATCAACGGCGCGTGCATTCGTCGCTCCGTGCATCAATCACAAATCAATAATAACCTTTAAAATACAACATTAACCTCCGTATTGGATGAAGTTTGGAAACCCCTGGAACGGGGCGTCCCAAGCCCTTTCTCACCTGCACCTATTACTTTCTCGTTTCCAGTTGCACCGGACTCGCAATTATGTTGATGTGTGTTTCATACTCGGTGGATGGGTGTGATTTAACTTTTCGGCAGCTCCAGTTTCAAACCAGACGAGGTAGCTCCTTTCCTCCCCCGCCGCCACTCCATCCGTTCCCTCCCCCGCAGTTACCTAATGGGATAGCGGTGGTAGTTCTAAAACAGTTTCGTCCGGCGTCCGGGACGCTTCGTTCGTACTGCACCCGTGAGTGCCGACTTGCACACGCCCGGAAAGTTTTGGGCACAAAGGAAAGGGTAATTGCTTATGTTCTTCGTAGGGATGGCAAAGGGGTTGGTGGGGTGGGTGTAATGCACCGAGGGTGACCGGAAAGGGTCGGATCAAACAATCAAAAGCCATTGTTTTTCCGCATCGGCCCGCGACGAAACATCCGTGGCATCCGTTCTGGACGCGGCAATAGTTACACGCTTGATTTTCGTGACGTCGTTTCGAGAGCAGCTCGCCCGTGCCATTCCCAACAGTGCCCTCGGAATGGTACACTTTCTAACGGCGAATGCATCTGCTAGGGCTGCCGGTACAAATACGTTACAAATGAGTGCAGAGAATCGAGTGGAAGCGTGTGTTGGTACTTTCATTGGGCTAGGGAACCCAATGGAGCAGTTGACAGAGGAACTAGACTTGGAAATTGCTATCATTTTGAGCATGAAACGATTTTGGGCGGTATGTCTCTAATTAGTAACACTTAGTTGTGAGTTACTCATTCATAACTCGACTTTCTTTCAGAGAGATGATCGAACTTATTAAGTTTCTAATGCTTCATTTATGCATTCCCAATCTGCGCATCCCAATTTGTAACTTTTGAAGTGTCCAAGTGTTCTCGGGAACCTTTTCCAAGAGTTCTAACGTTGGAAGTGTGATAAATGCATTTTTCCACTCGATCGCGACAACGACGACATTTCTCTGGCGCGTTCCGGCGCTCGTGCTGGATGCTATCGCATCATCCAAATAGACTCATCAGCTCAAACGCGTCACGCTTCGGCTCCGGCTACCGATTGGATGGATGGATGGATCAGAGAGGTCTTCCAAATGAACTATTGTTTCCGCTGCAAGCTGCTGCATTTGGCGTCGCACGGAGCGCTGCATCGCAGGTCAGAAGACTGCTGCCGGTACGGTCGACAAGACCACCGTGAGCCCGACATCTCACGTAAGCGCAATCAAACCGTTGTCCGTGCTTTTGCGCGCAGGTCGTTCGTAATTGCCCGAAAACAGCGCCGCGAGGGAAATCTTCCGCCACACCGCAAACGTGCCGACAATGGGCCAATCTGCCTGCCGGACCGCGGGATTGATCCCCGCCGGGTGCCGAAGCCTCGCGGGACTCGCCCCACGACAATCAAGCCATCGGTTTTAGAGGCGATTAGTTAGCTGCGCATTCCGTGAACAGACGTGCGTGCGAGAAGTTCCCTGCCGTCAGCCCTGCCACGCCACGCCGCCCTCGGATCCTGTTTCATTAGATGACGTTCTTCGCGTTCCTGATTGGATCCCAATGGTTTCGCGGGGCGTTCGTTCGTTTGCGAATAAATTCTTCACGATTCATCGGGACCACTTTGATGCTTCGGCATCGCGATCCACTGGTGGTGCGTTCTTTGTCGCCTTTTTCCCGAAACCTTCGATACCCGATACTATCGAAAGTCTGCTTCGTCCGACAGGGGCAATGGTGGGATCTCTAACAGCTTGAGTAACGACCAGCTGTCAGACGTGCCAAGGACGCAGGGAGAAGATTAAAATATGGCCCAATCGGCATCCTCTAATGCCGAAAGCCATAGGCGGCTATGAAATTTGATTTTTTGTTGCTAGCGCTAAAATATCAGTCGTAGTGCGTATGGAAACTTCCTTTCCGTAAAACCTTTCCGTAAAACATGTCATATAAATTCTTTTTTACTTCAACTTACCACTTCCATGATGAATCATGCAGTGGCGGTAGCGGCGATCGGCACCGTTCCGTTTGAGTTGAGTAATTAGTTTCGTCAACTGCGGTTTTCCCGCGTCTGCAACCTCTCCAGGCAGCCGGTGTGTGCGGTAGGCTTTAGCAGTTTTCGGCTTGGAATTGAAATTCAATTAGCGACAAGCGACACGAATTACAGCAAATTGAACAGGAGAGCAGTGGACGCAAAGACGCATCGAATTCGATTACACCTGGCCGACGACGCAAATCGGCGAGTAGTTCCAGGGTTGGAACTCGCCTTCCTCCCTAGCGCAGCGCCTCTTGCCCGCACCTCTTGCGACGCGGAAACGATCGGTTCTTCAATTTCCGTCCTTTTTTAATCTAATTGTTTCTGTTTGTTATTGGTTTGGATTGATTTTTTTCTCCCCCCCCCCTGCCAGTTGCCCTTCCGTCCACGATTGCCAATCGGCGGACTTTTCTTCTTCCGGACAGGGCAGTAAAGTTGCATGATTTGCAACCTCACCTGGGTTGCCGGAATGTGATAGATAGTTGGTCATGCGTGCAGGGCGCGAGCAAGAAAAGGCAGTTAAAAAAAACACAATCCATTTCCACCAAACAACCCTTCCCAGTGCGACGGATAGGCACCGCATTGTGGGGGGAAAATCTTTCTAGATGAAAAAAGTCGTGACACAACTGGACAAGAATAAAATAGAGGAAATAAAATTAAACTTCTCCTGCAACGACACGCACGCAGACACACAGTCAACTGGGCAATTATGCTCGGTGCGTGCAGTCTTCTTACCACCTGCCCCTTTTCTGGCGTGTGCCGGTGTTGTGCAAATTTGTGCCCGATTTCCACCCAAACGGCGCTTTTTTACTTCACAGTCAACGGTTGCGCCGGCCGCCCGATTCGATTGATTTCGATTTGTTTGCTGCACTACAGAAATAGTGTTCAATTTCGTCCGCTAGTTGTTTTGGTGGTGCTATCTTTTTTCAACCCCTGTTTTGTTTTTTGGCGCTACATTATTTAATGCTTCCTATTTCGGCTTAGTTTTCTTCACTCCGGGCTTAGGGTTTCACCAGTTGCGATGGGTTTATGTGTCGCTAGAAATATATTTTTTATTTGATTTAACTCGTTTTTTTTTCGCTTTTCGATTAGTTTCCGCCTACGGTCCCGGCCGCTGCCGCTAGCCATCGCTCAATTCCATAAATATTGTTTGTAGCAATCAAACAGGAAAACAGTTTTCGCTATGGCTACGCGCGCTCGATCGATTATTGCGAGTTTTTAATTAAATTTTTGGTACGTTTTCTAACACTCCTGCTGGCGGCCCGGAGGCAGTTGTTGTCATTGTTTTACCAAGGCTGTATTGTTTAGCTTGGCATAGAATGGAGCGGATGTTTCGTTTTTTGTAATCGATATTTTTTAGGATAAATTTTTCAACAACGGGTGGAAATTCTCAATTTTCGTAGGTTAGCTTGAAGCCGTTTTATTCTCTTTTAACGACGAAATTTTTATTTAGTAGGTTTTACTCTATGAGAACCAGGATGTTTTAATTTGTGAGCGCTATGTTGAAATTATGCAACTTTTGTCTATGATATCAAAATTAGTTATGCAGATATTTGTCATAATTCGAACAAATTGACAAATTGATTGATTTTTCTAAAAAATTAAACTGTTTTCCTTTTATTTGCAGGTACGTTGCACACAAAACGGACGTCTGGCTTGTCAAAACACCTGTGAGTTTGCGGAAAAGCATCAACTTATCCTTTGTCCAACTGTGTCTTGTGTGTTGGGTGATAATTACGTTGCAAACTATCAACAAGGGTACCTGATATTAAAAAAAAACTTTTCTCAAATCATGTTGGTTCTAACTTTTTTCCTGTTTTTAATGATGCACTTCATGTGAACCCTGTCATGAATCGATTGCCCACACACACACACACACTACGCTGCTTGTGCTTAGTCAGCTGATAGAAATGGTTTTGTGTGAATTAATTAATTAATTAGGAGTGAAATGATAACACATTTTCTGCACCGCACTTTCATTTGCGGCGCCTCTAATTTGGTTGCGAAAGGCGATGGATGGGGCGAAAGCGTGCGCTCGGGTGTGGTAGAATGCGTTAATTGCGTACGTGCACAGGAAATAATCACTATCGTGAACACATACGCGCACACACTCGCAAAGGAAAACTGCTAACCATCCCCACCGATAATGCTCGCTGTTCCACGCAACGCGGCGCATCTGCGGTGCAGTCATTAGCGTTAATCTACCATATCAGTGGTGTGCCAGGCTGTTGTGTGCGTGTGCGTGCATAGTGTGTATGAGGCTCATGTTGGACGGAAAGTGGTTTGACACGGGCGAGGTATGGCGTTCCCGTCCCAGTTTCGGTAGGTTTGTTTATTTGCCGAACAACGGTGTAAAGTCCAATCCGTTGATTAGCATTAATTAGGACCGAGATTAGATGGTTGTTGAGTTTAATTTTTTATCGTGCTTGTACCGACCAAATTCACCGATAGTGAGGTGTTGGGGCCTTAGTTGAAATGGTCTTTAGGCTGATTGCTAATTGTTCGCTATCAAAGGTTACCGGTTCATATTCCATCCGCAAGGGATGCTCAACATGGTTAATTATTCATTTGAATGTTTTCTTAATGGTTCTTGGTTTCTTAACCACCTTCAAAATAAACCAAAAATTCTCTTCGATCGGTGAGTCGCCAGATGAACAAAAGTATTTTTCGTTCGGAACTTCTAATTACAACTCGTCAATGATTTCCGTGCGCCGCTGGTTGGTTCGAATATCTTTCCAAGGATGGCAATGACAACACATGAGACGGAACAGAGACGGTGATCGAGATGAAGATAGTGAGAGCGGGAGGCAGCCACCGGATGATGCTCTTAAGGGCACTGGATACGCACCCGCCGTTGCGTCATCGCCGGCGTGTAGCTATAGTGACCACCTTGGACGTATCCAATTAGGCTCTATCGGATTGTCAACGGTCACGGTTGTTCAGGATCGTTTCGCCCTGGCCTCGCGGTGCAAAGTTGCATAACCACATCCCAGTGCCCCTCCCCAGTGCACCTCCGTCCCGCGCGGAGCAGCCAAAGAAGGCGGAAAGCTGACCCAATCTGAGGGAAAGTTTCCAATCCGAGCGATAGATCACCACCCAGTGCAGCGGGGATAGTCATAGAAGACGGTTCTGCGGTAAGCCCTTGCTGTCATCGGTCCACTTTCGTCGGAGATTCGGTGCGACGGTTCACTAACATCCGGGGCTAATGATAGGGAGCATGGGAAGCGATGGTCAGTCCGTGCCGATCTTTCCGACCGGCTCAGCATTTCCCGATTGTCTACCGAATTTCGAAGCAGCACGGTACGGGGATCATTTTCTGTACCCCTTTGTGAGTTTACACGCTGGGACCCCGTTCACGCGCTTGTTCTCCCGGTGTCCTGCGGAGGGAAAAACCGCACTGTCGGAGGGTGGGCCCGATTGTTCCCGGTTGCGAAAAAGTCGATCCTGGAACTTTCTCGATAGTCGCAGGACACGGTTTTTACTCACTTTTTCGTCCGGCAGCTGGCATGAACCGTCTGAAGGAGCCCGTTTTACTGGGGATGTACGATTGTTTGGTTCCAGCGAAGCAGCAGCATCAGCATCACGATGGTCCGCTTGGTTTCGTTATCAGTGGAGATGGTGAGAACACAGTTCGAAACGTGCTCGGACCGAAAAGTCATCGCGCAGTCGCCGGCGAAGCACTATTTCTTGACCAGATCGAGTGGGATGGAGCGATGGCTCTAGCCTCGCCGGATATCGGATCTAAAGTTTGAACGAAACTCCCAAGCCAACCGTACCAGCGTCCCTCGCTTGAACCATTAGCAGCGGCAGCAGCAGCAGCAGCAGCAGCCGGTAATGGCTAGTTAATGTTCATGTTTTATGCTGCCAGCTCTCCGGCATGAACGTTCGAATCAACCGTCCGCCTCGCCTCCCAGCGTTTTCCGACCGATCCGAGGCGTCGATACCGAATAGTGTCCGCACGGTACGATGGTACGAACGGATGGACCGGTTCCACCGGATCAACGGTTTCCAATTATCTCGACGGTGTTTTATTTGTTTTTAATTATATTTACCTTCGCTTTTCGAAAGTCAACTAATATAATTAACTCGGAAATTGTTCGGATTACGTTTGGAAGCGGGGTGTGTATGTGTGTCGGAGTTAAGCTCGGTTGGTGTGGACGAAGTCGACTTTTAGAAGGCAAAAAAAAAACCCCTCCAAGGGCTCCTCTTCTCGGCTCGCCACGCAGACTTTCGCCAGCGACAACGTCGCGGCACTGGCATTCAACGCTGTTGCCATTAACCCCTTCGTTGACCTTCCCGGGCCGATGGGTCCGTTGGGAGGAGGAAGCGGTGTTTGGGGATAAACTCAGTAAGTCATTAGAGAAATCCGATTTCTTAGAGTTTTTTTTTCAATCGATGTGACATAAGCGAATGGGCGCTTGTTAGGCGAGGTGCTGCTTTGTGGCTCCCAAGGGCTCGTCTTGTTGAGGCTGAGGTTCGCTGATCAGCTGTTTTGATTGCCACCGGGCTCGGACCACCCAGGTGGGGTCGACTTTTGTGTCGTGACGACACATCGCTGAAGGTGTGTGTATTTTCATCCAGGAAACGAGCGCAAGGGAAGAGGGAGAACTACATTTTCACACGTTCCCGAACTCTCCATTAGTTTCCATGCCGTGGTTTTACTACGCAAAAAAAAAAAGAAACGGGTATAAATCCCACTTTGCTGATGCGGAAGTGCATTGCGCATTTGATCCCCTACTTCCATTCCTCGTGTACACTCAACCGCGAACCCTACCCACTTCGGAACAATGTCATATGATTAAGAAAGGCCGCGTCGCGATGATTACGCGAGCAAGCATTTGCGGTAATCATGAACGCTTTAGAAAGTTCAATATTGACCTAATGCTGCGTAAGTGGATGCCACTCTCGGGCTTCGGACGCACCCCAAGCAACGTACGGTGCTTTGCTCACGGTTGGTGGCGGAGGGTCGTGACATAAAAGGCCCACTCCGGGGGGATCACTGATTGCGTCCATTGGAGCGTCCTTTAAAATGGAGGAAGTTTGTGAAGTGTCCGCAGTTTTTGCTTCCCTTTAGTTTCTTATCTGTGCAAACGTCCCATGTTTGATCGAGTACTTGAGTGCGACTCTTTCATTTGTCCCCAACGATCGCGGGCGAGTGTGTTGGATGGTTTTTTGTTTTGCTCTAAAACAAATTATTCCAGGTCATCAAGGTCACTTAGTGTCAAAACAAACGTCAAATGAATTTAATAATTATTGTAAGAATTTTGTAATCAATATAGGGTGACTTATGGAACGAATCAGGATTGCTTCGACTGAATAATTGAGTCAAAGTCATAGTGGTTTCAATTGATTGATTTACTGGTATTAATAAATTGAAATATGATGAAGATGATGAGTCCCACCTCTTACCCCAACATAGGTTTGAGAATGGCGGAGTTATGTTAAGATATTTGTAACGCATTTCTAAGCAAATCACGAAGTGGTGGTATCAAAGTGACCCTTCAAGAAAAGACCAGTCAACTCTCTTTTCCTTGCTTACAGGAAATGATGCTCTTCGCAACATTTTTTTTTTAAACTTAATAATGCTATATTTTTGAAGTGAGGAACTTGCAAATTGAAGTTCAGTGGAACCTCTTATTTGTTTTGGGACACTTTTTCTCGCCAGCAGTAATCATAAGAACATGCACTGAGCAGTTTACAGATATGATGATAGCAAAATCGCTCGTCGTTGTTTACCCGGTAGGGTAATTTTAGCCGAACCGTTGCCTCCCGAACCCATTAGCGTCTGTATTCTTAGGTAATGAAGTAATTCAATATCGTGTGCCAAGACGTAGTTGATGGTTTCGGAGAACTGCTGCGACCCGGCTCGCCTAAGTAGCCACGCCGTGCGGACGCGTGTCAACTTTCCTCAATACGCTCCATTGCCTACGATCGTCTAAGAGGACCGAGGCTTAACGCAAGCGACCGACCACGATTGCGCCGGAATTGAACGATCTTTTTATAACCTTTTACCCACACTCAGACGACCGGAAGACGAATGGAAACGGTTTTCCGATCGCTTACGTAACGATCCCATAATAAATAACCACTCAACAGTTGGCACGAACAAGTCATTGCTTGAGCGTCGCCTCAAATCGTTTGCGAGGACGTACAATGCTGGATTAACGATAAGATAAAATTTGTTTTAGATTACCTCACCCGAACGTACGAGTGAATCAATTTGTGTACTGTTTATTTGAGTTTGCATATGATGAGATTTCCTGCATGTTAACAGAAAATGTTTGTAAAAACATAAAATTGGGTATTTGACAAAGTTCCAGCCCACAATTTGGCACAAGACATAATATAGGTAGGTCGGTTGGATTTCAGTTATTCTCTAATTTGTGTTTTTGTTCTTTTTGTCGAATAACTTTTCTGCTTCCTTCAGTCACCGATTGTCCTCGGTCTCTGGTCCCAAATGACCGCCGATTCGTAGTCCATCTTCATTTCCAATTGCATCAGAGCCCGTCGTCGCTTACTTCCTTCCGCTGCAGCACCGCAAACGGTGACGTGACGACCACTTTGACCAGCGTCTTCCCCATCGGCACCGTCTCCCCATTCCGTGGTCGATTCATCGCTGTAAATGTCCGCCCCGCTCGGTACCCCTCTTCATCCACCCGGTCGAAGAATCACAAATAGCAAGAAGATGTAAAAAAAAAACTCGCAGAACCGAAACCCTCAGAACCTCCAATGTCGGACGGCTCGTTCCGAGTTGGTTTTGGTTTGGTTTGGCCGCGCTCGCTCCGGGTTTTTGCCGTGGCGGCGATAAATCAACGTTGACAGAACGAAAATAAAATCTGATTTATGCGCTCGGGTTTTCTTGGGGCCGCCCTACACGGGCGTCCACCATTCCCCGTCGCCAGAGCGATCTTTTCGGTGGCGAAGATTTCATGACGAAGATTTTCGTCAGTGAAAAGCCCGTCGGGGACAATTTTCGCCGGAGGAGGTGGCGGTGACAAGTGGGTGGCACGAGTGCATGACGTGGCCGCGAAGTCGTGGTATTCTCCAAACCGTAGTCGTTGTCGTCGTCAATGCACACGCGGCCAGTGATGGACTTTTTTTCCCTCTAGAAACAAACGGGTTTTCCTTCGGGTTCGGGCTCGGTACGGGTTTGGTCTTTTTGGTGGCGCATCTTGCTAGGGCCGACTTGCCGGCAGGGTGTTCTTTTCGCTTTCTTTTCGCCGTCTGGTCTGCCCGCGTCTGCCGTCCGTGTATGTGCGCGGTTGTGGTTTCTTGTTTTCGTTTCGTGCCCAATTTGGTGCATTCTTGCTGGGTGGGGTTCCTTGTGGGTTTCGGCCCCCGTTAACGTTTACTCTTAAACTGTCACTTTGCGTTGTTGCATTTGACACTACTGCGGAGATTTTTGGAGGCTTTTTAACTCCATGTTCTAGAAAGAAAAAAAAACCCTTAGTCTTGGCTAATATCACGCTTGCACGATTTTGGTTAGCTAAGAATAACCAACAAAGTGTTAGACGTAAAATTGGAATTGATTCAATTGGCGATTGTGCATCTTTGAAATTGAAATTTTCGGATCATTCCCAAATGATGGCGTTTTCGGATGAAACTATAAGTGCTAGAAAAAAGGATACGTTGGCTTCTTTCAATGATAAATTTCTCCAATCAAAGATTGCACTCGTATTCCGAGCAGTGTTTCCTCACCAAGTTGCATGAATTTTCAAACCGGTCGGTTGGGAACGGAAGATTTGCGCAAGTGCGTGTCATTATATTGACCCCGTACTATTTCCAACCATCTGGCTAAAGTTGGTGCCGATTTGCGACCCAACCGTTGAGAAACATTTTTCTTTCCCGTTTGGTGTCGATCATTTATTTGTTTGCTTGTGTATTCGATCGTTTGTCTAGGTCTGTCTTGTAGGTGCCGCTGGTGACCATTTTTCTTATTCTTCCGTTTATTTTTCCTTCGCTCGAGTTTGCTCTTAACTTTCGAAACTTCACTAATTTCTCGATCCACTCGGATTTTCTCACTTTAATGAGCGCGGGATCGCCAGACTGCTGAACCCACTTACCCACACACATACACACCCAAACGCGAGCGCGTATGCGAACGCTAGTTGCACGCCTGGTGCGCTGAAGCGAGGGTAGGCGACAATCGGGACACAACACACTTTTTACCGTAGCTTAAGAACGGGAAACGCCAGGATCAACCGTGTCCGCGAACTTCTTGGGCGATGACGGCGACGTTGACGAAGAAAAGGGGGTACAAAAAAATGCCCCGGCCGATCCGGGCGGCTCATTATCGCGCTCATGCTTGTGAAAGGCGTCGCGGGACCGAAAAAGGGAATCACTTTTATCCTTCCGCGGGCGCGTCAGGGTTCGGACACGGCTGCGTTCGGGTCCCGTCAGAATCCGCGCCGACATGGCGGAGCTGTGTGGTCGAGAACACAATCGATAAAGCGATCGAATTAGTTCAGTTCCTTTTTCAGGTTCCACCATTGCTGCCCGATGGCAACAGCATCAACGATGGCAGGGAAGAAATAAATTGACACATGCGAATCCCGTCTGGTGTGTGGAGTGGCGATTCGTCATTATCCACGCGGTGCTATTGGTGCCTTCGTCATATATTCTCCTGTTGCTTCGTCGTCGTTGCAGGCAGCCAAGATCTACGGACAGTTGATCCCCTTTGTGACGGTTCCACAGCTCACCGCCTAATTAGACGGGCTCTAATGAACAATCAACGGCAAGTCGCCACAAATTCCACCGGGATTAAGGATGGGACCATTTCGAAGACGCGACAAGGCCTCAGTCAAGATCTAGATCGCGTATCCCGTAGCTTGCTCTCGTCCGCGATGTTCGCGGGTTTTTGTAGCCACCGGCGACAGCTAGCTTTCAGTTTTGCTGCTTATGTGGCGAACTCGGTTGCCTAACACACTTTTTCGATCACTAGATGTTCAGCACGTCACTTCTTATTGCTGCATTGTGAGGAAAATTAGCAGAAAAAACGTATTGCGTTGAGTGCAGCTGTCTGTTCGATTGGAAGTGACATCAGAATGTTGGTTCTTCTCATAATTATTTTCTGATTAAAAACAACCATACACGTAGATCACAACCTATTGGTCTCCTAGATCTTGGGCTCAAAGAAATTCTGATCCGGTACTTCTCATATCGCATAGATCAGAAGCTTCTCAGTGTTAGCTGTCACGAGCTGGCTTCGCTAGGTTGGTGGTAAAGTTTTACAGCAATTAAAACTGGCATCACAAGGTAGAGCGAATTTCCGATTGAAAAAAAAAACAGGCACTGAGGTAACAAACTTCCGATAAGCCCTTCCATTAACGTGAAGTCACAAGTCCAGCAGTTCTCTGTGCCTGTTGCGCGTCAGGTCGTTGCTGGAAAGTGAGGTGATATCACTAGAAGGTGACAACCTCGTACCGCCTGAGACCTGCCAGTTTCAAATCAGATTAACCCTTCAACAACGCGTCGACCTCGAGCCGCAAACAGAACCGCTGTATCCGTAGTAAACGTCACCACAATAGGGGTGACTTGGAACAAAAAAGCTTGCTGGAAGTAAAACGCTAAAGCATCAAACCTAGCTCTCATTACGAGCCGCACCGGTGAGTAGGTGTTTTCGCCCTTGCCTCGGCTGCGAGGAATGATGCAGCCGCTGACAGTTGCGGATTATGACAACTGCGCCGTCGAGAACCAGGACAAGTGATATCTGCGATCGACAGGTCGGCATCGTGACAAAGAGCGGCCATTCGCGAATCCCTTTGAAAGATTTCCGATCGGTGGTCGATACTCCGGTAAGGTGTTTTTATTTCGTTTGCGGTGGAGCTAGCGATCATACCTCCGGGATGACGTAGATGACTCTATCAACGAATACGACTGCTGGAAGGTTATGTGCGTCGAGTGCAACGCGCTCGCCTGCACTTAGTTTCGTAAAATGAATGCCGATACAGACACTTCCCTTATGCATTTGGTTTAAGGGCACATGCATCCCGTGTTCAAAATTTACTTCATTGCTCACAAAATGCCCTTTGCCATGAAAAGGATTTTCTCTTCACAAGAACGATCGGTGGACGCGGAGGATTTTATTACTTTTAGCGGGGTTTGGGCGGGATGAGTTTTGCATATTCAGCAGCCGTTCGCTCCTTTTGCCCTACCGACAAGCACATGACTCCACAAGGGAGGCTTGCTGGTTTAGGCTGGCAAAACGGATCACCCTTGAAGCAAACGGGAATTTGGAAGGCTTTGCGGCGAGGATTTAATTGTTCCTGCACTGGTCCTCGCCATGGTAGGAGAATAACCGTATGTTGCCTTTGCGAGTCGAACCTGAAGGGGGACGTGTGAAAGATCGGGTGCCATAAAGAGTTCAATGTGATGGCGCAGAAAAAAATGGAGAAAGACTCATGCTACAGTAAAATAACAGCGCGCCTTGGTAGGTGGCATACATACCACCAGCCGGACGCTGTCCTTTCCGTCGTTAGTGGCACCAGTTTTGTGTGCCTCTGTACGAAAGCTCAAGCATAAACATGACCGCATCCTCTTCTACTGCGTTCCTCTCGCGCATCTAGAAGACTCGGACAGCAGACGCTAACAAAAAACCAATGACGCTCCTGTCCGTTCCTGGTCCTGGCCGGCACGCTGGCTGGAAAATGGATCAAATAAAGCGTCCGCGAGACGAGTGCCCCGTCCGTGTTGTACGATGGCCGAACACGCTCGACGTACGGGCCATAAAACGCGAACTGAGGTGTCATTGTAGCTGCAGCCCCAGCCCCGAGTTCATCTTCCAGACGAAGCATTGAGAGCACGACGAGGGCGAATGCACCACACGGTGCACCGACGAAAGGCTTCATCGGCGCAGCGCTGACCGGCTGCCGGGTGAGATAAGGCCAATAAATTTTATAGATCATCATAAAATTATAGATTTCGAGCGTCCGCGATGGACGTCCCGGCGGGATTCGACCGACGCGCCGGGATGTTTCTTCTCTGCAAACACGGTCGTGCCAGCACGAAGGGCGTTAAAATTCTCGTCCAACGACAACGGGGAAATGGGTGCAGGCGCGCACCACGAACGCTGCACCGGATACACGGAGATGGATTTGTACTTTGGTTTGGAAGAAGTAAAATTTATTGGCCCGGCGGCCCATCGAGACGATCATGTTGCCAAACTGCATCGATGGCGCGCGGTGATCAAGTTTCACCATCGGAATATTCGGAAGGAACATTGGAAGGGGAAGATGGAAGGTCAGGGTTCCGCTAATCGGATTGCAGCATCCCAGATCGATGCGGTAAAACATAAAAGTAGGATATTAAACATTCGTAGCACCCCGATGGCTGACCGATTTCGGATAAACACTGTTCGAGGGGAAATTAAGCTAACTTGTAAGAAATTTATAATTGTACTAGTGTAGCTCAATCAAACTTATCGCGAAGTATAAGCGACAGGGGCAGAATAACGAAATGTTCAGAATTGAAATAACTTTACTTAAGCTACCTGTTGAAACAAATACGTAAGGTTTTGTTATTCCAAATGTTCATGGCGTTTGGTCGAAAGCTCACGTAGTAGTGCATGCGCTTGATAACACAGCCATCGTTCGCAGTCTCTTTCCTTCTGGCAATGTATCGGATAACAACGTCCGGATGGGACGAGAAACATCAGGCTCGGAAATGATAACAAGTGGACTTTCCCTCGAAATAGTTTCCCAAGCTTCACCTGCAACGGACGACGATTTGCATGCAGCATCATGCTGAGGCGGGCGGTGTGGTAGTGCAATAATAATGGTTATTATTATTAAAATATTCAAAATGCCTATGTAATAAATTCCATATTTTGTCCGCGCTTGGTGCTTCTGTCTCGTTCGGAATCGATACCTGTTTTTGGTACTCCTGCTGAGACCCGCGGCGATGAAATGGTGATTATGATGATCTTTTTTAAATGGCAGTTTTGGTCAATCTCTACTGGTCTAAATTATTGTTAATATGTACTTTTGGAATAGGCCGACTTTTGCGTTCTTTCTGTTTGAAATGAGAGCTCGCCAATATGAAATAGAGTACGATATGCATTGCCGACAGGCATAAATCTTTGTTGTAAATATGAATTCGAATGATTGTTTATAATTTAATGACGATGTTTGCATTTTTTTCACAAACAGTTAGTTGGCCCATTGGATGAAAATTAATGAAATATTTGTAGAACGACAGTATAAATTTTTACTCGATAAGTATTGAAACCATCGGCTAGTATCAAACCTGGGCGCAATTTTTGTAAGTTGCTTTAGAGGAAATTAAATATCAAGTAATAAAAAAACATGAGCCTTTGAATTATGATACTCTTCGAACGATTTATAAAGCTTTATCACTAATAAATTAAAATAAAAGTTTCTTTTGTTTACTCTTCGATCGAGGAACGATCGCAAAGTTGTTGGTCCTGTAACATTATTGCCAAGACTGTCTCCATTAAAGAACTTTTTTTTTCAATTGACAGCTTTCCTTCGAAAATGTGACCATATTTTACTCTTCCGAAAATTGCAGCTGCAATTTGGTGCACCATTCTTGGTACATCCGTTCACAACCGATACCTTGGAGCCGTACGAATATTCGTATTGGCAATCTCGTCCCGGGCTCCTTTTCGCAGCTTGAAAACGATCTTCTATAGCAGCACTATGGTGGAGGTACCACGCGATGCTTTCAATACACCGGCATCCCCGCAGGCGACGTCTTTAGTTAAAAAAAGGGCGCATGGAAAAGAGACGTAACGATTAGTCAATCGATGACCGATGTGCATCTTGGGGTATTTATGAAAATAACCCCACACGGAACGAAGGATCCGGACCCGGCACTGTGGAATCTTCCCTCAGCTTGCCATGCCGCGTGAATGCAGGTTGCCCTCGGGTACAGCCTGTTTCTGCCAACCTTTCTTGCTCGCCGTTTACAGCTCAAGCCCATCGTTGGACCGTGGTCGGCGTGTATCGAAACTCTGACCCGCCCGAGGCCACACTCCACTCGATCGACCGTGGCGTGCGAAGGAAATTACCAATCAATCGTTCATCCAGTCGAGCGAAATGGACCCAACTTTACACTCACTTGTCCAGTGCACCAGCGGAACAAGGGCTGTAGCCAGGACCAAAGAATAAGGAAACCCTTTGCCCTCCATCCTGGAGGGAAGCAAGCTCCGTCATAAAACTGGAGCAATAATTTCTAGATGCAAAGGTGTTCCAGCGAAACCAACACAAAAAAAAAGAAGATCGGAAAATGGTCAAGGCTTGGCCCTGCAGAAAAGATTCATGCGCAGCGATAAGCGAACGACGGTGAAGGGTCGGGCTGAAGATGGGAATTCCAGTCGGTAACGGTAGGATGGCGGGAAGATGTTTCGTGCTGTCTTTTTTTTTCGTGCCAAATTCGACGAAGGCTCGCGCAAAGGAAACTATCGCTCAAGGCGTGAGAAAATGAAGGGTTTTCGTACGGTATTGTCGGAAGAATTAGTACAAGTATTATCAGGATTGATTTCAACTGATTTGTTCGTAGTCTTATGTGAGTTGATGAATCCTTTCGTATAATCCTTTCGAAAAAAGATACTGTAATAACAATATTCAATTTGAATTTTAGAACTCAAAATAGTTTCTGTCCACCTGGCCTTAACAGCCAGCGAGCCAGCGAGTGAAATTGTATGTACTGCTGCAAAAATGATTAACCTTATCCAACCCTTCTTCATATCCGTAAAATGAATTCTTACCAACGAAATGAGAAGGGAACGGTCCAGGAATCATCGGGAACGAAACGATTCATCCGCAGCTTAATGAAGTTCTTCTTCACTCTGCTACGCTATGTGCCCTGAAATCTTGGACGGATTTCCTTTCACCATCGTTCGCTTCGAACCTGCAGCGCAACGGAATGAGAAAATGACCAGAAAATGAAACATTTAACCTCTTGCAAATGCAGTTCGAACTCCGCTGGCGTTGGGATGCAGCTTGCGGCAGCGCAGCCGAAACGGTCTCCCACGCTCCCGAAGAAGCGGGAGGGATGGCGTAACGGGGGCAAAGCGTTTCGAAGATGTTCCCCAGGTCCTTTAGAGCAGCAGCATTTGGAGGAGTTTTGCTTTTCAAGGCAATGCGCTCGCAGGGTTGATGGTAATTTCGCGAAATCAATCTGTTCCCTTTCGGCTGCTCGGCCTCCTCTTATCGGAACGCCTTTGGTCGGTGTAGGTCAGCTTAACGTGCAGCGTTGCGCTTTCGGGTAAAGCCAACTAACCTTCGCATGATCCGCGTTGCCTGCAGAAGAACCGACCCCGGGAAGACACTCTGGTACAAACGAACCGCGTAATGAGAAGGTTTTTCGCGTTCCGACTTGCCTGCCGTCGCTAGCCTCGCCCTGGTACTGGTGCTGTCGGCTCGGCTCATCCAAATGAGGGTGTTACAATCCGGCATCATCTCTCTCATCATCATCTTGCGTCGTCTTGCCAATGGCGGCTCCACGTAGCCATCCCGTCGACCCGTCTTGTGAAGACACCTGGCCGGGGCGATGGTTTGTTAAAAGTTGGAATGCTGCAATGGTGCGCCCGCCTTGACGGATGTCGTCGGTACAAGTGCCAGCGGTACATCGGGTGCCGAAGGCGGACCAGGCCTGGCAAGGGGGTTACCTTTTGCTCCCTGTCATCCCCCGGTACCTTCGTGTTCGTGCTACCGGTAGAATTTCCCGCCTGTTCGTGCGTATGAATAGCATTTGCCTCATCTCGCGCGCTATTTATTTTAATTAATTCCATCATTATGATGTTCTTATTTGAATTTAATTAGCAAAATTCATGGCATTGTTTTATGACAATGCATCCGCATCGCGCACTGAGCGGGCCTGCCTTACTTGCTGCCGGCTGCGCTGGTTTGGGGTTGATCGAGATGTTGCGGGTGGAATTTTGTGGGAAAGAGAGGTTGAGAGAGAGAGACAGGAACCCAGCAAGCAGACATGGTGGAAGTTGAATTGTAGAAAGGGACCGGTCGGATCGCGAGTGCGTTATTGTTTTGGTGATGCGAAGGGTGGCGTGATGGTGGTTTCGAGGGATAAGGTCGGTGCTTATGAAATTTTATGCTCCCCCCAACGCGTTTTGTCTTACCGACAGCCGCTCTTGTCTCCCTCTTGGTCTTTCACCAGCGCCAGGTGGAAAATTGTACGGTGAGAAGATGCGCTTTATCGATTTGAAAGGACAAATGGTCCTACAGGATGGCCGGGGGGCGCAGATAGTGGGGAAGAGCTGCAGAAACATGGAAAGGAAATGTCACGAATCTACAGTCATATGCGGCGGTACTAGTGCCGCTTATTGTAATGGTTGCTCCGTGCGACTTCAGCGAATCATTCAAGAACGGCTTGGAAGGAATTATGCTTGCAACAAAAACTTAATTAATTAGAAAGTTCACCTCCCTGCTAGATATGCTCTTCTTATCCTGTTTCATTCACCTACGGGGAAGCAGCTCATTTCCATCGAATCGGCGGAAGCTCGTTGTCCCCCGGTTTGCGTCAAAATTGTGCAGTGTTGTGCAGCAGGAAATCCAATTTACATTCCCTTTCCGGCTCGGTCATCATGATCATGGTGCATCAATGAACCGAGTGGTTTCGCACTCCTGTCTTCCCCATATGTGCTTGGTTTTTATTTATCGAGCTTTCTCGCCCTTCCGAGCGATGCGGAACTCGGTAAAACTGTTATTAAAATGTCAATTTTAATGATTTGATACCAATGGTAACGAAACGTTTGCATCTGCATTTGTTTTCTCTCTCTCTCTCTCTCTCTCTCTCCTATCTCTTTGCTTCTTCTTTCGACTCTTGCATCCTGACTCCCATGGAACTGTTGATATTGAACGAGTGCATCACAAAATATCAATTAAAAAGTTTAACAAGGGGAAAAATGCCATTGCACAATCTGCAACAATTCGTTACGGATTATGAAATGGCATTTCCGTTATAAATGTTTTACTATTTGACCAAATAATGTTTATTTTTTTTCCAACATTATTTTTTTATCCTGATTGTCAGTGTGTATTATTACACATTTTTTAAGTCTAGCTCAACCACTAGCATGGACTTATATGAATAATATTACAATTTAGTTCATTATTTTTTAAACTAGTTTATCCACGATTAGTGAGTCAAAACAATCTTCCAAAGTTATTGGAAATTTGATCTGAGCAATTGGAAACGATAACATTCTGGCAGCATTGTGGAGAGCCCTAGAGGAAAGTTTGCCGAACCACTCGCTCAATCCGTTCAACATTTTTGAACAACACTAGATCCCTCTCCTTATCCTTACGGAACTCCAATTTCGCTTCCAGCTCGCTCGTAAAGAATTGGACAACCGGATTAAAAAAAAAGGTGGAATCCCGAATGATCCAAATTGGGATGCCAAATGTGCGACCATGGAGATGCTTCGCTCGGCATGGTCCACTTTCGATGGTCACTCACGGGTAGATGACCGGGGACGACGGAGCCACCTTCCGGCGCAGGACGCGGTGGGGGTGTGGCTCTAGGCTTGGGATCGAGCCCGAGCGTCCGAGGCTCCCGGAACGATGACTGCTGTTATTGTGTGCCGATGACTGGTACGATAAAAGGTTATGTTCATCTGTCAATTAAATAGATGACTTGGCAGAAGCCATTATAGTCCTGCGAGACTCGGGTCTGGGCCAAAAACGAAGATTCGTGTGCGCCAAAACCCTTGCCCGCGCGGTACCACTGTTGCGTTTCCTCCTTCGTCCAGGGGCTGGGGATTTTGCTAGACATTCGTTCGAATGCATTGCAAGCAGATGAACACAACCATGCACATTCACTCAGCGGGCCAGAGAAAACTGAACGTATGATGTGCGTATTTGGAGCAACTTTTTTATTACTTCACTCCGTCGCTGGCAATGCTCTGGTAAAGTAGTTAGAGGTAACTTTTCCTGGACATTCTCTTATATCGAACGGGAGGACTGGTTGAAGCAACACGCTCCTCAAACTTGAACTGCGGATTCGGAAGCTGGCAACGCCGTCGATTGCGCTCTCCTGTTGCTTATCGGCATCGGTCATCACGCTTCACCTTCGACGCCACTCGGAAGACCCGGGATATTCTGGATCGATTTTCTGCGCAGCCTCCTTCCTTCGGTCGCCGGCTAAAGATGTGGGTTCGAGGTGGAGTATTCAATCAATTAGTCTATTCGTAGATGTCATGTTCCGGACTCGGTTTTGCTTTTGTGTGTGCGTGTGCGTATGTTTTTTCTGTTATTCTATGTTTTAGAAGCATCGGGTGCTAGCTTTTGTGTATAACATTTCATTGCACCTCATCCAATATTTCCTAAAAATTCTAGAAAAAAATTAAGCGAGATTTAAGCAATGAGAATAAGTTTTTTTTAGATGATGATTCACAATTTAACATTATGATACCGAGTATAACATAATATCATTTTTATACGATTCTATTTTGACCGTTAAAAACTTCAACATGTTCAAACACGGGCGCAGAACGCAGACGACTCCGTAAGTTGTGGTTCGCTTTACGAAGCAAGCCAACGAACATGGCAGCATATTAAAATACTTGGAATAGTTTTGCTTGTCAGAAAAGCGAATGTCCATGCAAGTGATCGCGTTTTGCGTTACGTTGGGGGTGCTGGAGGATGAAACTGGCTGATGGTTGTGACGGAACAACTAATTATGCTCATGTTGTCCACGGGACGGTCGAAATTCGTCTTCCAACGTTCCAACGGAACAACTGCGAAGAGGAAGTGGTGTTTCTTGACGAAACGATATGCTCTTTTTTCTCTGCCCCTTCGGTGTTTGGGGGCCCTCAGCAAATGTGTGTGGGTCACCCTCGAAAATTATTGCTCCCTTTTCCAAGCTGACGACCGGGCAGCTGGAGGGCACTCGATTGTTAGACAGCATGATGGAGCATATGGTGAGATTTGAATATCGATTCGTAACGAAGTGGTCTTCAATGCTTTCTTGCTCTTCCTGTCTCGCTCTGGCGCACCTCGTAGTCGTTCGAAAGCAACGAAGAGGAAGAAGAAGGCTGGATGGATGACAACTATTCATTCGGACAAACCATCCGTTGCCCATTTCCAGGGTGAAAAAGAACGGATCCCTGGATGGCGGGTGTGGTTGCCGCTGCGGAGAAATGGATAATTGATTTTCTCATTAGGGATCATTACGTTGGAGTTTTGGAGCTCTCGCTGGCTGAGGGCAGACGGGGGATGCCGACGGGTGGATCGGGTGTTGGTGGCTTACTTTCTTCTTTCCGACGGCTGGGTGGTTTAAAATGGGGTGGTAGGTGAGAGGAGGGGGGGGGGGGGGGGGGGAAGGTGCACTCAACGAGAGTGTCATGCGCGCCCTTCGTCGTGGAGGCAATGATGGTTCGGTCGCTTCAAAGTTCGGTCTAGTTCTTCTCTGTCATCTGCCTGCTGGCGATGCCAATTTATTCCGAAAACCATCGTATCATCGATGTCTTGGGCAAACTATCCATTGAGCTCGGTCGGGGCTGATGAATCTCGATCTAGAGGTCTTTGATCACACCCGCGGGCGATAATTAACCTAACTACGTTGAATTT
Organism: Anopheles atroparvus; assembly: GCA_914969975.1. Taxonomy (NCBI): domain Eukaryota; kingdom Metazoa; phylum Arthropoda; class Insecta; order Diptera; family Culicidae; genus Anopheles; species Anopheles atroparvus. The sequence goes on along the minus strand of CAJZCY010000003.1, from coordinate 13,442,408 downwards.
AGCCGCTAATGGAAACGATCGTTTTAATGAGTGTGTCCTTGTGTGTTTGTTCATGTTTGCGTGTATTGATTTGTTTAGAGGTGTCTTATTTCGCTTCGAAGACATGCATTTCTTCGTTTTGTTTATTAAATCGTATTTTGCTCGATTCCAGAAATTTGAGAAAGTAGGTTCCAGGAATTTAAAAGAAAGCGAAAAAATTACTAAATTTATAATCGATTAGTGCTATTTAAATGCCAATAAATCTTGCACACTACATCGTCAATGTTGGCTACAATTCTATACGTTCCATTACTATGAAGCACGGCGACTCGCAGGTTGGTTTCGAGGAATCGTATTCTATTCAAACCAACCTTGCCAGCGTTAATGAGCCCTTTTAAATAGCGAGCTTACCTTTGCCGTGGACGCGTCTTCTAACACATTCTTTGCCGATTACCTTCCTCCACCGGCGCATTACTGCACACACTGGCGCCGTAGGCAAAAACCAAACTACTTTGCTGCAACATGCCGTGGCCGGGAAGGCAACATCAAAGGCAGCCCATTTAATTATCCCAATGATCATAATTAAGATAAGACGCTGGTGCAGAATGGAAATTTTATACCACCACGTTTTGCCTTTCGTGGCAAATGGCTGGCTCTTTGCCGGCCGCTGGAGATGCCAGCAAGAGGACACGTCCCTGGCAAAACGGGACAATGTTGAAATGATGGGACGCGGCCCGCTGCAATCCCCTTTCGGAGGAAATTCTTCGGCCTGCGGATTGACGCAAAACTTCAGCCAGAGGCGTGGAAGAGTACCACGTAGGCGAAGTGAAAGAAAATGCAACAGTATCGCTGTGGTTCCTCCCGGGCCGATGCCGTTGCATGGAAAGGTGTCCATTTAAATAACTATGCACAACCAGCTTGATCTGTCTCGCTAGGATCTTCCGATAGAGTTCCATGAAGATGAAATGTTTGTTAAGAAGGAAAGTGGAGCCTTTTTAAAACGCACTATCGATCGATCACCAAAGTTACAATCATTTTATCCGGCTTTTAATACAGTTAGTTTGATGAAATTTTGTTGATTCGAATTGTTCATCCGTTTTACTTTTTGAAAGAACTAATGCTAGAGAAACGCCAAAATAATTCGAGTTAGAATTATTAATGTTGAATTCGAAACCAGCTCTCTTAAAGCGTTGTAAAATAGTTGAGATTGTTTTCTGTTCAAAAATTAAAATTAATAGGAAACTTGTATTTTACAAATGTAGCAGTACAACTGTCCGATCACAGTTTAATCATGCCAGGTTTTGTTCCATCTTTCGCAGGGCATATCACATGCAGCAGACTGCAGTAGCATGATTACTTAAAAACACCATCCAATCACCAACACAGCCAAATCTCCAGCTAGAACATCCACCGGCAAGTGGCGTGGTGTGCCATGCGTCTCGCTCAGTTAATGAATGAAAAATAAATATTTGAATAAAAACACACCTACCACCTCCACCGGGAAAACCCTCGCCGCGATACCACAAATGCTGTCAATCATATCGGCTTTCCACTCATTAAGCTCAAGTGGTGTGCACAAGTGGTGTGGCGTGCACACACCAGCCCCAAATCGTACTGTTCCGCTGTGGATTGTAGCACGATGCCGAGTAGAATCCATTTTTTTTCGCTCTTCTTGTTCTCCGTGCCTCTCCACCCTGCTCGGCCGAGATTTGCGAGCAGTGGAGGTGGATTTTTCATTAGCTAAAATAGTAATTAAATTTAATTAATAATTCCCTCTTGCGCAGGTGCTTAATTAAGGTTTGCCATTCGGTTGGCTCATAATGACGCCGCTTCGGTGCCATTTTTGCGGTGCAGACGCAGCGGTGCGCAGGGAACGTGAGGGAAAGATGTGGAGGTGGTAGATGGAGCATTTATGGAAGATGTTGCATGCGCTGCGGGGAACAAGGGGCTTCGGTAGGCTTTTGTCAATCACAGTAATGAATGCAGGAATAGAACTATCATCACACAATGGCTCTCATTTGTTATGAACGATTTTACAATTTTCTGTTCTTTGCAATCTGTTCGAAAAATATAATTTGAGATCGTATACAGGAAGTACAACTTAATGCTTTTTTGACAATTTACAAAAACGTTGAAATAGGATGTGACACATCCAGATATGGCTATTTAATTACATTGATTAGATGGAAAATAGCGCCTATCGCTTCCCGGGTTTACCATCCAGATCGCTAGCCAACTATCCGTGGCATCTCATTAGCGCCCGCGGAACTCCCATGGCAACCGAAAACGCCAGCCGTATGCTCAATTATGCAGCGAAAGAATACCGCAACCAGGTGTGGATTATTATCCTCCCGAATCAAACCCATCCTGCTGGGCCCGCGTCCCTGCCGTGTACAGCCCTTCGCCTCTGCCACCCCTCCTTTCGTCACAATTAGAGACGAGCGGCTCCTTAATTGATACCATGCGCTATTAATCACATACCATTCCATAATTGATTGTTGTTATTCGGTGCAACAATGCCACCCACCGCAATTCCGCCCGTCGCAAGCGTCACCGCCTGGACCACGAACCTGGCGCTAATCCCTTTTTGAAATGCTTCCGGGAAATCCCAATAGTAGTGTTTCGTTAGATATAATTTAGTCGCACACTACCACCTCGCTGCCTTGGCAACCGCGCATTTCCCCCCCGATCGGCTGTAGTTGCGCGCAAACCACATAGTTTGCATTTTCCATTTCACCATAATACCATTGATGTTCTAATTTCGTTTCATTGAATAATTACAAGCTTAGATGTCGGCCGCCGTCGGTTGGTGGAAGTGGAGAATTGAAAGGCCTAGTATGTGTTCATTAGTAGGTGTGTATGTGCGTGTGATATTCAGCGACAGATCATTTAACGGTGGTGAATTAAGGGTAGTAATGTACAGTTTAAAATATCAATTTGGGAGGAATTCATGCATTGCAGGGATGGAAAACTATGCGCATATGTATAAGGAACCCAGAACATAGACAAACCGAGAAAAAAACACAGCTCACGGTGAATTAGTGCAATTGGTTGAATGCTGAAGAAGTGATCCTAAAGTTATTATTCAAATTGAACCCTGTTTAATATGGCAGAAATAAATATTTGTGGAGAACGTTATCAATCATGCAATACAAAACATAACTCCCAAGTCGTGCACCGAGCGTCACGTTTGCATCACAGGTGATTTACAAACGAAGCTTAAACTAGCGCCCAAACCACCCAAACCAATCATGCACCGTTATGCTCGAGGGACCACGAAATGATGCGGTTTTGTTAGAAACGATTCCATGACACCTTTCACTCCTACGCGCTTCCTGCTCTACGGTCGATTTGCTGCCCAAATGTCGATAGGATCTAGGCCCTAGGGAAAGGAAAACCACACCCAACCATTACAAGCCACATGCTCCACCGTACCGGCCGGCCGCAGCATACTGCGTGCAACCTTCGCACGGATGGCTCTGGTGATGGGAGCGAGGAGCCTTTTTCCGAGCGCGACGAGAGAACAGAACGATGATGGGTGGGTGCGAAGCGATGTAAACGGGATTGACGCATAATTAGGCTAATTAAATGACTGGCTCCGGCAGTAGTGAACCTCCGGGCCGTGCTGCCGGCGGGAGCATCGGCTGGGCGATCCTTTCACGAAGCCTAATTGAATTGCGACAAATTGCGGCCCCCCAAAAGCCGTAATACACCACGGTGGCGGTGAGGGTGATGGAGCGGTTAAGCGACCGCTGATGGACGAAATCGTGGTTTCCGGCAAGGCACTGGCTTCTTCCGCCGGTGGAAAGCTCTGCCCTCGGCTCGGTTAAGGGGTTTACCGCAGTGCTATCGGTTTCGCGTGCGCTCGAATGGAGACGCATGGTTTATACTCGAGTCAGCCTTTGTGGCTAAGGCGAAGGAAAAGATCCTCGTGCGCCGTCTTTTCTCACCGTTGCTCTATGATTCGTAGACATTCACTGCAGGTGGACAGTAACTTTAATTTCATTCAAGACATCATAGCATGGCTATGTAGGCGCGGAAAAAGGTATAGGACAGAGTGGAAAGACGCCGCCAGGTGCTCGGCCCTCGGCCGGTTCATCGAGCTGCACGATCCGATCCTGAAACGACCAGAATCTTGGGCCATATCAAACGACGCCGTTTCATTATTTTAATGGCGTTCAGTTTCGCCGAAACGAATGACCCTAAGTGTTTGGTAATGGCGTTGTGATACGACCCGCCCCAAACCCGAAGGAGTCTGATCGGGGGTGGCATTTTCATTCATTTAAACAGAACTTGCCGCTCCCTTGGCCCGTGCACCGCGCTCAGGTCATCCGGTTTGACGTGCCACGCGGGTAGGCTTTTGTGCTGATGAATTGTTTAATTTCTTTTATCTGCCATCGCACGCAAAACCACCGTTCGCGCGCCTTTCGGGAGTGGCGTGCGGGAAAACTTATGTTTTAGATTAAGGTTTTTGCGTGGGCCGCCAGGAACGGTGAAGCTTTGGGGCGCGCGGGGCAAGCCCGTGTCATGAAGGGCACTGTTTAACATAAATTTAATTACGCGCTCGGACTTTTGCGGCAGGGAAGCAGAAACGGGCGCGGGATTGCTTCACTGCAACTATCCGGCATCTAGGTAGCGAGCAGGATCTCTGTGAAAGTGGTGTTATGTCTAACTTTCTCGCGATAATGGAACCCTTTCGCAACGTTGGCGTCTACGTTATCTTGATGGTAAAAAAAAAATCTACAAACAGTAGACTTTCTTTATCACGAGTGTGTTCAATCTATCTTTTCGGCTACATAAACTTAAGAACGGTTAAAAGTTGTTCAACGAAAGAGTTTTGAAACTCTTAATTTACTACAATTTTAAAGTTGTAATGCTTTAAGCTCGCCGTAACTTTTATTTCGTGGTGAAACATTGCAGGAATACACACATTCTGTCTAACAACAGCTTCTTCTTAGCCTCACAGAATCAAGTCCATCAACTCACTGGCCAGACTGACATTTGCTTAATTAATTTGAGATGGTTTCGCAAGATACCACCACTTTTGACTTTCACGTTTCATGCCGCCTGTAATCCGTTTGGGATTGGATTCCATTTTAATACTCCAAACTCCCGAGATGCTTGCGGAACATGCCGGCATTACAATTTACCTGTTATTCTTAACAGTAAGCTAACGATAGCCATACTTTTTACTGCAGCCATAGTAAAGGGTATGTTTTAACTAAAACTTAATCTTTCTTTCAACGCTGATCTTTTGCCCATATACCGAAGTGTTCAAAATGACAGCCTGAATTAGATATGTGCATTTATTGTGTCTGAAAACCGAAGCAACCTCTTTATTGTGTTCGTAGCATTTTGTTTAAATATTCATTATAGAAAATATAATTTCAGTGCTTCACGCTCGCCTTTACGCGTCAGAAAGCATTAAGACTCCTAAAACGAAACATAAAACCTATTCCTCGCCCCGATTGGTGTTCCAAATGGATCTCTTCGCTTTTGAGGGTCTTCTAACCTCTAAAACACCTGCTTATGATAAGCTCCCATGGAAAAGTATGACAAATGATGAATCATTCATACGCGCGTCAAAACTTGACTGCCATTTTTCACCTTGCTAGTAAATGCCGCCTCCGTAAAGATGTAGGAAGTTCTACTGGTGATAAAATCTATTTAATTGTGCTAGAGCATGATAAAACCTTTCAGCGTATGCCTCTTAGAGATTTTTCGAGTATTTATAGAGCGATTGCTCGATAAAACAAAAACACTTTCCCGAAAAACACACGTTACATAAAGCATAATCGGTTGCTCGGGCAATCTTCGTATTAAAACCAAAGACAACGGAGCATTCAGTTTTAGAGATTCAGGCTAGCTTCTCCTTTACGAGGTGGATTAGGCCACCTGTTTATCTTTTGAACTGTCTCACTCGACTTTGGATTGGTTGGTGGACGTTGGTTTAACACCTACTGATGGTGGTAGATTCATAGACTTTAACTTAACCGGCTTTTCACATTTGCCGTGACCTGGCTTATCTTTAATGAGATTTTTTTTCTTCGTTTCCAGCACAAACCAGTAGCATGATTGCAAAATGCGCAGGTTCGTCGTTTTTACTGCCCTTTTAAAATGCGTAGGGATTTTACACAAAGGTTAATACTTGGATGGATTTCAAACAGGCATTATTTAATTTTTGACAAACAATCAATGCCAATCCAGCTTTTCGTTTAACATCCCAAAAGATTCATGTGACTAAACAGACGTTCGGTCTTGATATGATGAACACTTCTTTCAAGTATAATAAAATATTATTATTCTACAATTATTCACACCACTTATATTTTACAGCTACTTATGCACTCTGTGACTAAGAAAGCTTTAAAGAAATTGCTTTAATATGGAAACCATCGCAACATAACCGGTTCTACCTTAAGCTTTAGTTTATGCCTGACTCTTCGGCATAACGTGAGTAGTTGGTTAGTGACGAAGTGATGATGGGAGAGTAGAGCTTGGAAATTCCGTCATGCGACTCGTACGGCACTACGCAACGGCCAAGGCGCTGCTCAATGGTCAGGAGTAGGGGTGCGTGCAGAGGCAAAGACGCTAATGGATTAAAAGCAATCATGAAATGCTAATTGGACATTATCACTTAAAAGTTCCGCTGAATCCGTTTAACTGTTCGTAAAGCGATCAACGTGTTGCCTTCCATTTACATTTGCTTGCATTATTTTATTTAAGTGTTTCGTTTATTTTATTGGTTTTCATTTTCTCTCGATGCATTTAAGAACCGGTGGCAATGGGTAATGGGTCGTTTCGAGTGTTTTTTTCTGGTTATTTTTAAAATGGTTAGAATTGGATATGGTGAAACCAGTCAGGAAGATTATTACAAGCGTTATCGGCCTCGCACACCCTGAACAATGTTTTTGCCGTTTCTGAGAAACATTGTAACGAAAGTGTTTTTAGAAGAAGGTTATAAATAGGAGCAACATTACCACTCTTCATGATGCTTTGTGTTTTTTTAAATTGTTGTAGATGGGGTTTTAATGAACACATTATTTATGAAAATTTTCACTGTTTATTTTATTTTATTATCACTGTTTATTTTATTTTAATTTTAAATATTTCACTGTCAATGTTTTATTTTTATTTTTCAGAATTCAATCAAACTCTTACAAGCTATCTACAACCGTCGGTAAGTAAATTTACATAACTAGAAAACGTAATGTAAAAAAGAACTGCACAACAATGAAGATATGTCAAAATGAATATATGAGTATCGCAGGAAAACGCCTGCCATGGTTTCGTTTCGAGTGCGAATTTCTGATTGTTTTACCCAGTATGAACCTTAAATGTCTTCCCTGTGGATTGATGCTGCGAGTGACAATTGATTAAATATTTTAAATTGGTTTTCCATGTTTTCACAATGTATCTGTTCATTTCATTCATTTTATTTTCAATTAACTTGCTAATGACGGGAAAACTGGCATGATTAACATCTGCATCAAATATTGCGAACATGACATGGAGATCATTGGTCCGCATAAAACTATCCAATGATGTAATTCCGTCGCCATTTGCGGAGTACGATAAAAAAAACATGTAACTTACAAAAAATATGTAAGTGATATCCAGTGATACAGATTTAAACTATTTGACATTATAATTTAAATATTAAATGTGTCATAAAAGAACACAAATTTTGCCTCACTCATTTTTAATTGCCCCATCAATTTCATCGATGCCAAAAAGTTCGTCTATGTTGCGTTTTATCAATTCATTTAAGCATATTCGAGTTTCAATTAAGATGAAAAAGTAAATTAAGGGAAAATAACGAACAAAAATGAATGGCTCCCCTGATGGTTTCCATTCCTTCTTCCTCCCGCGTATGCTAGTTTTTCCTTCATTCTTTTTGCCAGTTTGGCGAGAAACCGGAAATCAGCCCTGGTGGTAATTAACGGTACCATCGGTAATGAATGTCGATCCGGTTGGGATTAACGGTATGTGATGGGGGAAAATTGAGGACAAAAAAAGGAATCCAGGATGAGTGCTCTAGCATTAACCGTGCGCCATCAGCACGCCAAATTATCCATGCAACACTGGCAAAAGCTTCGGTGATCGGCTCGGCAGTGGAAAGTGGAATTGATGTTTAATTACGTCATTAAAGTTAAGCCCTGTTGGTTGCAGTGTTTGTCGTGCGCTGCCGTTTATTACAAACGGACCTTTTCAGTCCCATCCACACTGCACTTCGGGAGGGAAACATTACATCCTTCCAGAAGCCTCCGTTGGCATTCATCTGCTCGCAGGCGAAATGGTTTCACCATGTTCCGATGCGCCTCCATGCCTCTGCAGCGGACGCGCAATGTTGTCCAGAAAAACGACGATTTCTTTGAAGTGAGATTTATATCTGACTGATTAAATTGAACATACCTGATCCAACCGACGGTGGAAATGAAATGCATCGTCGACGTTCCCGAAACGAACCGGAAGTCCACCCTTCCTCGGTGATCATCGTGATGGGCGGATTTGGCAAGGACGGTGGACGAGGGCGCGTAGATAGGGATAAAAACATGAAATGGCAATCAATAATGCACTTCGTTTAATTGATGGATTGAGGATAGAGTAAGCGACCCGGCCGGTAGTGGCTCGATGCATGGATATAGATAGACCCAACGGTCGAGCTCCTCATTTTCGGTTCCATGTAGTGCAGATGTAAGCTGTGCAAAAGAGATAAGATTGCTCAACATTCCTCCAATCCATTCCATGACTACTAGCACGCGTAGACCCTTGAGAGAAACGATAAAAAGAGAGAGTGCGAGAGAGAGAGAGAGAGAGAGAGTGAGAGAAAGAGAGAGAGAGGGGGGGAGTAGTGATAGAGTAAAAAGAAAACGAGTGTATACGAAAAGAGACAAGAGCGCAGGGAAAAGGGGTAGTAAGGATCGGCAGCCGCGGGCGGAGGGAAATGAAATGAATTGAAAGCACTTTGTAATTAACTGATTGCTGATAAACGCGGGAAATTAGAGTCTGATGGGTTGTGTATTTAATTTTATATATTTGTATTTTATCTCATTCGTTTCCCTTCTTTTCCGCTCGTTTTGCCCTTTTTACACGGTCCGTGTTTTTGCCCACTACTCGGCTTGTACACGCTGTCCTTTTTCCATTACGAAATGAGTTTTCATTAAATACAATCCGTGGTTTTAATTGGTGACAATGTTTGAAACATACTTTCAAGTTAAAAATAAAATAAAAACGAAAGGAACCATGTGAAACCCTGGAAAGATGAAAACAAATAATAAAGGTTCAAATAATATTTCCTTGCTTGAATGGTACATATTTGCACAGATTGAGAGAAAGAGAGAGAAAAAGAAAGAAAGAGCGAGAGAGAGAGAGACAATTCAAACTTTCTAGCAACAAGCAACATTTGATAACAACAAATAATGTTGCATCCGGCAGGACATTGCATTAGTGTTTTCGACTGTGGAATCGCCCTGCGTCGTTGATCCTACCTCCTATGAATTCTAAAGAATAGAACAGCGGCTCGCCACTAATAAGTCGACAATAATTAGCCTCGGTCGGTTCTATAACATTCTCGGAAACGCACTCCAATATGGCATTAGCTCATGTTTACAGGGTGCCTTATCAATCGTCTGCTGCCAAGTAGCGGTGTGCGTAGGGTATCGCACGTGCGATTCATCGTCCGGAAACATCCGGCCTGCTATATGGCGTGGCCATTGCGAACCGTTGCAGACAACACAATCCGTTGCACGTGCCAACCTCTGTGATATTTGCCCAAAGCGCAATGTAATGTCTCGTAATTGGCGTTTCGTTCGGGACCCTCTTGAACACCGGCTGTAATTAATGCCGATGGACGAGCTTCGACCAGCCTGAGGCTGCTGGATCGAAGCGAAACGAAAGTATTGCCTTCCATTTCGTCCTTACCATGGGATCGTTGCCATAGACATGGACCAGTTTGATTCTCGTCGATGCGCTATGATGCAGAACCATGCGGGTAAGTTGACGTTTGTAGTTTTTGGTGCAGAAAGTTTAAGAGACATTTCAAGCAGTGTTTTCTTTGATCGTTTTGTAGTTTGGAGCATTGCCAATAATACAATTTTGCGTTCATTACGATATTGATTTGGAATCGTTAATGCCATCAAGTATTTTTAGTTTGTGGTACCTTAAAAAGAAGTTACGCATAGGATACACAGTTTACTAAAACACCCGCTTAGACTAGTTTAATTTAAAATAATGGTACAGCCAGTTTGTATCTGTCAACGCTACAAATATGCCGCCGTTTTCATCCAGTCCAACTTTTTGAAATAGGAGTAGCAATGTGTAATGAAACCAATTATGACATGCCAATCCCGCGCCACCCTCAGACGCGTGGAATGCTTCCTGTGTAAATTTTGGCCAATTTGTGCAGCGTTTTGTGTTGGTCTAATGAAGGAATTGGAAATTCGTTGATGGTGCGACTCGGGCAGAAACGGGAGCAGTGCAGAGGGGCAGCAGTGAGAAGGAAAGCAATATAAAGGTAAGAAAGAATGAGAGCGATAGAGTGCGAGAGGGAGAGAAACGAACGGAGCGTTATGTTGGTCCTTGCGCCAAAAAACGCTCGCATCGAACAAACGGGAAGCGGTCGGGGCGGCGGTGCAGAGATGCTGCTCCGGTACGTCCGCCCAGTGTCTGCCACCCCCTCCCTACACGCCGTTTTGCACTCGTTAGTTCACTTTTCCTAATGGTTCTAGCCTCTGGGCAAGAGGGGTTGACAACTCGGCCGTCTGGTGGATGCGGGTGGCCAGGGAAAGGATGGAACGAACATCGAGAGTAGTAGTGGTATAGTATTGCACTGCAGCAGAGCGCGCCAGAATGAGTAAGGGATTGAGTGAAAGTTGGTGAGAGCAACAAAAAAAAAATAGAAGGGAAAACTCACGACTAACACAATGCGAAACATTGTGAGCTGTGAGGGAGTGAAGTGAAACGCGTGAGGTGAACGGATGAGCGAACGAACCAGTGAGAAAAACACTGAGGCGACTGTATTCAGTCGTGTTTCGAACGCCGCCAGCTGCTTGTTGCTGTTACGGACCGACGGAAGTTGGAGCGAGAGGTGTTGACGGCCGTGATGACGATGATGCTGATGACGACGCAATGGAAAAGAGGGTGGCAAAAGCGAGGAAAGCGGTTGGAAGACGTTGGCAGGGGCAGGAACAGGAAGGCTGGCAAAAGTTTCCAGTTTAAAAGGATGTATAACGAGCTCGGCGAGCAATTTATTTTAATGATCGTCCGTTTAAAATAGAAGTTTAGTTTTGTATAATTGTACCGAATCTATATATTATAATGAGGCGTGCCGGGAAGGGGGTGTGGGTGCGAATGAGCGGTGGATTCAACTCCTGTCACGCTTCGAAATTTTCCCCGAGCGAACTGTAAGCTCGCGAGATATGATCTGCTCGCACGTGTGGGTTATTGTTTCTCGTTTACTGCAGATCATAGGAAAAAGCCTTTTTAATTGCAATAAGAAGTGAAATTTATCCGGGCAGTTATTATGATGCGGTTTAAACAAAGTTTGCAAAATTGTCTTCCCTGATAAATATTTTTAACATTAATAAGAAAAAAAAATGTTTAGATCAAAAGCCCATTTTCCAAATCTTTTTTTTTCCATTATCTTTTTGATGAAATGCTACGAATTAAAGAAACAAACATTATTTGCTTTTCAATTAAATGTTAACACCATTACCAATACTGCAGGGTTTGGCATATTCTTTCCATTATGTCCAAATTAACCCTTTTAGTCCTTGCTTTCGATGCATAATGATCGTATCATCATAATCCCCATGGAACGGCAAAAGGAGCAGCTTGGGCTGAAGGGCTGGACAGCGCAGCGATTCATTACGACCGGGTTGGGAAAGTGAATCGAGCAGCAGCAAAAAAAAAAAAAAAGGAAAAAGACACCCAATCCAAACTACAAATGAATGTTCGATTGTCTGTCTTATCTCCGTTCGTGACTCCCGAGCGGCCACAGCTGATGCCAGTGTTCGAGCCTGGACGCGCCCGCCGCATCTTGTTAGTGCGACTTCCTGAGCTCCCAATCAGCAGGCTCAACCCTCGCGTCCTGCTCGTTAACCTTTCGCTTCTGTCTCCACCTCCAGGCCTCGTGCATGAATGGGACTTGCTAATGAAGAAGGCATTGTGTCACTTCTTAACGAGCGAAGATGATTTCCCGTACGGCCAGTTCGCCGGGGCGCGTGGTTCGCTGCAGGTCAAATCTGCTCCGGGGCTGCAGGCCGGAGTTTAATTTAACGACCAAACCATATTTAGTAGCCGTGACTGTGACACACACACGCACACACACACGCACACGCAACTAGCACGTGAACCTTGAGTTTCGATTTTCCAAAGCAGACCATGCTTTGGTTTTTTTCATTTTGAATTTAGCAGCTTTTTGTAGAACGCGCATTTTCAGTTTTCCCAACATTTAAATTTGTTATGTTCACAAGAATTTGTTGCATACAAGTGCTAAGCTAACGTGCCTTAGAGACATAATATTTGTGGAATTTTAGTTTCAACCAGCAGCTTGTCATTGCATTTATTTAATTTTCGTTCCGCACAATTGTTCGTTTTAATTAATCGTTAACTAAATTTAAATATTTTCCAACGTACATCAGATTCGCGAGAGAAACTGTGTACAGCTCACGCCTGCAGTCCGCACTGCCACTGCCGTGCTCCGTTCAGCAAATACTCGTGACATTTGTGAAGGACGCAGCCAAATACGTAACCCTTCACACCGTGCCCCCTCCCGGCTGCCTGGGATTGTTTCCGTTGGAGCGGGTAATTATTTTGAAATTTAATTAAAAAATTAATTACAAAGAAAATAACTATATTGCAATAATGCCGTACCAACCGGGTGGCTCCCCCACACTCCCGCACTGCACGGGCCCCGGCTCCCTCGTCCCCTCCACGGCGTCGTGTCGTGCCCCGTTCGGTGGCGTCTTGCACGGGCAGCCCATGCGCGAAAACGTGGCCCACGACGAACGAACCGCGCGCGGAAGTTAATGAAACGTACACAAAGTGCATTAAAGTTTGCACTGTCTTCGTCGCGCTCGTCCGTCCAAACGGTCCTTTTTTCCCCACGCACCGCAAACGTGGCAACGGTGATGCAATAATGGTGTTTCCTTTCCCTCGTGTAAAACACACCCGCCTCGGTACCAACACCTCGCTCTCAAGCGCAAAGATACGATAATGACGCTGAGAGCGAAATCCTTCCTTTGTTTACCCATTACTGTCCCGAGGTGGCACCATATGCTCCCCGGAAGGGCGGGCAGGGGGCCCGAGAGGTCGGCGGGTAAGAAAAACAGCACCATATGCACCGCATCAGCGTGCGGCTGGGGGAATCGTTTTGAAATTGGGCGAGGGTCAAGCAGCTGATTGAGCAGTTGTAATGGAAGGGTGAGAAGAATGATAAGAGTCTGTGGTGCTTTGCGTGCGGTGGAAGGAGGGAGAGCGGGATGGGAGTTCCGTTCGCTACCGTGGCCATGTTGAAAATTCCGCAAAAGACGGCAGCTGTTGCAAAAAGGCGCTCTTTCCTACAGGCGCTAAAACCCTTTTCCTACACAAAGCATTTTTCAAAAAAAAAAAAAAAATGTTTCAAACACTTTCAAAAAAGTGTTTTACATGCCAGGGCATCTTAGTAGGGTTAGATGAAAAAGGTTTAAACATTGAGTTAATTTCTCTGAACAATCGTTACGCTCTTACATTCATTTCATGTTAGAATGAAAAAAGTCGTTCGATTATGTGTAAAACTGCTTTACTTAAATTGTGTTTAACCTTCTAATGCAGTTTTCTAGAGTTAAAAAGTATCGGTCACGGCCAAAATGGCAAATTAATCATTTACATCGTTACATTGGCCCCCGCCTGGCTTTTTTCATTTTCCTTCGCAAAATCCTTTCCTATAGCCTGCCCACCGTCCGCTGTCCGCGGGTGTTTGAGCTGCAAGAAGCAAAAAAAAAAAAGAACCTCAAAAGTCCATCGGTTCCCAAACCGAACCAAAGGCGAGCAGGAACGATATTGTTTTTTTTTTTTTTTTGGGGGAAATTATCTTACCACCTTTTCGTCCGCCCTCAGCAAAGTTTGCCTTACTTTGCAACCCATGCACAACGGTATCGTCGCGCGTGTCTGTATGTGTGTGTGGGTGTGTGCTTCGCCTGGCGTGGCTAGCCATCGGTAGCTGATAATTTAATTAGAAAATTAATTAAATTTCAATTTTATTTATTTCATTTTAAACTGTGTTCCGCCCGGAACACTTTTTCATGTGCCCACTTACGCCGCTCGCTGCTCCGCTTCCGACTGTCGTGGTGTAGTGGTTTGTGTGTGTGTGTGTGTGTGTGTTTGTGACTGGAAGTGAGAAGGACCGACAGTGCTACTATTATGCTGGCGCTCGGGATGCGAAGTCGCCGAGGATGCGGGATGCGATGGAGAACGAAGAAGAGGCTGATAGCATTTAGTTAAACAGCATCACAACAGCAGCAGTAAGAGTATTCGGTTCGATTAAAACACTGTCGTGTGCAGGGTATAAGTGGTACGTACTGAAAACAGGGGAAAAATAGGAAAGCATACTCTTCGATGTGGCGGAGACAATCCGTCCGCTAGCATCCATTTCATGGTGGAGTAATTGAAGCGCTTGTGAAGGTCGTGTTGCTTAGTCTGGGCCGTAATTTGCCGCTACTTGCAGGCAATTCTGTGATCTTTTAATTTTTTGAAGAGCTAAGGAAATAATGTTCCCTTGCGTCATTTTATGTTTCATCTGGTGTACACAAATAAAATTTGTTTAGCACATATTTTTTAAACGTCCGGTCTTGTGTGGTTGTTAGTTGTCATCCACTGTAATAGTTTTCATTTGCTACCGAAACAATCCAACTGATGACTGTTTGTTGGCATGCCAGTGTAAAAGGACGAACGAGCGACATCTCTCCTCGTTGTGTCTTTTTTCTCCCAGCAACCCCTTCGTTCACACATCGATTACCTACACCCTTGTCCATGTGCGCTGGTGGAAATTGGAAAGAAAAAGAAAGCAGGTTGATTTCCTGGACCGGAAGAGTCAAAACAACGGGTGTGGAGTGAGTGCGATATAAATTAAATTAAATTAAATGTGTATCGGGTCGAGAGCTCTCTGCTTTTCCCCAAACCCGATTCATTTGAGGTGGCAAACGAGGTCCGACGCTTCCCGGATCGGGTGGATGGAAAATAGTTAAGAGAGTTGATCATTCATCCTTTTAAAACTCTCGTCCCTGCCGGCTCGCATCTTCTGCCTGACCGCGTTCGCTTCCATCGTGAGATTCTTAGTACACGCATATAATAAATAACATTTGATCAAACCCCATTCCAATCCTCGTCCCTCCCAACCCCACGGGATGAGGTGCTGCTCGTGGATCCGTCAGTCGTTTAGTAAACTTCTCCTGACACTGCATCTGGCTGAGTGATAATCATACATGTGTATGTGTGTGTGTAACTGCACGTGGTCGATTAAACGATGCACTTCCCCGTTCAGCTCTCGGGGTGGGGTGGCAACGTGTTGAAACGTCGTTCCATGGCAAGGATACTGTGGGGCGAAAAGTAAGTGAGGGCGAAAGAGAGAGAGAGTGTTACATTCGATAGAAGCACGGCTCGGTTGAAGTGAAAATTGCTTTCGTCCACTTCAAATCGAGAGCTTTTCGTTGAAGTTTCCCACCCACAATTTCCTCCGTTTTCCCGCCGGGCGATGTGTGGCTGAAGCTTCTAGTGCAGGACCTGCCTCATTAAGCTACTCAAGTGGGAAATCACAACCGTAATCCTGGCCCCCGTGTTTCCTCATGCATGTCAGTCTTCTTCCCCCTCTCGCTCACTGTCGAGGGTGATTGAGCAGCAGAAGATTACTTTCTTCCCGTTCAAGCATTAGCTCTTCTAGTGGCCTCGGTGCGAAAGCCTGCCCGAGAACCCGGGAAGGTTCGTAAGGAATCCGTGCTAGTGTCTTGTTTAATTGATTTTCTTGCCAACCTCTCACTAAATCCTAGGGCGGTGAGAATTACTAGCTTGGCGTACCTCTCCTTCCCTTACCTTTACACGGGTTGATCGTCAAATTTTACTTACCGATTAAAGGAAGTTTTGCCGGTATGCCACAAAGCAGCTAACGTTCCTGGGATCGATACGGTTTGCAATAATCTCTGTGTCGTACAATCTTCTTTTCAGCTTGCAACTGGATAGCTTCTTTGTTTATTTTTGCTGTTACTTTTCTGTGCCCTTTTTCATGTTTACAGATCTGGCAAGATTAAGCTTAATTTACTTGCAAGATTCCGAGAGTACGGGTTTTTTTCTCGAATGAGAAGTTAGGAAATGGGACAAACAAGCAATTTTATTGTTCTTAAAATAGTAACGAAAAAACGAACACAACTTTGGTCTTGGTTGTCTTGCCGGCAAATTGATGGCCATCTATTCGCATCAGTTAGCACCCGGTCCAATGATCGCACCTAATAAATCCATCCAAATGCGATAATGTTTGTCCAATGGGCTTCGTTCAAATTTGCTGAGGCTTCTTGCCAGGGCCACCAACGGAGACGTTGCACTCATGCCTGCAAGACAATTTCACGTGCGATGCCAAGACTAGAAGATCATCATCGTCTTCTTCATGCACAACATCATCACCACCGTTGCCCCCGTTAACGTCTCGCTGCATCAGATCCACACCCACGGTTGTCCTTCCTCTGTCTGCTCCTATGACCGATTTTGTCCCATGCACCCGATTTTAAATTATTTCATTTGACTTCAAACAAATGTCTTGCTTCCTGCCAGCTTCTCTTGTTGTATCGAATCGTGCCCTGCGGTAGATACGTTTTCCCACCCGAGCGAAAGACGATTTCTGGTAATTTTTCCCTGCCGAATGAGTTGTTCCTTGAACACAGTGCTTCTCTATTTTTCTCTGCATCCAGTAACTGGTAAAATGTCCCAACATGCCAAACATGCGAAAAGTCATTACACAATTTATCAGATAGCATGTGAAGTTGGACCTGGTAAAATCGGAAACTCGGTAAAATCGGTTCAAAAAACTTTCTCAGCTCTTAGCTGCATAAAGAAAGATCTTGATTTAGCGGATATACTCACTGTGCTCTAGCTTATATATTTCTTGAACCCGTTCGCTTCCACCAAGCCCTTCTGATTTACTGCTCCATTGATCACCCTCAATGAGCAGGGAGTCTTTTGGTTTTTTTTTACTGTCGTTTGATTCCGTTTATCATGTCATGCCATCCACGTCCCTTCCTACGTTGACCGCACACAGCCTACGGCATAGTGCGGGAGGAGGAAACTGTGCGGTGGGCTGAGAGGATCCAAGACGCTGCAGGTCATGCCGCGTCAAGGTAGACGGTCGATATGCGAGGACAACGGCGCCGTCGGAATAATGTGACGTTAATTAAGTTTTGCTTGATTAAAAATTTATGTAAATATCGGTTTAATTACTTCTGGTGTATTGTTTGCTCGGGACCCGTAGTCGGGAGGAAGGAAGTTGGCTGGCGTCAACAGATATTCCCAATCGCTTCTCCTCGACACAGTCGCATGCAATACCCCTTTCTGGCTGTATGTAGCGACATTCCTGAGCATCATCACATCGCTTGCGGACGTTTATTTACGGTCAGTCGGTCAGGACATCGAGAAGCGAAAGGTGTTGCTCATATTGTTTTCTTCGATAATCTATTGCATTCTTACTCACCAGTTTACTTCGACCAATATAACGTTTTCCTCATGCTACACATTTTGATTCATTTTGTGAAACTGCCTTCTTTTTTTACCATTTTTGAAGCTTCCATAAAACATCCATAGGTTCCAGTTTATACAATCTGTAATGTACGTACGTTGTTGAGGCGAAACGAGCTCCCTCTCTCTGATTGGCTTTAATGTTTGATTATTTGCCAGGCACGCTTGTGGATAAATAAACAAATATCGCTATCAGATCAAGTAATTAAGCGTATGATTGGACCAATGTCGTTTTCTGATGTGTTCCGATGAATGTTTGCGTTTCGGGATAATTGGTCTGTTTGGGCTGGGAATGAAACTACCTTCAGTTTCTTTTTTTGTTAATTGGCCTTTGTTACATCATTATGATAATAAGCTACGAAATGTTTGTTCAATTATGTCACAGGACCTACCGGCTTGAGTTATATTGACTATGAGTACCTTCAAAGAGGGCACGGAATCATGCAAAATTTTAAACACCATTTATTTTTCCAGATCATCAGATGAGCAGATGAATGGCAGTAAATTTGGTTGGATTAACGTTGGAAATTGTTCTTACCATACATTTGTTTGCGAATCAAAAGCCGATCAATGTTGGAACATTGGCTTATCTGACATTTTGGAAACAGTTAATGGAAAACATGTTTCGAATTTCACTATGTTGCAATGAATTTCTGTTCCGCCCCCATCATGTCTGACATACTCAAGCACTTCCATCAATGTTTGATAGGCTTTCTTGACGATTTTCACTTCACGCCGCAATGTGTTATTTTGAAGAAAAAATCTGTTTTGAATCAAAAAGCTAGCTTCGGTATGTTCGTTCCACTTGTCTCTGAAATGATCACATGAAAATGGAAAAGTCTAGTCGCGGGAAAACTCGGTCAATGAGCTCTGAATATGTGGAACGCTGTGTGCTAGCGAAAAACAACCCGTTTCCTTTTTACCACTTTGCGCACACACAAAAAAAGCCTGCCTCGAAAAACCAAACTGAAAGTTCTCCAGCGAAATTTTATCGAATTTAGACATTCTTGATGCGCCACCGTGAGGAGAGATCCGTTTAACATCGGCAAGTGTGAGGGCAGTGAGTGGCCTAAATCGATGATGGCAGTGGAATCGTCTTCCATCGCCAGACCCCGGCACTCCCGACTCTTTTCCACTCCGGTGGCCAATTTCACGGGCAACGGGCAACAAAGGGTTGATGAATCGGAGGGCGCTGGCGATGGGCTGGTTTGAGGGGAGGCGCATGTGAGCGTTGCGCGGGAAGTGGAGAAACTAATATAAATTATTCAATCCCGGACCAGAGCGAACGAGCAAGAGGAACTTGAAATATGAACACATTTCAATTTCGAAACTCCATTAAAATGTCAATCAAAAATAAAAAAGATGAGAATATTCCTTTCAATGCCGCTTCTTTTTTTCCCGATGCCGGCCCACCCTGCCCCTGCCCTTCCCTTCCCTTCGTTCTTCCTTTTACCAACTCTCCAACTACTCACCCTTTCTGGCTTCCACCTGCGGGAAGTGGCCAACCCAATTCGTGCGGAAGGATGACGGGGCCGATGGTCGTCGGCCACCTGATCAGCGCGAGTGAATGCGTGGGGGGGAAAGGAGAGCTGGAAATGGTTGGTTTGATGGAAGTTGAGATGGAATAAAAGTACTTATTTATCGGACGCTTTCGTGTTTTGTGTGTGTGTGTGTGCATACCGTCGATATGAGTTTCCGACGAGCCGAGACAACCAGAGAGAGGGAGTAGAAACTATCGAAGAACCTGCCAAAACTGGCCGGGAACCATGCACTGCGGGGGAAGGGGGGGGGGGGGGGGGGGGGGTCGTGGTGTGGAAAATGCAAAAGAAACGACCCTTGATGAATTTCTGTTGATGGATAGAACAGGTCTCTGGTTAATGTTTTGGTTCCCCGTTAAGTTGTGTGTGTTGTACGGTTCGATTTGCCTCTTGTTTTTTAACTCCCTCGCTCCCCTCCTTGGGCCCGTTTCTCAACATTACCACACACCGTGTTTCATGATAATGGGAGGCTTCCATCAGCGCGCGATCGAGATGCGATCAGTTTGACGGAGGTGGAAAAATTATGAATTTCATGCGGCTTATTTGCATCCGCCGCCATGCTGTGACGGTGGTGAAAGTGGATGTTAAGGTAGTAGAATATATTTACCCCGCAGTTTCGAGCTACTTAACACAATTTAATTGTTGAACAAATGGATTCTTCGCAAGATAAGATGCACACAAAGTCGCTGGTGGAAGTGTCGGGCAAGCTGTTTGGCTTCGAAACACGATCAAAAGCCCCCGGGAGTTGCGGACTCCCGGATGAATAATGGATGAAAGGGTCAAAATATTGGAATATTATTTAAGTGCGTGTGATAACGCTTTATGCGGCGAAGTGATGGACACGAACGAAGATTAAGATTAATATTCTCTCCCAAAACCGCTGGAGAGGGAAATGTTTATGTAAATTAATTTGATCGTAACGGTTTATTTTCTAACCTCTAATGTAACGTTAATTGACGGCTGGATAAAACCAATGTATGTTTCTACAGGTAAGCGCCAAACCTGCTATTAATTTTCTTTTCTTCATGGTGTTGATTATTGCATTCATATTTTCCGAGCTGCATTTCATTCAAATATAGCGCTTGTTTCTCTTCCTCATAATAATCCCCGTTTGGCATGATCGCAATTTGAGGTGAAAAGTTCTATCTAAGCGTAGGAAAGCGGTTGCAGCTGCAGCGGATCGCTTGAAATCCTATCGACTTCACTCTTTCGGCACACGGCGAATATCTGGGCACCGTGCCCACAGCATTGTTGTCAGGCGATATCGAGCCCGCCCGGGGAATGTCAGGCATCTTAATGGACCTCAAATCGTTTGGTGACGTTTGCTGGGCACGGTGCCAAAAAACGTGACACTTTGCAACCACCAGCGTGAAGGTGTCCTCCGGCAAACGCGCACTCGCTCCGCTTGCTCGGGCCGTTTCCACACCACCTGGCGAGTGTATTTACCTTCATTAATTTATTTCAATTAGAAAAAGGTTGCCCAGGCCTCACCGTGACACGACGTCGCCACGGCAGCACACCAATCGACAACACAAACTACGATCGGCTCGAGCGACGCTCGTTTACACGCGATCACTGACGGTTGTCCCTGTTGTCAGAACTTGACAGAACAATAGCCATGGCGACCCCAGAAACCGGGACGAACTGATGATAGACGAGTGCGGAAGGCAATTGCTCGCATGAGCCTCTAAAGTGTTTTTTTGGTGCTTAACGTCCCTGAAAATCGACGGGTTGGACGGTTGATATGAGGGAGTTACAAAATTATAGTTTAAGCGAAGTAATGTTTTTTTTTTAACAATTTTGTAACGCCTCCAACCAACCAAATCCTAGCAAAAGGCAGGTTGGTTATGTTTACAGCTTCAATCCAATGTAAGACAAGGTTTAGAGTCTTTTTAATAAATTGAATTAAAAATGAATGAAATAAATCGAACATCAAAACTTCATGAAGTATTTGCTTCATTACATTTGTGTAAGTGCCTTTGAGCACTTTATCATGACGATGCGTTACTTAATCTATCTTCTGCTTCTCAAAGGAAGCAACCTATGTATTCTACCAATTGGACTACAAGGCTATAGGGCACAGGTCTTTTTTCTTTAACTCACACTTTTTGCATCACCTCTCGGCCAGAAAGTGGTTGAGGACTATTTGTTGAGGTCTTCACATTTCTAAGGAAATATAATTCATCTTGCCCACCCTACCTGGGTGCACCAAATTCCAGGCTTATACTTGCACAGTTATCTGATCTTCACTGTGATTGCAGTGCCAAGCAAGCTCCCCGGGCGTTGCCAACATATATGACATTCCTCTCACGGAGTGCACCGAGATCCTGAGAACACAATAATTGACACCAATTGTTTGCGGTCTTTTCTGCAAAGAAATGTTCGACCCGGAAATGTAACCGGTTTTCACTTGCCATGGGCCGGCAAGCGGCAAGAAGAGGGTTGGTTTTGGGGGCAGGACTCTTTCTCGGTGGCGGAAGTGAGCAATTGCAAACAATTAAACCACACACACACTTTCCTGTTTTGGAACGATAACCTTTGAAGGTTTAATTAATGGTTTCGTGGTAATGATGATCCATTCTCTTAAAGATTGCAGTATCGGGAGGGAATGCTAGTTGTGTCGTTTGATTGCTCCGACAAACGATATTCTGAAAATATAATTTAACCATTTGCAAATCAAATGAATTTTTAGTTTCTGAAAGGTGAATAAATTTCATGTCAGGCACATTTTCGATCAGTCTTCCAATACTAACAGATCAAAGATCATAAGTCTGCATGTGTTTTAAGCAATTACTTATACCTTAAAAGATTCCACAGTTTTCTTCTACTGAAATTTGATGCAAAACTGCGACCGCCAAGCCATGGAAATCGAAACCATCACGCGCGGACTAGGGTGCGAAAGGAAACGATGAAAACGAAATGGGCTACAAAACGGCGGGATATCGAACTACCACGGTAGAGCCCTGCTCGTGTCTTCGGGCCATGGTTCCGGATTTCGGAAACGGTTGCCTTACGAGACAAGCTTCACGACGCTCAACTATCTCCCCTCCCTACCTCTTTATTGCAGTGACCGAAGTCCCATCGCCCCCCGCCCCCGCCTCTCCCCTTAGAGAGATCGTCATTTCGTTAAGGTAATAATCACCTCAGGTGGATTAATCACGGGAGAATAAATAAATAAGAGGCTCAATTTATTAAGTGTCAGTAAGTGGTTCATTAGCGAATGGAACTGGTCGTGGTGGAGCCCAGGAGCAGGATAGGCGGGCAGTTTGGTGAACCACTCCAGGCCACCGGGCCAACGCTGATGCCCCGCAGGCTTCGCCCGGTCTGGAGTTGGATCTGGGCTCGGAATGCTCGGGGGCTCTCGTGGATTCGTGGTGTCGAGTACCGCCAAAGGGAAAAAAAAACCCGCCGCGCCGAGGCCGTCCCTGTTCCAGTGCTCCATGCCGTCATGCAAAACACCAAACTCTCGTCGCATCTCGGGTTTCTTGAATTCGAGCGGCGCGAATGGCGAAAGTAATGAAGAAATTAAAGTTTTCCCCAGTTCCCATTTTTCGTGCCCTCGCGGGCCGATTCCTTGCGCAAGATGAGATTCAGCGTACCGCCGGCGAATGCGAGAGTACGATTGCGTCGGGAGGCGTTGCCGTAAATCAATTATGATGAAGCAGAGCAGGAACGCTAAATGAAGGTGAGGGTTGGGGGCTGGGCGCATTTTGCGGCGCGTACCAATAATGATAAATTATTGAACGGCGCTCTTTCTTATCGTCGGACGTATACGCAACCGCGGAGCTGGCTCGGTGCCGGCTAACAAGCCGAATGATCATCATGACGCTAAGATTACGATCACGATAATGTTGTTCTTTGAGCGGTCAATGCGTTTCCCTAGGGCCTTATTTTTAAACCATCAGGCCCACTGCTTAGATACTGTTATATTCGACCCCCTTCCCCTCTATTCGTTAGGCTGTGGCATGTCAGCTGATTCAGACTGTGAGTGGAAGAATAAGGAACGAATATAATCGGTTAAAAAAAGAAAGCGTAGGCGGAGATCGAGATGCCTGCCATTATTAGTGAATATGTTTGGGAGGTTTGTTTGAACAAGAATTTGAAGTCGCAGGTTTTTGGCACTCACCTAAAATGTGTGGAAAAAAAACAAGATTACAAAATTTTGCTTTAGCGCGAGTTGTACGGATTGATTAAATTAACAATTTGTCTATTGTTATCGGAAAGTTTCACAGTGCAAGCAACGAATATAAACTCTTACATTTTCTTCAAGCTGTATGTGCACTACAAATGTGCACTTTGCAACCGACCATTAATTACATTAATGAACACCACCGCGAGCCAATTAAATTGTTCGATAGTTTTCCCCGCACCGCTGGCTGCGGGTTCGTTTGAAGCAATTAATAGAATATTTCCCCTCACGCCATGTGTAACACCATGTCTTGATTGCAGCGTCTTCGGGCGCAACTAGGGCTTCCGCCCCTTGTTGTCCCCACCGTCGAACGGATGACGTACAGTCCCTCCAGATCAGCACCTCCGATCGAGCGCGCCCATTTGCGCCCGGAGCCGATCGAAAATCGCTCGAGAAACATCCAACTACATAAAGCAAGCATAAACAAACAAGCAAGAGCTCTCCCATCGTTTCCCATCCGGGCCAGCTGGAACAAGCCGGGGAGGGCAGGTGAGTTTGGATCGGATTTTCCCCAGCCGATTGGTTTGCCTGACGTTGACCACTAGTCGCCAGCGCCGGCTTCGGTCCCCGGGCTCCAGAGGAACATCTTTTTGTTCTCGCTGTCGCTGAGCTTCCACGTGGTGACTAATTAAGATAATTAACGATTTAATTCCCCATTAAATACGATCCAATTAACGACGGATTTATGGCGTTTCGATCATTATGTGTTTCGGATCGTACCGATCATCATCCGTAATGTGCGTTCGTGAAGGCCAACGCCGTAGCAGTGCGCGGTTGGGCTGAGTGGCGGGAAAGATTTTCGGAAGTCGCCTCAGCCCTCCGACGGAGAGATCTTCCATTTGCCCCGGCGTGTACGACAGCGCAACCCACTCATTACTGGCCAAAACTAAAATGGTGCAGCAATTAGTCATTGCTTAAGTGTGTTGACTGTTTTTGTTGTTTTGCTTTAGTTTTTCAGAGTTTAAGTCTTCTGTTGTTGTTGTCTTTTTTTTTTTGCAGCGCCCAACTAATTAAGGATAGAAAATATAGTGGTTAATTGGGTGGTCCCTGCCGACCGTCGTAGAAGAAGCCGTCTCTGCGGTGATGCACAATGTTTAAAATTTAATGATCGTGCCGTTTTGTAAAAGTGGCACCGACCAATTAGGCCGAATGGATGATGTCAATAGAAACATTTGGTGGTGGCAAATTTCATCTGAGGAACACATCGTTTGGTTGTCAGTATTGGTGAAAGCAAAAAGAGTTGCCAAAAGGAAGTTCTCCTTAGCAGTGAAATTTCAAAATACACAATCACTCTTCGCCATAATGTAAATAAACTTTCTTAAATCGATGCTTGCCTTTTGTTGTCGAACATTTGAAA
This sequence comes from Anopheles atroparvus, assembly GCA_914969975.1. Lineage (NCBI taxonomy): Eukaryota > Metazoa > Arthropoda > Insecta > Diptera > Culicidae > Anopheles > Anopheles atroparvus. The sequence goes on along the minus strand of CAJZCY010000003.1, from coordinate 13,417,588 downwards.
AGAACTTTTTAATCGAATGGATATAATAACCCATTATAAGACTTCTGGAACTTAAATCGAAAATAACACTTTGAAGGGCATAACTAAG